>CM065725.1:61926930-62034430 GCA_033310375.1 Conus canariensis
TGTCAGGGCAAACACATTAATGTTGCATGCTGAGTGGAGGCAAAAAAGTCTTCCCAACGTGTGGGCAGTATTTCTGTATGGATTACAGAGACCATATTCTGACTTATGCAACAGAATATGGGCAAACGGATTAGAAGCATTTCCCTTTTTTGCCTGTAATAATACCAGAAACGGCATCTGCAGAGACAGCGCTTTCATTTCATTGGATAAATCTGCACTAATGGTTGTGCAGTACAGTGTGAACATGTGCAACATAAAACCACAACACGAACACACAAACATATACTGAACGTTGAGTTCAGTCTCTTCCACTTTCAACTGACCAGCCATATGTTTCACCCAGATATGTACGCAGAGATCTGCTAAACCACTATCTCACTTTATTGTTCATATCTTCAAACAAAATTGATGGAAGCATTGCACATACAGTTATCTGACCTCCTATCTCCACGAGAAGAACTCGTCTATTTCAATTTTTCATAACTCTAGTGTTGAGGTGGAAAGGGACAATCGGCAATTTCCCGGCCCATACCAGTTCCTACCCAATTATATTGTGTAGAACTGCTTGTATGAATGCCAGTTTCTGAATGCCTCGCACAGTCGATCAATGAAGATCAGGCAGAATAATGCTCAATCTCGCCTGGTTCAAATATGCCAGTAACACTTTTCTTTTTTTTTTTCCTTTTTTTTCATTCTCCCAAACGAACGGAATGAATGAAGGTGACTGAAAGCCTGCAGTAGTTTCTCGATCTGCGAAAGTGTGGCGAAAAGACAATATTGACCAGATGTATCAATCAATTTTCGTTCTGCAAGCAACACCGCTGGAAACATGGTGCCGCCGGCAGAAAATAGGGAGACACATACAACAAAGAAAAAAAAAAAAAAAGGTAGACATGCATTGTGACAGTTTTGTTCACTGAACCGCTACAGGGGAATTACACAGGCTGAGGCAACTCCTGACAAGCTAAGGGAACAATACTGGTGCTGGCGGCACGTCAAGTTATTTTTCCAAGCGTACTGTGCCTGGAGGTTGGCAAATTCTGTTGGGGCAGTGACAGGCACTTTCAGAGTCATGCATACATGCATACCACTTCCCTGGACTCTGAATCTGAAGTTTAATGGTACCAGGGCTAGTAGTAGTACTCCTCACTTCCTTCCACCTCCCCACCCCCTTTTTTTTTCTTCTTTTCCTTTAATCAGAAATCTTTTCAGCACATCTGCTTTGTGATCAACCATAACCATGCCAAACTGCTGCGTGCAATACAAAATGAAAGCAGCATTCCTCTTTTTCTTGCATTGTGAACGATCTTAGATGGGCTAAAATGTTACATACGTGGCATAGATGAACAACGTTTTGTTGGTATTTTTGTTGTGGTTGTAACTGTCATTCAAGAAAAATAAAGAAAAGCATTGTGTTTTTTACCCAACTGCCTGTGTGTGTGTGTGTGTGTGTGTGCGTGTGTGTGTGTGTGTGGTGTGTGAGTCTGTATGCATGTTGTGTGTACACGCGTGCGCACGTCTGCACCTGCGCATGCATAAACGAATGCAATATCATTCCTTTTGAGATACACACTGACATTATCTCTCTCAATCTAAACTCAACAGCATCAGCTGTCCAACAATCTGTAGAAAAGGACGCCCCTCCCCACCTCAGTTCCGTCATCTACATACTGTCCTCAAGGTCAGCCTCTGAATTCAGCAGCCATCAACCATGACCCACAACAACACTGAACAAACAGGCCACGGGCGGCTTCACATTGTGAAAAAAAAAAAAAAGAAACAGTAACAAGGTAAGCCCATAACACCACAAAGCTGGCACGATTAACGCCTGGAAGAAAGACTTGGGCCACCAAACCCTCGCAATGGACACTCCACCCAGCCTTGGGGGGGGGGGGGGGGGGGTCATGAGATTATTTCTGTCCGTGGGCTAGTACTGACTGCGTGTGTTAACCGACCTTCGACCTACTGGCAGTGAACTAACATGACCCCTGAAATGTGTCAATGCGGTCACTGTATGAAGCAATCCCTTCTCTTGAGCTGTGCTTCCTTTGGGACTAGGGAGACTTTCCTTCTCTGTCTTCACAACTTTCTGCTTTTGATACAAGTATACTGTTTAAAAGTAAAAACAACTTTCAATGACTGTGTGTGTGTGTGTGTGTGTGTGTGTGTGTGTGTGTGTGTGTGTGTGTGTGTGTGTGTGTGCGCGCGCATGTGCTTGTGTATATATGTGTGCATTTATAATAGTATCTTCAGATAGTATAATCTAAGCACTTGAATGTAAAAAATGTGTTTCAACGACATCTCAACACACCACACACACACACACACACACACACACACTACACGCATGCATGCATGCATGCACATGCCAGCACACGCACACTCACACACACACTTGCACACATACACACACACAAACTGATGTAAACCTGAATAACAAAGGGGGGGGAGGGGTGGGGGGACACATATCCAATTTCTGAATAAGGGACATAACAACAAACTAATCAACATCCCCCAGCAATGAACCAACCTGCCAAAGCCAACCGACTCGTTGCCCTCGTTGCGCTCTCTCAAAAATCACGCAGGCTATAAAAGCGCCCCCCCCCCCCCCCCCCCTCTCACAGACTGAGCTATCAACAGGTCAATACTTGCAACCCTCCATCTTCATGACCAGGTAAACGACATCCACTCCATGAATAATGAACGACACACGTCACCCACCTCACCAGCCCCGAACACCTGCCGTTATCAATCACATCCCCGGAAGAGTCCAAACAATCAGCCCTAGTTCACAACACCGGTCGACATGGAAAGTACACAAGTTTATTTCTTGTCCTTGGTTTTGCATACTAACATAGCTGGCGGAAAATCTGAACAAAAATGAAGCTCTTACTGAAGCATGAATTCTTCTTAACACGCTGAAAAAGGCTTAAGTTATTGATCTGTTAACGCTCTATAAATACTTTATTACCTTGCAGAGCCAGCCAGCAAGATTTGTTTCCCTTCTTCAGGGCTGTCTCCCCTTCATTACCCTCTCTGTGGCAGTAAAACCCACACCGCACTCATCCCACTAACAGTACACCCACACACAGCTAAATCTTGGGGGCAGTAAACCCACACCGCACTCATCCCACTAACAGTACACCCACACACAGCTAAATCTTGGGGGCAGTAAACCCACACAGCACTCATCCCACCAACATCCACACACAGCTAAATCTCAGGGGGCAGTAAACCCACACAACACATCCCACTAAAACCCACACACAGCTAAATCTTGGGGGCAGTAAACCCACACAGCACTCATCCCACCAACACCCACACATAGCGAAATCTCAGGGGGCAGTAAACCTACACAGCACTCATCCAACCAGCAACATCCACACACAGCTAAATCTCAGGGGGCAGTAAACCCACACAACACATCCCGCTAAAATCCACACATGACTAAATCTCGGGGAGCAGTAAACCCACACAGCACTCATCCCACCAACACCCACATACAGCGAAATCTCAGGGGGCAGTAAACCCACACAGCACTCATCCCACCAACACAGCGAAATCTCAGGGGGCAGTCCACAGCACTCATCCCACCAACACCCACACAGCGAAATCTCAGGGGGCAGTAAACTCACACAGCACTCATCCCACCAACATCCGCACAGCGAAATCTCAGGGGGGCAGTAAACCCACACAGCACTCATCCCACCAACACAGCGATATCTCAGGGGGGCAGTAAACCCACACAGCACTCATCCCACCAACACAGCGAAATCTCAGGGAGCAGTAAACCCACACAGCACTCATCCCACCAACATCCACACAGCTAAATCTGGTGGGGGGGGGGGGGGGGGGGGGGAGGCAGTAAACCCACACAGCACTCATCCCACTAACACCCACACACAGCAAAATCTCGGAAGCAGTAAACCACGCAGCACTCATCCCACCAACACCCACACACAGCTAAATCTTGGGGGGGGGGGGGGGGGGCAGTAAACCCACACAGCACTCATCCCACCAACACCCACTCAGATTATACGTTTGAATTTTTTCTATCTGGTTCTTCACAGAACTTTGAGTTATACGGTACGCAACCTCTGCTCAATTCTGCAGCTTTTTGTTTGGTTTTGGTTTGGTTGGTTTGTTTCGCACAGAGTTTTTAAACACTGAAGGGAAGTATGGTGTATTTGGAAAAAATGAAAAGATGAGAGAGGTTAAGTTCAAAGGTCTACTCACTTGGCGTCTCTGGATTCTGTATCAAGGTCATATTCCCCTGCATCTGAATTATCAAGGTGGCTTTCCTGTCCTTTTCTCTGAAAATAATCACACCACATTGTTCAAAGCGTTAAACAAAATGATTTTTTCCTAAATCAATTTTTCACAAAGCTGTTGCCTAACATCAGTCAGTACACTTATTCACTTCAATTACAAGTGTAAAAAAATCAAACACGTTTACAAACTACGCATATTCGTTGTCTTAAAAACTTACTGTTTTAAATCATTCATTCATTTAAACTTGAGAAACCTAAATTCAATCAAAAGTAATGTTGTTTGTTCTGAATTTTAAAGTATGTTGAAAAGAAAAAAGACTTCTGGTTATCTGAATCAGTTTGTAAATACTGTGGTTATTTATAGAACAAGTTTCCTTCTAAAACAAACTAACAAACAAACATAAAAGGCCTATGTTTCTATGAATATGACACCTACACTCCATGAAAAAAAAAAAGCTATATTTCCTGATTATGCCAAACGCAAGAACAGCAACTAAAAACATCCAAATTAAAATCCCTGTGTCAAATGTAAACATGAAAACAACACCTACAAAGAAAAAAAAAGAAACACACACAAACCAAAAACTCACTATACTTCCTGCTTGTATCAAATCCAAGTTTATAAAAAAGAAGCATCTATTAACAAAAAAGAAAATCTCACAAGCATAGTTACTGCCAATGTCAAAAGCAAATTTATGAGGGACAAACAAAACAAAACAAAAAAGGGGGGGGGGGAGGGTGCAGAGGGAGGAGGGAAGGGGAGGAAGGGGGAGGGAATCTGTTTCCAGCTGCTGTGGTGCAATGGTTTGCGTCACGGGTCACAAGCTGGAAGACTGTCGGTTCAAGTTGGAGGCGTTTAGTATTTGGGGACTTTTTGTTCTAGCTGGCTGATGCCCAGAGTTAAGTGTCCTGCGTGCTATGGGGCTACACTGGGAAGACTGGAACCAAACACTCCAGTCTCAACCACTTCATAATGGACGGGTCTCTTAAAACTGTTGCACAAATTTCTGGATCCAAATAGCTGGTGTCTGAACTCTCAAGCCTGGTTAAAGCTGGAATAATTGGCGAAGTCTCTGAACGGCATGGGGCACACAATACAGCTCTGTCTTGTAGCACTGGACCAGGATGAAGCTCGATAGTATCATCTTCATAGTCTCTGACCTTTGAAAGAAAAAAAAAAATCAACAGTTTTGTGGCCCTTCATGCCCTGCTCGTCGTCTTAAGGGCATCCCAGTTTTAATTTCTTCACCACATCCATAGCTATGATGAGTTCAAAGTCCAAGTGTTTAGCCTTAAGCAAGGTCAAGGTGACTGTCACTGGATGACAGGTGACGCCTTCCAGGCCGAGAATCCCCCCACTTCTATGACTGCACCTATGCAGTTACTCATCAGTAAGGGGCACTAAGCAGGTTGCGTCCTGTGTATATTAGAACAGGCACCCATGACCACCACCACAGTCAGCAGCAGGGCAGTGTCTCCTCTGGGTGGTTGCCTCGTGAACAACTGCTGCTGAATGCTCCCTGCCGATTGCATGCCGGCGACGGAAAATGAAACGGGATGAACCTCCGAGTGGCTGTGCGAGGGAGAGACGGAATGGATGACATGAGTAATACTACCGACAGGACACTGATGATGAAATTATGAAGAAAAAAAGGTTCTAGGAAGACATTAAATGCCACTCTCTTGAAACAGCAACTGAAAAGGGATCCAAAATCTATACACCTAAGGGTTTGGTGGGGTTTATTTTTAGCTGTCTACAGAGGCGACAGTGCAGGATTGACAGAATGAGAATATTCTCTTGTGCTTCCAGACCCATTTTTCTCACCACTAACGTCTCTGGGGCTTTCAGAAATATCACAGATTTCAGCCTTCTTGAAGCTTTTCTGCCATCGTTGCTTTTCAACATCCTTTAATCTTTTTTTTTTCTTTTTTTCTTTTTTTAAAGGCATTTTAGAGGCTTTTCAGTTAGCTCAAGCACAGGAATGAAAATGCAAAAAAATATTCTGATTTGATGCATAAAACAGAAAAAAAGGAAATCTAGACATAAAACAACACAAACAGAACAGGCCAAATTTTCAAAAAGTACTCAGCCTCAGTTTTTATTTCCTCCACAAACAAAACCATATGACTGGTCCCGAAGCAAAAAAATGACAATTTCATTTTACGAGCACTCTTCCGGCTGGTTCCGCTCTAGGTTTCATCATTTATAGCCCAGGCAATTGTACAGGGCAGTAACCGGCCGGCAATTAAATCTGGTTCCAAACTGCAGAGTCAAGCTCTCACCACTTACGAAAAGGGGCTGTTGAAAAGCTGGAAACCACCCCTTGTGTATCGACACATGTCACTGACAAATGTGTATTATGAAAGCATAGTGCGACGATGACTGTTTCAACGGAACACGAACAGTAAGAAATTTAATCGTATTTTAGAGTGAAATTCATACCATAGGTTGGAAATTTAGAAGAGATCAAATACTGTTTTAAGAAATAATGTTCATTGTTGACAGATAGAGATAAACAGGTAGATAGACAGACAGACAGACAGAGAGATAGTTCTATAGTAAATAACTGTAAGAGATTGAGATAGACAGACACACTGACTGACAGACAGTAAGACAGATAAATAGTTCTCTGAGGAATGACTGAATGGTTGAGACAGCACTCAATCCTTCAATCTTTTGAAACACTAGACAAAGTTAAAAAGTAGGTTTGACAAAAAAGTCAAAAGAACAGAGAGAAAAATACACTGCTTTCTGTGTGTGTTGTGTGTGTGTGTGTGTGTGTTGTGTGTGTGTGTGTGTGTGTGTGTGTTTTGTTAGTCAATAAAATATTGTTACCTATCGTAGTGATTAAATCATTTGGGAAAAAAAAAAAAAAACTTTAAAATTCAAAGTTGACCAATTTCTCCCAGTTTCTTCAATGGAGAGATCACTCAGATTATAAAGGTAGTCAGCACACAACATTGTATTAATTGGAAATATGGGCTTTAGCTACTGAACTGGCATCTGTTTGTTTACTGCAAAAAAAAAAAAAATGTGGTCCATTAAACGCGCAGGGGAAGGCACTGACTTGCCTACCACCACTGTACTCCTCCTCTCCTCCTCCTTCCCCACCATGTTTTTCTTCCAACCTCCCCCTCCCCCACCATCCCTAAGCACATAAATCACACGAAAGAACTAAATGAGGACAAGAACTGGCCCCCAAAAGAGACAAACTTAAGTACAGTACTTGCAATGGAAGCACTATGCCATCCTTATAGAGACCTCATCACTCTTACCAAAACTGGCCCCCAAACTGATCATGTTAAACTGCTAACGTCAAAATGCCACCACTGTTACAGACCTAACATCAATGCCCTATCAGTTGATGACTTGGCGATCAACAAATGCTCCACTAATAACAACGTACAAATGATTCTATTGGTAATATCGTTTGTGATCAGGCCATTCCAAAACATCCTGCTCCAGTCCCAATTTGAAAAGTTACCCTAAAAATCAGCTTTCTCAAGAAAAGCAAAGCACAACAACAACAACAACAAGCGGGAAAGAAAAAAAATGTCATAGCGGGCATGGGAAACATATCACTGGCAATCCTGACTAAAGACAGTAAGTGGATTAGTGCTCCCCTCCTCCCCCCATACCACTCTTCCCCTCCCCACCCTTATTCATAATCCTTCTTTCAACAACTCTTAGGGTGTGAACTCGTTGCAAGAAGAAGCTCTGCCGTTTTTAACCACTTCCTGAATCGACGCACATCCACCCCTGCAGAAGGGGACACAGACTTAGTGCCCATCTGAACACCCCACTACAAAATGTGTAGGTACAGTCAAAAACAACTCTCAGCATTCATGCTATCTATCCTACTCTCCTCCCCATTCCTTCAACCAAGAGAAAATTAAAACACACATTCTGAAAAAGCTAAAAATCATAAAAGGATAATACATTCTCATTTCTGTTCAGACACATGCACTAACTGGGAAAAAAAAAAAAATCTTACACATGTAAAATACATTCTTAAAAGGAACTGAAAGAACAAGTTTTCTGTGCAGGACCCAACGTTAATACTGTAGATCATTTCAGCACTTAAAGGGGTTCTCACCCATTTTTACAAATCTATTTTGACCAAATACACAGTTTTAGTATGTGGTCGTAGTGCGAAACCCAGCCCCAAATCAGCCGCCTGTGCTCTCATCTTGCAGTGAGAGCAGCATTTCCTGTGGATTGGGAAAGCGAGAGGCTGAAACAGGAACGAGAGCCTCGATTTCGATAAAATGGGGGTTTCCCGATTGATGACGTCGAAAAGCCAAGTCGCTCTTCGTGTTCGGCTGAAGTGAGATGGGGCGAATGTGTGCTGTGTCTGGTTGCGGAATTTCATCAGGAAATAAGCAAAGAGTAAGCGTTCATGCTTTTCCAGGTGCTTCCAGCCAGTTTAGGCGATTGTGGATAAATTTTGTCACCACAACGAGGAGAGATTTTGTTCTTCAGGACAGTTATGCCATTTGCGGCCGTCACTTAGAAGAGCACAGTTTCCAAGACCAACACACCTGTAAGGTAAAGGTGGAAGCTGGAATTTGGGTCCGAAGACAGCTGAGAGAGGATGCTGTGCCTACTATAATAAGAGAAAAATGTATTAAAGCACTCTCTGTTCATTCGCCAGCTGCAAGTGCAAGCCTCAAACGCAACAGTGACACAGATTCTGTTAGGAGCAAGAGAGCCAAACTCAGAGACGTAAAGAAGGTAAGGTTTGTGGAATGGGTGGTTGATCTTTTTGTGTTTCATTTCATTCTCAGTGTATGGTTGGTTGTAAAGATAGTTGTTGGTTTTTGTTGAGTGTTGGCATCAAACTGAAACATACATTGTTACTGTCATAGTGGCAGTCAGTCAGTCACACTGCCTGCTGCCACTGAAACTGTTGCATGTTTGTGATTGATTTTTTTTCCCTGCTGTTACTGTTTCCAACAAAACTGAAGGTACGATTCTTATTAACAAGAATGTGTCCATGTCCCCAAATAACAACTTGTTGAACTCCAGTGAATAATAGTTTGGGTTTTTATTTTTCGGGACATTGCTGAACATCAGGCACCTCTGCAAGTTGAAGTTTCCACCCAACAACCATATGCTTTAGTAAGTGAATTAGTTATCAGTATTTGGATACAGGATGGTGACTTAGTGAGCATTTTAAGATATATGCAGGTGTGGTATGTCTGTATGCTATAAACTGCCCTGGTGAGTAAGAGAATAATGAGCTTAGATCTGCAGCTTAGATCTGATGTACGGCACGTTGCGCATCAGTTTTTACAATAACAGCCAGAACTTTGACTGCGATATATTGTAAAAGACCCCTCAGATTCTAATTGTCATTGTGGAACTTCAGAATTTAAGTGGAGAGAGTGAGATTGAAAATGAGGAATGTAAAAAAAAAAAAAAAAAAAAAAAAAGGGGGGGGGGGACTGAAAGTGAACAGCTATTGAAAGGATTTCTACAGCAGGGAAGAGAATTAGTGTGATGATGCAGTAGCTGACAAACTCCTGTTCAAAGGAAAAGGCATTATCTGAATGATCTAAACAACTGAAGGAAAATGTGGTTTATCACATAATCATTTTAAAGTTATTTACATACTACGGTAATGTGTGTGTGTGTGTGGTGTGTGTGTGTGTGTTGTGTGTGTGTGTGTGTGTGTGTGTGGTGGGAACAGATGTATACATGTATGTGCATGTTTATATCATGTACTATCTGTCGTGTGTATGTGCGTACATGTACATAATATGGTCAACCTGTAAAATGTCGAACTGCCTGGAAAGAAACACAAGCGTCTGATGGCGAGGGAGGTGGTACTGTACAAGGAGCTGTAGGTTCAAACTGGTACGGCTGAACTCCATACACTTCAGTGAAAAATTCACGTTCAATGTCCTCTTCGTTGGAACTTCACTCGTAGCTGGGAGCATCTGCCATTATCGCCGGAAAATAGTTGAGTTTTACGTCCTCATAGCGAAAGCTTTTAGGGACATGTCTTTCATTCACGGTAGTCTTGGCATTTATACGTCACTTGCGGAATCCCCGACTCTCATCTCTTTCCGTATTGTGCTCGGCAATCTCCGTGGCGAGACACGATTTGGCTACTTGCACGACCCGAAACACGGATAGAAGTGAGTTCCAGAAGAAAAGTAACACATACATCGAAACACGCTCGATCATACTTTTGAACAACCCAAACATGCTATTTATGGGTGAGGACCCCTTTAAGGGGGAGGGGTGAGGGGAAGGGAGGAAGGGTGAGTGAGGAACTTAAAAAAGAAAAAAAAACTCACCTTTGATTGAAAGGGCGAACCCTTACAGCCACCTTTACCCTGAAAAAAAAATCAAATCCAATACCACTGTCATCATCCTAATTTTTGGATTAAAAGGCCTTTTGGAACAGGAAGCATCCACTGATTAAAAAAGAAAATGTAAGCCACCATATATGACCCATTAATTTTGCTAGACAACATACATATAATTATCATATATACTAATCTACAGCAAGCCTCACACACTAGATTAAATGTGACCATACACATATAAAATATGCTACAATTAAGTGTCCTGATGATCAGTATGTCACAGACACTGAACAGATTGTTCTTTGTAATCATGCTTTGTACGACTTGCTTTCCACAACCTAGGAATACACCATAACTGATCTGTAGCTATAGGGTGCTTTCAGAACCATGGTCAGCATACAAAAACATAACGAAACAAGTAACTCATTCAAAGATAATTGCTCTGAAAACCATGGATCAAACACATCAATGCACAGACCTATGCACACAAACACACACGTGAAAGCCATGATGCAAGTGTACATGCGTGCCTGACTGGTGTATTAGTTTTACGTCACACTCACAGCACGTTATTATAACATGACATTAATAAATGACTTACTGTAAGAACATTGAAAATAATCATTGTCATGAAGTTATTTGCCATTGATTCAAATACAGAAAAAAAAAACCCGCTCTACTTTGTGCGCTGGTTTATCATGTGCAGTACTCGTACAGTCATAGTTTAACAGAGAGATCTATTCAGAAGGTCTGGCTCACTGCTGAAGACTTGTTATGCTCTGTCTTCCCCAGATGAGGCATTAGAACTCCTAATCCCTACCCCAGCTTGCTTTCAGACAATAGTCTCTCAGCCTGGCATCTTAAAAACTCCATCAGAAACCGAGTCCCAATGAGGCAACAGGTGCTGATAACATTCCCTCTCACATCCTCTGCATTATTGATGAGAGATCACACCAGCTCTCCCTCTTCTCTTTGAGAGGCCCTTGTCCACCGGTGACTTCTCTGAGCAGGCATCATGCCCTGGTTTACCCATCTTCAGCATCGTTCGTAAGCAAGCCTCCAACTACCACCCTATCTTCCTTACTTCCATCTGTGGGAAGATGCTGAATTTATCATAAGATCATCAATGACTGCCCACTCTGATGAATACCAGATCTTATCCGGCTGCCAACGTGGTTTCAGGACGGACAGATCATGTCAAACAGTTGATCCCCACCATTGATTATCTTACCAGACGGCTTGACAGTGGAGGACAAACCAATACTATACTTTGCCAAAGCCTTCAACAAGGTTCCATGCTGGCACCAGTGCCACCCCCTGAAACTCCACCACTATTGAGTCTGAGATTGCACCTTTCAGTGGGCAACAAGCTTCCTTCTGAACAGGAGGACCAAGAAGTCATGGTCCAGGCTGGACACACAAGGTGCTGTGCTCAGGTCCAGACTCTTCTTGGCCTACATTACGTCATTATCAATGACCTGAGCAAAAACATCAACTCTCAGGACTGCCTATTTTCTGATGATACCATCCTCCGTACCAGCCAATCCACTCCAGCTACAAGATCACAAACTGGAGGAGTGGTAACAAATATGGCTGAAGAGCTGTAATGTTGATAAATGCCACATTCTCATCATCAGAAAAAAGACACTGGCCCCTAGTAGAGATCATTATCAGTCTACCAGTCTCTTTGCAGAGTTACCAGTGCTAGGTACTTGGGACCTGTACTGACAAAGGATTACAAACATGCTCTCGCATTTATGCCTCAGCTGTGAAGGCAAACAAAATTTTGACCTTTAAATACTGAAACATCCCTGACTACTCCATCTGAGGTAGTTTCAAAGTGAGGCGACCGCAGTGAGGCGACTGCAGTGAGGCGACTGCAGGCGGAAATCTTAACAAATCTTTGAATAAATTTAGGTGCTGTATCCTCAAAAGATTCATTTAGATTTTCACCTGCAGTCGCCTCACTTTGCAACAAACTTTGATTCATATGGACTCAGTCTCTGACTGCTACCCTTCGCTGTTTTGTATTCGCTTTATGTCATCCATTTTAGAAGTGACTGCTAGTTCTTCATTTTCGTTGTCCTCAGTGTTGTTGATTTGCCTGAAGAAGACCTAAGTGGTCGAAACGTGTCGTATTTTGTCTTGTGATTCATTTGTTCATGTTTGGCAGCTACAGTATTTAACTTTTTTTAAAAAAAGATTTACTCCATGTAACTCCTTGCCAGCAGTTACAACTGTCTTGTTCAACCTGTTATAGAATACGCCACCACAGCTTGGGACTTTTTTAAAAAAAAAGATTTACTCCATGTAACTCCTTGCCAGCAGTTACAACGGTCTTGTTCAACCAGTTATAGAATACGCCACCACAGCTTGGGACACTCTTCATCCAATACTTTGTTCAGTCTTAAGCATATCTAGAGGCATGCTGTCAGTGTCAGGTACACTACACAGGACGCAGAGTTTGTCCCCACACTTAAACTCAAGCCCTTCCAGTGATGCAGGGTGACAGAAAAAGCAATGCTGATGCACAAGATCAGAAAGGACCTAGACAATGTGCGGCCCCTGGACATTTGAGCCTGGACAGCCTAACCCCCATCCATCCAGTGGGCAGGTTAAAAAGCCTGCCCACTACTCTCACCCTTATGCCTACAGACATTCATTCTTCTCCTCTGCCACCCTGTTACTTTAGTGTTAGGAATGCTTTCAACTTCTCCTGTTGACTGTCCAGAAGCCTTCATGTGAGTTGTGGCCTGGGCACACACATAGCACAGCTGGCTGGCCCCTCCCCTTCTTCACTTCCACTCTTCCTTCTTAACCCCAACCCCACTCCGAACTTCCACTGGAAAGTACTATCCCTCCCCCCCCCCTCCCCCCTCCCCCTAAGCCTGCTTTCTAACTTTATGAGAACTTATTTCCAAGACCCAAACAGGGCTTCCACCATTATTGCAAAGAAGAAGGTGACCAAAACATGTTTAGTTTTATACCTAGAAGCATGAACCAGTTTGTCTGTAATTAGACTACAATGAAAAACAAGACTGTTTCATTATTCTATGCAATTTTCCAAGTGATTGTATTTTGACGAGTATTTATCAGCACAGAACTACACAGATTTATTCTGTTTGTCAGTAACATGTCACATCCTCTTGAAACATCTGAATTGTTCTAAGATATAGAATACTGTGACTGAAATATGGTTGAACACAAAGAACAGAACATGTCTATTCTTTCATTTCAAACAAAATTAGCCCATGCATGCAATGACAGCTGAAATTTCAAGTTATTCTGAATCTGAATCAAATTTTGACACTTTACTCGTTTTCTTTTAAACCTTAGGTAGAATACCACTTACATTCAAATGAAATTATTACATCACATGTGGCTGTATGAATGGGACTGTGCATTACATAGTTTCATTCTGTCTCCATGCATGATGCTCTCTCTCCTCTCTCTCTCTCTCTCTCTCCATAGTCATAGTTTGAAGAGAAACCTTTCTATTTGTTAGTGTTGTGTGTGTGTGTGTGTGTGTGGTGGGGGGGGGGGGGGGTTCTAAACAAAGACTTCAGTGTCACTCTTCCCTCTTTAAGTTTTGTTTTCAAAACACATGATGCAGAATCTCATCATCTTCAATCTTCTTAAAAAATCACACTGGGATTTAGACTTCTGTTAATTATCATTTAAGCTGGAAAAAAAAAAATTGAACACAAGCTCAGGGATGAAAACCAGGCATCAATGATTTATTGGGCTCCTTGTGCCGTTCTGAAAACTGTTTCATTTAGAAAACAACCAATTTTTTAATAGGCCTGCGCACCTGAATTGTTACGTTACACTGCGTCGTTGACATAACGGTAACAATTTATGAATTACAATTAGCAATCTCAGAATCACTGGAGACTATCATTTTTCGTTTCCACGCACGCAATTCACGTCTGCAAGCGCAACACCTCTATTCTGTAACAGAAAACAGGTCTACTTACGATTCCCCGGACATCGTTGAAAAGCTGTTTATATCACAATGCTGTACAAGTTATTGACCACGTCACATACGTTGGGCTATGTGAACTTTTTTCCCCCACTCAACAGGCCACTCGGTGGTTTTCACAATGACTGAACTGAATTTGGTGGCAGCAATGCGCACTTCGCGCGAGATCACAGCACGAGGCAGAAGACAACTATAGTCTGTTTCCTAAAAAGGGGCTATTTTGAACCACTCTCAAAATGCACAATACAGAATAATAACTGTTTGTGGACATTTTGTGTTCTCCTGATTTAAGAAACAAAGGAAAAAAAAAGCGTTTTATTGTTCTCAAGCCAATACATCAGCATTCACACTTCAACGCAATAAGATTCCAGTTATGAAATTTTGCAAACAATGCTGTGTACACTGAACTTGGAGGCGGAGGAGGAGGAGGGAGGGGGTGGGGGAGAGGAAGTCGGATGTCTGGTAATCTTGTGGTCGAATTCGAGTTGTGTTTTGATTTTGTTAACAAGTACAAACTTACAACTAAATTTAAATAAACCTTTAAATATATCAGAGTCAAAATATCCTTTTTCTCATTTATTGCGCTGGAACACAATGACTTGAAAGTCAAGTCACTAAAAAGGACTTTACATCGTTGCTATTGCAGTGACGCATGTATCAACAACATGGAAGCATTAGCAACCACACGCGGTACATGTTCACGACATCCCACGCGCCGATTGCTCGATTATGCGCGGCTTGTGCTCGGGTGAATGGCGAGGATGTGGTAAAAAGTGCAGTTTTTGAGATTTTCACTCCTCGGGCTATGAGTCAGGGTATTAGTTTGTGTAAACATGGCTTCTCTGTTTGGGTCGGGACGATCGAACGGGGAGCTACGGCTCGTTCGTCTGCGACACGATCACGTGACAATACAGAGCCTGCTCTGGCACATCAACTCGACCAAGGAGTCACGTGTACAGCGCATTGATCCTCCTGCCTGTCGTTCATCATCAATCGATCTACATGTGAAGCACTTCCTACCGCTACCCCCTCGGTTCCCATCCTCAGCTCCCGTCCTCTCTCTCTCTCTCTCTCTCTCTCTCTCTTCTCTCTGCTCTAAAGTGGATTATGCTCATAGCACTCATAGCACCCTCTTTATTTGCACCACTGTAAACATTGTGTGTGTGTGTGTGTGTGTGTGTGTGTGTGTGTGTGTGTGTGTGTGTGTGTGTGTGTTTATCGTCATTCATTGCTTTAAGCTTAATACTTTATTTATCTTTCTTTCAATTTGTTCGACATCGTGCTTCAACCATTGATCTTTTTTGTTGTTTGTTGTTTTACTGGCTTATTGAATTTACTAAAGATACATTCTGTTATCGGTTTTTAGGCATAATAGTTAACCTTTAAATTCTTTCTGTGCGTTTGGAATCATTGTGCGTTATCCACAAACGTTACTTTTCTCACCTGCATTCTGTTTTATTGATCCATAATTCTCTGTGTCTTTTTTTTGTGAAAACTGTCTTCCTCGTCGATTTGTGTCACTGTTCCCTTACTAACCGTGCCTTCCCATAATCCTGCTGTCCCAGGACTTAAAGTCGGACATCTCAATGTCTATCATTTATTTAATAAGGTCCATGAAATCTTATCACTCTTGAAACAGTCACCCTATCCAGTACAAGTATTTGGTGTAAGTGAAACAAGGTTAGACTCTCGCATCACAGATAATCTTATTAGCATTCCTGACTACAACATAGAATGACGCGACAGTGATCAACCCCAACATACTGGCCTTGCCGTATACATTCATGAATCAACTGCCAACATTACCCGACGCAAAACTGATCTTGAAATGAATACTGTCGAATGTATCTGGATTGAAAAAAAAACACCTCCTTCTGGTACCAAACATTCCTCATCATCATAAATAAACACGCGCCGTTACATCAAAAAAGAGTTAGGTATCCGCAGATGAACCTGTGGTTAACACCAGAATTGCTGCAAGAAATGGTTCTACATGACCAACTCAAGTCATCAAATTTGTTTGACGAATACAAAGAGCAGAGAAACTTTGTTTCAAACGAAGTTGTAAAAGCCGAACGAGACTACTTCAGTCAAATGATAACGGATGCAAAAGCCATAGCGCCAATGTGGAGGGCAATAAACACTATTGTACGCAACAAGCGTACAGATTCACAAAATTCATGCACAAACATCACCCCGGACGAATTTAATACCCACTTTCTGTCATTATTAGATACCCTTACTCAAGCTTCACAGACTATAAGAGCACCAATGAATATACATGCCCAACTTCCCTATTAGGCCTATCATTTGCAAACAAAAACTTGGATCCAGTAACTCAATCAAAATTCCCGTTCTTGCTGTACACGAAGTAGGTATGCACATAGCGCAATTAAAGAATAAAAAATCCATGGGTCCTGATAACATATCCGCATTTCTTCTCAAACTCGCTCTACCTTACATTGTTGAGTCTCTTACATACATGTATAATTTATCCATTGAAACTAATGTTTTCCCTCACGCGTTCAAAAACGCCAAAGTGACTCCCCTTCCAAAATCAAATGGTTTGTCGGATCCAAATAATTTCAGACCTACATCCTTACTATCTATTCTATCCAAACCCCTTGAAAGACACATACACACGCATGTATCTCAGTTCATGGAGAAAAACAAACTGTTCCACCCACTCCAATCTGGATTCCGTTCTAAGCATTCCTGCCACACAGCATTATTACGAATGTGTGACTCATGGCTTTCAGATATGAACCAATCACAAATGACAGGGGTTGTCTTTCTTGACTTCAAAAGACGTTTGATCTTGTTGATCATTCCATTCTTCTAAAGAAACTATACCCCGACAATCTCATTATTCTAATCATACTTGAACGATAGGACTCAGTATGTGGTGCTTAATGGCAAAACCTCCGCTTCAGACTTTGTCAGACATGGAGTTCCACAGGGCTCAGTACTAGGCCCCCTCATATTCTGCATCTTCATCAATGATTTACCATTGTCAGTATCAGATGAAAAGGTCACGACAGATTTATTTGTTGATGACTCGTCACTCCAAACGAATGGTAGTGATCTACAGACAATAGAAACTTCTCTCCAGGAAAGTCTAAACGGCGTGTCAGACTGGTGTCATTCAAACTCAATGGTCATACACCCAGCCAAAACCAAATCCATGATTATAGCTACCTGCCAAAAACACCAACTGATTCCTCTTTGCCTAAAACTTCAGTTGAATGGCACTTCTATCAAGCAGGTAGATGAGCATCGTGTTTTAGGGTTAACGATAGATAAAGAATTGAAATGGCAATCTCATCTCAATAACGTATGCAAGGTAGTCTCAAAAAAAAAACTTTTCACGTTATCTCAATTAAAGCGCTACGTCAACAGTACTGTACTTAAACTTTTCTTCAATGCACACATAATGTCACGTATCAATTATGCTTCAACAGTGTGGGACGGGAGTAGTGACGTCCACAAAAAAAGGGCCGAATTCTCTTCATAGACTTGCAGCAAAACTACTCCATCCAGCTGTATCTCCAACAACAGACGAAAAACTAAAAGCGCTGAACATACTTCCTCTGAGTAAGCAATTGGAATTCAACAAGGCATCATTTATGTTTGCAATCTTGACAGATACTATGCCATGTTATATCAATGCCCTTTTTACAAGATCGAACAGCTTTTCTGGCTCGACGAAATTCCTTCTTCCCTACCCACGCATTGATCTATACAAAACAAGCCTAGCTTACTCTGGACCATATGTCTGGAACTCACTTCCACCAAATATACAAAATACGAATACTTTAAAACTTTTCAAGAAACATTTGCATAAACATTTTGTTGCAGTAATTCAATTATTCGATTAAAATGATTAGCGCCCATTCGCAAAGTCTTCTGTGAACGATACTTTGAATACATCGTCTAAACATAAAACCTACTCCGTTAAAATCGCTCATACACACTCCCACTCTGTCTGCCATCCCTTTTCTCCACCCCCTACCTACCATTCTCTCTTCCCCACCCTCCTCTGACCTCTCTCTCTGTAGTTTTGTTTGTTTGTTTGTAAGTTTCCTTCTGTTTCACCATCCCTCATCTCATTAGTACTTTTATGAAGAGTTTGCTTATCATTGCGGAGTTAGATTACGATGCTGTTATGTTGAATTGTCAGTATGAATGATATGTGTTCAAATAATGTATGCATGACAAGGACAGATTGTAAGACTAAGCTTTGGCCCCAAATCTTCATCCTTGCGTATTAAAGATCAATCAGTCACATCAATCATCAATCAATCAATCTCTCTCTCTTCTCTCTCTCTCTCTCTCTCTCCCGCGCGCGCGCGCGCGTGCAGATAAATAGATAGATGAATATAGATATAGATAGACAGATAAAAACAGATACATAGATAGGCTGACAGCTCTATCGCTTTTTCTCTATATTGTTTATCATTATTGCGGCGTTACATTGCGGCGTTACAACTTTTAATTTGTTTCGTTGAGGAGACTGAGGCTTTGCTCAGACTTAGTGTGTGTGTGTGTGCGTTGGTGTGCGTGCGTGCGTGCGTACGTGTGTGTGTGTGTGTGTGTGTGTGTGTGTGTGTGTGTGTGTGTGTGTGTGTGTGTGTGTGTGTGTGTGAATGAGTCCTTAAAATCCTTCTACACGTCGTAATACATAACAGAATCATAGTGTCTACCACAGCTTGAATTCCATTGCCTAATAGGCCTAGTATTCTGCTAAAAAGTCACACTAGACAACAATGAGTGGTCTTGCTAACTGAGCTGGCAGATAGAGCTGTAGAGAAATTTCTAGCCAAAAGTTGCAGCTCTGCTTCATTCTGGGAGAAAATTATCATTAAACAACAAAAACGTGATTTACTGTGACGTAGAAGTTTTAAACATAAAACCCTCGTCCATTATTACGGAACTATCCTGTAAAGTAAACCATGGGAAAACTTGTTTAAGACAAAATAAATGTATATAGCCTTAAAATCTTATTTTGGAAGTTGTCTGAAAAATTGAAAGAAAGTGTTGTTGATTTCCGGTTTGTATAACCAACTTTGTTGTCTTGTATAACACGTGGTGCTGTCGAAACTGTGAAACTGGATTAGAAACCTAAACGAGTTCTTACGTACGAAGTCAAAGTTGGCTGTTGTTGATGTTGTGTGTGTGTGTGTGTGTGTGTGTGTGTGTGTGTGTGTGTGTGTGTGTGTGTGTGTAGTCGGTAGCAACAAAGGGATACACACCTGCCCGTTAACACTCTCCCAGAAAATACGTACCGAAATGGATCTGGGTGTAACAAACTTGGGGGGGGGGGGGGGGGGGGGGGGGGGGGAGGGGGGGGAAAACTGGTCCTGGTGTTACCAGTACTTTAAATATGGCTTTGCGCAAGCGCGCATCTTGGATATTCCTCCGATCCAGTCAACCGCAACGTGGAATTCTACACAAATGTCGTCTTCTCACGTAAATTCTCGTTTATGTTTCTAATAACTGAAATAGCATATCAATTACCTATGCGCTCAAATTAATGTCTCCCAGTTGCCAAAGACCATCAAGCTATAACTTATGTAGTTATGCAAATTTAAATCGATGAAAAAGATTGGTATTTACTCATTTTACTGTATGCAAACAACCTGAGAGTGCCCAATTTTGTGATGGACAGCAAAGTTTCGCGTGTTATGCGAGTGATTAAGTCGTCGAATCGATTCGTCAGATTTGATGCAAATGTTTAGTAGCGGTGGCCTACTAACAATTTACATTTACACAGATTGATGACGTTGGTCAACGATCATATAAAGAAAAATGTGTGTTGCGGAATCGTCTCCTTGAATATCATGTCTGGAATAGATGTAAGAATAAAGAGAATTTAAGAAAAGGCTTGCGGCGAGGACAACGATGATGAATTCTGTTGTAGCCTCACAGCAGGAGACAATAAAGATACAGACAATAACACAAACGTGTCTGGTTCCGCCATTTGTTTATTCTAGTTCTGCCAAATAATTCACAAGATAATCAAGATGATCTCCCTTCGGTTCACTGCATAACACTCTTTTACCCTTAAGATAGAAAATGTATTATGATTCTATTTCAACATTTAAGAAAATACCATAACGGATGATTTCATATTTCTGACTTGAATTTTAGTTGGAACCAACTTCTTAATTGTAAACAATCAGCTAAAACATGGAAACTGCAATGTTCTCTAGACATATGTAAGGAAACAAGAAAAAAATGAAGACAAGTAAGTGTATGTGCTGTTGAATGCACTGTTTAATCGAGGGCCAAGCTCAGCTTGTAATCTCAAAGATATGCAGGGAGTCGTTTTTCTCTGCCAGAACGTCTAGACTCTGGAGCCTGAGTCATTGATGGGCCAACAGGTGAAACAGGGATTGGATCAGTGTCCTCACAAGGACCTGGCACAACCGAACTAAGAGAGGTATCAGTGTCAGATAACCCTTCAGATTCAACAGCTCTCTGTTGGCTTCCAAACTCTGGCGTTTGAGTTTTCTTAAATTCGTCAACTCCCTCTTGTTTTTCAAACTCTGGCACTTGCGCTTCTTGCTTGCGTTCAGATTCTGGTACCAACTGTGCACTCTGACGTCTCAGAACATGATCCACATGACGTCTAACGACACGTCCATCTGCTAATTCCACCTCAATGTCAACAGCTCCTGACGTGTTGATAACAGTACCTGGAAGCCACTTTGAACCACTTGCAAAATTCTTCACACTGACAGGATCACCCATGCTGACTGATCGCTCTTTTACTCCGTCATCATGAAGAGCTTTCATCTGAGACTGCTTCTTTTGAACCTTGGCTGGCAAATTTGGGTGCATCAAGTCCAAAAGGGTGTTCAACCACTGGTTGTTAAAAAGCTCTTAAGGACATAATCCAGTGGTTGCTTGAGGCGTGATCCTGTATATCAACAGGTACTTTTGGAGCTTGGTGTTCAAACAGTCACCAGAGAATCTGACAATGCCCTTCTTTATAGACTGGACTGTTGCTGGACGGGTGGTACGGACAAGTCCTCACATGCACGATGCCATTACTCTTGAGGAAATCCTCAAACTCTCTGGAAGTGAATTTTGTGCCATCATCTGACACCAGCACATCTGGTAGCCCCTGAAGACAAAATGTTTCCCTCAGTTTCTGAATGGTTGCCCACGAGGTTGTTTTCTTCATCAAGGCTACCTCAACCCACTTGGAATAGGTGTCAACAACGACAAAAAGCATCTGACCCTGCACTGATCCAGCAAAATCAATATGAATCCGTTTCCACGGTCCATTTGGGAACTCCCAAGGATGGAGTGGTGCAGGAGCAGAAGAATTCTGGTGCTCTTGGCACACGGAACATCCTCGTACCATTTCCTCCAACTCGGAATCCATCCCTGGCCACCATACATAGCTACGTGCTAGACCTTTCATCTTGTTGATGCCTGGATGAGCCTCGTGCAACTCTTGCATGGCTTTGCTGCGCCCCTTTGGAGGAACAATGACACGGGCAACCCAAAGGAAACAGCCATCCTGAACACTCAGCTCTGCCTTGCGACACCTGTATGGAGCCAACACCTTGGTGGAGTCATCACTGGACCAACCACTTATGAGGTACTGATGAACTCGTGACAAGACCGGATCACGCCAAGTCCATTCTGCAATCTGTCTGGCAGACAAAAAGGAGCAATCTTCAAGCTCTTCAATCATAAGAACTCTGTCCTCATGCTCCAGTTCCTCTGTCTCTGGCAAGGGTAGCCTAGAAAAACAATCAGCATTCATGTGGTCCTGGCCTTGCCTGGTCGCTACACCATCGTGTACTCATACGCTCTGAGAATGACAGCCCATCTCTGGATCCTGGGAGATGCGATCACAGGAATCTGTTTGTTCTCGCCAAACAGAGACAACAGAGGTTTGCAAATTTGTGATCGGTCACAATGCTAAACTTCCTTCCACAGAGGAACTTGTGGAACTTTTTCAGACCAAACACCACAGCAGCAACTTCCTCGTCTAGCTGAGAATAATTCCTTTCTGCTGCATTCAACGTCCAGGAGGCAAATCCGACCGGATGCCCTGTTCCATCATCCATGATGTGTGAAATCACTGCCCCCCAACCCGTATTGGGAGGCATCCACATGCAGTACGATCTATCTTGCGATTGGGACCATAATGCACAAGAACCTTGGCTGAAAGGATTATCGTTTTGGTCTTCTCAAAACATGCCTGTTAATCCTGACCCCATCTCCACTTCTCGCCTTTCTTCAAAAGCTTGTGAAGAGGTTGCAGCTCTCCTGATAGCTTCTTCAGAAACCTGCCATAGTAATTCAGCTAACCTAGCTGATGCACGTTTTCAGATGGTTTTGCCGGAACCAACGCCTGAACGTTGTCATCCAAAGGCTTGATCCCTTGCTTGCTGATGTTATGACCCAAGAAGACCACTTCCTCAGCACCAAAAACACACTTCTCCTTCTTCAACCGTGCGCCTGCCTTATCCAGTCGGTCAAGCACCTCTTCAAGATGCTGGTATGATTCGACTTCCGTATCCCCAGTCACACAATTGTCATCAAAGTACACATCTGTTCATGGCATGCCCTGAAGCAAGGACTTGATGACTCTCTGAAACTGTGCTGGTTCTGACAAAACACCAAAAGGAAGCCTAGTATATGTAAACAACCCCTTGTGTGTATCGATTGTTACCTTATTCCTGTTGTCTTTTTCCAACTCAATTTGTGAATATGCATTTGACAAATCCAGCTTATGGAACACTGAGCTCTTTCCCAGTTTTGCCAGGAGATATCCAAGGTGGGAACTGGATATTACTCCAACTTTGACACCTTGTTGACTGTGACCTTGTAGTCCCCACATATTCATATTTCTCCATTTGGTTTAAAAACAGGAACAATGGGCGCTGCCCAGTCTGGAATTTCCACTGGCTCAATAATGCCTTGCTCCTCAAACCTTTCAAGCTCAGCCTTGACCATGCCCCTCATGGGAGCCGGAATAGCTAAGTTGGTAGAGCGCCTGACTCGTAATCTTGGTGATCCTGGGGTTGCGGGTTCGAATCTCCGCCGGGGCGTTTCGGTACAGGGGGATTTTTCCCTCGGAGTTAACATTAGTTCTGACTCCATTTCCCATACAGTCCTTCGAATGAGACTATAAACCGAGGTTCCGTGTGTGAACGCACGCATAATATCTTGCACACACGTAAAATCCCATCACCAACTTTCGGAAGAGTAGCAGTTGCCGTGGTATGGTGACACTTTTACAAAGTGCACCCTGGTAAGAAATGGAAAGAATGAAGGAAGTAAAGAACTGACCGTGAACGATATTGAACGATATTGATGGATGACACGAACACTGAGATGAAGCGCCAGCTGCAGCTCTTCATCGGCACCAGGAGGCAGCCCGGGAAACGAGGTGATGAAAGCGGCTAGGAGCTCTTGTCTGCACTAGCCGAGATAGGCGCCCGTTAGTAAGCAATTGTTATATGTATAAGGCGCAGACTTGGTCTCTAGCCAAATGGCGCTTAAGATTCATACTGACATGAATAAAAGGGCAACAAGCTTTCCCACACCCTCTTTGAACAAATGTGTATGCCGTTCAAGACTCCTCCCCAACTGAACTGAACTCACTTCACTCACCAGACTGACAGTCAACAAACCCAACTGTTCAATCAAATCTCTTCCAAGCAGGTTGTGTGTGTGTGTGTGTGTGTGTGTGTGTGTGTGTGTGTGTGTGTGGTGTGTTTTGTGACAAGTATGCTTGCTGGAATTGTGTTGTGTTTGGGTGTCACACTTACGTTCAACACTCCAAGCACACGCACTGCATGCCCTATAAATGACTTAATCGATACACTCAATTTGTCAAGTTTCTGTGATCAGCAAAACACTTTTTTCAGAGTTGTGCCTGATATGATTGTATATGGTGACCCTGTGTCAATCTCAAAACACACATTCTGACCATTCACATCCAGTTCATACCAGAAAGGGGCCATCTTTTCTTTCGTCCCTTTCTTCACAGCACACTAAACAGTGTTTACACCACCACACTCATCATCCGCATCATAACTATCATTTGCTTCAAGTTCAATGTTTTTCACATCTTTGTTTTTGCGGCAACAAGCTTTGATATGTCCCGTTTTTCCACAACCATAACACTTCTGATCTTTAAATCTACACTGTCTAGCATCATGCTTTCCACCACACCAGAAACATTCCGTTTTTCTTTCTTCACGATTTGGCAGGTTCTTAGGCTTCGCCGGACCAATCCTCTGTTCACTCTTCATTTTCATCACACTCGTTTCATCACACTTGGGACTGTGCATTTCATCACATTCCTCACCGCATCCCCATGGGATTGAGCAATCTTAAATGCCTCATCAAGAGTCTGTCGTCTGGCATTGCAAGAATTTTCTCTTGAATTTTCTTATCATTTATCCCAATGATAAACTTGTCCCAAAGTGCTCTATACAGAAATTGTCCAAAGTTGCATGTTACAGCATTAGCACGGAGCTGCGCAAAATACATTTGCACTGTTTCACCCTCCTGACGGTCTCGAGAACAGAAAAGCAAACTTGCACTAGCCTCTGATAGTTTTGGTTTAAAATGTTGCTCTACAAGATCACAAATTTCCTTTAAAGTCTTTTCTTCGGGTTTCTGTGGCAAACACAGACTTGATAATATGGTATGTTGATGGTCCTACTGAAGAACACAAAACACATATTTTCTTTTGTCATTTGTGGTGTCATTGGCTATGGAAAAAAAATGTTCAAACACCTCTACATATTCTTGCCAGTTGGCACCTTCAACATACGGCTCAATGTGGCCAAGAACGGCAGCCATCGTCACAGTAGAATTAGAAAGCACTCAAGTTCTGTTGCGTTTATGTTCTGAAAGCTCTATACAACGTAGATAAAAAGCGTCATTCATGCCGTTGCCCCGGTGATAATGTTCTATAGCCTTGTTCCAAACGTCACGTCCTGAACACTGGTCGCCCACGCCAAAGTTCTTCTTTGCATTTCAACTCACTTTTACAAAACAGGGCTTGAAGTGGTTCTCTTCTGGGCTTCCTGTATGACGTTAAACCCTTGGCACATGTTTTTATCCTCGTCGCCAATTTGAAGTGGAAAACGTCCTGAGGAGGGCGACCAAAATGTTGGGCCCTCTGAAGGACCTCCCATATCCCGAAAGGCTACGTCGGCTGAAGCTTCCATGTCTGGAACGCAGGAGAAAGCGGGGAGACGTAATTGAAGTCTACAAGTACCTGCATGGCTTCTATATGGTGTCACGCCCTGACTTCCCCGTCGCCACGAATGAGCTGAGATCCACCAGAGGCAACTCCCTGAAACTTCAGAAACCAAGGCATCGTCTCAACGTACGTGGCAACTACTTCGCAAACAGAGTTGTGAACCTCTGGAATAGCCTCCCGGATGATGTGGTAACAGCGCCATCGGTAGACGCCTTCAAGAGAAGACTGGACAAGCACTGGGCAGAACTACCCTCAGTGTACGACCAAGAATGCCTAGATTAAATTGTTCAGAAAGTGATCTGATTGGCACCATCCTCAAACCACCCAGGCCAATCAGTTTAGTTTGAGAACCTGAACATGGTCCTATGACTTAAAGGACCTGAATCTTGTATCGTCAAAGTCAAAGTCAAAGTCAAAGTTGTATCCTAGCAATAGACGACAAACAATCAAAACACAGACAATAACACAAATTTGCCTGGTTCCGACTTTTGTTTGTTCTAGCGCTGCCAGATGATTCACATGATAATCAAGGTGATCTCCCTTGGGATCACAACATAACAAATTGAAACTTAGTTCCTCAAAAGAGACATGCAAAGAAGGAACGGTTTGATTGTCGTATCTTGGCTGGTCCTGATCAGTAGAACTCTGAGGATGTAGCTTCCCTCATAAAAGATGATCGATGTCATGGTGAAAGTTTTTTTCTTCCCCCCCCCCCCCCCCCCCCCCCCCCCCCCCCCCCCTTGAGCGTCTGGTCGGCATAGACGTCGGTACAATTTAACTTCTAACTGATGGAAGCATTTAGTGATAAACGATGTTGTCAATAACTTAGGTAATAACAGATTAAAGACACTAAAATGAAAGGCCACAGTGAGTAGCCTTCTTTAACTGAGTGACTTGTTTAGTCTGGTAGCCATTTGGTCTGGTAGCCATTATAGATAAAATACAAAAACAGTATTACATAAAATGAGTGATGTCCCTGTCAAGGGAAACAACTCGGTAGACGTTTTGTAACTTGGGAATAGGAGTTGTCCCCCGTGTATCTAGGAGCGACAAGTAACGTTCTCATCAAGACGAAGGGGTCTCCGGCTTAACGATAGTTTTTCAGAACCGCATACACGCCCGGCCAACCTGATATGGTGTCAGAAGTGATGATTTTTAACGCCTGTTAAGTGTTGACTTGAGTTTGATTGACTGACTTCACTTGCTGATCAGTTCGAGCATCGTTTTTATTACCTGTGTGGAACTACTATAAGGCTTTTTGCAGATGACAGCTTAGTATATAGAACAATCAGAAGCAAGAATGATACACGCATTCTACAAGAAGATGTAAACGCTTTACAAGAGTGGGAAAGAACTTGGAAGATGGAATTTCACCCCCAGAAGTGCCAAGTGTTGCGTATATGTAATAAACGCTCACCAACTAGATCAGAATACTCTATTCACAATACTATTCTTAAAGAAACCAATGCTGCAAAATATTTAGGCGTGATTATAGATAGTCTTCTCAAATGGAAAGAACATTACAATTTAGTATGTAAGAAAGCAAACAACATCTTAGCTTTCTTATACAGGAACATCAACGACTGCCCCCAAAAGGTTAAGGACGACTGCTATAAAACACTGGTTAGACCAGTACTGGAATATGGTTGCTCAGTCTGGGATCCTTACAATCTAAAGGACATTGATAACCTCGAAAAGATTCAGAAGAGAGCAGCACGGTTCATAACAGGGAACCATATCAGAGAGAAAGGGAATACTAGGAAGAACATGAGGAAATTAGAATGGAACCCCTTAGAAGAGAAAACAGCCTTTATTAAACTTAATACCTTCTTCAAAGGCAGAACTAAACTAATTGATATCCCAATGGAACAACTAGTATTTAATAAAAGTAGCACCAGGAGTGGCGGTGAATCTTATACCATACCTGCATCAAATATTGACAGCCATTTACATTCATTTTATCCCAGTTCTGTAAGGCTGTGGAACTCACTGCCGGGTGCCATCAAGATTGCCACAAATGCAGTCTCTTTTAAAAATCAAATTGATAAGACAATCCTGAGATCTGCATATTGATTGACTTTTCTATTTTAACTTCCCCATATATTTTATGGTTACCTAGGCCTTAACCTAGCCATTGCTTTTAACCTTTTACATTTCATGTGCGACCCCTTGTTGCCAAATTTTGCTCCAGGGGCCAACAGGCTGAGTCGCATTTTCTTTTTTTTTAACATGCGCGCTGGTGATCTACTCAATTTTGAGTGAACTAGTATTTTAGGAAGAAGAAGAAGAAGTCGAGAGAAGAAATGGCGACGTATTGTTACGATCCCCCGCAACGTTTCTCCTTCCGTGCAGCGGATTGGGAAGAATGGAGCGAAGAGTTTCTACGTTTTCGCCGAGCTACAAAACTGCATAAAGAGGATGGTGAAGTTCAAAGAGACTCACTTCTGTATGCTATGGGAACAAAGCAAGCAGTACAGATCATGTCTACTTTTAAGTGGGAAGCTGATGAAGATGCTAACCCAGTGGAAAGTGACACTGACTTTAACATATTGATAAGGAAGTTCACAGAATATTTTTTTGCCTAAGCGTCATATTATTTAATGATCGTTCGATGTTCAACTCAAGGTCACAGCATGAAGGTAAAACTGTGGAAGAATTTGCCAGAGCTCTGAACATTTTAGTGAAGCATTGTAACTATGCTGATCCAGATGATCAAGTCAGAGATAGACTCGTGATAGGCTTGCATGCTCGTCAGCTGAAAGAAAAGTTACAGCTACGTAGTGACCTCACTCTGGAAAAAGCCATCACCATAGCACATCAACAGGAGCAAATTTAGCAGCAGATGAAAGAACAGACTAAGCAGTTTGAAAAACTTGATATAGAAGAGACGAGCAGTCATCGGGGCACAGGGTTCCATCGTGACTCAGGTTACAGAGGAGGGCGTGGCCGAGCATGGACCACAACTGGTAGCCGACGTTGGAACTATGCTACTGATGATAGCCCATCAGTTCGTCCCAGCAAGAAACTTTGTGAGAAGTGTGGCTATGATCATGGAGACAAAACTTGTCCAGCCAAGGGCCAGCGCTGCAGATGTTGTGGAGGTCGCAATCATTTTGGTCGCATGTGCAAGAACCAGAGGTCAACCGTGAATTTGGTGGATGAACCAGAAGCTGATGTCGAGTATTTCCTGGATGCTGCTGCAGCCAATGTCCAAGAAAAGCGCAGTGCTTGGACAGTGGAATGCCTTTTTATGGCAAGTCTGCATTATTTAAGATTGACACAGGTGCAGATGTGACTTCCTGAAAGAATGTGACTTCCAAAAGTTGCCAAGACAACCGCCCCTGTCTAGCATCCTCAGTTCCATATTGAATTCTCCAGGTGGGAAAGTCGACACTGTAGGAGAATTTGTGGTTAGAGTGAACAGAAATAAGGATCGTAAGGTATGACATACTGTTTTCGTGTCCTGTGGTACCAACATCGGTGGGTGACCAACTATAGGCAAGATCCGTCTCAGAAGTCATGGGACTAGTGAAACGTCTTGAAGAAACTAGAGTCAGTGACAACATATTTGGCTCAACAGGTCTTCTCAAGACAGAGCCAGTGAAGCTGGTACTGAAGGTGAATGCAAAGCCCTACTGCCTTCACACAGCCAGGCGTATCCCCTTCCCACTGCAAACGAAAGTGAAGGAGGAGCTTGATAGAATGGAGAGAGATGGCGTTATTAAGAAAGTAACGACAGCCACTGACTATTGTGCGCCTAGTGTCCCAGTTAAGAAGAAGAACGGGGAAATTCGTGTTGATTTCAAGAAATTAAATCAAACATCAAGAGGCCATATCTGATTTTGCCCAATCTGGAGGACATAGCCCCAAAATTGTCAGGCGCAAAAATATTTTCCACGCTTGACGTTTCAAGCGGATTTTGGCAGGTGCCTTTTACATCCTGACAGTGCGCATCTGACCACGTTTATTACAAACTATGGACGCTACTATTTCCTGCGTGTTCCCATGGGAGTCTGTGTTGGGAGCAAAGAATTTCAGCACAAGATGTCAGAGACACTGAATGGACTTCCAGGCTGCGAAGTCATCATGGATGATATCATTATCCACGGTGCGACAGACAAAGAGCATGATGAGAGACTGTCACAGGCATTACATTGCATTGAGAACTCTGGACTAAGGCTGAACCGTGACAAGTGTCACTTCAGCAAGTCGGAGGTGTCCTTCTTTGGTCACTTGATTAGTGCCAAAGGCATCAGACCTGATCCTGCTAAGGTCGACGCCATCATGAAGTTGGAACCACCAAAGAATATGACCGAGCTCAAGCGTGTAATGGGCATGCTTCAGTATCTTGGCCGATTTACCAAAGATCTCTCAACAACAATGAAGCCGCTCACAGATCTCCTGAAAAAGGATGTCCAGTGGCAATGGGACAGTCCACAGGGTGACGCATTTGATGCTGTGAAAAAGATTATCAGCAGTCTTCCATCCCTGAATTTCTACAACACTGAACGTCCCACTGTAGTGAGTGCCGACTCAAGTGTCTACGGGCTGGGTGCAGTGATTCTTCAGAGAGACGACAAAGGTGAACTCCAGGCCATTGCCTTCGCTTCTCATACACTGACATCATCAGAACAGAAATACAGTCAGATCGAGAAAGAGTGTCTAGCAAGTGTGTGGGCCTGTGAAAAGTTTTACAAGTACCTAGTGGGATTAAGTTCATTCGAACTCCTCACTGACCATCGACCACTCGTTCCTCTGACGTCCACAAAAGATTTAGACCAAGCACCACCAAGGGTCAACGACTTCGCATGAGAATAGCACGTTTTAACGCAGTTGTACGCCACGTACCAGGCAAGGACTTGGTCGTTGTTGACTGCGTAAGTCACAGCCCTTTACCGATGCAAGAAGAAGACATGGAAAATGCTGCAGAAGTTGACTTACACATTCATTTGGTACAGTCATTGTGGCCAATCACTGACCGGAGATTGAAGTTACTGCGAGCTGCGACTGATGAAGATGAAGATCTTCAGAAAGTTATTGAGTTCATTCAGGAGGGATGGCCTTTGCAGGTTCCATCGACACTGCGACCGTATGAAAAGGTCAAGAGTGACCTTTCTGTTGTAAATGGACTGGTGGTTTATCAAGACAGAGTCATGGTTCCAGCAAGCCAGCGAGCAGAGGCTCTGCAAAAACTCCATGAAAGCCATCAAGGTCTATCAAAATGCCTTGAATTTACTAAGCTGACTGTCTTTTGGCCAGGTCTCCGAGGTGGTTTGAAGCGCCTCGTGGAAAACTGTCAAATCTGTCAAGAAAACAAGCCAGCACAGCGACACCAACCGCTACGTCCGACTGAACTCCGCAACGGTCATGGTCAAGACTTTGAGCTGACTTTGCCAAATTTCAAGGAAAGAGCTACCTGGTTGTGACTGACTATTACTCAAGATGGATTGAAATTAAGCATGTCACATCACTGACCAGCGCGGAAGTCATACTACGTTTCAAGCAGATTTTTGCCACACATGGAACACCAGATGTTGTGGTAAGCGACAATGGCCCACCATTTAACTCTTATGACATGGCTGAATTTGCAAAAGAGTTTGGTTTTGACCACCATACATCAAGCCCACACCTTCCACAAGCCAACAGTGCTGACGAATCTGCTGCGAAGACTGCAAAGAAAATTCTTGCCCATGCAGATCCAGATACGGCGTTGATGACCCAATCATCTCACTTGCCATGGCACTAGTCCTTCCGTAATGCTGAAGGGAAGACAACTCCGGACCAAGGTACCAGTTCTTCCGACGCGTCTTCAGCCTGTGCCACAGAAGGACAGAGACATTCGCATTTCTGACCAGAAAGCGAAACAGAGCTACAAAAAATTCTGTGACAACAGCAGACATGGTGTGCGTTCGTTGCCAGAACTTCAGCCAAATGATGCAGTTTGCATAAAAACAGAACGTGACACAAACCGGCAAGACTATGGGCAAGTTTTGGGTCCCGCTGATTCCAGTGAAAGATCCTATCTCATTGACTCTTCGCATGGTATCATCAGACGCAACCATAAACATCTGCAGAAGATTCCAGAATTACCAGATATGCTGCCAGAGCCGGAGGTGGATCTACCTGATGACCCTGACGACATGAGTCCAGCTGCTCAAGAACCAAGCAGGAATTCACCAGTGCATGTTCGTAACCAGAACATTTCTCGATTTGGACGCACTATCAAAAAACCTGCAAGATACATTGAAGAGTTTTGATGGTGTTCATCACTGAATTGGAAACTGATTTGATATTGCTAAATAATGACAGTTTGTGTACTTTATTCAGAGTTAAGCAGAGACTGATAATTGCTTGACTGTTTTATGCATGTTGTTAGGCAAATTAGCTGAAAATTTTGGAAAATAATTTAAATGTTTTTACAACAAAGGAAAACCTTTATAAAGGGAATGGAGGGGGGGGGGGGGGGGGGGGATGTCAAGGGAAACAACTCCGTAGACGTTGTGTAACTTGGGAATAGGAGTTGTCTCCCGTGTATCTAGGAGCGACGAGTAACGTTCTCATCAAGACGAAGGGAGTCTCCGGCTTAACGATAGTTATTCAGAACCGCATTACACGCCCAGCCTACCTGATAGTCCCACATCCTCATGATATATTCAAAAAGTAAAAAAAAAAAAAAAAAAAGAAAGAAAAATGTGGTCGAATTTTTTTCTGGGACAATTCGCAGTATCTGAAGATGATAAGTCACACCAATATAATGTCCTCAGTGACAGATTCAGAGATCTTGAAGTTTGTGATTATACTTGAAGATTCCCGTTTTAGTTGACGAACTGAGTTCATAAAAACAGTGTAACAGGAAAACAAACTTTTCTTCTTTTACAAAAGAGTCAAAATATATACGATTTTTCTAAACAGCGTGAAGAAGAAAAATGGAAGTTTTACACAATAGAATCTTTCATAACGAACGACTAATGGTCACCTCCCTTTGGTTATGAATGTAGATTCTCTCCCTCATCCTCTGGTTCAGGACGCAGAATTTATTTGTTCGCCCTTCCGCCCTCACAACAAGACAGGAGTCGGCTGGCCCTCAGTCAGCCTCCAAGTACTCGCCCCCTGGGTCTTCCTACTGCTGACTGCGTACCTGCCCACCCCTGGGCCGACACCTGTCACTACAGTTGTGTCTCACTGAGGGAGAGAGAAAACAGGTCTCCAGACAGACTCGCATTTTTCTATAGAAAAATAAAACCGTCCCTTTATTCATTATTGTGATGTCCCCCTGTGCCAGTAGAGAGCACAAAGAGATGCTGAGAGAAAACAAAGAGAGAGAGAGAGAGTGAGACAGACAGACAGACATCTGTGAGCGACCGCACAAATATTACCACAGTGTTCTTGCGAAGAAGCCAAAACATACCAGCCGCCATGGTACTGTTGATAATATGAAGCATTCCCACCTGGGAGATCGGGGTTTTCGATTCCAATCAGAGTCATTCATACTAAATTTGTGAGTTTGTTCAACCCATGACTAGCTCCTAACCTGAGCTGAGTTTGCTACGAGCTCAGTTTGGAAGACCAGTCGAGTTTCACCCACATAGCGTCTCTTAAAGTGTTGCTCAAATTTCCTGATCAACACTGCAGATGTCTGTATCTCAAGGCCCTGGCTGACGCCAGGATATAACATATGAAAGTGAGCCTAGAATACAGTCTCAGACCAGAATGGGACTCCACATCAGTCTTCATTATCCTAATCCTTATTAATCAACCAAAGAACAAACCAAAGATGTTCACTAACGCTGGGCTGGTACACCCTCTCACCTCACTTCATGTGAAGTCATAACGTTTTCGCACTGTCGTAATATGGCTGACGTCATCTCTTCAGATGACGAAGTGGGTAAAGGACGTTCGCAGCGTCGCGGTTTCTGTTTTAGAGGATCGGTTTTACTGCTAGTCGATTTCCATTGAAACCGATATTATCTTTTGATTTCCTTAAAAACCAATCCACTGCATCATAGGCTTGCGTTGAAGTTGTTGTTGTTGTTGTTGTTGTTGTTGTTGTTGTGTGTGTGTGTGTGTGTGTGTGTGTGTGTGTGTGCGTGCGTGCGTGCGTGCGTGCGTGCATGCGTGCGTGCATGCGTACGTGCGTGTCTATACGTGGGTGTGTGTAAGCGCGTGGGCTCGTGTGCGTGTGCGTGTGCGTGTGCGTTCGTGTGTGTGTGTGTGTGTGTGTGTGTGTGTGTGTGTGTGTGTGTGTGTGTGGAGGAGGGAGTAGTGTCGTGTGTGTGTGTGTGTGTGTGTGTGTGTGTGTGTGTGTGCACATCTTCGTGTGTTTTAACTGGTGCTGTCACATTTAATCTTGCTTTGTTGCTAAGAAGTTAAAACAAGCATTTATGTAGGGGTTGGGAGGATGGGGTGGGGGGGGGGGGGGAGGGGGGGCGACATACTTTGGGCTGGTTTACCCATCTTGTGCGACCTTATAAGATTTTATTGTGATCACTCATACAACCGTATGGAATCGTTTCCAGTTATCTTTTCTATAATGAGTCTGTGTGTCCACCATACTACTAGCTATCAGACTTTTTTTGTTCGCTGAGCCAATTCAATCTAGCTGTAAAATAATTTTTTTTTTTTTTTAATGAACGCTGCTGCGTTAGGGCAATTAAAACAAAAATTCAGTCAGGGTCAGGTAGTGATGTTTTAATCACCAAGTCTCGTCACTCCGATCCTAGGCCTTTCGATGTGACGTGGACTTCATCATTCCCCCTAGATCTAAACGCTATTGTTGGGAGATGAGCCCCAACAATGGCGAAGGGTGTGGTAGGGGAATGGGATGGGGGGGGGGGGGGGGGGGGGGGGGAGGTGGAAATGGATGGGAGAGCGGGGGGGGGGGGGGGGGGGGGTACATCAATATTGTTTACACAAAAATGCACTGCGCGTCATGTCTTGATATCTTGCTGTTCGAAGTCAAACGAGTGTGTGTGTGTGTGTGTGTGTGTGTGTGCGTGTGCGTGAGTGCGTGCGTGCGTTCTGCAATGAAAAGGGCTGCCTGTAGTGTCGCCCCCCTCCCCTTTCCCCCCCCCCCCCCCCCCCCCCTCCCCCCCCCCCGCCTTTCAAGTCTGGGACACGTAAGCCTCATGTTGTTGAGAAAACGGCACACTGGTCAAAAATAGCAAATGGCTGTTAGTTTTGGATCCCTTGAAACGTGACTGGTGCTGAATTTTGATCTTGATCTGGGTGTATAGTCGATAGGGCCACACTGTGGCATAACATCGACGGAAGAACTTGGGGAGAACACCAAAAAAAAAAAAAAAGAAAAAAAGAAAAAATCCTTCATGTTTGGTGGTCTGGTCAGCCAGCGCACGTTCAGCGTGCACTGACATGATGCCAAGCCTCTGCAGCAGTCGTGGAAGAGGGGAAAAGGGATGGAAGGTGGGGGGGGGGGGGGGGGGGGGGGGTAGAGGAGGAGGAGGAGGAAGAGGCACCCGTAGGAAGGAAAGTGTGTTCTTACCTTGAAAGCGCGAGGAGGCTTCATGATGGTGCATATTAGCTCAACTTTCTTTGCTTTCATCAGGTACTAGGATGTGTCCGATTTCATAGCACTGATAAACATTTTGTTGCGGATTCCATGTTGATCTTGTTCCGCGTGTTCAATTTAACGTGCTTTTTTTTTTTCTTTAAGAAATCAGTATTTTTCATTTCGTCTGACTTGATACACGGCTGATGGAAAAACTTCGATGATTTGAATTGCTACCCTGTTTCGCTTTCAGTCTTGGCATGTTAACTTGTACATTTTTTCTTTAGAATCGATTGCCATACAACCTCTGTTCCTTGCTTTGTAAGTATCCCTTCCATTCCTCATCGTTGATTGTTCTAACGGTTTGTTAATGATAACACAACCAGAACAGCACAAACTAGCAGACGACACACTTCTTTGAAAACCACCATGCCATATGCCTACTGACCTTGACAAAACGCCGTTGAAAGCCGATCTTTTATTGGTCGAAATCCACTCGCTTTGCTTTCGGTTCCGCTGTGTTTCATTTACCGCGCAGCCAATGAAAAATTTTATGTGTTATTGTGGCATCGGGACATTTATTCAGGGCGGCTTCTGAAAAATTGTTTTGGTAACTTATTCATGCATATACGTTCAGGTGGAGCTAAAATATCACTGGCTGCATGTTCCGCTCGATCACGTTCTCTTCGAGACCGAACAAGTTACACAAAGTCATGCTGAAAATAGATCTGTTATTAATTAAATCAGAAGGAGGCCATCACAAAAGTCACAGCTTTTCCGAGAGAACAAACCCTCCAATACAAAGTCAATAAAAACAGAGAGGGTTCCCTTCATAATAATCCATAACCCCTCTCATTCAGACAAAGGACGATGGCTCAAAGACATGATGCCCGATCTTCAAAGAAGCCGCAGAATGCAGAAAGACATGCCACAGCCACCAATAGTGGGGGAAAGAAACTGTAATTATCTCAGGAAAATTCTGATGCCATCCAAGCTACCACAAGTCCGCACTCATACACAAAGTGACAGATCACCAGAAGTCTACAAATGTACAGCCAGTAGATGTGTTCTTTGCCAGAAACATCTTCAAGAGACATCCACGTTCACCGCTCTCAGAACAAGCCAGACTTTTCACATCAGAGACACTATGGGCTGCAAAAGCACCAACCTAATTTACTTAATGGATTGTGCTTGGTTTAAAGATGTTCAATATCTCTGAGAAACAAGCCAGACTCTATCCAGGTGGTTCCATGGCCACAGATCGGATATTAAAAAAGGAGACAGCGAAAGTCATAGCAGTAGGACCCAAACACAGTGTGTTGGTAGGACTGATATAATACGCAGGGAAACTTTAGTAGCCAGACATTTCCAGAGCAGTGGGCATAGTAAAGATGATCTCCGTGTCACTCCACTTGACCTGATGAGAACACTTGATACCAGACAGAGGAGAACACTTGATACCAGACAGAGGAGAACACTGGATACCAGACAGAGGAGAACACTTGATACCAGACAGAGGAGAACACTTGATACCAGACAGAGGAGAACACTGGATACCAGACAGAGGAGAACACTTGATACCAGACAGAGGAGAACACTTGATACCAGACAGAGGAGAACACTTGATACCAGACAGAGGAGAACACTTGATACCAGACAGAGGAGAACACTGGATACCAGACAGAGAAGAACACTTGATACCAGACAGAGGAGAACACTTGATACCAGACAGAGGAGAACACTTGATACCAGACAGAAGAGAACACTTGATACCAGACAGAGGAGAACACTTGATACCAGACAGAGGAGAACACTTGATACCAGACAGAGGAGAACACTTGATACCAGACAGAGGAGAACACGTGATACCAGACAGAGGAGAACACGTGATACCAGACAGAGGAGAACACGTGATACCAGACAGAGGAGAACACTTGATACCAGACAGAGGAGAACACTTGATACCAGACAGAGAAGAACACGTGAAAGGTTCTGGCGGCATAAGATAAGGACAAACTACCACAATGGCCTCAATGTCTGGGACTAGCTCATTGTAGGATACCACACTTCCTATTTACATGCAGCAGACACACACACACGCGCGCGCGCGCGCATACACACACACATACTCTCTCTCTCTCTCTCTCTCTCTCTCTCTCACACACACACACACACACACACACACACACACACACACACGCACACACTCACACTCATACACACACATTCACTCACTCACACACGCGCGCGCGCACGCCGCACACATGCATACACGCACACACGTAAGTATTGACGCATGAACGGAAGTATAGACATAGAGAAAGGGAAGGAGGGATGGGTAGGGATTGTATGGTGGGACTGAGAGTTAATGGTGAGGGAGGATGGTGGGGGAAGTGAAAGATAAGACAGTTGAGGTTCCAACTGAATGTAATGTGAATGTGTACAGCATTTCTTTCTTTAACTCTGGTAGGCTTATGTTAGGGATTAAGCACACAAGATTTTCAAGCAGTGAGTGAGAATTCAAGTAAACTGGGAGTCAGACATAATCAGTTTCAGGATATAAATGCTGTACTTCGGGCTGTCATTTAGTGGGCCCTTGTTTTTTTTATGCTTGATAAAGGTTTCACAAATTAACCGAAAATTTGCAATATGCTTACTGAGTGTTGGTGGATTTTAACTGTTCACTGCACGTGCATACCATGTTTGTTCCTTTAAGTCACTAAAGAAGTAGTAAGCAAAAAGTCCAACAAATAGACCGTCTTTTACGTCAAAAGATAAAAGGCGGACATTTGGGGCTTGTTTAATTTGCAGTAAAATGCATGTAAGAGAGATAGATAGATAGAACTGTTGCTTCCTGAAAATGTTTACATTGATTTGTACTTTGATCTGTAGTTAATCTGAAATAAGAAGAGTAACTGAGATGGGGAGAGAGAGAGAGAGAGAGAGAGAGAGAGAGAGAGAGAGAGAGAGAGAGAGAGAGAGAGAGAGAGAGAGTGAGTGCAAGTGACCTTGAGACATGTATAGACTGACAAAGACTATTTTCCATGACGCATGTAAGTGGACATGAAATATGGAAACCACCTCAAGTAATGTTATGATGAGCAGCCACATCAGTTTGTGATCTCATCCATTTTAGAAGCTTAGCCTCTTTAGATTTTTTTCTCTTTTCCGCCACACGGTTGAACGTATACACAAAAGGATTTATAGCGCGTTTAGAGGTAAAACAAATATAGCCAGGGCCACATTCACTTCTCCCGAGATAGGAACGCCAGCCAGTGCCAGCATCCCGCACAGACCAATGGGAAACCAGCACATGAAATATGTCACTGCAACCGTGATCAATCGGCGAGCTATGGTGATGTCACGTGAGACTTTTGTAGAATTTATTTTCATTGCATTGTTCTGTATTGACCAATAGATGAAAGCCTGACCAGCTGAGACCAACAGAAAGAGAACAAAGTTAAGCACAATTAAAACACTGAAAGAATACATTTTTCCTTCAAAATCCCGTCGAGTGACCGGCAGTGGAATACAAATTCCAGTCTGGCTGTAGAATTCCCAGTGCGATGTCACAGGAAGTAAGGGCAGCAAGGCTAAAAAACAGGCAACCAGCCACGTCAATACACATGCCCCTGCAGCTGATGATGCATCAAACCTTCTAGAACTGAAGGGAAAACGAAGAACAATAAAACGATCCAGTGTGATGAACCAGATGATGAAAGCGGACACCTCACTGGATAACAGAGACAAGAAACCGGCTGTCTTGCAAGTCAAGCTGCTCCTCCAGTCATCATCATTATGAAGGTAGCGTCCACGAAACCATTCATCAGCCACTCCAACGATAGCAACATAGACACCCATCAGAAAGTCACCTATGATAAGATTAGTGACAAACACATTGAAGCTGGCAGAAGACGCCATGTTCTTCAGCAACAAACGTGCACCATAACTGAAGACATTGCCCGTCAGCGACAGAAAAGTGACCAGCCACAGAAACCCACGATAAGTCCACGATTGCAACAAATCTTCGCACGACGAAATTTCATCTTTTGGGGCAAAACAAGCTGATGTATTAAAGTTATAGGGAAGTATTTCAGAACAGCAGAATTTATAGTTGTCAGTGGACAGAAAGCGGAGATTGGAAAGATCCTGAAATATGTCAGGAGGGAACTTTGTAATAGGACTGTGTTCCATGTGGAGTTCAGTTAATTGTGGTGTGAAGTGGAACCCAGCTGAGCTGACTGTATGAATGGAAGTGAAAGATAAATTCAGCTTCTGTAGGCCAGGAAACAGTGACAGTAGTTCAGTGTCCAGCACTGTCAGTGGGGTGTGGGACACGTCTAGTTCTGTGAGTGAACTTCGCTGGTTAAGAGATTGGAGATCTGTTTGGAGTGAAGTAAGGGGGTTGTTTGACAAGGACAGAGCTTGAAGACGTTTCAAACCAAGGAGAGAAGTGAGATTGATATACCGCAGTTTGTTATCACTGAGATCCAGAAACCTCAAATTTAGTAAATGTGATTTTGGCAATAGAGTCATGGAACAATGGGCAAAGTCACAGTAACAAGGAGGGTATTATTACTCAAATCAAGCAATGTCATACCTGAACCTGTAGCATCCAAATACCGGAGCTGAGGGAAGCGAGCTGCAGAGAAAGGCTGGGAACATAGAAATGTGTAACCTTCACACACGCATGGCTCAGGGCAGATGATGTCACATGATATTTCATCATCATTCATTGGACAATGAGGCCAACCATCACACATATTGTCACTGTGCAAGCATTGTTTGGAAAGCCTGCATCTAAAAAGTCCTGGACATTTTACTTCTTCACAGCCATCTTCATCTTCGTGGTCAATACAATCGTACATTCCATTGCATCGTGTGTAGACAGGCAGACAGTCATTGAACTCACCAGGACAACGATAGTGACTGTCAGGACACGACTCATTGGAGTTCAATGGAGTGGAAATGAAGTATTGCAGACCATCAAAATTGATAGTAACAGGAGACGGAACATCGTAATGAACACCTTTGAGCCTGATCCTGAGTATCTCACACTTTGTTTCATCTGATTTGTCTTGACAGTGAAACATGTTGTCACATAACTTGCCAAAGGATAGACACTGGCCATTGGTACATCTGAACTTGTCGATACAAGGGGGATGTTCACAGAAGGATTCGTCACTCTCATCTGGACAATCAGATATGAAATCACACACCAGTGTATATGATACAACAGCCAAATCATCGTTGCAGATGAATGCGTGAATTGCAGAGATCTGTGGGACCAACGAATCGAACCTATTAAAATATTCCTGGTCAGGAAAATTGCAAAGAGATGAATGCTGTTCACTGCACATTTTACGGTGATGGAAAGCACACAGGAGAAATGTATGCGTTATATGACCATCGGTGCAATTCGTAGGTGGCTGCTGTTCCATGGGAAGCCAAACTTCCGTTCTGTTCAAAGAAATAGTTTCTGAACGGTTAGTGTGCTTCTCAGGGTTTTCTGTGAATTCACAGAGAGCTCCATACTTAAGACGCCACCAATACAAGTCTCGATATTCGCAGGGTGCCCCAAATACTTTTGAGGATGACAAAACAGAACGTAAACATCTTCTTGCCACAGTTTCCTTATCTAAAGAACACCCCACAGAATGATGAAGGGCAGTTCTATCCTCGTGAACAATACTGTGTACATACATATTTGGCAATGAATTATCATCAGTATACAATCCTGTCCACAGGTATTCCAGCCTTTTTGGATGCACTTTTGTTTTATTTCGAATAGCCCAATACCAATCAAAAAGACACTTTGGCAAGCTTAGCTGGCTTCCCTCTGAATTGCAGTAGTCGTTAGCCCTCTTGTTGAAATCTGTTTCATCACTGACAAACCACGCAGACTGTCAACGATTTTGTAGCAGCGGTTACAGAATGCTATTAATCCCTGGCACTGTGGACTGCTGAAGGGACAGTCCCCTGTTTCATCCCGTCCATCTTCACACTCTGTCTTCAGATTACAGGCCAGGTGACGATGGAAGCTGGCATAATGGTTCACAGAGCAGTTCCAGACACCGTTGGACGACTTCAGAGGCGTTTTGTCCACAGGAAAAAAAGAAAAGAAAAGTCTGAAGCAAGTTGTGTTGATGCATGAGTCTCTGAGCACTCGGACACTGATGCGCGTGGTGTTATACAGATGGGCAAAATCAGAATGACACTTTTTCTGCTCCAAACCTCTGATTTTTTATTAACAGAACGGTTGTTGTAAATATCATAATATGTCAAATGGCAAAATAATGTGACGTCTGTCTGATCTTGCGCTGTTTCTTTAAAACTAATTACAATTGTGTTTTTAGCTGGCACAGAGATATTCCTCCACAGGTAACGTGGATCACCATCACTTAGATTTCTTCTGACGCTAATATATCCGGACGAGAAAGAAGTCATTACAAGAGTAAGGTGATCTGCGTGTTTTTATTGAAAGAGCAAAACATTGAGTCCATAAATTCTTGATCGACATAACAGTTCAAAGGACTACAAAACCTCGAAACTAAGCAATGATTTACACCGGAAGAAAATGAAAGAAAACGACAAGCAGAAGGGCAAAGAGACCAAACAATGGGAAGAGCGAACAAAAAACAAACCAAAAAAAATTGTGACAAATCAAACACAAAGCTTAGCGCAAACAAAATCAGTTAAATCTTCCCAATAGTTGGCTTTCTCTGTGATTAGTTAGATCATGTGATAGCATTTACACTAATTAGTGGTCTGTCGAGTTTAACAATAATTCTTTCTTGTCCTTGATCGCCAGACATACAGTACTGGCGAGGCGTCTTAAGAAAATGTGGATTTTACATGTTTTGCTTTGAAGACCAAACATAATCTAATCATGCATGAGGTTCATGTATATATTAGCAGCCAGTTGTGTCTAAACGGAACAAAAGTAGCTGAAAAGAAGATTCCGTCTGAAAACGCAAAGAATGGAGAGCTGAACACTCATTCTTAAAGCAATGATCAGGAAAAAGACAGATCCAAGTCCCGAGTTCAAATCCCACGGGGGGGGCTTTTCCCTGCTTATTTCCTCTTTGGATATTTGGGGAGATCCGCGGATAGGCACCAAGTCAACAGCAGCATGCAGAATAAGTCTACATTGGGACTGACAGCGACTCTGTTTTTATTGTTATGCTACAGAGTGGGTGAATTCACGAGGAGAATATAGAACGTCCATAGGCACTGTGCATGTGCAAATGTGAAAGAGCTGATCCACAATCATGCCACGTGTATGAGGGGGCATCAGCGGTAATGGTAATGGTAATGGTAAGGGTAATGTGCATATAGCCCAGTCGACCGCAAAGGGCCATATCAGGGATGTCGCCGCGTTGTAGCTCATAAGTCATTTAAAAAAAATCACACAACTCTTTAAAACTCACCTTCCAAAAAACACTGGAAATTTTATTAAAGATCTTTCCTCCGTAAAATCTTAGATTAGATGAAATATGTTAATCTCCCTCAGAAATTCAAACATCACGCACATCAAATGGGACACCTCTGAACAAGGTCTTCATGTAGTCTGCTGTAAAGTATTTATGTCTCACGTTACAAAAGTTCCAGCACCCCAAAAGGATATGTTTCACTGTGAGTGGTACATGACGTGGAATGCAGCACATATCTTCTTCTCCTTTTAAAAGATAAGAATGGGTGTAAAACCAGTGGCCTGTATGCAAACGGCGCAAAACTGGTTCTTCTTTACGGTCACCCCGGGAACATGGTAAAAACTCATTCACGTTTGGACGGATTTTAAACAGTTTGTTATCCATCTGCGAGTCCCATTCCTCTTGCCAGAGGTCTTTGACATAAGCCTGTGTTTGGGGTTTCAGAGTAGTGTGAGGGATAGACAATCTGCTCAACTTTGAGGCACTCTTGGCAAGTTGATCAACCATTTCGTTGCCTCAAATGCCCACATGGCTGGGAACCCAAGCAAAGACTGAGTTATATCCGTTTGATTTCAGATAGGTGTACAGTTCGAATAACTTTAGCAGTTGAGGGTGTTTGAGGTTATGGCCGGCAATGGCCTCCGATGCAGAAAGGGAGTCCGACAAAATGAGGAAATCTGTATAATTGGATTTAGATACCATTTCAAGAGCCAGGACCAAAGCTTCCAACTCAGCAGTGTAGATATAGCTGTCATTTGGAATGTGTTTAGAACATCTCTGAAGAGGACTTGTTGTACAATGCAAAGCAGAGGCAACCCCCTCCTCAGATTTGGAACCGTCGATGAAAATTCTTGTGAAGGATGGGAACTTGGAACAAAGTTCAGCAAAAAAAAGGACTTGTATGCCAAGGAGCTAGCAGAATCTTTACGGTATGATGCTAAATCAAACTGGATCTCTGGAGTAAAGAAAGTCTATGGTGGGTCATCTGGAAACTTGGAGAAATCACACACCACTCCAAGGTCTATATCTGCATTGCTCAAATGGGGAAGAGTACGAAATTCCAGGGGTGAAGTGGAACTGGGAGGTCATCAAATTTCTTTTGAAACTTGGGGTCAAAAACACAGTCATATGCAGAGTTTGGGAGTTCAGAGGATAGATTCAAACAGTTGTTCAAGCTAAGTATCAGCCGACGATTCGAGAGAGATGATTCTCCTGCCTCAGCATATGGCTATAAACAGGGGTGGTGCGGAATGCACCCAAACAGAGTCAAAGCCCGTGATGATGGATGGGATCGAGACTTTTCAGGTAAGAAGGTTTGGCCGAGCCATAGACTACACAACCGTAGTCCAGTTTTGAGCGGATCAGAGCCCTGTAAAGATGGAGAAGAGTTTTCTAATCAGCACCCCAATCCATGTGTGTCACAACTCTTAGAATATTCAGTGCTTTTTGACAAGCAGTTTTAGGTGCTGAATGTGACTTTTAAAGTTCAGTTGTTTTTTTTTAATCAGAAATAACACTCAGAAATTTGGATTCATTTAGGGCTGGAATGATGGATTTGTCTAGACGAATTTCAGGATCAGCAAAGAACTGACGAAAATTGTGAAAATGGATACACTGTATTTTGGTGCTTGAAAAGGTAAACCCGTTTTCCTTGGCCTAATGTCGGCGGCTGGTATTACTATGATCATCTTTATATCATTTTCAACTTTCTCTTTTAGAATACATTTTAAGAATGAAAGGTCAAGTTTATGTATTTTGTATGTGTATGTGCGACATGACAATTTCATCTTTTTCTACGTTATAGTCTCTGCCGTGCCCCTTTTGACATAATAGAAGCCACGTGTCTGTACAAGCTGCGGTAAACTGGCGTTAGGAATAAAACAGTAACATATGTTTTATTTTTCATTTTACATCTGCTTGTTCTCTCTCTCTCTCTCTCTCTCTCTCTCTCTCTCTCTCTCTCTCTGTATTTGTGTGTGTATGTGTGTGTGTGTGTGTGTGTGTGTGTGTGTGTGTGTGTGCGTGCGTGCGTGCGTGCGCGCGCGCGCGCGTGTGTGTGTGTGTGTGTGTGTGTGTGTGTGTGTGTGTGTGTGTGTGCTTTTTGTTGTTGTTTTGTTTTTGTTTGTTTGCTTATCTGTTGTTGTTGTTATTGTTGTTGTTTTTAATGTTTTTCTTTTTCAGTGTATGTAATTCATTGCTAGACGCCTATGTACCTGTTCACATGACTTATGTATGGACTTAATGATGTGTGTGTGTGTGTGTGTGTGTGTGTGTGTGTGTGTGTGTGTGTGTGTGTGTGTGTTTTCATCTTTGTGTAATGAAACAAAAAAAAGGCTAATGCAGAGAAAATAGACCTAAACATGGTGTGGCTCGATCTGGCAAATCCATCTGAATAAGTTCCACAGAAGATAACTGAACTGGTGCTCGAGATATATCATGCCCCCCGCTCCCCCCCCCCCCCCCCCCCCCCCCCCGCCCTAAAAAAAAAAAATCCGAGGAATGCCAAAGTAGTAGTTTCATGGATCTAAGGGGAGATTCTCCAGAAAAGAATAAACAACAGTGTGAATCAATCCGGAAGCTCATATAGCTATGGGTTGTGCAATTTCCCCGATGCTACTCGTGGTGGCAACGGAGGTAATCTTCAAAGCTGCTATGAGCCATACAAGTTTAGTAGATCATAGAAATGAGTACCAAATGTCCCCTTTAAAAGCCTTCATGGATAACACAACAGTTTTCACCAAGGTATTGGTTGGACACTTTAGTTGCTGTGTTAAGAATGAGTTTGAAACCGACAAAAATTACGAAGCCTCTCCCTTCGGAAAGGAAAAGTAGCTGGTACGGTTATATTCACTGTAGCCAGTCAAACCATTCCAACATTGACAGAAGAACCAAGCCATTCCAACATTGACAGAAGAACCAGTAAAGAGCCTCAGAAGATGGTATGATGACTGCTTCAAAGATACAAATAGGGGAAAGGAAACCAAACAAATGGCAGAAGAAGGCCTGCACATAACAGGCCAGTGTGTCTTCAAAAACAAGGTCTGGTGTCTGCAGCTGACGCTGATACGAAGCTCCTCCTCTGACTTCTGCTGACATACAACATCAGAACTCATACGATGGAATCAATGGAGGCTAAAATCAACAAACACGCAAGGAAATGGCTTGGTGTCCCACACGGTCTCGCTGTACTGTCGCCAAGAAAAGCTGAAGCCACCCCTCAAATCCATCCTGGAGGAGTACAAAGTGGGTGAAGCAAGGTTACTAACCATGCTTGAGGACCTGGTACTAATGGTTGTGAGGACGATATAAGCCAAGCTAAAGACTGGAAGAAAATTTAAAGTCCAAGAGGCGGTGGACGTGGCCAAGGAGACCTCAACGTAAGCAGATAATGGGACATACATGAACCAACGGACAGTGGCGGGGATCAAATGAAATGAAATTGTGGTCAAAGGCAAAAGGTGAAACAAACAAAATAATTGGTTATAAAGGAGTTGAAGAAAGGAGAGGATGCCAAAAGTACGTAGAAGGCAGGTCTAGCAAGACTAGAAGGGGTAGTGGACTACATGGGAAAACACGCTCCAACGAGGTCTCTGCTGATTGAAATAATTATAGCACATGGCCCCCGATACCTTCATCGTCATTCTTAGATCTATAATCTACCTCCTGCCTTCGAGTTCAAACATGTTGACATGGGGGAAAATCAAATGTCCCTGCGTCTCCGCCCTGTCAGGCTAAATGATCGGTGGAACATGTCCTGACTTCATGCAAAGCAGCGCCGACCTCTCTGTCTGTCTGTCTGTCTGTCTGTCTGTCTGTCTGTCTGTCTGTCTGTCTGTCTCTTCTCTCTCTCTCTCTCTCTCTCTCTCCCCTCTCTCTTCTCTCTCTCTCTTCAAGACCTCCTGCAAAGATAATTGACGTGGCGGATTTTAATCTTATGGCCGCTCTGAATCGTTCAGCTATGTCAGGATCTCTCAGTTTGTCAAGGATGAAATTCAGATGGCTCTTTTTCTCTCTCGCCTCTTCTTTCTCAAACGTACTTTAAAGTTCACGATGGCAAGGACGTAGATACTACCAACATCTGCCCCTGTAAATGTCCTTGGTTTAGCTCGTATTGATGCCAGACCTGTGCCGATTCTTCACATGGATGTGGTCTATAGTCTATCTGGCTGTGGTGTTTACCGTTTGGGAAGTGCCATGTCCATCGTCGGGGTGCTTCATGCTTACTAAGTCTTGGCAACATCTAAGTCATTGTCATTCGGCGAATGTAAAAGCTTTAAGTATCAAACCTCTTGCCTTCCCTTTACGCACGACGGTACCGAGATAGCATCAGTAGATGCCGACTTGGTGTGGATGAATTTGATTGCGTTACATATTGATACATGCATCCACAACTTCGTTTATACTTTCTGTGCGATGATGTGGAAGTGGACGAAATTCAGTGCATCCTCGCATGACATATTTACTCTCAATATATAGATATATAGCAGTCGTGTTTTCTCGTTTTTGTTGTTCTAGTTTTTTGGTGTGCTTTTGTTTGTTTGTTTGTTTTTTGTTTTTGTTGTTTTTCTTTTAACGTATTCAGCCAGATGTAATGAATACTATGTGTAAAGTCATTATAAACTTCAGCCTTACACAAGCTTCTAAATGCAGTGCAGATTGTTTAGATCATGAAAAGATATAATATGAATAACTGTTCGTGCTAAACACTAGCCAGCGTGATTTTCGGCTGTGCTCAAATGTTGTGACATAATCATTTGTTGTAGCCTGTTACAATGCTAATGTGAATTTCCGTTGTATCACACAACACATTATTATGTTCATTTTTTGTTTATATCCTAACTCCGCCAGGACACCCTTTTTGGGAATCATGCCGGTCCCAAGTCCGGATAAAGGAGGAGGGTTGGGCGTGGGGCCAGCTACCCCACCCCGTAAAACAAACCACAGCTACAAAAAACGCCAACCAAAGATCAAATCGACATCTCAGCCCTGGGAAGGGATGGGACTTCGACAAGAAGATGTATGACGCCATGTGGTGAAAGCCTGAAATCTCGGGAAGCCACAAGGCCGACCGCCTTTCTTTCAACCAGGGCAGCCAGCATCGGAACATGGAACGCCAGGACCATGTATGAGACAGGAAAGACATTCGAAGTAGCGTCAGAGATGGAGAACTACAACCTAACCCTGCTTGGAGTCAGTGAAACCCGCTGGACACAGTCCGGACAGAAACGATTGACCTCGGGAGAGATATTGCTGTACTCAGGACATGAAAAGGACAATGCCTCCCATACTCAAGGAGTCGCATTGATGTCTACAACAGCTCAGAGAGCGCTTATTGGGTGGGAAGCTCATGGCCCAAGATTCATCACGGCATCCTTCAGAATCAAGAAGAAGAAGATCAACATGAATGTAATGCAGTGCTATGCTCCTACGAATGACAGTGAGGAAACTGACAAGGACTAGTTCTACAATAGACCGCAGTCCATCATAGAAAAGTACCCAGAGAGATATATCACCATCCTGATGGGAGAATTTAACGCCAAGATTGGAAAGGACAACACTGGGTACGAGATCATCATGCGAAGCCATGGACTGGGGGACATGAACGAGAACGGTGAACGACTGGCAGACCTATGTGCACTCAACAACTTTGTCATCGGTGGCAGCGTTTTCCCCACAAGAACATCCACAAGGCCACCTGGGTTTCACCAGACCACACAACAGAAAACCAGATTGACCACATCTGCATCAATAAGAAATTCAGAAGATCCATGCAGGATGTGAGGGCAAAGAGAGGAGCAGACGTGGCTTTCAGACCACCACCTCGTTGTGGCCAGGCTCAGATTGAAGTTAAAGAAGGATTGGATGACGGCACATGCAGTACAATACAAGTACAACACAGCTCTCCTGAGAGATACTAACAAGATCCAAGAATATAGAACAACTCTAGGCAACAAGTTTCAAGTACTGCAAGAACTACTGGAAGAGGAAGACGGTACACTAGAGGACAAGTGGAAGGAGATCAAAGAGGCAGTAACATCAACTTGCCAGGAAGTGCTTGGCCACAATAAGCACCAACACAAAGAATGGATCTCGGCAGACAGCCTAGATCCAACAGAGGAAAGAGAAGAAAACGGCAATCACAGCAGCCGAACAAGAGCAGAGAAGGCCAAAGCACAAGCAGAACACGCTGAACAAACAAACAAGCAAAGAAGAACATCAGAACAGACAAGAAGAAATATGTAGATGACCTAGCAACAGAAGCCGAACAAGTACGACACCACCAAGAAGCTGGCAGGAAAGTACAGGAGGCCAGAACGACCAATAAAAGACAGAGAGGGAAGGCAACTCAAGGAGAAGAGCAGCAGAACAGATGGGTTGAGCACTTCGAGGAGCTCTTGAACAGACCATCGCCGGAGAACCCTCCAGACATCGAAGAGGCTGACTCAGACCTGCCCATAGACTGCGGGGCACCAACCAAAGAAGAAATTGGGAGGGCCATCAAACAGTTGAAGAACGGAAAGGCGGCAGAACCTGACAACATCCCCGCTGAGGCGCTGAAGACAGACATAGAGACCACAGTAGAGATGCTTTGGCCTCTCTTCAAGACGATCTTGGAAGAGAAGCAAAGTGCCAGCAGACTGGAAGGAGGGATACCTTATCAAGATTCCCAAGAAAGGCGACCTTAGCAACTGCGCGAACTACAGAGGAATCACACTGCTGTCAGTGCCAGGAAAGGTTTTCAACAGAGTCATTTTGAACAGGTTAAAGGATCCCGTTGATGCTCTTCTTCTTCCTCATTCGCCATCCCGTTAGATGAGCAGCCCGGTGTCCTCGATGAAGGCTGCCGTCCGTCGCAGTTCCTCCAGGGTGCCGTACAGCTTGGCTTCCACTGCTGTCGGTGTTGGCCAGTACTTTCTCCTGGATGCTGCATACGTCGTACAGACTTGAAGGATGTGGTCGGTTGTCATTGGTCTCTCACCACAAGGGCACTCTCCACTCTGTCCAATGCCAAATTTTGTGTGCATGTGGTAGAGCAGGCGATTGTGTCCAGTCCTCAGGCGGAAGATCTTGACCTGTTCCCGTCGTCCCAGCAAATGATATGTGTCTTCTGGGTTGTATTTGGGATGCAGGAGGCGCCATTTTATTCCTTGCTGTGCCTTGATGATTGTCCTAATTTCACCGTATGACACCAGGTTGTTGGCCTGCTCCTTCTGTGCACCGTCTTTTGCCAGAATGTCCACTTTTTCGTTGCCTCTGATGCCACAGTGTGCTGGTACCCATTGTATCACCACTTTCTCCACTCTGGCATTCAGGGCAACAAGGGCTGAAGTGAGATGGTTCTGTTCTTTGCAGCGGGAGTTCTTGAGGGCTTGGAGCACGGACAGAGCGTCAGAGAACACCACCACCTGCACTGTTGTTCTTGTGGAGTTCTGCGAGACTGTTGTGGCTGCCTCACATCTCGCTCAGCTCGGAAGTTGGTGGAGTATTTTCCTGTTGGGATGCAATTTCTTCATCTCCGTCTTTGTATCGGAGGAAGATTCCAGCTCCACCATCCCTCGTTGCTTCTGTGGCGGAGCCATCTGTAAAGACAAGGGTCCAGTCTTCCTGGGGTTACTGGTTGCAGATGTATTCCATGGCCAGGGCCTTCCTTTGGGTGTCCCACTGTGTTCCTCTCTTCTCCACTCCGGGAATGCTGGTGACGACTCTTGGGAACACCTGCCTCTTCCAAGATGGGTGGGTGACATTTGCCGGGATAGGCTTTGCTTCGTGTTCCATCAAGACTGGGGTTTGTCTTTCAAGGCGTCTTGACTGGTGGAGGAAGCTGCCTCTTTACAGCCGGCTCTTGGTGGGTCTGCTCATTGTGTTGTTCATTGGATGGTTTTCAAGGCGTTTGAATTTTGCTGCCTGGATGAGGATCTTTGTGTCCCTTCTGTCCTCCAATGACTGTAGTCCAGTGGGCTCCTCCATCTTCAGGATTGGGGTGGATCTCATTGCGCCAGTTATGACACGCTGAGCTTGGTTCTGTATCTTGTTGAGATGGTCGAGGTTAGACTTTGCAGCTGATGCCCATGCTGATGTCCCGTACTCAACTACAGGTCGGACTCTCCCTGTATAGAGTCTCTTCAGGATATGTTCGTCAGCCCCCAGTCCGTCCCCGCAAGTTTCCTCATGATCGCTAGTCTCAACTTGGCCCTGCTACAGCATCTGGTGATCTGCTGTTTCCAAGTGAGCCTGCGGTCAAAGGTCACTCCCAGGTAGGTAGCTGTGGGTTCCTCTGCAAGCCTTTCGTTATTCAGTGTCAGCTTCGCCTCTTGCTTCTTGCTGGATAGGCTGAAGACTGTGTAGGTTGTTTTGCTTGAGATGACAGAGACAAGCCATTCCCTGGTCCAGTCGCTGATCTTGTTGAGCGCAGTCTGGAGGCGTACCTGTGCTGTAGTGGTGTACTCTTCAGAGCACCAAAGTATCAGGTCATCTGCGTAGATCGCTCCTCTGACCCCTCTTGGCAGTTCTCTGACGATGTCATCTATGAAGATGAGGAACAGCGTTGGCGAAAGGAGTCCTCCTTGTGGTACTCCCTGTCTCAGCACCTCCTTGCTTTTCTGGCCCTGAATCTTGACTCGGGCTTGGCAGTTGTGTAGGTACTGGCTGATTCAGGTGTACATCCTCCCAGACACACCACATCGCCGTAGTTTGAGCCTAAGTCCATCCTTCCAGACTTTGTCGAACGCCTTCTCCATGTCAATCCAGACAGCAAGCGTGTTCTTCTTTTCTTGGAAAGCGTCCTCAATGTTTTGCGCGACGAATGTGATCTGATCTTCTGTTGACCTGTGTTGGCGGAAGCCTGCCTGTTCAGGGCTCAGCAGCTGATGCTCCTCAAGGTGCCAGACAAGCCTTGTGTTGACAAGTCTCTCCATCAGCTTCCCTAAGCAGCTTGTAAGGCTGATGGGTCTGTAGCTGTCAGCCTTCGACTTGTCCTTTCCCTTTTTGTGAATGGGGATCATGTCTGCTTCCCTCCAACACTGTGGTACTGATCCTGTCTTCCAGCTGGAGTTAAAGATCGTTAGAAGGACTGCCTTGCTCTTCGTCCCAAGATGCAGAATCATTTAATTTGTGATTCCGTCTGGTCCAGGTGACTTCTTCAGATTGAGGCTCTGCAACGCTTCCTCCAGCTCCTCTGCAAAAGCTGTGGTCATGACTTCCTCTTGGGCTCTTCCTCATGAAGTTCACCTTGGGCCCTGTGCACTGCAGCTCTATGTTCAGGAGGGACTTCCAGATTGCTGATGTTTTCATAGACGTCTATGAAGTGGTCTGCTGCTTTCTTTCCAGAGAGGTAATTTCCATTCTCTTGTATTGTTATAGTGGTGTGACTTGTTGTTTCATTACAGAGGGTTCTAGCCAGTTTCCACAGCTTGCTGCCATTCCTGTCGAGATTTAGGCTTTCAGTTTTCTCTTGCCAGCTTTTTCTTGCAGCTTGTGCACAGGACAGCTTGTATCTGGCAGTTACTTCCTTCAGCGCTATGTTGTTCTCCAGTGATGGCTGCTTTTCTGCTTGGTCCCTGGCTTCCGTAACGGCATCTTCCAGATTCTGGAGTTCCTCCGTCCAGTAGGGCTTGTAGTTTTTGCGTGCTCCTCTTGGGATGGATTCTGTAGCAGCTTTCAAGACGGCCTTTGTGAAGTCTTGTACCATCTTGTTTGAGTCCTTCTGCCTGATGTTGATTGGCTTTGTGTATGTATCTGTGAGGGTCTCGAAGAGAGTCCAGTCCGCCTTTCTATAATTCCAGCGGGGAAAACACTTTGCTTGTGGAGCCTGTAAGTTGAGGTTGATAGAGAGTTTGACGGGCTTGTGGTCACTTCCTCCAAGCTGGTTGAGGACTGTTCTTGTGGTCCTGACAAACAGGTCGTTGGTGGCGAACGCTAGATCTGGTGTTGATGTGGTCATCCAGCGTCTAGAGTAGAAGGTGGGTTCATCATCTTCTTGGTTGATGAGATGAAGATGTGTGTCAATCTCCCAATCCTCAACTTCTTCGCCTCTCTTGTCCATCTCCTCATAGCCCCATCTCTCTGAGTGACTGTTAAAATCACCCACCACCACGCAGTTGTTGTCTGGGATGTTCATGTATGTGAGGGAAAGATCACGATCTTGAGGGCAATAGACATTGTAGATCCTGATGTTGTGTTCCTTAAGGACTATATCAACCCCTTGGATCTCTGCCTGTTGATTGGTGTTGATCTTGAGTTCTTGTGCGGCGATGGAATTCCGCACCAAGACAAGCACCCCTCCTTTGTTTCTTTCCTCACGGTCCAATCTGATGGTCTCGTAACCCCTCACTTGAAAGCGATGGTTTACGGTCAAATGTGTCGCCTGGACACATGCGATGTCAATATTTTCTTGATGCATCCTTTCTGCCAAGCCAAGTTTCTTCTTATGCACCCCTTCCGCATTCCACTGGAGAATGTTGAGCATTTTGGGTGGTACTGTTTGCTTGGCATCAGCAGGAGGATGAGGTCTTCTTCGTCGCATGGGCATGCAGAATTTCTTTGTCTGACCACCGACCGCTTGGGGTGGGCCCCTTTGAGGCATAGGGCCCAGCTCCCGACCTCCCCGGCGGGTCTCCGAAGGTCGAGCGCCACATCGAAGTTCTGTGGACTGCATCATCATGGAAGCGTGGGTGCGTGGTATCGTGGTTTAAGTTGCGCCAGTGGCCCGATACCTCCGTCTTCAGCTGGAGTTTTCTTTCGGGGTGCCTCACCCTTAGCTCATGGCCCGTACGTCCTGCCCTGTGAGCACAGGGGGGATTGTTCCTCTGAGGATCCCACTCCGGGGCTAGAGGTTATACCGCGCCTCTTGACCGCATGATAAGCCCGTCATATAACACATGGGGTATCTCAGTGAGGATAACAGTGCCACCCCGTCCTGGTAGGAACATCGCCAGTTGGTCTGGGACTGCCTATTCGGCCAGGCAAGCCTGACTTATATCGCAGCTAACCCCCATATCTGAGGGCCGTTCCCCTATCCGTCACCCGGGGACCCGCTGGGTTGGGGATGGTCGCCCCACTACTGAATTGGAAGCAGCCTGGTCCCGGCCGTTGATGCTCAACTCCGCGACCAGTAGGCTGGCTTTCGCAAGGATCGATCCTGCACAGACCAGATCGCAACGCTTAGCATCATTGTTGAGCAATCGAACGAGTGGAACTCATCCCTGCATGTCAACTTTATCAACTACGAGAAAGCCTTCGACAGCGTAGACCGAGACACCCTGTGGAAGCTTCTCCGACATTACGGTGTGCCGGCCAAGATCACCACCATCATCAGAAACTCATACGAGGCTCTGACCTGTAGAGTCATCCATGAAGGGCAGCTCTCGAAGGCATTCGAAGTGAGGACTGGTGTCAGACAAGGTTGCCTGTTTTCACCATTTCTATTTCTACTGGCAATCGATTGGATCATGAAAACCTCAACAGCTCAGAGAAGACATGGGATCCAGTGGACACCCTGGACGCAGTTTGACGATTTGGACTTCGCCGAAGACCTGGCACTACTTTCGCACACTCAACATCAGATGCAAGAGAAGACAAGCAACGTAGCAGCCACATCAGCACAAGTAGGACTCAACATCCATAAAGGCAAGAGCAAGATTCTCAAGGCCAACACTGTCAGCACCAACTCGATCATGCTGGACAGCGAGACGCTAGAGGAGCTAGAAGCCTTTACCTATCTGGTCAGTGTCATCGACAAGCAGGGGGGCACAGACGCCGACGTCAGAGCAAGGATCGGAAAGGCCAGGGCAGCGTTCGTACAGCTACGGAACATCTGGAGCTCCAAGGAACTGTCAGTCAACACCAAAGTCAGGCTCCTCAACACCAACATCAAAGCAGTTCTATTGTACAGAGCGGAAACCTGGAGAACTACAGTTGCCACCACCAAGAAAGTGCAGGTGTTCATCAACAACTGCCTGCACAAGACTCCGCATCCGATGGCCAGACTTCATCAACAACAACGAGCTCTGGGAGAGAACAAACCAGCCGCCCGCAGAACAGGAAATCAAAAAACGACGTTGAGGCTGGATTGGACATACGCTGCGGAAGCCTGCAAGCAACATCACCAGACAAGCCCTAACATGGAACCCCCAAGGAAAACGAAAAAGAGGTCGGCCAAGGAACACCTGGCGCAGGGATCTGGAAGCAGACATCAGGAACATGGGGATGACTTGGAACCAGCTGGAGAAAAGAGCCCAGGACAGAGATGACTGGAGGTCCTTGGTTGGCGGCCTGCACCCCAGGAGGGGTAATAGGCGATGATGATGATGATGATGATGATGATGATGATGATGTTTTATATCCTCTTTGTTGGGACAGTGTGTACGTGCAAGTTGAAAGAGGGGTTGATCGAGTGCTCTCTCTCTTCTCTCTCTCTCTCTCTCTCTCCCCTCTCTCTCTCTCTTCTCTCTCTCTCAAACACCTCTTCAAGACTGTTATCTTGATCTGTCAGATAAATAGTTAAATACTCTGTGTGTGGAACAATGAAATACAGAAATAAGATTCTCCGCAAGCATGGCAAGAAAAGAAAAACAAAAATAAAGGATCTAGTTGCAAAGCGAGAGGACTGCAGGCGGAAATCTAAACAAATCTTAAATAAATGTTAGCGAACCGCCCAGAGAACGTGGACAAACGAGTCACAAGACGAAACACAACGCGTTTCGACCTCTTAGGTCTTCATCAGGTGGGACATTAACGAATAAAACAATGAAAATTATTTAAAAAAAATAAAGGAACAAAGAAAGGAAGAGAATGAGTGGAAAAACAAAGTAAAGAAAACGTTGAACCGGGTATTCGATAATTTTCTCTCTCTCTCTCTCTCTCTCTCTCTCTCTCTCTCTCTCTCTCTCTCTCTCTCTCTCTCTGGGGACGTGAGCAGGTCTTTGGCATAGAAGTCGCGCGTCGAATGCTCTGTCACTTAATTGATGATTTGGGCTAATCAAGACTCACTTAGGTTTGCAGAGTGGTGGACGGACTTTGTAATGAACAATGCCTTCTGGGTCTGTTGATTTTCGGATTGTGTGTGGCTGTTTTTTGCCAGTATTTCAGCGATTTATGTTGAAACGGGCAAGGCAGAAATCAGCAGCACGTGTCGCCATGTTGAGACTGAAGTGCAGAGGTGACGGTGCTGTGTTAGGATTGCTCCTCTCCTATTTGATCTGGGGGAGTTTGCTTCTTCGATGTGGTGACGTGGAGAGCAATCCAGGTCCTAACCGCTTCCAGCCCAGAGACAGCACCAGGCAGACCCGACTGACCAGCACCAGCGGTGGAGCAGCCAGCAGGGCCAGTATGGAGAAACCTGGCCATCCTCACGGCGGAAAGGAACCTTCACTGTCTGACATCATGAGCAAGCTGGACACCATGGAGAATAAATTTGACGCTAAGCTCGATGATGTGAAACAGGACAGGCATGCCCTTCGTGAGGATTACTCTGCCATGCAGGATGAGCTGAAGGGGCTACGGGAGGAGGTCACCAGTCTACGGAAGCAGAACGAAGACTTGACTAAGAAGATGGAGGAGCTGGAGAAGAAAACGGATGACCTAGAGGGGAGATCCCAACGGAACAACCTCATCTTCTATGGACTACCACGTCGGGAAAACGAGACGTTCGTGGACTGCGAGAATGTGTTAAAGGACCTCACTACCGATATTCTGGAGTTGTCTCAGGATTTTGAGTTCGATCGGGTACATCGCTTAAACAACAGACAGGACATTCGTAAAGCTAAACGCAAGTTACAAGGAACCAGCATTTTCATTGGAGAGGACTTCTCGACTAGGGTGCGTGACCTGAGGAGGAGACTGACACCTCACCTTTAAAAAGCCAGGAGTGATGGTGAACGTGCCCCGCAAGTCTTCAATTACCTCCTCATCGATGGAAAACGATACACCGTTGGTACTGACAATGGACTTAGATAGGAACTCGGCCGGTCCAAAATTAATCTTTGTTATGTGTCTTCAACAGTGAAGGGAACCCACAGTGTGCCGACCGGTTGTTTCAACCCAGCGCTGTTCACCGACAGCACGTGAAACAAGCCGTAAGATCGTGTGTTTTGAAGAAAACTCGGGGACATCAGTGCCAGTTAAAAATGTTCGTTACACAGATGGGATTGTGCCTTCCGGAAATGTTCATTTAAAATGCTTGTCCCCTCGAAATGATACATCCTGTCATATTGACACTTGTAAGAAAATAAAACGTGTATCGTTTCTCCACTGGAATATTAACGGATTACTTTCTAAAATGCATAACAACGATTTAATTTCTTATGTGTCAAGTTTTGACTTCATATGTTTTGTTGAGACATTTGTAGAAGTTTTTCAGTCGCCTGTTCTCTGCATATAAAGTTTATTGTACAAGTGCATTAAAGTTTACGGCACGTGGAAGGCGTTCCGGTGGACTGGTGTGCCTTGTAAAAAACGAGATTTGTTCCTAATTTACACCTGTGGATGTTGTATCTGATTTGTTCCGTGCTTTTCTTGTTGACAAATCTTTACTTGGCACCATAAAACATGTCATGTTTGTATGTGCATATATACCTCCTGAAGGGTCGCCATACTGTTCTCATTGTGATAAAGAAAATGGAGTTTCCTTGTTAGAGAATTTCTGTGTGACTATTTGCTTTTTGCTGAACAATTAAGTAGTGGGGGAAACCAAGTGCAGGCTAACAATTCTTCAGTCATTATAGTAATGACTTGGCAAAGATCTGAACTTAAAAAAAGAAAAAGGTGGGGTGTGAAGATGAAGAAAGTGGGAACATGAAATTAAGAAAATATGTTATGAACATGAAAACCCTTCACTAGCTGCATGAGAGAACCATCATAATCCCTCTCGAAGGCAGATCTACTTATATTGCCTGCTCCTAGGCCTTTCGTGCGCTGGATCGGACTCATCAGGGAGACACGGCTGATTGTGTCTGTGCTCTTGGCGTCAAATAGAGACACACCACAGTCCATAATTCTGACTATTTGCGTTTTGTTGGAAACGATGTTGATGTGATAGTGTGCGGTGACTTGAATAGTAGAGTCTCAAATTTCTCTTGCGATTTTGAGGAAAGCATGTTTACATATACTGATCAATATAAAAGTGGACCAGTGCATGTCCGAAATTCAGAAGATGCTACCTTGAACAATTATGGAAAACTGCTAAATAACATTGTACTGCTTTGAAACTGTGTATTTTAAATGGTGTGTGTAAAGGCGACTTTCAAGGTCGCTACACATACATATCCGACAGCGGTAGCAGTGTGAATGACTATTTTTTGATGTCTTGTGATTTTGTTTTCTATCTTTTCTTATAACTGTGAGATGTGCGTGTCTGAGAGAATCGAATCTGACCACATACGTTTAGAGTTGACGATCACTTCCCAATGTCATGACTACGAGTCCTCACAGGTAAACAACAGGCGCTATACAATTGAAAAATTTGTCTGGAGCGAAGCTCACGCTGACTTGTTTAAAAATGTAATACTTTCCGATGAAATGCGGGTGCGCATGCAAGAGGCAGTGAGACTGGTTAAAATCAACATTGAAGATGCTTTAAATATGTTTAATTCTTGTATAAAAGAAGCAGCGGAATTTATGAAGAAACAGGTTTGTATTGGAAAAGGTCAAAAAGAAGACGATAAGTCTGATATAGAATGCCGAGGTAACAAAAGAAGTGTTCGTAATTTATTAAAGAAATATCGACGTTCTTTGTCAGAACCGTCTCGTATGGCCTACTGCAAAGTTAGGCGAGAATACAAACACCTTTTAAAGAGTAAAGAAAAACAATATAATGATGGTCTGTTGACAGAATTACTTCAATCTGCAAACAATCAGAAAGATTTTTGTGAGTGTATTAATTAACAAGATTTCAAGAATAAGAAAACAACCTGTAAATGATATAAGTCTAGAAACATGGTTTCATCGCTTTAGAGATCTGCTTGAAGGAAACGCTTGGTTCTCATAATGAACTGGGAAATGAAAATCATATCAATGAAACAGATTACGACGATGATCATCTAAACCGTCCCATTTCCAAAGAAGAAGTTTTAGTTGCTCTAAGAAAAGTAAAATCCTGCAAAGCCGCTGGACCAGATGGAATCATAGGTGGACTAACAAAAACTGCTTGCCAGTCAAACTTATTCCTAGATTTTTTGGTTAAATTCTTTAATTCCTTATTTGATCAAGGGGTATATCCCAGATGTTGGTCCGAATCTATTGTCATCCCATTGTATAAAAAGGTGATGCAAACAATCCAGATAATTACAGAGGAATTTTGTTGTGTAATGTCTGCAGTAAACTGTACAGTGCTATTATCAATAGGAGATTACAGGAGTGGGTGGAAGAAAATAACATTACTGGAGAATTTCAAGCTGGGTTTAAGAAAAACTATTCTACGGTTGATCATACGTTCACGTTAATGGGATTTATACAAAAACAGTTTTGCTTGAATCGTAAATTATATGTTGCATTTATTGACTTTGAGAAGGCTTTTGATTCAGTTAGCAGAACTTTGCTGTGGCCTCTTCTGCTAAAAATGGTATTCATGGGAAACAATCTGAAAGTGTTTTAAGCATGTATGATTGTGTAAAGGCAAGAGTGCAGTCTGGTGCTGCTTTAACAGATTATATAAATTGTACTTCTGGAGTGAAACAGGGCGATGTCTGTAGCCCTGTTTTGTTTTCTTTATTCATTAATGAACTAACACAGGAAGTTTTACATTGCGGCAGGCATGGTGCAAATTTCATAAATGATGGTTTGGAGATTTTCATTCTTCTTTTGGCTGATGATGTGGCCTTGGTATCGGAAACAGTATTCGGATTACAAACTCAGTTAAATCTTTGCAAAGAGTTGGTGCTTCATTAGAGTTAAAAGTTAATATGGCAAAAAGTAATATAATTGTATTTAGAAAAGGTGGATATCTCGCAGCGAGAGAAAGATGGACATACAATGGATCTATAATGCCTGTTGTCAATATGTATAAATACTTTGGAATATATTTCTCAACTCGTTTGAGTTTTGTCTTTGCTTGCAAGGATTTAGCCAGTACAGCAAAAAATGCGTTAGCGTGCATTCTAAAAAATATCATTGCTGAATAACGACTCCCTTACTTTGTTTTTGAAGTTATTTGATGCCCAAGTTCAACCTATGGAACAGTATGGAGCTGAAGTATGGGGCCTTGATGCTGCTGCTGCTGTACATTGTGAGAAGATCCATCTTTTTGCCTTGAAGAAATTTCTTGGAGTATCGTTGCAAACGCCAAATGATTTGGTGTATGGTCAAACGGCTAGATTTCCTATACATTTGAATTCTGTTATTGAATGTATTCGGTACTGGCTGAAAATTACTCAGATGCAGGATCACAGATTACCACACAAAGCATATTGAATGCTGTTAGAATTAGATGACAGAGGTAAGAAAAACTGGGTGACTAATGTGAGAATGAAACTGTATGAATATGGTTTTGGATTTGTATGGATGAACCAAGGTGTTGGTGCTATGAATGTTTTTATCCAGGTATTTTGAGAAAGACTCGTTGGTTGCGGTCGGCAAGACGAATTCTCATGTACAGAACAGTGACAGATCTGAATTATATAGAACGTATAATCATTGTCTACCTGCGTATATGTCAATGAAAATAGACAGACATCTAAAACATATTATGACTAGGTTTAGATTTTGTATCTCTGAACTCTTTACTCATTACTTTCGTTATAGACAGTCATCAAATGGAAATTTGACCTGTCCACTATATCGAAATATAAAAGAAGACGAAATTTATTTTGTATTGGTTTGTCCAGTATTACAAGATCTTAGAGATTCATACCACATAAGTATTTCAAGAACAGTTGCCTTTTGAAATTAACCTTGTTAGTGTCATCATCGAATGAAAACACTGTAAAACAGTTAGCTATTTATTTATACAATGCGTTCAAGAGGCGAAGTATGTGTATGACATAGCGAAGTATGTATATAACATAAAAAAAATACCAATATCAAATTGCGACATGTAACACAGTGTATATCCCCATTCTAAGGGGCTTTGGCCTTTATGAATAACACATTTGAGTCTTGAGTCTGGAATCTGGAGTCTGGAGTCTGGAGTCTGGAGTCTTCTCTCTCTCTCTCTCTCTCTCTCTCTCTCTCTCTCTCTCTCTCTCTCTTCTCTTCTAAGTACGTAGTTAGCATGCGTACACGTTAACGTGTCCATACATACTCACGGTGTGTGTGTGTGTGTGTGTGTGTGTGTGTGTGTGTGTGTGTGTGTGTGTGTGTGTGTGTGTGTGTGTGTGATGTGTGTGTGTGTGTGTGTGTGTGATAGAGAGAGGGAGAAAGAGGGTGTGCATGGATGTGTTTATATGTGTGATTGCGCGCACGCGCGTGTGTGTACGTGTGTGTGTGTGTGTGTGTGTGTGTGTGTGTGTGTGTGTGTGTGTGTGTGTTGTGTGTGTCTGTGTGTCTGTGTGTGTGTGTCTGTGTGGTTGTGCGGTTGTGTTTGAGAGAGAGAAAAAGAGAAAGAGAGGGAGAAAGAAGGTGTGCGCCCATGTATCTGTATATGTGATGGCGTGCCTTCGTGTGTTTGTGTGTGCGCGTGTACGTGCACGCGCGCGTGTATGTGTATAAATAAATACCCAATATAATAATAATAATATGTGCGTGTACGGTGTGTGTTGTGTGTGTGTGTGTGTGTGTGTGTGTGTGTGTGTGTGTGTGTGTGTGTGTGTGTACGCGCGCGTGCGTGCGTGCGTGCGTATGTATGTATGTATGTATGTATGTATGTAGTATGTATGTGTGTGTGTGTGTGTGTGTGTGTGTGCGCGTGCGTGCGTGCGTGCGTGCATGTTTGTCTGTGTGTGCGGAGCGCATTACAGCTTCTTTCTTAGAGTTGCTCGCTATCCTCCCCCCTCCCGCAGGCAGGCTGTTTTCTGGGATTGAAAACAGAAGTCACGCACGTTCAATGAAACAAATTATGCTTTGTCCCATCTGTTTACACTGTGTGTAATAAGATTCCTCGAGCTCTCGGTTACACGGGGAACACAAAGGCTGAAAGAGGCCTGTTGTCTATTGTCACGTCGGGACGACAAAGGGAGAATCAGAACGGAGGAGATAATGGGGGGTGTGAGGATAGGATAGGGGGAGGGGGTTGAGGGGCGGGGGGGGGGGGGGGGGGGCAGAGAAATGAAGTGAGATGGGTTTTGTTCTTTTGTGTTTTCGTTTGTTTTTTTTTCCTTTTTTCTAAAACAAGATAATTGAGGACGGTTAGTTTACTACTTGTAGACCCCTCCCTTTACCCTTCCTCTCTCACATGCGCGCGCGCACACACACACACACACACACATGCACACCACACGCACCACACACACGCGCGCGCACGCACGCACACACACACACACACACACAACAACACCCCCCCCCACACACACACACAACGCGCACACAGCCACACACAAAACAACACAACACACACACACAGTAACACACACACGCACACACACACGCACGCACACACACACACACACACACACACACACACACACACACACACACACACACACACACACACGCCACGGAGAGAGACAGAGAAGATGGTGAATTAAATAGATAGATAAATAGATAGATAGACACTGGTTAGATAGATAGATAGATAGATTACTCGCATATATCTGACGCACTCTCAGTGAAGACATACGCACACTTACCCGTATTTTTCAAACATTTTTTTAACTCACAGTCACACAGAGCCTCCTCTCCTCCCCCCCCCCCCCCCCCCCCCCCCCCCACACACACAAGCATCTGCATATACATATGCATATACAGCACCGGTGCGCGCGCGCGCTCGCGCACACACACAAACACACACACACAGCGCGCACGCAAACAAACAAACAAACCCTCTCTCTCTCATACAACGCACACACACACACAACACACACACACACACACACACACACACACACACACACACACACACACACACACACAGGCATCCAGAACGTACATGCGCGCGCGTGCAACACACACGCGCGCGCGCGCGCGCGCACACACACACACACACACACACACTGACGCGCGAACGCATGCACGCACTCGCGCATGTGAACACACGCGCACGTACAGAGAGAGAGAGAGAGAGAGAGAGAGAGAAGAGAGAGAGAGAGAGAGACGCGCGCATGCACACGCTCACATATACAAACACACGCATGCACGCACACTACGCGAGCGCATGTTCTCAAGCACTTACATACAAAAACACAAGCACGCAAGCAAGCATACGTACTCACATACGTGCGCGTGCGCTCGCGCACACACGCACGCGCATGTTCACAAGCATTAACATACAAAAACATAAGCAAGTAGGCAAGCGAACACGCACACATGCACACACACACACGCTCGCATGCTCGCGCATGTGTTCTCTCTCATACACACACACACACACACACACACACACACACACCACACACACACACACACACACACACACACGTACGCGGGCGTATACACACAGAAAGAGAGAGAGAGAGGGGACGTGTCTGCACCTACGCATGCGTCAATGCAAATCGCATCTGTGTCTCTATATTATGAACTGTGCCTGCACAATCTCAGAAACTGGAAAACTAATAAAGGGCTGTACTTTTCAGATAACTCTTCCTATCGTTCTTAATCATCAAAAAAAGAATCTTATTCTAAGTAATCTCCATTGCAGTCGAAATTTCTTACCCACTCTCATCTATTACGTCAGGCGAATTTTATCAATTGAAAGAAGACTGGATGAAGAGTAGTAGAGAAATTCATAAAGTGAATTTAACATGTGGTTTTAGTTGCTTAAAACATATCAACTGGCATATTCTCATAGATGTTTACGTAAGTACTGTCAGTTTGTTTCACGGGCAGTTTCCTTGAATTGTCTGTTCTGAGGATTTACATGTCCTAAGATGAGCGTGTCCCCTGAAAGGTACTCGTACGGTGCTGTCAATATTCTACAAGGATGTCCATATTCCAGTAGAAAGATAGCCTGTTTTTAACAGTTACAAGACAATGTGTTGCACCTTGTCTTTAAGAATATTTTATATGATGACACAACCCCCAGGACAGTGATTATGCAGATGATGCTGACAGATTTAATACCACTGTAAAAAAATTATTGTTCATTGATGCAATGGAAATTTGTGGCGTTACATAAGAGGAAATTCGGTGGATCAAACAGCTGGTAACTACGTTTATGCTTTAGATATACTTTCTGTCCACAAAAATACGTTGACAATGAACAAAGGCCATCACAAGACCGGACTAACGCTGACACCAAAATTATATACAAATTAAAACGCAATGTCCATTTCACAAGCTAACTTCTGGGTCTATAAAGGGCAGTCTAAAAGCTACCGTCGATCTGGAGAAAAGAATCCAGACATTTGAACACCAGCGCTTCAGGAAACTTCTTGGCATCACAGGACGAACAAATACGTTGGGCAAAAGTCACAATATACGCAGGCAAGCAAGAACCACTCTCTGCAACAGCCAAACGCCAGAAACATGTCCAGCATGGTCGTGTCTCTTGCCACGGTTCTTTGCCGCAAAACCATCCTCAAGGGCATTGTAGAAGATAAACGTCGCAGAGACAGCCAGAGGAAATCCTGGTTTGACAACGTCAGGGAATGGACCGGACGCATCACAGCCGACCTGTCAGGCATGACTGAGGACAGAGAATGATGGTGACTCCTGGTTACAAGGGTATCCACCATGTCACCCCCAAAGGATGTCTCCAACACGCATAAGACGACGACTATGATGATGATGATGATGATGGTGATTTACGCCCACCATTTGCAATCCATGTGTTAATCATTAAACTGAAGTTTGGAGTCTAGACAATATTTCTGACCAGACACTATACGGTACCATTGACAGGATTCTGTAAGGAATCAGCGTATCAGCCTCTTCGTGTAACCCATCTTCTTCCTTGTTATAGCCCTTTGTCTGAGTGTCTCGCAAAACAACCAGCTTAAAGGTGCTATTACTGGAGAAGTATCCCACTGCTCGATGGCTGAGCATGCATGTTATGTTTCCTTTTTGCTTTTGTTTTGTTTCCCCCCCCCCTACTTTTTGGAGGGTTGAGGAGAATAGGGTGGAGGAGGGGGGGGGATCCTTAGGCTGGGGGCTGGAGGTGCCTTCGAAGGTGATAGCATTTCTTGTTTGTTTGTTGTTTTTGTTTGTTTGGTTTTTTGCTCACATCTTCCATACTCTGGTACTGACATTACATATACACCACATATTCGGCCCCTCCACACTCAGCCATCACCATGTTCGTGCCATCGCAACTAAATATTGACAGTCTACAATGATTAGGCAATAGAAAAACTGTTACAAGATAACCCACTCGAGAAGGCACCGCAATCTTGCTTAGTCGCTATGATAGCATTCATTTTTGTGCCTGTTCTGATCCAACGCACGCAGAATGCTACCCGCCAAGCTCTCTAGTGACGATGACAATTACTTAGTCGCAAAGCCAGCGTGAGGCTGGGGAACCTCAGCTCTTGGCAGTAGCTGGGGAACCCAGGTCTTTGCAGTGGCTGGGGAACTTCAAGGATTTTGCAATGGCTAAGGAACCTCAGGTCTTTGCAGTGGCTAAGGAACCTCAGGTCTTTGCAGTGGCTGGGAACTTCAAGGATTTTGCAATGGCTAAGGAACCTCAGGTCTTTGCAGTGGCTAAGGAACCTCAGGTCTTTGCAATGGCTAAGGAACCTCAGGTCTTTGCAGTGGCAGGGGAACTTCAGGTCTTGGCAGTGGCTGGGAACTTCAAGGATTTTGCAATGGCTAAGGAACCTCAGGTCTTTGCAGTGGCTGGGGAACTTCAAGGATTTTGCAATGGCTAAGGAACCTCAGGTCTTTGCAGTGGCAGGGGAACTTCAGGTCTTGGCAGTGACTGGGAACTTCAGATCTTTGTGAAGGCTGGGAAACTTCAGGTCTTGGTAGTGACAGGGGAACTTCAGGTCTTGGTAGTGACTGGGGAACTTCAGGTCTTGGTAGTGACAGGGGAACTTCAGGTCTTGGTAGTGACTGGGGAACCTCAGGTCTTGGCAGCGGCTGGGGAACGTCGGGTCTTGGCAGTGACTGGGGAACTTCAGGTCTTGGCAGTGACAGGGGAACTTCAGGTCTTGGCAGTGACTGGGGAACTTCAGGTCTTGGCAGTGGCTGGGGAACTTCAGGTCTTGGTAGTGACTGGGGAACTTCAGGTCTTGGCAGTGACTGGGGAACTTCAGGTCTTGGCAGTGACTGGGGAACTTCAGGTCTTGGCAGTGACTGGGGAACTTCAGGTCTTTCTGATGACTGGGGAACTTCAGGTCTTGGCAGTGACTGGGGAACTTCAGGTCTTGGCAGTGACAGGGGAACTTCAGGTCTTGGCAGTGGCTGGGGAACTTCAGGTCTTGGTAGTGACTGGGGAACTTCAGGTCTTGGCAGTGACTGGGGAACCTCAGGTCTTGGCAGTGACTGGGGAACTTCAGGTCTTGGCAGTGGCTGGGGAACTTCAGGTCTTGGCAGTGACTGGGGAACTTCAGGTCTTGGTAGTGACTGGGGAACCTCAGATCTTGGCAGTGACAGGGGAACTTCAGGTCATGGCAGTGCCTGGGGAACCTCAGGTCATGGCAGTGGCTGGGGAACCGCAGGTCTTGGCAGTGGCTGGGGAACTTCAGGTCTTGGCAGTGACTGGGGAACTTCAGGTCTTGGGAGTGACTGGGGAACCTAAAGTCTTGGCAGTGACTGGGGAACTTCAGGTCTTGGGAGTGACTGGGGAACCTAAAGTCTTGGCAGTGACTGGGGAACTTCGGGTCTTCGTGATGCTGGGGAACTTCAGGTCTTGGCAGTGGCTTGGGAACCTCAGGTCTTGGCAGTGGCTGGGGAACTTCAGGTCTTGGCAGAGCTGGGGAACTTCAGGTCTTTGTAGTGACGGGGGAACTTCAGGTCTTGGTAATGGCTGGGGAATTTCAGGTCTTGGCAGAGGCTGGGGAACTTCAGTTCTTGGTAGTGACTGGGGAACTTCAGGTCTTGGCAGTGGCTGGGGAACTTCAGGTCTTGGCAGTGACTGGGGAACTTCAGGTCTTGGCAGTGACTAGGGAACTTCAGGTCTTGACCGTGACTGAGGAACTTCACGTCTTCGTAGTGACTGGGGAACTTCAGGTCTTTGTGATGGCTGGGGAACTTCAGGTCTTGGCAGTGGCTGTGGAACTTCAGGTCTTGGCAGTGATTGGGGAACTTCAGGTCTTGGCAGTGACAGGGGAACTTCAGGTCTTGGCAGTGACTGGGGAACTTCAGGTCTTGGCAGTGACTGGGGAACTTCAGGTCTTGGCAGTGACAGGGGAACTTCAGGTCTTGGCAGTGACAGGGGAACTTCAGGTCTTGGCAGTGACTGGGGAACTTCAGGTCTTGGCAGTGACTGGGGAACTTCAGGTCTTGGCAGTGGCTGGCGAACTTCAGGTCTTGGCAGTGACAGGGGAACTTCAGGTCTTGGCAGTGACTGGGGAACTTCAGGTCTTGGCAGTGACTGGGGAACTTCAGGTCTTGGCAGTGGCTGGCGAACTTCAGGTCTTGGCAGTGACTGGGAACCTCAGGTCTTGGCAGTGACAGGGGAACTTCAGGTCTTGGCAGTGACTGGGAACCTCAGGTCTTGGCAGTGACTGGGGAACTTCAGGTCTTGGTAGTGACTGGGGAACTTCAGGTCTTGGCAGTGGTGGGGAACTTCAGGTCTTGGTAGTGACAGGGGAACTTCAGGTCTTGGCAGTGACTGGGGAACTTCAGGTCTTGGCAGTGACTGGGGAACTTCAGGTCTTGGCAGTGACAGGGGAACTTCAGGTCTTGGCAGTGACTGGGGAACCTCAGGGCTTGGCAGTGGCTGGGGAACTTCAGGTCTTGGTAGTGACAGGGGAACTTCAGGTCTTGGTAGTGACTGGGGAACCTCAGGGCTTGGCAGTGACTGGGGAACTTCAGGTCTTGGTAGTGACTGGGGAACTTCAGGTCTTGGTAGTGACTGGGGAACCTCAGGGCTTGGCAGTGACTGGGGAACTTCAGGTCTTGGCAGTGACTGGGGAACTTCAGGGCTTGGCAGTGACTGGGGAACTTCAGTTCTTGGCAGTGACTGGGGAACTTCAGGTCTTGGTAGTGACTGGGGAACCTCAGGTCTTGGTAGTGACTGGGGAACTCAGGTCTTGGTAGTGACTGGGGAACCTCAGGTCTTGGTAGTGACTGGGGAACCTCAGGTCTTGGTAGTGACTGGGGAACCTCAGGTCTTGGCAGTGACTGGGGAACCTCAGGTCTTGGTAGTGACTGGGGAACCTCAGGTCTTGGTAGTGACTGGGGAACCTCAGGTCATGGCAGTGACTGGGGAACCTCAGGTCTTGGTAGTGACTGGGGAACCTCAGGTCTTGGCAGTGACTGGGGAACCTCAGGTCATGGCAGTGACTGGGGAACCTCAGGTCTTGGCAGTGGTTGGAAACCTCAGGTCTTTGTGATGGCTGCAGAACTTCAGGTCTTTGGTGATGGCGGAGAACCTCAGGTATTTGAGTGACTGGGGAACCTGGGGAACTTTGAGGTGACTGGAACTTAGTCTTGTGAGTACACACACCAACGCGCGCGCGCGGCGCGCGCGCGCGCGCGCAACACACAAGACACACACACACCACCACACACACACCACAACACACAACACACACACACACACACACACACACACAGAAAGAAGAAAAGAAGAAGAGGAAGAAGTAAAAGAAGAAGGACAGGAAGAAGAAGAAGAAGTGAGAGGGAGAGAGGTGTTCAGTTCTACAACATGGTCTTGATCTTTAAATGAAGGCTAGACATATTATTTCGGTCCTCATGAACTTGTATCAAACTTGTATGAAAAAGAGTGCATTATGAAACACCACTGTCAATTATGAAACACTGTTTCATATTTGCCCACACAAGCTAGATGACTTTGATTTCCTGGCTTAAATCTGCTATGGCTAGACCCAAACTTCCCATGGATTAAACAACATATGTTTAGTTACCATGATGACACATCTTTCACTTTTTCATACAAGACTTTCTGATTAATAGCGTTGCACGTTATACAACCTTGAACAAAATCATATCTTTCCTCACCTATTCCCGGCATATGCTTCTGCCACCATTTTTTCTTGTGAAACTTAATTAGGGGAGGTAAGACTCCATGCAGGTTTGAAAAGTTTGAAAATTTTACTTCCCATTTCTGCGTTAATGGCCTGTGTCATATCACAGTCCGTTTCATAATACCCGACCTTCCCTTCCCACCAGAACACTATTCTACGCTTCCTTTCATAATATGTTTCGGCATCAGCACGGCATGAGAGATGTGGGCACCTGCAGTTTGGTCAGGAAATTTGAGCAGCACCCAAATAGATGCATTCATATAGTGGATCAAACTTGGTCCTCTTGGTCTAGTCTTCCAATACGATCCCACGGCATGCTAAATTGTAAGGAAGAGTCAGCCGGCACTTGAAATCCTACCTAACACGCCTCTATTGGGACGCGAACCCACGACCCCTTGACTCACAGGCCGCGACGCTAACAGCTGCATGCTTGTGGCTGGTTGACGGGAGCTCTTTGGGAGGCATGGAAGTTCTTCATATCTGAATAGACACCGTGTTTTGGAGATGGTGCCGCCATCTAGTTTGTCAAGTGCCTCAAAGACTACTTCATATAATCAGCTCTTGTTTGAGTTGAACATCAGATGTGCGACTTTCTTCAAAATCATAAAGCTTCTTCGAGGCCGGTGTATTCATTCTCAGTATCATGCCGTCTATGATGAAGTCTAGAGATAGAGAATTAACGACACTGTGCAGAGGGGTAGGTGTGTGAAGGGGCGTGTTCAAGGTGGCATGCGTCAGACTGACTTTGTGGATACCGGACACAGAGCGAACAAAGGGATAGTAGCGCAACTGTTACCTCATGCTCACTGATTGTTTCTACCCGTCTTAGTTTCTATCAGTTCAGCTCACTGCACTCCTTTCTGCTGCCATTTGTTTGGCTTTGTTTCAAAGAGTCATCACATCACCTTCCAAGGCTCTTGACTTGCTGTTCTGTCTCCCTCGGAATGGCTTAGCTGGCTACAATGTAGTAAATATAACTGTTTCAGCTGTCTTTCCTTTCTATAGAGATGGACGCTGTGATTTCGTTGGTCTGAAACTCATCTTTGATGAAGAGACTAACACATCAAACTGCTTCAATAGTGTATGTTTTTATTGTCCTTGGTGCAAAGGACCGTTCTATTGTCCGTGAAGGCTCTTAGCGGCGGGGGCGGGGAGTCGGGGGGGGGGGGGGGTGAGGGGGTGGTATCCATTGCTGTTTGCTGAACCTGTACGTCTCATTGCTGCTTTAGTGATGGCTTCCATGGTTCATGCAAACAGTATTGAAGAAGTTGCACAGCTGATTCTTATGCCATCTTCCAGACCGACCCAGTCTCTTTTGAATTCCTTTGCAGAGAACCTTTTTGAAAAGCCATGGAAATACTACTTCAGCATTTCTTTGATATTCTTTAGGACATGACTCACCTCGATGGTTAAGAGCACCTCACAACTGCCAACTACAGGCTACAGCAGGCGCTGAATGTTCTCGAAAGCTGGACAAAACAGTGGCTGGTAACAATTAATGCCAAGAAGACCACTTACACTGTTTTCAGCCTCTCACCCAAAGAACAGAAGGCCAACCTGAGCATCAATGGACAAACTCTGCTTGCTGAAAATAACCCCACGTACCTGGAAGTCACCATCGACAAACGCCTGACGTGGAAGAAGCAAGCAGAGAAAGCAGAATCAAGAGCAAAAGTACGACTTGCCCTCATGAAGAAGCTGGCAGGAACAACATGGGGTGCAGACAACACGACCCTCAGGAGACTGTACACTGGTAGAGTCAGGCCAGTGCTGGAGTATGGCATGACTGCATGGGGCACTACAGCCAAATCCAATTTTGAACGGATCAGCAAGATTCAGAATCAAGCTGCCCGTATCATCACAGGAGCCATGAAGTCTACGCCAATCCAGGAGCTTGAAACCATCACAGAGCTCCAGTCCCTTGAGGACGGCAGAGACGCCAAACTCCTGACCCAGGCTGCCAAGTTCAAGAGGCTGCAAGGCCACCCCATGAAAGACAGACTGTCCCAGCCAACAAAAGGACGGCTGAAGAGAGGGAGCTTCGTACACCAGAGCAGGATCCCAGAACGGCAACATCAAGATATCCTTGACCATGACCCCAAAGTGATACCCGGTGTCTTGCCGTCCCTCCCTGGAGCGAAGGAACCCCTCCCCTCATCCAGTGAAGCATCCCTGGTGTTGGCCCAAAAGATTCCCAAAGCGGCCCTGAAAGAAAGTCCCTCACCCTTGAACACCTCCATATGCAGTTCCCCAAAGAGTCCTGGACTCACGTCTACACCGACGGCTCTGCAGCAGATGCCATTCGAAATGGAGGGGCAGGAGTCTATGTCCAATATCCAGGAGGCAGAAAAGAAAAGGTCTGCCTCGCTACCGGCCTGTACTCCACAAATTACAGAGCTGAAGCAGAAGCCCTGAAAACAGCAGCAGCCCACATCGAGGTCAGCCCCTACGCCAGCCACAACGTTGTCTTCCTTACCGACGCCCTGTCCATCTTGCAGGCCCTTCAGTCCAACAGAGATCCACTGCTCAACGATCTGTCCTCGTCTCTCGCCTCCCTCTGCACAAGTCACACAGTCACCCTGCAGTGGATTCCCTCCCACTGCAACGTGCTCGGCAATGAGACTGCTGACTCCCTGGCAAAGGAAGGCACTACAAAGGAGCAGATGGACAGATCTACCAGCTACACCGAATCCAGGACCATCATCAAGGCCAAGCTGCAGAACAGATGGAAGCAGCAGCATCCACGCCACAACAGAGCAGACCCGTACTACCTGCTGACTCGACGAGAGCAGGCAGTCATCTTCAGGCTCAGGACAGGCCACAACCGCCTGAAACACCACCTATTCTCTAAACTCCGCATCGGCAACACAGAGCAGTGCCCCTGCAGAACAGGCAGCCAGACAACAGAACATCTGCTGCAGTCCTGCCCGCTCCACCAAGCGCTTCGAGAGAAAACCTGGCCCGACCCAATACCAGTGGCCCGGAAGCTCTACGGAGGACTGGAGGACCTGCGACGTACTACCACCTTTGTCGAGGAGACGGGGGAATCCATCTAAAGAAATGACGAACGAGACAACAATCTCGATAGCCAGCTGAATAATCTTGTCTAGAACTGATCCATACGTAGTTGCGAGATTGAGCCACACCACGCCAAGGTACCTAGATCTTTCGACCGCCTTAGTTCTTTCGGGTTGCTTCCCAAATTATGCAAGCACGTTCTATGCTGCCAGACATTCCCAGAATGACTCGTGTCTGGACTGAAACATCTAGGTACTCGTTTTCTGTGAAGTATTTAGTTATTCTCGCTGTCATGAGAGAGGAGATTTTCTTTTCAATTTCAAATATAATATTAGTTCGAACTGGTTGATGTCACACGAATTCTGTTCTTTGGGATTAAACACTTCATAAACTACCGGTTGGTCATTGGTCTTCCAATTCCTCCATGCTGATCTTATCAGCTCGTGCAGCCATTAAAGAAGATTGGAACAGGTCTTGTAAGCCGTTATGATATTCTATTAGGTCCAGGTGATGATCTAGATTTAGCTTTCTTAACCAATTCCCTTATCTCATCCAGTACTGGTGTTCTTTCATTACATATGTTTTTTCTGGCGTTGTAGGCCACATCAGGGCTGGGATTTCAAGTGGTGTTTTGCTATGAAGATCATATTATTTTCTTGAGATGCTGTTCAAGAGTTTCTTTGTCTACTGTAAGTGTCTCAGATTCCGGCTGATCAAATAGCTGTATGGCAAACTTGAAGGGGTCTCTGAAGAAGCGCTCTGACATTTTTTTTCTTTTTTTCTCCCTCCTTCTTGCTGAATCTGTTTTGCCGAGGACACTGTCTTGTGCCATCAGGACTTTCCCCAGCTTCTCAATTCTGAGGCAGCCTTCATTTGTTTCTCGAGATCCATTTTTCTCCCCGGAATGCCATCCATCTCTTGCTGGGATCTGGATTTCTGAGGAGGTGTGTTCAACTTTGGTGGATGTACACCATGGACAGCCTTACCAGCCGCATATACAACGTCTTTAAACGTGGCTCTTAACTGCCAGCGAACCAAGTTTTTTTAAAAACTCGTTTCTTCACCTAACATCTCTCACTTCCTTGATGCACTGGAGGGTGGTGTGCTGAGATTATGGCACTGGGCGTCGAGAATCTTATTCCTAAGTGTTTTCATGCAGCCCATTCTTTCATCTGTGGATCTTCATGCCACACGCAGCGAAGAAATTCCTTACACAGGCTCATGAGAATTCCACTTGTTGTTTATTCGTATTCTGTTTTTTTTTTTTTTTAATTTTTAGTAGTAATTGGGTTGGCGCCGACAGATTCATCTTCATCTCCCTCTTTCGGTGAATCCTGAAACCATCTATCTTTTTTGGAACCAGAAGTGAGTTTGAGAAACGCAAGGTAAGAAGCTAGCTCACAGAGCCAATCGGTCTGCATATACTTGTTTACGTGTCAAAACATCCACGACTTTTGGGACGTCCACGGTCTGCTGAGCACTGGAGGATGGCCTCTGAAAGGGAGGCAGAACAGGTGAAATGGCTGGGCGAGCTGATGACATCATGATCTTGCCATTCAGCTTATGCGTGGACTTGCTGTCTAACATGGCAAAATAACATACTCGGTTAATACATCCTCTAGAGTCAGAAAGTCATAGATCAACCTTTGACAACAAAGCGTCAGCACCAAACGTTCGTCACGAGAGCTGTTGCATAACTTTCAGCTATCATAAACTGTCAGCTGGCAACAATATGTACAGACATGCCGGCATATCTTGTCAGCTTTGCACACACTGTAGGCCAGGGCGACAATATGTGCTGGTATGTTTGTAGCCTTTGCAGACATCTCTGTTGCCTTACGTCAACACTGGAGAAGAGGCGATTCATGTTTGTTGCTTTTATTCCTCTTGTGGCACTTGATGGTTTTTTATTTAATGTTTTTGACTACAAGGAAAACACCATGGATTCAGTAGGTAACAAGGCAAACATGTTAACAATTTCATCATTAAACTGTCAAGGTCTAGGGAATTATCAGAAAAGAAGAGATATATTTCATTATTTAAGAGAAAAAAACAACACTCTATATATTGCCTACAAGATACTCATTTTGAAAAAGATACGGAAAAGTGTATTAAAGCGGAATGGGGGTATGACTGCTTTTTCTCCTCATACAGATCTAATGCTCGAGGAGTAGCAGTACTATTTAACAATAATTTCGAATTCAAAATAAATAAGGTGGAAACAGATATGCAGGGTAACTTTATCATCATATCATTTACAACAAATGAAAAGGAACTGTTGCTAGTAAGTGTTTATGGACCAAACAAAGACGACCCAGCATTCTATGAGGAACTCACAAATAAGATTAAAACGTACAAAAATAACAACGTTATTGTGGTGGGGGATTTTAATATGGTACTAGAACAGGAAATTGATTGTTACAATTATAAACACATAAATAACCCAAAAGCTAAAAAAGCAGTTGAGGATATGATACAAGATTTGTCATTAGCAGATATATGGAGAGAAAACAACCCGGATTGTAGGAGATACACATGGCGTAGACCTACCCCCCTGCAACAAAGTAGGCTAGACTTCTTCCTTCTGTCAGAATATTTAATTTGGTATTTTGAAGATGCTGACATTTTACCAGGCTATAGATCTGATCATTCACTGATTACACTAAAGCTTCAATTCGGAAAGAAGATTAAACACAAAACTCTTTGGAAATTTAGTACATCTCTACTAAAAGAAAAAGAATATGTAGACGGAATAAATAATCTAATAGAAGAAATAACAAAGGAATACACAGATAAAGATGAGGGGAATGATATTAATGCTAACAATAGCCAAGATGAAAACCAGTCGAACAGCTCAGACCCTAAACTAACAGTGTCTAATCGGGTCTTTCTTGACTTCTTACTAATGAAGATAAGAGAAAAATCCATCCAGTATGCCACAATTAAAAAAAGAGAATCACAATGTAAAGAAAACAGCGTTATGCAAACTATTAAAGATATTGAGAATAAAGAACTTAAATCAGAGGAGGATTTGAAGACAATTGAAGAGAGTAATAGAGAACTGATATCACTAAGAGAAAAGGTTATGAATGGTGTACTACTAAGATCAAAAGCAAGATGGGTTGCAGATGGGGAAAAGGTTAGCAAATATTTCTGCAGTTTAGAAAAGCGTAACTTTATTAGCAAACAAATTGTAAAACTACTGGATGGACAAGGTAATATACTGGACAAACCAGAAGACATAAAAGTTGCAGTAAAACATTTTTATGAGGATCTATACCGAAAAAGATCAACTGTGAAATGCAATATTGAAGATTTGGTGAATAAGATACCGAAATTAACAGAAGAACAGACTAAATCATTACAAGGTGAAATAACAATAGAAGAAGCAGGGATTGCATTGAAAAATATGAAGAACGGAAAAAGCCCTGGATCAGATGGGTTTGGAGCTGAGTTTTTCAAATGTTTTTGGAAACAAATCGGCGTGTTTGTAACCCGAGCTCTAAATGAAAGTTTCAGAGAAGGCGAACTATCAAACACCCAGAAAGAAGGTATTATAATCTGTATACCCAAAGAAGGAAAACCAAAAGAATATGTAAAAAACTGGAGACCTATTTCACTTTTAAACCTTATATACAAAATTGGCTCCACTTGTATTGCTAACAGAATTAAAAAGGTCCTTCCATCACTGATTAGTGAAGACCAGACAGGATTTGTCCCAAATAGATACATAGGTAGTAACATTAGGTTAATTTATGACATAATACACCATCTCAACATAAAAAATATCCCAGGGATGCTAATTAATTTAGACTTCGAAAAGGCGTTCGACTCGTTAGATTGGGATTTTATGCACAAAGTGCTAGAGGCTGTAGGTTTAGGTAAAGATATATGTAAATGGATAGAATATTCTACAAAAACATTAAGTCTACTGTTATCGTAAATAGCCAAACATCATCAAGGTTCTCAATAGAAAGGGGTTGTAGGCAAGGAGATCCAGTTTCACCATATATCTTCGTATTATGTGCAGAAATATTATCCGTAATGATCAAAGAAGAAAATAGTATTGAAGGTATACAAATCGGGGAGAAAGAACACAAAATATCATAATTTGCCGACGACACTCAACTGATGAACACAGGGAATAAGAAATCATTTGAAAAATCTATCGAGATTCTCGATAGTTTTGGGAAAACATCAGGTTTATTCTTAAACAAAGAGAAAACACAAGTAATTTGGCTTGGAAGACAAAAGCATAGTGAAATAAGATATATGCAACATTTAAAGATGATCTGGAATCCAAAAGAATTCAAAATATTAGGAATTTGGTTTACTCAGGACTTAACACACATGGAAAAAAGAAACTACAAAGATAGAATGATAGAAGTGAAGGCACTATTTAAAATTTGGCTAAAGAGAATCATTACCCCTTTAGGAAGAATTGCTGTCTTAAAATCATTAATTCTGTCAAAACTGACTTACCTATGGTTGATGCTTCCAAATCCACCTGACACATTTGTTAAAGAATTACAAGACTTATGTTACTGGTTTGTATGGAATAAAAAACAAGACAGAATTAGTCGAAAAACAGTTATTAAAGATGTACAGGATGGTGGGTTGAATCTACCTGACATAAATCTCTCATCACTGCTTTAAAATTAACATGGATAAAAAGACTGAGACAAACAACACACAGATGGAGAGACATGTTGATTTTTTTCATACCCAATTATTGAGAACATTGAGAAGTACTCTCCAAATCATCTGTGCATCACCACACAAGACAATGTTTTCTGGAAACATGTATTCATGTCGTATAAGCAGTTCTATTATAAAATAAAACCAGAAAATGCTAGAGAACTACTTGCAGAACCAATCCTTTACAATGAACATTTTAAAATAGGAAATAAACTAATAAAACACAAAAACTGGAACAATAGAAATGTATTTAGAGTATCTGATTTGTTTAAAGCAAATGGAGGTTCACTATCCCATGAGGAATTCAGAACAAAGTATAACATTGAAATAGATTTTCTATCTTATGGTGGATGTATATTATCCATTAAACGATACATCAGAGAACAAGGATTTGAGAATGAGATAAAAGATAACATTGAAGCAGAAGTCAACACAGCACTAAAGAAAATATATTCTGTAGATAAAAGTTCCAAAACTTATTACAGAATTATAGTAAAAGATAACTGGGAACCAAACTGTTGTGCAAAATGGACAGAGAAGCTGAATAGACAGATACCTTGGAAGAAATGTTTTAGAAAAATTCATCAAATTAAGGATATTAAGCTAAAATGGATGCAAATGAGAATAGTGCATCGAATAATTTCAACTAATGTAGCTCTGAAAGAAATGGGAATAGTAGAAAGTTACAACTGTAGTTTCTGTGAAGAGGAAAAAGACAGCATTGAAATATGTTCTGGAGATGCATACATGTCAATGAATTCTGGAAATCATTGCAAGAATTAATAAAAGGAAAGTGTTTAATAACGAATAATCTGTCTCTGACTGAAAACACAATAATATTTGGAGCAGATGACAATTCTACAACTGATACTACATTCGATCTTATAATTCTGATAGCCAAACACCACATTTTTAGCTGTAAAATAAACAAATGTAAGCCTTCAATAACAGTATTTCTAAAAATACTAAAGAGAAGATATAATCTTGAAAAATACATAGCAACTGTACAATTGAATCTGCTAAAATTTAACACTAATTGGATCAATTATGAAGTATTATTTGAAAATTGATAATCAAAATCATAAGATACCTGGATTTAATACGTGCATGAGAGGATATGTTCAGGATGTGTAGGTAATTTCATAAAGTATTCAAATATCATTGAGTGTGGTTGTAGCCTGTGGCCCGCTGCTTGTCTGGCATGGCGATACCGCGGCTGGGACCCGTAGGCCGATCGGCAACTTAGCTGGTAGGTTGGCTTGTTGGTTGGTCGGCGGGGCACGGCTGTGGTGTAGCGATGTCATATTGGTAGCGGGCTGAAGAACATATAATTAACTTTCTTTTGATTGTTAAAGAAATATAAAGACACCGATGGACGGGATTTCGGTGCTGGTGTGTACACGCAGCTGGGAAAGGCTTAAGTCTGTTTAAATCTATATTTTGAAGGATCATTACAGTGAACATAATTATGTTATGCGTTATATACAACAGCTATCACATGGTACCAAACGGAGAAAACATTACTTCATTATTACAAATTGTATAATTATGTATATTGTTTAAGTATTATTAATTCATAAGAAGAGAGAAAGTGGGGGTGTGGGTGGGTAGGGACGGGAGGGGATGTGAGTGGAGTGAGCGGGTGTGTTTGTTTGCCTTTATGTGCTTGTAGTTTGTAAGAACTCAGAGGATTGTGCTTAGTGATTTGTGTTTGTTTGTGTATGTGTGTATATCCAACAAAAAGAAAACAACCTTTCCTCGGCATACATTGAACTCTCACTCAAATCCATTCAAACCGAAAAAAAAGATAACTCGTTTCTAATAAGTTTCACGGACTATTTACTACAATATTGTCAAACATGTACAAATATGATTAACAACAAAAAATATGTGATAATTTGCATCCGGAAATGTACAGCAAAGAGAAAGATCATGTTGATGAAAGAATGGAGATGAGAGAAAGAAGGAACTGTGGAATGGAAGAGAGAATGAGGAAAGAAATAAAAAAAATGTATTAAAAAAAAAAAAACACTGGAGAAGAGGCTTGTGGTGGCACGATCAACTTGATCATAAACTAACCATGGAAGTGGAGAGGGAGCAAGGTCCATTGGAAATACACCAGTGGACATTACCTCTTTTCCTGTACTGCGGCCGATGTTTGGCTAAAGAATGTAGGGCACTGGAAACGGCTCTGTTCAGATTAGTGTTCGTCTTCAGTTCTCATCATTCCTTTGTCCACATAGCATTGTGCTGTGGAAATGTCAGTATTTGCTCCAATATTCTTCATTCTCCATCTCAGTCACTGGCCACAGTGTTAAAGAACTTCGCTGAAAACGTTCATCGTTCACAATTTCCAAAAGAATTTTACTGTTTCTTTACTTTCAAGTTGTTGTTGTTGATGTTGGTAGTGGTGGTGGTGATGGTGATGGTGGTGGTGGTGGCCGTGATGGTGGTACCACTTTGGTTGTGTTTTTCTTTTTTCAATCAGTGCGTTTCATGTGGCTGTTCAAGGACTCTGTCGGTCAATACGGCTCACTGCTCAGAGGCTGGATTTACTGAGGTCCCATTTAATGCGATTTGTAGGCAACTCTGGTGTTTTTTTAAAAACTAGCATTGTTCTCTTGTGCTTTTGAGAGCACGGGAATATGTGGGTGATAGAAATGACAAACTGACTCTATAGTGACTCGCTCAATCTGCACACCTGTGTTCTATGAACGAGAAGCGTTTTCTCAATCATCTGTGGCATCAGTAAGACTGATAGTATTCCATGTCCAGTTAATTCTTGTATTCACGGAAAAAGTTTCTGCATGGGATTATTTCACATGCAGTTTGCAGGCTTTAGAAGAGCCTTCGTTTTGTACTTAGTCTCCATTTCGGGAGGATCTGCAGCAGCCTATTGATACGTGATGTGGAAAGATGTAGGCGATAAACCATCGAAGTAATCTATAACAAATCGAACTAACAAACCTGTAGCCATCGAAATAATGTATAACAAAATCTATAACCATCGAACTATTCTAAAATATATCAAACTTATCTTTAACGAAATGTATAACAATGTCCAATCAGTGGACGTCTTACATAAGCTACATTCTTTAAAAACAATTAAATGTTCCTTATGGCGCGGCGAGATTATTTAACGACGAACAGCAGACCAAGTCGGTGCTTGACCAGAACATGAAAAAAACTCCTCTTGAAGGTCGGAAGAGGAACATGTTTTGATCAAAAACCTTGGAAGATGAGCTGGAGAGGCACAGAGCTTGGCAGGGGTGATGATGTGATTGCCAGCCTCTTCGCGCTACCGTAGCAATAGGCACCGTTAAGGTCAGTACCACACATTAAATCTTATTCCCCCTTCAAAGACGCTGCCGTTCTTTTCGCTCTAAATACCCCCTTTAGCACTTGCTGAATCGTGTTGGACACGTGATTGGCCTCTCGTGACCTGTTTGTTTTATCCTCTGTGTCAGTGGATTATCAAATGTCATGTGTCATGATTCCTGGCATTCATAAAGAATGAGAAAGTAAGATCCTTAGTGTTGTTGACAATATGTGTATGATTTTATGCGTATGATATTATTTTGCACCAACGTATATCACTAATGGAACGAATAATGTTGGAGTGCAGTTGTCATATCGATGATAAATGTTTACTGAAATGCACTTTACACGACATTTAAGAGCAAAATATTTATGACAACACTCTTGAGGTCATGATGTTCTAAGATAATCGTGTGAATGGGGTAACACATTGTCTTTTCAACATACACCTCAAAAGTTTTTTTTTTTTTAATTATCATACACACACGCGCGCGCGAGCGCGCACACACGCACGCACGCACGCCCACATACACACGCGCGCGCGCACGCAGTTTCATGCACAAAAAAAATACGTAAATAGGATATGTATATCCTAAAATATTGTGTGAGTGAGACTGTTAGCGAACACATGTCAAACAGTGTGAAAAATGCGAGCATTGCAAAGATGTATACAACACACTTCTTATGCACCCGTCCTACGTCCAGGTGTAGCTCTATGCTGCTGCTGCTTTTAGATGTTTTCGGTTGCCTTTGGTTTTGATCTAGTGTCGTTCCACACTCAGCTTTAGTTCCAAGGACTGGCTAGAGGATATGCATTTGATGTGACGCATATGAACGAGGGGAGGTTAAATTAAGCTAAAAGATCCACAAGTGCCATAGTTCCTTGGCTTGACCTGCAGCCCAAAGAGAGGTGAAAGAAGGTGAGTATGCAGAACGTTTCCCTGTGGTATCTGTCAATCGTATAGTCCCCTGATGATTGCATAGGACAGAACGGAATACATGGATTGGTCCATTTGCAACTGAATGTGCGAGCCATGGTCAGGAAGGCTGAAGACCCCACCCCAGCGCAAACACTAATGTCTCCCCTGCCAGTTACATCTGCTTTCTCAAGTGGATGATAGTCGGACAGGCCTGGCGGTTTGTATACTAGCGACAAGTGAGATCAGATTTATGAATGAGGTCCCAGCTGATGAGAACGTTTGACTGAAAAGACGAAGAGTGCAAGTGGCCTGGAACCATGAAGAAGGTGTAAACATCATGGTAATGTACACGAACATTCTTGGTAATCAGAGGCATGATCCTAAATTATTGCTCTTTGTCTAATCCTCCTGTCCTCCTCCCCTCCCCTTGCCTTCTCCACCTTGCCTCTCTTTCCATTCTAACAGTTATCTTGGAAAACTCCCTTCTGATATATCTCCACCTCATACCTCCCATCATTCTTCAAGTTTCATTTTCTTCAATTGCCCCTTCGCACACTTCCAAGTTTCATCCCCCATCTCTGTCTCTGTCTCTGTCTCTGTCTCTCTCTCTCTCTAATTCTGTCTGTCTGTCTGTCTCTCTCTTTCTCTCTCTCTCTCTCTCTCGCCCCCCCCCCCCCCCCTAGTTATTCAAGCAGCCTTGTTTTCCCCCATAATTGTCTACCTTTTGTTTTCTCAGACAGCTATTGTTGACTGAGTGGATGCCTTTAAAATACAGATAATTGTCAGGAAGGAGGAGCGGCGGTATAGTCAGCTGGTCAGTGCTGGAGACATGGCAGAACCCAGTGGAGCAGTAAAGAAGAGATAATACATTTCACTGGACGGTCCGCCAGACCAAACTCCACAAACAGCCTGTCCGTCATGATAGTGTGGCATAGGAAGCCGTGATGGGTATCAGCAAATCACGAATCTCTGCGGCTGTCTGTTATCAGTCCCATGCAACAGTGCCAGAATGAGAACTGTGTTTCGTGTTGGCCATCCACGACTTCTTTTTATCTACTTGTGAGACGTCCACCATCTGCTGAGCCCTGGAGGATGGCCTCTGAAAGGGAGGCAGAACAGGTGAAATGGCTGGGCGAGCTGATGATATCATGATCTTGCCATTCAGCTATGCATGGACGTGCTGTCCAACATGGCAAAATAACATACTCGGTTGATACATTTTAGACAATTAGAATGCCATAGATCAACCTTTGACAACAAAGCGTCAGCATCAAACATTCGTCACGAGAACTGGTGTAGTGTGCACTGTCTGTCAACCGACCATAAACTGCCAGCTGGCAACAATATGTACAGACATGCCCGCACATCTTGTCAGCTTTGCACACACTGTAGGCCAGGGCGACAATATGTGCTGGTATGTTTGTAGCCTTTGCAGACATCTCTGTTACCTTACGTCAGCACTGGAGAGGAGGCTTGTGGTGGCACAATCAATTTGATGTGGACAGATGTAGGCGATAAACCATCGAAGTAATCTATAACAAATCGAACTAAGCTATAACTAATCGAACTAACAAAACCTGTAGCCATCGAAATAATGTACAATTAACTCTATAGCCATTGAACTATTCTAAAACAAATCAAACTTATCTTTAACGAAATCTATAACAAGGTCCAATCAGTGGACGTCTTACATAAGCTACATTCTTTAAAAACAATTAAATGTTCCTTATGGCGCGGCGAGATTATTTAACGACGAACAGCAAACTAAGTCGGTGCTTGACCAGAACATGAAAAAAACTCCTCTTGAAGGTCGGAAGAGGAACATGTTTTGATCAAAAACCTTGGAAGATGAGCTGGAGAGGCACAGAGCTTGGCAGGGGTGATGATGTGATTGCCAGCCTCTTCGCGCTACCGTAGCAATAGGCACCGTTAAGGTCAGTACCACACATTAAATCTTATTCCCCCTTCAAAGACGCTGCCGTTCTTTTCGCTCTAAATACCCCTTTTAGCACTTGCTGAATCGTGTTGGACACGTGATTGGCCTCTCGTGACCTGTTTGTTTTATCCTCTGTGTCAGTGGATTATCAAATGTCATGTGTCATGATTCCTGGCATTCATAAAGAATGAGAAAGTAAGATCCTTAGTGTTGTTGACAATATGTGTATGATTTTATGCGTATGATATTATTTTGCACCAACGTATATCACTAATGGAACGAATAATGTTGGAGTGCAGTTGTCATATCGATGATAAATGTTTACTGAAATGCACTTTACACGACATTTAAGAGCAAAATATTTATGACAACACTCTTGAGGTCATGATGTTCTAAGATAATCGTGTGAATGGGGTAACACATTGTCTTTTCAACATACACCTCAAAAGTTGTTTTTTTTAAATTATCATACACACACGCGCGCGAGCGCGCACACACGCACGCACGCACGCCCACATACACACGCGCGCGCGCACGCAGTTTCATGCACATAAAAAATACGTAAATAGGATATGTATATCCTAAAATATTGTGTGAGTGAGACTGTTAGCGAACACATGTCAAACAGTGTGAAAAATGCGAGCATTGCAAAGATGTATACTACACACTTCTTATGCACCCGTCCTACGTCCAGGTGTAGCTCTATGCTGCTGCTGCTTTTAGATGTTTTCGGTTGCCTTTGGTTTTGATCTAGTGTCGTTCCACACTCAGCTTTAGTTCCAAGGACTGGCTAGAGGATATGCATTTGATGTGACGCATATGAACGAGGGGAGGTTAAATTAAGCTAAAAGATCCACAAGTGCCATAGTTCCTTGGCTTGACCTGCAGCCCAAAGAGAGGTGAAAGAAGGTGAGTATGCAGAACGTTTCCCTGTGGTATCTGTCAATCGTATAGTCCCCTGATGATTGCATAGGACAGAACGGAATACATGGATTGGTCCATTTGCAACTGAATGTGCGAGCCATGGTCAGGAAGGCTGAAGACCCCACCCCAGCGCAAACACTAATGTCTCCCTGCCAGTTACATCTGCTTTCTCAAGTGGATGATAGTCGGACAGGCCTGGCGGTTTGTATACTAGCGACAAGTGAGATCAGATTTATGAATGAGGTCCCAGCTGATGAGAACGTTTGACTGAAAAGACGAAGAGTGCAAGTGGCCTGGAACCATGAAGAAGGTGTAAACATCATGGTAATGTACACGAACATTCTTGGTAATCAGAGGCATGATTCTAAATTATTGCTCTTTGTCTAATCCTCCTGTCCTCCTCCCCTCCCCTTGCCTTCTCCACCTTCCCTCTCTTTCCATTCTAACAGTTATCTTGGAAAACTCCCTTCTGATATATCTCCACCTCATACCTCCCATCATTCTTCAAGTTTCATTTTCTTCAATTGCCCCTTCGCACACTTCCAAGTTTCATCCCCCATCTCTGTCTCTGTCTCTCTCTCTCTAATTCTGTCTGTCTGTCTCTCTCTCTCTCTCTCTCTCGCCCCCCCCCCCCCCCCTAGTTATTCAAGCAGCCTTGTTTTCCCCCATAATTGTCTACCTTGTGTTTTCTCAGACAGCTATTGTTGACTGAGTGGATGCCTTTAAAATACAGATAATTGTCAGGAAGGAGGAGCGGCGGTATAGTCAGCTGGTCAGTGCTGGAGACATGGCAGAACCCAGTGGAGCAGTAAAGAAGAGATAATACATTTCACTGGATGGTCTGCCAGACCAAACTCCACAAACAGCCTGTCCGTCATGATAGTGTGGCATAGGAAGCCGTGATGGGTATCAGCAAATCACGAATCTCTGCGGCTGTCTGTTATCAGTCCCATGCAACAGTGCCAGAATGAGAACTGTGTTTCGTGTTGGCCATCCACGACTTCTTTTTATCTACTTGTGAGACGTCCACCATCTGCTGAGCCCTGGAGGATGGCCTCTGAAAGGGAGGCAGAACAGGTGAAATGGCTGGGCGAGCTGATGACATCATGATCTTGCCATTCAGCTATGCATGGACGTGCTGTCCAACATGGCAAAATAACATACTCGGTTGATACATTTAGACAATTAGAATGTCATAGATCAACCTTTGACAACAAAGCGTCAGCATCAAACATTCGTCACGAGAACTGGTGTAGTGTGCACTGTCTGTCAACCGACCATAAACTGCCAGCTGGCAACAATATGTACAGACATGCCCGCACATCTTGTCAGCTTTGCACACACTGTAGGCCAGGGCGACAATATGTGCTGGTATGTTTGTAGCCTTTGCAGACATCTCTGTTACCTTACGTCAGCACTGGAGAGGAGGCTTGTGGTGGCACAATCAATTTGATGTGGACAGATGTAGGCGATAAACCATCGAAGTAATCTATAACAAATCGAACTAAGCTATAACTAATCGAACTAACAAAACCTGTAGCCATCGAAATAATGTACAATTAACTCTATAGCCATTGAACTATTCTAAAACAAATCAAACTTATCTTTAACGAAATCTATAACAAGGTCCAATCAGTGGACGTCTTACATAAGCTACATTCTTTAAAAACAGTTAAATGTTCCTTATGGCGCGGCGAGATTATTTAACGACGAACAGCAGACCAAGTCGGTGCTTGACCAGAACATGAAAAAAACTCCTCTTGAAGGTCGGAAGAGGAACATGTTTTGATCAAAAACCTTGGAAGATGAGCTGGAGAGGCACAGAGCTTGGCAGGGGTGATGATGTGATTGGCCAACTTCTTGGCGCTGCCGTAGCAACAGGCACCGTTAAGGTCAGTACCACACATTAAATCTTATTCCCCCTTCAAAGACGCTGCCGTTCTTTTCGCTTTAAACACCCCCTTTAGCATTTGCTGAATCGTGTTGTGACCTGTTTGTTTTATCCTCTGTGTCAGTGGATTATCAAATGTCATGTGTCATGATTCCTGGCATTCATAAAGAATGAGAAAGTAAGATCCTTAGTGTTGTTGACAATATGTGTATGATTTTATGCGTATGATATTATTTTGCACCAACGTATATCACTAATGGAACGAATAATGTTGGAGTTCAATTGTCATGTTGGATGATAAATGTTTACTGAAATGCACTTTGCACAACATTTCAGAGCGAAATATTCATGACAACACTCTCGAAGTCACGATGTTCTAAGATAATCGTGTGAATTGGGTAACACATTGTCTTTGCAGCATACACCTCAACAGTTTGTTTTTTTAAATTATCATATGCACACATGCGCGCGTGCGCGCGTGGACACACACGCGCGCACGCAGTTTCATGCACATAAAGAATACGTAAGTAGGATATACATATCCTAAAGTATTGTGTGAGTGGGATTGTAAGTGAAGGCATGTCAAACAGTGTGAAAAATGCGAGCATTGCAAAGATGTATACTACACACTTCTTATGCACCCGTCCTACGTCCAGGTGTTGCTCTATGCTGCTACTGCTGTTAGATGTTTCCACAAATGGGAAAATCAGGACTCCAAAAGCACCCGCAACATTCTTCACGCAGGAGTAGCAAATCATGGCCAAAAACAACAGTGCCACTCGGAACATGCAGGCAGAGTCTGCTGAATGGGGCAGATGACTGGGAGTGCACTGCAGACCTCCCAGAATGGAAGAGTCACCCAGAGATCATCAGCATGAGTGGCATGAGACCAGACATAGTAGTCCACTCTCAGTCAACCAAGCAGCTGATCATGATCGAGCTCACGGTGCCATATGAGAACAGAATGGAGGCAGCTCAAATCTACAAGACTGAAAAGTATGCTGATCTGGCAAACAGCCTGAGGAGAGAAGGCTATCAAGTCAAAGTCCTCACCACAGAAATTGGAGCTAGGGGGTTTGTAGGAACGTCTGCATACAGCCTCATGAAACAGCTCTCAGTTGCAGGGAGGGAAAAAAACCAGAGCCCTGAAAGCAATGGCAGAAGCGGCAGAGAGGTGTTCAAGCTGGATCTGGCCAAGGAGGAACAAAAGTGACCTCCATAAGGCTTAAATGTCCCTAAAAATATCAGGTGCCCCAGTGGCGCAGTGGTTAGAGTGCGAGTCATTAAGTGGAAAATGAGCTTGTCCAGAGGGTAATGGGTTCGAATCCCAGCCATGACTCGTCCCAAGATGGGAAAAAAGGGGCAGCATAGGGACATCCGGAGTCATGAACCGGGTGTGGCCCAACCCCCCCTAGAGTGTCAGGAGATAAGGGCCGAAACACTTGCTTGAAGGGGGCTTCTCTTCTGAGGACTCTCTGCTGCCACGCTCTCCACGAGTTTCTTTCTACTGATGCATGGGTAAACTATTGACTTCCGGGAATAGGCCAACGGACGTCCGGGAAAGAGCGGAGAACACTGGGAAAGACCAGAACCAGGCGCTCTGTGGGCTGGCTCCCCACTTTGCCTTCAACATGTGGCTACTAAGAACAAAAGGAAAAGATGCTCCCAGGATTCACCGAAAGGGGAAGAGAATGATGAATCCATCGGTGCTCAACCAATCACGACTGCAAACCCCAAACGGACTATGAACATGGACCAAATGGACTATCCATGTGTCTGTGGAAAGCGTTTCGCTACCACCCGTGGCATGAAGATCCATAGAACAAAAATGGGACGTGTGAAGACTCATCTGAATGAGCAGCAGCGCACTGCATCAGCAGATAAGACGTCGGAAGACAAAGGCCAGGATTTAAACCACAGTGCCAAGGACATCCACGCTGTTGGTTCGGATGAGGAATTTGCACAGGCCCTCGATGCCAGGCGCCTGAAACTCAACCTGCCACGAGCAAACGAAACTGACGATTGGGAGAAACTGGATGCAAAAATCGTCCAAAGACTCGATGCACTGATAGGGAAAAGCACCCTGGAACACAAACTAGCCACATATGGGGACATTGTGCATGCCACATGTAGAGACGCCTATGGGGCAAAACCACCCAAAGAGAAAACACCTCCAAAGAAATCCAGACGCCAAGAAGAGATGGACAAGATCAGGGTCCAAAAGAAAAACCGCAAGAAGCAAATGAAGACCACACTGCCAGCTGAAAAACAAGGCTTGGAAAAACTCTGGAAAGACCTGAAAGCAAAACACAGCACCTCAGCAAAGCGGAATCTGCGAGGAAGAGGAAGAGCAAAAAGAAGAAGACCCAAGAGCGCTTCTTCAGAGACCGCTTCCAGTTTGCCAGAACACTGTTTGAGCAGCCGAAATCTGGGACCCCAAGTGTGGACAAAGGAGTTCTTGAGCAGCATCTGAGGAAAACATACTCTGACTCACAGAGCATAGCACCACTCGACATTCAAGGTCTGGTGTGGCCAACAACCCTGAGGAACAGTTCAGTGACAAGCCACCAACGTTGGCGGAAATCAAGAAGGTGGTCGACAAAGCCAGAGCCAAATCATCACCAGGACCAAATGGAATACCTTACCAGCTGTACAAGAAATGTCTCAAGGTCCTGGAGTGGCTCCACAGGCTGCTGCGATCAGCTGGAGAAACCAGATCAGCGGCCAGTGGATGGTGGCAGATGGTGTGTACATCCCCAAAGAGCAAAACTCAAGTGAAATCAGCCAGTTCAGGCCAATATCACTACTGAACGTCGAAGGGAAAATCCTCTTCTCTGTCATGGCAGCAAGGCTGACCAAGTACCTGATGGAAAACAAGTACTTGGATGTGTCAGTCCAGAAAGGTGGCATCCCAGGCGTAGCTGGCTGTGTAGAACACGCCACAATGATCTGGGACGCAATCCAAAGAGCAAAAACAGAAAAGAGAGACCTGGACGTAGTGTGGCTTGATCTGGCAAACGCATATGGATCTGTACCCCATGAGATGATACAGCTGGCTCTTGAGATGTACCATGTGCCAAAGAACATCTGCGACATGCTCAAGAAGTACTTCAATGGCTTCTCAATGTGGTTCTCTACCAAGGAGTACACAACAGATTGGATCAACTTGGAAGTGGGCATTGCAATGGGCTGCGCAATTTCCTCAATACTGTTTGTGTTGGCAATGGAAGTCATCTTGAAAGCAGCAACAAGCAACGCAAGACAAACAGACCTTAGCGATGGATACAAGATGCCCCCTTTCAAGGCCTTCATGGATGACACTACAGTGATGTCATCCAGAGAAGACGAGACACGTCATGTGCTGGAGACACTGGACGACATGGTTGCTTCATCCAGAATGAAGTTCAAGCCAAAGAAATCATGAAGTCTCTCACTGAGGAAAGGAAAAGTCGCCGAATCTGTGGTCTTCAGTGTTGCCAACCAGGCCATTCCAACAGTCACAGAAGAGCCAGTCAAGAGCCTTGGAAGATGGTATGATGATACCCTGAAAGACACACAAAGAGCAACAGAAACCAAACAGATGTCGGAAGAAGGCTTGGAGACCATTGATCAGTGTGGGCTCCCTGACAAATACAAGGTCAGGTGTCTGCAGTTCATGCTGATACCAAAGCTCCTATGGCCTCTGATGATATAGGACATCTGCACCAGCATAGTGGAGGCAATGGAAGCCAAAAATCAACAAGTTCACAAGGAAATGGCTTGGTGTCCCACCCTGCCTCACTGACATAGCGCTGTACTGTCGCCAAGCAAAGCTGAAACAACCACTGAAATCCGTTCTGGAGGAATACAAAGCAGGGAAGATCAGACTTCAAAGCATGCTGGAGGACTCAGGAGACAAGGTGGTAGAAGCAATCAAGCCCCAGCTGAAGACAGGCAGAAAATGGAAAGTTCAAGAGGCGATGGATTCTGCAAAAGAGTCTCAAGATCAGAGAAATAACAGGACACACACAGACCAACAGACAAGGACTGGGGGTGACCAAAACTGAATGGTGGTCAACCTTACCTTAACCTTAAATCTCTCTGTGCCAGGAGGCACATAAGGCTTGGACGTCTCTCCTCCACTGTGTTCGGTCTGCAGCTGCATGGCGTACAACACTCCATGTTTTCCAGCCTGCGCCGTTTCTCTTCTTCTTCACCAATCGCCATCATGTTGTTTTCGGTCGGCCTCTTTTCCTTCTTCCCTCTGGTGTCCAACCAAGGGCCACAGCACAGTCGTCGTTCCTCTCCTTCCTCATAATGTGCCCAATCCAATTCCACCTCCGTCTCCTCACCTCCTCGCTGGTCTTTCCTGCTTCTGCCATCTCAAGAACTGTCTTATTGGAGACATGTTGTTGCCATCGGATCTTGAAAATCCTCCTTAGACACTTGGTCTGGAAGGTGTCAAGCTTTTCTTCCTCTCCTTTAGTCAGTTTCCAAGTCTCGCATCCGTACAGTAGGACGGACAAGACAAGGCTCTTGAAAAGGGAAGCTTTAGTCTTTCTGCCAGATGTTTGATAGCTGCTTCATCTGTGCGCTGGCCAAGGCTACTTCTCTTCTTGACATCAGCTGTGCCTCCACCGTCCTTTGTCACATTTGCACCCAGATATGCGAAGCTCTCTACCTCCTCTACTTCACTTCCTCCAACTTTCAGCTTGTCGTCACTCCTGCTGTTGGCTTTCATGGCTTTGCATTTCTTGGTATTCAGCTTCAGTCCAACTTTGGCTGCATTGTCTTCAAGTTTTGTTGTTTTAGTCTGAAGGTGGTTCATTGTTGAGGATAGGAGGGCGAGGTCATCCGCGAAGTCCAGATCCTCCAACATGGTTGTGAAGTTCCATTGGATCCCGGTTCTCTCACCCTCTATGGTTTTCCGCATGACCCAGTCAATCACTAGCAGGAATAGGAATCCTGACATGCAGCAGCCCTGCTTCACCCCGGTCATCACTGGGAACCAGTCTGTTGTTTCATTTTCATCAATTACGGAGCACTGGAAGTCCCCATAAAGGGTCTTGACCATCCGGATCAGTTTCTGTGGGACTCCATACTGACGCATGATGATCCAAAGGCTGTCACGGTGTATGGAGTCAAAGGCCTTTTCAAAGTCGACAAAGTGGATGTACAGCGTAGCATTCCATTCGTTGACTTGTTCCAGAATATTCCTGAGGATGAAGATCTGGTTGACAGTTCCTCTGCCTGTCCTGAAGCCGGCTTGTTCTTTCCTGAGTGAAGAATCCACTCCTGTCTGTATCCTGCTGATAAGGATCCTGCTGAGCACCTTGCTGGCCAGTGTTAGCAAGGTATCTCCCCGCCAGTTGCCACACTCCTGAAGGTTACCTTTTTTTCGGAATTTTGCAAATTAGTCCTTTTGTCCACTGTGTAGGAACTGTCTCTTTCTCCCAAATGAGGTCAAAGGTCTGTTTGAGTTCTTGGCTGGTTTGCTCAATGTCTGCTTTGAGCATTTCTGCTGAAATTTGGTCTGCTCCAGGTGCTTTTCCGTCTCTGAGGGCCTCAGTGCTGTTTTAATCTCCTGAATAGTTGGTGCTTCCACTGAGATGTCAAGTTCTTCTGTCTCTTCCTCTTCTTCTTCTGGTGGTTCCTCCGGTGCATCTCTGTTGAGCACTTCCTGGAAATGCTCTTTCCATCTCCCTAGCCTGGCGTCTTTGTTCTTCAACAGTTATCCGTTCTTGTTCTTCACTGCTGCTGCTTGCTTGGTGCTCTGTCCTGTCAGCTGCTTCACTATACTGTACAGTTCTTTCTGCCTGCCATTCTCCGCTGCATTCTGTGCTCGTTCTGCTTTCTCTGACATCCACCCCCTTCTGTCCTCTCTCACACTCTTCTTCACCTCTTTGTCCTCCTTGTATTCCTCCCTCATTCTGTTTTTGATTCTCTCTGAGCGGGTACTGTCAATCTTTGTCTTTATTCCTTTCCTTTCGTCAAAGAGTTTCCAGCTGTTGTCACTGATCCATGGCTTGCTTTTCCCTTTTCTGAAACCGAGCACCTCTTCCGCTGACTTGACATATGCATTCTTTTGCTGCTCCCACACCTCCTCTACGTCTTCACTCTCGTTCCTGGTCTCTTCCAGCTTGCCTCTTACTGTCTCGCAGTACTTCTTCCTTGTCTCTTCATTGTTCAGACGTTCGACGTCTAGTCTCGGCTTGACCTTGTCGTTATTTCTGTGTGAGCTGAGACGCAGTTTGATGCGAGTCCTCACCAGAAAGTGGTCACTGTTGGCATCAGCTCCCCTCTGTACTCGACAGTCTAGTACAGACGATCTCCACTGTCCGCTGATCAAAAGATGGTCAATTTGATTCCTCACTCCTCCATCTGCTGATACCCATGTTGCCTTGTGAATGTCTTTATGGGGAAATAGTGTTCCTGCTATTACAAGCCCATTCAGCTGACAAAACTCGCACAATCTCTCTCCATTGCCATTCTGTGTTCCAAGTCCATGTACGCCCATAGTCCTCTCATACCTTCTGTTATCATTTCCAACCTTTGCGTTGAGGTCCCCCATGGCGATGATGATGTCATTCTTGTTGCAACCGTCAACTGCTTCCTGTAGTTCTTGATAGAACTGTTCCTTCTCCTCGTCTTCTCTCTCATTGTGTGGGGCGTACACTTGAATAATTGTCACTCTCCTGTACCTTGAGTAGAATCTGGCTGTTATGATCCTCTTGTTGATGGGGGTCCATTCCATGAGTGCCTTCACTGCTTCCTGGCTAATCATAATGGTAACACCACCCTCGTGCAGTTCGTCATCTCCGCTGTAAATCAGTGTCTGTCCCAAAGCCATCCTCATCCTGCCTGCTCCTGTCCATCTGCACTCGCTAATTCCAAGGATGTCCAGCTGATACCCCTCCATCTCTCTCGCGATCTGTGCCGCAGCTCCTCCTCTCTACATTGTCCTCACATTCCAATGTCCAATGGTGAGGATTGTTCTGGGTCTTGCTAAGGATCTCGTCGGACGGTGAGCTTCCCGAAGGCTTTGACCCATCGTCGTCATGGTGCCGGTGTCGGCGATCCCCGCTCCCCCTGGTCTTGATTCACATTGACGTCTGTAGTTTCTGTAACTGATGGATTTTTTCCAGGAGCAGGTAGTTAACCTCCTGTCCAACCCCCATGCTTGGAGGACCAGGGCTTTCTGTTGGGGTTTTCCTTCCCTTAGACTGCGTTGGTCCATGATTCCATCATGGAGTACCCTCCCATCCGCCACCCAGGAGGACGCGCCTCTATGCCGTGCAGTCCCAGCGCAAGGAATGGTGGTCAAAGGCCAAAGGAAAAGCCAAAAGAGACATGATGATTCAGGAGATGAGAACAGAAGAAGACCAAAAAAGACTCCAAAAGCAGTCCAGCAGAGCCAGCAAGGGCAATGGACAACGTGGGAGAATGCACTCCAAAGAAGTCTCACTTGGAATGACATTTGGCACATGGCCCCTCACAGCATCAGCTTCATTCTCAGATCTGCATATGACCTTCTGCCCTCAAATGCAAACCTGGTGAAGTGGGGAAAAACAGACGATCCTGCATGCCCCCTCTGCCATGAAAAACAAACAGAGGAGCATGTCCTAAGCTCATGTAAAGTAGCCCTGGCTCAAGGAAGGTACACATGGAGGCACAGCCAAGTGCTCAAAGAGATTGTACAAGCAGTCTGGGCTAGTACCAACACCACAAAAGGGAAAATCAGGACTCCAAAAGCACCCGCAACATTCTTCACGGCAGGAGGTAGCAAATCATGTCCAAAAACAGCAATGCCACTCGGAACATGCAGGCAGAGTCTGCTGGATGGAGCAGATGACTGGGAGTGCACTGCAGACCTCCCAGAATGGAAGAGTCACCCAGAGATCATCAGCATGAGTGGCATGAGACCAGACATAGTAGTCCACTCTCAGTCAACCAAGCAGCTGATCATGATCGAGCTCACGGTGCCATATGAGAACAGAATGGAGGCAGCTCAAATCTACAAGACTGAAAAGTATGCTGATCTGGCAAACAGCCTGAGGAGAGAAGGCTATCAGGTCAAAGTCCTCACTGCAGAAATTGGAGCTAGGGGGTTTGTAGGAACGTCTGCATACAGCCTCATGAAACAGCTCTCAGTTGCAGGGAGAGAAAAAACCAGAGCCCTGAAAGCAATGGCAGAAGCGGCAGAGAGGTGTTCAAGCTGGATCTGGTCAAGGAGGAACAAAGGTGAACTTCATAAGGCTTAAATTTCCCTAAAATATCAGGTGCCCCAGTGGCTCAGTGGTTAGAGTGCGAGTCATTAAGTGGAAAATGAGCTTGTCCAGAGGGTAATGGGTCCGAATCCCAGCCATGACTCGTCCCAAGATGGGAAAAAAGGGACAGCATAGGGACATCCGGAGTCATGAACCGGGTGTGGCCCAACCCCCCTAGAGTGTCAGGAGATAAGGGCCGAAACACTTGCTTGAAGGGGGCTTCTCTTCTGAGGACTCTCTGCTGCCATGCTCTCCACGAGTTTCTTTCTACTTTCGGTTGCCTTTGGTTTGGCTCTAGTGTCGTTCCACACTCAGCTTTAGCTCCAAGGACTGGCTAGAGGATATGCATTTGATGTGACGCATATGAACGAGGGTAAGTTTAGCTAAAAGTTGATCACAACATCAGTACGGTTTTCGTTTCTTTGTTGTTGTTTTCATCTACAAAGAACGCATGAGATGCAGGGAACTTCACGCTCGACGGTCCACTAGATGTTTCTCTTTGTACAAGTTACATGTTCATCCAGTAGCAAGAAACTCTTAAGGGAAAGCTTGACAGCAGAAGGTCTTCAGAGAAAAACCAACAAACAAGTGTTAAGGCCCTGGACTCCCCATACACTAAGTGGACCGAGTCACAACCAGATCTTGACTCATCGATGCCTTTCCGCTGTCACTTTTTTTTCCTGGCGCTGCCGGAATTTTAACAAGCACCCTTCTGGGCAGCTGGGCTTCTCAAGGTGTGCCCTTTTTTTTTAGCAGATGTTTTTACCTTCATTGCTATTTGACACCTGTACTAAGCTGAGAGCTTTAAGCCTTCGCAAGTTCACTTTTGTCCCTCTTCGACCAGATTCAACTGGAACGCTTTTGAGCTGCCTCTGCCATTGCCTTTAGGCTTCTGGGTCTCTTCGTACCAGGAAATCGAGAGCTGTTTCATGAGATTATAGGTTGATGAGCCTACAAAGCCCCTTGCTCTAACCTTTATGGCCAGGACTTTAGCGTGAAAGCCAGACTCTATGATGCTGTTGGCTAGATTGGCATACCTGTCAGTCTGGTAAATGTGAGCTTCCTCCATTTCGCTTCCCCACGGCACTTCGACTTCAATTAAAATCATTCGAGTCGGTGAACCTGTGTGGAGTACTATATCCGGTCTCATGCCACTTCAAGGCTCTTCCATTCTTGGAAGGTCAGCTGTAGACTCCACCCACTCCAGTAAACCCTACTTCTGTACTCTGTCACAGCTGTCCCAGACCATGATTTGTGCTCTAATTCCGTGTAGAATCTCGTTGTTAGAGCCTCTTGGGGCATAGTGCTTTCTGCATGTACGATCTGCTTAAGCACTTGTGTGTGTCTTCATGTGTATCTTCTCCGGGCTAGCGCTGCTTTGTATAACCCCGGACATGTTCCACTGTCTGTCTGCCCTGACAGAGTGGGGCCACAAGGATATCGGATTTCCCACATTTCACCAGGTTTGAAGTCGAGGACAGGAAATCATATACAGATCTAGGATAAAGGTGAACCCAAGAGGAGTTTTACGCCACATTTCATTCTAAACTGAACTTCATCGGAGTGTGATTTCCCACGTAATCCACTGCCCATGTCGGCCTGCTGCCTTCTGGATTCTCTTGGCGTCCTCTTCTTGCTTCATCTCCTGCGTTATGGTTCTCTTTGGTTTCCCCTTTGCCTTTAACAACCATCTAATTTCCGTGGATCACAGTCCCTGTCTGTGTCCTGTTATTTCCCCAGTCTCGAGGTTTTCCTCGTACACTGCCTCCTGAACTGCCATTTTCTGTCAGTCTGTAGCTTGGAACGGAGTGATCTCACAATTCTGTCTCCAAAGTTCTCAGGCATAATTAGTAACCCTGCCTTTGCCATTTTCGGCTCTTCGAGGACGAGTTTTGGGGTAGCTTCAGCTTTGCTTAGCGATAATGGAGCATAAAATCCGTTGGATCAGGTAGGATACCTGGCCGTTTCCATCTGTATTGTTTGACACACAAAAAGGCGCACACTTTATTTGTTTTCTTAGATCATTGCCATTGTTCTCGAGCTTATAATTAAAAAAAATCAATAATTGTGGATTTCATTTGCAGTCGAGAAAGCAAGAAATCAAACCATCCACTGGGGACAGTATCGTGCCCCCGACATAAAGTAACATACATGAATCCTCTTCTATGTACGGGACGGGTTGCAAGTTGATGTTACATCTCCTCTGTATCCAGCTCCACAAATTACTCGTCAAGTGGCTGGTCTGATACTTACTCGGGAGTGCGGCTAATGAATTTGGGACTGACTGGCCGACATGCCCACGACTAACACACTGGCCATTTCAGTAACAGCTACTGATCTACGATGAAAAAAAAAACCTGTTCATTGACGAGAGTTCAGAGGACATGGAACACTGACAAGAATGGCAAGAGTTTGCACTAGTCTCTCAGACAGGGAAAGCCTAACTAATAAATGTGATCGCTTTACTCCTAGCAGAAAGATCACCAGCTCCATCTTCATGCGACAATTACTCCCCCAAAGGATGCGTGTGCGTTTTTGAACTATTGTTCCTCAGAGACTGTTTCAAATTCTCAGAAAGGAATCGTTGCTCGTGTTAAAGCTCTCTTAAATTGGCGTTTTGGGTTACTGCAGGACGTTTGGATGAGTGCCACTTTGTTCCCAATAGTTTGCGAAATTTTACTGTTCTTGACGGGTGGGGTTCATGAAAAGGTGGTAACTGTGCTTTCGGTCCGTGGGGTTTGAGGCTTGTGCTGAGAGGATGAAGGCGGTTGGTGTCCTAGCTTCATTCTGTGAAGACTCAAGCAGTCCCTCATGACAGTTTTCTGCCAATCTCTGTCTTTTGCCTTTGGGACATGGGGAGCTTACTTCTGTTTTGCTGTGTATTGCCCCTTCCCCCAAGGCAACCGCCAGAGTTGGAACTACCATCATTTCTCAGCCATTCCTACCACCGTGTGGTGTGTTTCACGTACGCGGTTGGTGTCAATGTAACCTCTGTGTACATTCATCTGCAGCACTGCTGCTTTGAACCCAGATCTCCGTGGTTTTTGCCAGTCTTCCAGCTTGCTTCCTTGTCCGGCACTCCCCAACCTCTTTCTGCAGTGTGGATCCATCGTCATATCTAGAGCCTTGAGGTCATGTAACCAGGTGTTGGTTCAAGGAGATCATCCTGGCAGGTAGGACACTTGAAAGCTCCATCTGGCGATGATGGAATGATGAACACCACTGTATGATGAGTGCCACCGAGTGACGAACACCATTGTATGATGAGTGCCACTGAGTGACGAACACCATTGTATGATGAGCACCACTGAGTGAAGAACACCACTGTATGATGAGCACCACTGAGTGACGAACACCACTGTATGATGAGTGCCACTGAGTGAAGAACACCACTGTATGATGAGCACCACTGAGTGAAGAACACCACTGTATGATGAGCACCACTGAGTGACGAACACCATTGTATGATGAGCACCACTGAGTGACGAACACCATTGTATGATGAGTGCCACTGAGTGACGAACACCATTGTATGATGAGCGCCACTGAGTGACGAACACCATTGTATGATAGGCACCACTGAGTGACGAACACCATTGTATGATGAGTGCCACTGAGTGACGAACACCACTGTATGATAGGCACCACTGAGTGACGAACACCATTGTATGATGAGCGCCACTGAGTGATAAACACTACTGTATTATGAGCGCCACTGAATGATGAACACCACTGTATGATAGGCACCACTGAGTGACGAACACCAGTGTATGATGAGCGCCACTGAGTGAAGAACACCACTGTATGATGAGCGCCACTGAGTGAAGAACACCACTGTATGATGAGCGCCACTGAGTGACGAACACCATTGTATGATGAGCGCCACTGAGTGACGAACACCATTGTATGATGAGCACCACTGAGTGACGAACCCCACTGTATGATGAGCGCCACTGAGTGACGAAATCCACTGTATGATGAGCACCACTGAGTGACGAAATCAACTGTATGATAAGCGCCACTGAGTGACGAACACCATTGTATGATGAGCCTCATGCTGTGTAGCATGGGGCTGCTGGGGCTTCTGGTGGCATAGCGTTTCGTCTGGCAGCACTAACTGCATGTATGATCTCTTTTTATGCACTGGATTGTGTCTGCATGTGTATCTTCCCAGGCTTAAGACTGCTTTGCATGAACTCAGCACACGTTCAACCGCTTGTTTGACCTGGCAGAGCAGACACGCAGGGTTCGAATTCGGGGGCAGGAGGTCATACGTGCACTGAGGATCAAGCGAATTCGAAGAAGTGTCGTGTGCCATACAGTTGAAGCTTCGCTGGAGTGCGTTTTCCCCGTGTAATCTACAGCCCATGTTGGCCTTGCAGAACTGCCCTGTGGATTCTGGAATCTGCATTAACTGCAGACACCAGACCTTGTTCTACACTGGTCTATCACCTGCAGACTTTAATCTGTCATTGGCTTCGTTTCCTTTCCTCTCTTTGGGTCTTTCAAGGAGTCGTCATACCACATCCTAGTGCTCTTGACCGGTTCTTCTGTCACTGTTGGAATGGCATGGTTGGCTACAGAAAAAGTAATTGTCCTTGTTACTTTTCCTTTCCGCAGGTAGAGGCTTCTTGATTTCTTTGGGCTGAAGGTAATCCTCAATGAGGCACTAAATATATTTGACTGCCTCAGTATTTTGTGCGTTTCATCTTCCTTGGCAGAATGGTCGTATGTGTCATCCATGGAGGCTTTTAAAAGAGGGGAGTTGATATCCATTTCTGAGGTGTGCCGAACGTGTGAAGCTCATGACTGCTTTCATGACGACCTTCTTTGCCAGCACAGTGTTGGAGAAATTGCACAGCCCGTTGCAATGCCAGCATCCAGACTGATTCAGTTTGTTGTGTATTCCTTTGAGGAGTTGGCATTGACAATCCATGGACTTATTTTTTCAAAATCTTTCGGCTGTTCTTTCGGATGTAATACATCTTTTGGAACTGTTGAATCATTTTATGTGGACCTGATCCATATGCATTTGCCACATCGACCCACATCGCGTCGAGGTCCTTTTCATCTGCCCTAGCTCTTTGGATTGCTTGCCAAATAGTGGCATGCTCCACACACTCGGACACTCCCTGCATGCCTCCTTTCTGTATATACCTTTACAATTTTACAAGCATCCCAGCCAGTTTCGATTGACTATACCGTTGGTTTCTAAGAATGAAAACACTGTCAGGAATGTATCAATATCCTTGTACAAAGCGTTTAAATTACGATCTGCAGATGTCTTGATATCCTGAAATATGTGTACATATATGACTGTGTGTGTATAGTTTCTAAGAAAGTTACAATGTTTGTAAAGTTTATCAACTGAAAAGTGTACGCCAATCATGAGGGGCAATGGCCTATGAATAATTGAATTATCCGAATCTCTCTCTCTCTCTCTCTCTCTCTCTCTCTCTCTCCCCCCCTTCTCTCTCTCTTTAGGCTTATCTTACAAGTCACTTCTGCTCGCGAAGATGTTATAAGACATTTGCCATCTAGTTGTATAAGGCGTTCAAAATCCGCTCCATATGCTGAGCGTGATTGATATCTTTCTCCTTTCATTTGCGTTGAGTGTTCGATTTCTTGTATTCATATGATTTTGTTCTCCTTTTAGTTGCATTACGTGTATGATTCTTGAATTCATGCATTGCATATATATACCACCCCTTCAAGAGGGGCTATGGCCTCTTTGAATAAATTATCCGTATCCGTCTCTCTCTCTGTCTTTGTCTCTGTCTCTGTCTCTCTCTCTCTCTCTCTCTCTCTCTCTCTCTCTCTCTCTCTCTGTGAGGAGGGATTAGGAAGTGGTAGGAGAGGTTTGGGCAATGAAGTACTAAAAAATCACAAACAAAACTAGAATGCAAAAAAAAACAACATACTTCTTTTGTCTATTAAGATAACTAGAAAGTTGAACGAGGAAATGGAGTGAAAGGAGGGGACAGTGGGTTGACTGACATTACCAATGCTTTTCTACTTGGTTCAAAATATATTATCAACAACATGGTGGCAGAAGCAGTTCCTAGTAGGCAGTTCTTATCAACTGAAAAGTGTACCCCAATTATGAGGGGCAATGGCCTATGAATGACTGAATTTTCCGAATCTCTCTCTCTCTCTCTCTCTCTCTCTCTCTCTCTCTCTCTCTCTCTCTCTCTCTCCAGCGGCAGCAGCAGAGGTGGGAGAAGTAGTAGTAGTAATGGTGGTTCTCTTTAAACTTCTTTTGTATTTTAACTTCTTCTTCTTCTTCTTTCTTCTTCTTTTTATTACTGATAATATCATTGTAACAGAATCATCTGTATAGCATGCTAGAAATCAATCATTTCTATAAACTAGAAGCCCAGATGAAAAAAAAAGAACTTTCAAAGACAATAATGCAACTCTCGGCTGTTTGTGTTTAAGAATGTAATTATCGTCATTATCATCATCGTCACCATCACTGCTTTTTCCGTGTTTTTTTTTCTTTTAATTAAAAAAACTCCATTTAATCACAGCATAAGCGCATAACATCAAGGCCTGAAAAAAGCTCAAATTAATGGGCACAAAATAGGTGAGTCACTAATTTGAAATGAACCGGTTACCGTAGACTTCAGGGAAACTAAGTTGAAAGATACATCAGCTGCCAGAGGTACCAGAGCAAGACGTATCGAAGTCGTATCCACTTGGATCTTGATGCTTTGTGGATTGAAGTGGTGGCTTCTCTTTGTCTGTGCAGTCCATGTCTCAGGTCGGTCAGCTATGAACGGCGCACACATCAACCCCATTCCCGATCCACCGAGACTCGGCGACCTCTGTCCAGGTGCGGAACACCTCATGAACCAGAACAACACAAACAACACAATTCAGCAGGTCAACGTGTCGGACTGTTGGAACGACTTGCCACTGCCTACAACACCTCAGGGCGTGGTCTGGGGTGCGTGTGATGGTTTCACCCCGTTCTGTCAAGTTCTCCTGCAGGTTCCACAGGGAATGTATGTGCGGGTCTTTCTCCAACGTCTGGCGTATTGGTGTGACTCCAGAACTTGGCTAACCAGACTGTACGGTCGGTATTCATACGATAGTTATGAGCTGAAATGTAGTGTTCATAGTCTTCAAAAAATGTTCATTGAATCCAGAGGAAACAGTATGCAAATAGTAAATATCAACAGACCTCTGGTCCAGTTCGACGTCGAGGTAATTAAAGGTCACAATTTTATTGTCAAATTTGTCCTGGATGGTTATGGGTATATAGTAACTCCGCATTTGTATGGTCCAATGTATTTACATGCAGAATGGAATGCCCCCACTAAGTGCGCGATGATAAGCATAGATCAGTTACCCAACCTTTGGTCCTGCCACAGGTCTAGATATGGATCGATGAAAATGATTTATTTCAAACCAAACGAAACTCATGAAACTGCTGAAAATATCTGCATTACTCGTCCTTGGCCTGCTGACGTTATTTCCACTTCACGCCTCAAATTTCAACTATCTTTTCATCAGTACCACCATAGTGGATTGAAACTGCGTATATCTATGCCGTCTGTGGAAAATCAACCATTAAAACTGCGCAGTGGTTTCTTCAACTGTTCTGTGCTCTATTACTCCACATTTCAGAATCATCTGGACTGTAACTTCCAGGTGGAGTGTGAAGACCGTCGGGATGAAACTGAACACTGCTCCTTCAGTAGTCCTGACTGCCGGGGAATGGTGGCTTCCACAAACAAGTGTTTCACGTTGTCCTTATTTACTAGACAGTCGTCCAGTCTCTTCGCCGGTTACAGGTGCTTGAGAATAGGTGGAAGACCGGCGACGGTGAAGACGAGAAAGGAACAGACAGACTTTCTGCAGGTCTTCACACATTATAATAAATTCAGAGTGATGATTGGGTCTATGGCAGGTTGGCAAGCCGTGCCTGCAGCAAATTCCGGGTGTGGACTGATAAGACCGCCATCTACAATATGAATCATTTTCATGAAGACGAACCGTCGTACATTCCTTCCAGGCGTGTTCGGCATCTGAGCATTAATTCAATGACCTTATCTCTGATGCGGTACGACGGTCGTGTGGCTCCGTCAATAATGTGTGAGCTCAAAGGACAGGTATATGACACCATTCACACTTTGGCATTATTTAATGTACGCTCACATTTGTCCATCTTTACATGTACTCTGCAGTCTCTATTTACCTGCTCAGACCATCACGTTACACACAGGTTTTTGGCATGTGATCCCAAGAGCCAGTGTATACAACGAAAGCGTTGGAAACTTTGCTCACTTATGAACGAAAGTGACGCTCAAGATGCAGATAGATTTCTGCTTGGGGGGAGACTCACAAATACCCATGATAGGTTTAAATGTGAAGATGACATCACCACGGTACATTACACTGTTGTATGTGACTTTAGGCAGGATTGCCCAGAAGGAACTGACGAGTCTTTCTGTGAATATTCCCCGTGCTCTGGTTTTCTGTGCTCCAACGGTCAATGCATATCACTTGGTCAAGGCTGTAACCAACATGCGGATTGTGTGGATGACACGGATGAGGTGGACTGTTCTGATGATGGCACCTACTTGGCTCCGGTCAAACAGGAGGACATGAGGCAACAGTTTTATATCAATCTGGATGGGACAGGTTACTTTAATCAGCAGGTAATGAGGATGGTCAGTTGTGTCCACAGAGTCATTACCGCTGCAGAACAGAATGGCTGTACTGTCTGCCCATCTACACGCGATGCAACGGGTTTTCTGACTGTGTTTACGGAGAAGATGAACACGACTGTGAGACAACGTTGTGTTCTGGTTCCTACCAATGTCGAGATTCCACAGTGTGTGTGCACGAACATCATCTGTGTGATGGCTGGGGTCAGTGTCCAAAGCAGGATGATGAACTGCTGTGTGACCGGGCCTGTCCTGAAGGTTGTGTGTGTCAAGGTCATGTTTTCTTCTGTAAAACAATGTTTCCTTCTGATCTGTTTCCTCAGCTGCGATCCTTGGATGCAACAGGCTCCAAAATGACTTTGGCTAATTTCAATAACAATATACATCTTGTCCGTTTGATCTTAGCTCACTGTTCGATGTATAATATTTCACGTACTAAGCTCGTGAATATAAGGCATGTCGATCTTTCCAGTAATAACATACGAAATCTCGACATAGCTCTTTTCCTGCAATTACCAAATTTGAGAAACTACACGTACAAAATAACCCTCTCCAGGAAATAAAAAGTAAGGCAAAGAGGCATATATATTATTTACTGAGACAATTGGATATATCGAACACATATGTCAATATTCTTCACAATAAGTTATTGATATATTTACCTCATGTGACATTTCTGAATACATCCTTTTGTGCAATTGAAACCATTGGATCTGCAGGCTTTAAGAAATGGCCACATGTCTCAGAACTGGACATAAGAGGGAACGCAGTTACTGACTTTCCATTTGATCTGTATTCAGGGTCAGAAGAATTAAACACCATCTTCTCCTCCAACTACAGACTTTGCTGTAAAAACTTACTGAGTGAACACACGACTAAGATTAACTGTCTCTCATCCCAGGCTGTTTTCCCTTCATGCACAAGGTTGATGCCAACAGAACTGTACAGGGTTTTCTTTTTGCTGGTTGGCATCTGTGCTGTGACAGGGAATACGGCGTGCGTCCTTGCTTCCTCTGCAGTCGAGAAGATGTTTGGACGCAATTTTCTGAGAGCCGCTGGGCATTTGCAGATCGCCCATATCTGCATGGGAAGTCACATTAGCATCGTTGTGGCGGCTGACCACGTCTTTCAAGGGAAATATTTACAGATGGAGAAAGCATGGACAAACAGTGTACCGTGCCGGCTGGCTGGATTTCTCTTCTTACTGTCTGGTACAGTGTCGGTGTTGATCATCTGGTTCATCACCCTCTATCACTTAGTTGCCCTTTGCTTTCCTAATCATTCAGGGAAATTCAACAGATGTTTGACAGACACAGCCTGTATGGCAATGTGGATTTACGGAATAGTGCTGGCGTCCGTTCCATTTCTCCCTGGTTTCTCACCTTTGGGTCTCCGGGGTCAGTCTGGTTTATGCCGCCTGGCTGTATTTGATGACAGCCGTTCCACGAAAGACTTTAAATGGTTCACGGTGGTCACAGCACTCAACTTCATTTTGAGCTTGATGATTGTTGCCGGTGAAGCGATTATCTACAGGCAAACGCCAAAATACCGAATAGCGCTAAATCGTTCGCAGAGACTGTTCACTCTTCCATCCACGCGGTGGAAAAGGTTGCCCTGTCGAAAGCTGTGTGTTGGATGGCATTAGGACATGTGACCATAATCAGCTCGTATGGAGTTTCTGGCTTTCACAAGACCCGTGGCACTATGGTTGTGTTCGTGTTGCCACTAAACTCTGCGCTGTTCCCCCTTTTGTCCATTTGGTCTGTGTACGCACAGTGGCGGTGTAAACAGCGAGAACTCAAATTGCTACAAGTGTTGAATTCATGGCTCGCGCCGCCTCAAACAAACAAACAAATAAAATCACGTGAAAGGTGAATACATGTATTAAGTCCCGATACATTTGGTTGTCAATGGTTGCATTATTATTTCATAGTGTGTGTGTGTGTGTGTGTGTGTGTGTGTGTGTGTGTGTGTGTGTGTGTGTGTGTGTGTGTGGAGCGCAAGCGTCTCAAACAAACAAACAAATGAAACCACGTGAAAGGTGAATAGATGTGCTGCTTGATAGGGAAAGTCCCAATACATTTGGTTGTCAATCATTGCATTATCGTTTCAGTGCGCGCGCGCGCGTGAGTGTATGGGTTTGTGTGTGTATGTATGTATGTATGTGTGTGTGTGTGTGTGTGTGTGTGTGTGTGTGTGTGTGTGTGTGTGCTGTGTGTGTGTGTGTGTGTGTGTGTGTGTGTGTGTGTGTGTGTGTGTGTGTGTGTGTGTGTGTGGAGCGCACGCGTCTCAAACAAACAAACAAACAAATAAAATCACTTGAAAGGTGAATAGATGTGCTGCTTGATAGGAAAAGTCCCAATACATTTGGTTGTGAATGGCTGCATTTTCGTTTCAGTGTGTGTGTGTGTGTGTGTGTGTGTGTGTGTGTGTGTGTGTGTGTGTGTGTGTGTGTGTGTGTGTGTGTCTGCGCGCGCGCGCCCGAATCAAAGAAACAAATAAACAAACAAGTAAAATCACGTGAAAGGTGAATAGATGTTCTGCTTCATGGGAAAAGTCCCAATACATTTGGTTGTCAATGGGTGCATTATAATTTCAGAGTGTGAATGTGTGTGTGTGTGTGTGTGTGTGTGTGTGTGTGTGTGTGTGTGTGTGTGTGTGTGTGTGTGTGTGTGTGTGTGTGCGTGCGTATATATATATATATATAATTAAAAAGAAGTATTAAAAAGGAATTAATTGTTGCTCCCCAAGGGTTGAGCGCTTTTAGAATCGTTTTAGGCTAGTTAACTATATTGATCTATATATATATATATATATATATTGTGTGTGTGTGTGTGTGTGTGTGTGTGTGTGTGTGTGTGTGTGTGTGTGTGTGTGTGTATGTGTGTGTGTGTGTGTGTGTGAACTTGTATCTATGAGGGTATATGAGAGCGTGTGTATGTTTACAAGAGTGTAAATATAATAATAATAATAATAATAATAATAATAATGGTTTCTTATATAGCGCTTAATCAAACGAATTTCTCTAAGCGCTTTACAAAGTCATACTACATTCACCCTTCTCATATACAATAATACACCTTACACCCAACTACAAATACTATTACTACAATAACTAACAAATCCTAATCCTACGAATGTGACATTCACTTATTTTTCAAATATCACTACAAAAACTTAATCCTATAACGTTCAATCATACAACAAATACATATAATAGAGAACATACACATACGCTACATTTGAAAAGGCCCAGACGGCTATGAGTTAGGTTGTACCCCCCCCCCCCCTCCCCACAGCATTGACTAATTATGAGAAAATAGATGGGCTTTTTAGTTAAGACTTGAAAGAAGAGATAGAATCTGAATGTCTGAGAGAGTCTGGCAGTCTGTTCCATGTGCAAAGGGAGGTGTGTGTGTGTGTGTGGGTGTGGGTGTGCGTGCGCGCGCGTGCGTGTATGGCAAATGGCGTGCAGCTAGATCGGTTAGATGCCTCTGCAAATGTCTGGACAATGCTGATTTCAAGGCATCCAAGGGCCGGGGACGGGATGACACGTTGAAAGCCTTGACTGACTGGGCTCTGGTCGGCCAAGATGGGCGATGTTTTTGTATATGCCAGTGTTCAGCTCAAAGCCTTGACTGACTGGGCTCTGGTCGGCCAAGACGGGCGATGTTTTTGTATATGCCAGTGTTCAGCTCAAAGCCTTGACTGACTGGGCTCTGGTCGGCCAAGACGGGCGATGTTTTTGTATATGCCAGTGTTCAGCTCAAAGCCTTGACTGACTGGGCTCTGGTCGGCCAAGACGGGCGATGTTTTTGTATATGCCAGTGTTCAGCTCAAAGCCTTGACTGACTGGGCTCTGGTCGGCCAAGACGGGCGATGTTTTTGTATATGCCAGTGTTCAGCTCAAAGCCTTGACTGACTGGGCTCTGGTCGGCCAAGACGGGCGATGTTTTCGTATATGCCAGTGTTCAGCTCAAAGCCTTGACTGACTGGGCTCTGGTCGGCCAAGACGGGCGATGTTTTCGTATATGCCAGTGTTCAGCTCAAAGCCTTGACTGACTGGGCTCTGGTCGGCCAAGACGGGCGATGTTTTCGTATATGCCAGTGTTCAGCTCAAAGCCTTGACTGACTGGGCTCTGGTCGGCCAAGACGGGCGATGTTTTCGTATATGCCAGTGTTCAGCTCAAATCCTTGACTGACTGGGCTCTGGTCGGCCAAGACGGGCGATGTTTTCGTATATGCCAGTGTTCAGCTCAAAGCCTTGACTGACTGGGCTCTGGTCGGCCAAGACGGGCGATGTTTTCGTATATGCCAGTGTTCAGCTCAAAGCCTTGACTGACTGGGCTCTGGTCGGCCAAGACGGGCGATGTTTTCGTATATGCCAGTGTTCAGCTCAAAGCCTTGACTGACTGGGCTCTGGTCGGCCAAGACGGGCGATGTTTTCGTATATGCCAGTGTTCAGCTCAAAGCCTTGACTGACTGGGCTCTGGTCGGCCAAGACGGGCGATGTTTTCGTATATGCCAGTGTTCAGCTCAAAGCCTTGACTGACTGGGCTCTGGTCGGCCAAGACGGGCGATGTTTTCGTATATGCCAGTGTTCAGCTCAAAGCCTTGACTGACTGGGCTCTGGTCGGCCAAGACGGGCGATGTTTTTGTATATGCCAGTGTTCAGCTCAAAGCCTTGACTGACTGGGCTCTGGTCGGCCAAGACGGGCGATGTTTTTGTATATGCCAGTGTTCAGCTCAAAGCCTTGACTGACTGGGCTCTGGTCGGCCAAGATGGGCGATGTTTTCGTATATGCCAGTGTTCAGCTCAAAGCCTTGACTGACTGGGCTCTGGTCGGCCAAGACGGGCGATGTTTTTGTATATGCCAGTGTTCAGCTCAAAGCCTTGACTGACTGGGCTCTGGTCGGCCAAGACGGGCGATGTTTTTGTATATGCC
>CM065725.1:62041930-62046930 GCA_033310375.1 Conus canariensis
ATTATATGTTCTTCAGCCCGCTACCAATATGACATCGCTACACCACAGCCGTGCCCCGCCGACCAACCAACAAACCAACCTACCAGCTAAGTTGCCGATCGGCCTACGGGTCCCAGCCGCGGTATAGCCATGCCAGACAAGCAGCGGGCCACAGGCTACAACCACACTCAATGATATTTGAATACCTTATGAAATTACCTACACATCCTGAACATATCCTCTCATGCACGTATTAAATCCAGGTATCTTATGATTTTGATTATCAATTTTCAAATAATACTTCATAATTGATCCAATTAGTGTTAAATTTTAGCAGATTCAATTGTACAGTTGCTATGTATTTTTCAAGATTATATCTTCTCTTTAGTATGTTTAGAAATACTGTTATTGAAGGCTTACATTTGTTTATTTTACAGCTAAAAATGTAGTATTTGGCTATCAGTATTATAAGATCGAATGTAGTATCAGTTGTGGAATTGTCATCTGCTCCAAATATTATTGTGTTTTCAGTCAGAGACAGATTATTCGCTATTAAACACTTTCCTTTTATTAATTCTTGCAATGATTTCCAGAAATCATTGACGTGTATGCATCTCCAGAACATATGTTCAATGCTGTCTTTTTCCTCTTCACAGAAACTACAGTTATAACTTTCTACTATTCCCATTTCTTTCAGAGCTACATTAGTTGCAATTATTCGATGCACTATTCTCATTTGCATCCATTTTAGCTTAATATCCTTAATTCGATGAATTTTTCTAAAACATTTCTTCCAAGGTATCTGTCTATTCAGCTTCTCCGTCCATTTTGCACAACAGTTTGGTTCCCAGTTATCTTTTACTATAATTCTGTAATAAGTTTTGGAACCTTTATCTACAGAATATATTTTCTTTAATGCTGTGCTGACTTCTGCTTCAATGTAATCTTTTATCCCATTCTCAAATCCTTGTTCCCTGATGTATCGTTTAATGGATAATATACATCCACCATAAGATAGGAAATCTATTTCAATGTTATACTCTGTTCTAAATTCCTCATGGGATAGTGAATCTCCATTTGCTTGAAACAAATCAGATACTCTAAATACATTTCTATTGTTCCAGTTTTTGTGTTTTATTAGTTTATTTCCTATTTTAAAATGTTCATTGTAAAGGATTGGTTCTGCAAGTAGTTCTCTAGCATTTTCTGGTTTTATTTTATAATAGAACTGCTTATACGACATGAATACATGTTTCCAGAAAACATTGTCTTGAGTGGTGATGCACAGATGGTTTGGAGAGTACTTCTCAATGTTCTCAATAATTGGGTATGAAAAGATCAACATGTCTCTCCATCTGTGTGTTGTTTGTCTCAGTCTTTTTATCCATGTTAATTTTAAAGCAGTGATGAGAGCATTTATGTCAGGTAGATTCAACCCACCATCCTGTACATCTTTAATAACTGTTTTTCGACTAATTCTGTCTTGTTTTTTATTCCATACAAACCAGTAACATAAGTCTTGTAATTCTTTAACAAATGTGTCAGGTGGATTTGGAAGCATCAACCATAGGTAAGTCAGTTTTGACAGAATTAATGATTTTAAGACAGCAATTCTTCCTAAAGGGGTAATGATTCTCTTTAGCCAAATTTTAAATAGTGCCTTCACTTCTATCATTCTATCTTTGTAGTTTCTTTTTTCCATGTGTGTTAAGTCCTGAGTAAACCAAATTCCTAATATTTTGAATTCTTTTGGATTCCAGATCATCTTTAAATGTTCCATATATCTTATTTCACTATGCTTTTGTCTTCCAAGCCAAATTACTTGTGTTTTCTCTTTGTTTAAGAATAAACCTGATGTTTTCCCAAAACTATCGAGAATCTCGATAGATTTTTCAAATGATTTCTTATTCCCTGTGTTCATCAGTTGAGTGTCGTCGGCAAATTGTGATATTTTGTGTTCTTTCTCCCCGATTTGTATACCTTCAATACTATTTTCTTCTTTGATCATTACGGATAATATTTCTGCACATAATACGAAGATATATGGTGAAACTGGATCTCCTTGCCTACAACCCCTTTCTATTGAGAACCATGGTGATGTTTGGCCATTTACGATAACAGTAGACTTAATGTTTTTGTAGAATACTTCTATCCATTTACATATATCTTTACCTAAACCTACAGCCTCCAGCACTTTGTGCATAAAATCCCAATCTAACGAGTCGAACGCCTTTTCGAAGTCTAAATTAATTAGCATCCCTGGGATATTTTTTATGTTGAGATGGTGTATTATGTCATAAATTAACCTAATGTTACTACCTATGTATCTATTTGGGACAAATCCTGTCTGGTCTTCACTAATCAGTGATGGAAGGACCTTTTTAATTCTGTTAGCAATACAAGTGGAGCCAATTTTGTATATAAGGTTTAAAAGTGAAATAGGTCTCCAGTTTTTTACATATTCTTTTGGTTTTCCTTCTTTGGGTATACAGATTATAATACCTTCTTTCTGGGTGTTTGATAGTTCGCCTTCTCTGAAACTTTCATTTAGAGCTCGGGTTACAAACACGCCGATTTGTTTCCAAAAACATTTGAAAAACTCAGCTCCAAACCCATCCGATCCAGGGCTTTTTCCGTTCTTCATATTTTTCAATGCAATCCCTGCTTCTTCTATTGTTATTTCACCTTGTAATGATTTAGTCTGTTCTTCTGTTAATTTCGGTATCTTATTCACCAAATCTTCAATATTGCATTTCACAGTTGATCTTTTTCGGTATAGATCCTCATAAAAATGTTTTACTGTAACTTTTATGTCTTCTGGTTTGTCCAGTATATTACCTTGTCCATCCAGTAGTTTTACAATTTGTTTGCTAATAAAGTTACGCTTTTCTAAACTGCAGAAATATTTACTAACCTTTTCCCCATCTGCAACCCATCTTGCTTTTGATCTTAGTAGTACACCATTCATAACCTTTTCTCTTAGTGATATCAGTTCTCTATTACTCTCTTCAATTGTCTTCAAATCCTCCTCTGATTTAAGTTCTTTACTCTCAATATCTTTAATAGTTTGCATAAGGCTGTTTTCTTTACATTGTGATTCTCTTTTTTTAATTGTGGCATACTGGATGGATTTTTCTCTTATCTTCATTAGTAAGAAGTCAAGAAAGACCCGATCAGACACTGTTAGTTTAGGGTCTGAGCTGTTCGACTGGTTTTCATCTTGGCTATTGTTAGCATTAATATCATTCCCCTCATCTTTATCTGTGTATTCCTTTGTTATTTCTTCTATTAGATTATTTATTCCGTCTACATATTCTTTATCTTTTAGTAGAGATGTATTAAATTTCCAAAGAGTTTTGTGTTTAATCTTCTTTCCGAATTGAAGCTTTAGTGTAATCAGTGAATGATCAGATTTATAGCCTGGTAAAATGTCAGCATCTTCAAAATACCAGATTAAATATTCTGACAGAAGGAAGAAGTCTAGCCTACTTTGTTGCAAGGGGGTAGGTCTACGCCATGTGTATCTCCTACAATCCGGGTTGTTTTCTCTCCATATATCTGCTAATGACAAATCTTGTATCATATCCTCAACTGCTTTTTTAGCTTTTGGGTTATTTATGTGTTTATAATTGTAACAATCAATTTCCTGTTCTAGTACCATATTAAAATCCCCCACCACAATAACGTTGTTATTTTTGTACGTTTAAATCTTATTTGTGAGTTCCTCATAGAATGCTGGGTCGTCTTTGTTTGGTCCATAAACACTTACTAGCAACAGTTCCTTTTCATTTGTTGTAAATGATATGATGATAAAGTTACCCTGCATATCTGTTTCCACCTTATTTATTTTGAATTCGAAATTATTGTTGAATAGTATTGCTACTCCTCGAGCATTAGATCTGTATGAGGAGAAAAAGCAGTCATACCCCCATTCCGCTTTAATACACTTTTCCGTATCTTTTTCAAAATGAGTATCTTGTAGGCAATATATAGAGTATTGTTTTTTTCTTAAATAATGAAATATATCTCTTCTTTTCTGATAATTCCCTAGACCTTGACAGTTTAATGATGAAATTGTTAACATGTTTGCCTTGTTACCTACTGAATCCATGGTGTTTTCCTTGTAGTCAAAAACATTAAATAAAAAACCATCAAGTGCCACAAGAGGAATAAAAGCAACAAACAGGAATCCAGTTCAATGTCACAAGGGCCAAGCAAAAAGGAGTATACTTTACAACAGCATGCATTTGAACAATCATCGTAATCATGGCTTGCGTAATTACCCCGATGTGAATTAATACCGTCCATTTGGCTATGAGCTATACCTGCTATCTTTGTACCAGACAACATTCTTTGCGAGATGTCGATATTGCTAATGTATGTACCGACACGGGCTGTATACGTATAACATAAGAAACAAAACGTGGAGAAAATCTTAAATAAACCAATGATAACAACAAGAATTATAATGTTAAAAGTGTGCTCAGCACTTGAAGTCTGCACTGGAACGCCGTTCGTTGCCATTCAAGTCTTGAAAATTCACATTCAAATATATACAATGTTCTATATTATGTGCCAAAACGGACCAAAAAAACAACAACAACCAAAAAAACATAAGAAAACACACACACACACACACACACACACACACACACACACACACACACACAACACACACACACACACACACAAAAGCAAACCCGCAAACCGCGAGCATAAAAAAGTACAGCATACAAAAAGCAACATTAGATTTATCGAACTGGAAGCCCTTCCCTTTCTCTGAATGAACATCATCAAAACATCAAACATCATCAAATTCATGCCGCATACCTCCCCTCCCCCCCCCCCCCCCCATCCCACCCACTCGTCCGCAATACACCCCCCTCCACCACTACCACACCGCCCACCGACCCACCACCTCCTCTTCTCTAAACATCCACAAACTGGAGCAAAAAAATCTGCCAGGCGAAAAATACACCTGTTTGATAGGTCCGTATACTGAGAATACATCAATCAGTTTA
>CM065725.1:62051930-62059430 GCA_033310375.1 Conus canariensis
GAAGTGATGACGTTGAAGTGCTTCGAGGTGGGGTCCCATGGAGGGCCGTCAGCACACAAGTTCGTATTCACAGGAACGTCCTCTGCAGAGCTTTCCAGCGATTCTAAGAAGGCGAGACTCATTGGCCACACGCCACAATTAGAATTTTTCACTAAAACACTAGCGTTTGGGAGGCTTTCCATACAGTTGTGCACGCATTTTATGTTAAACTGATAATTGATCAAAAGAACAAGTCCCCATCAACTATTTTCCCTTGTTTCAGGGGGGATTTCCACCGACGAAACCACAAACAGTCATCACATACATGACCTTCCCCTTAGTCGACGTCACATTTCTGGCCTTTGCACTTCTCCGTGACCCTATTTTTGTGCTAGCTGGAAATCCCCAAATAGTCCCATTCCTTGGATTTTAATCATGTCTGCTTGGAACCACCTGACTTGTACCTTGAATGTCAATGAAAGAAATGGGGAGAATCAACTTTCAGGCACACTAAAGATTCTCAAAACAATCTAATTGTGCCAGTCTATAAACACTCGACTCTCTAAGCAAGGCCTTGGCGCATTAATTTTTGGTGTACAACCCTTGCCACCAATTGTGCCCACTGAAGGGATACACAATCCAAGGAGAAGGATCGTTACCTAATCTTTTCCCATGGGGGTACAAAACGGCCTTCAGACTTCCCATAGAAGCCTGATTATCCATTACAACTGCGAGGAACTGGCTTCACCAGGCTACTTTCCATTCCAGACGACCTGTAGTTGGCCTACGAATCTCTCTCGATCATCGTCAGCGTCAGAGTCGTCCGAAATGTCCCAGACAACATGGCAACTGAAGGCTGAACCACTGGCGCCAGGTTCTCCTCGACCAGTGAGCCAGTCTCAGTCGGTTCTGTGTGGATTTTGATGACGGGAGTCAGCGAGCATGAAAACAGTCTACCTCCCCCACTCCCTCCCCCTCCCATCCCCCATGCATATACACGTACGTACAAATCTACTCCCACATAATCTCTCTCACCTCATCACAGCCCTCCCCCCCCCCTCCCCCCGACTCATTTTTTTTATCCATCGTTCTCCACTCTCTCTCTCCCCCCTCCCTCCCTGTGCACATATATTCACACTCTTGTACACATACACATGCTCTCATACACCCTCACAGATACAAGTTCACACACACACACACACACACACACACACACACACACACACACACACACACACACATATGCATAATCTCCACACAATACTTTTCACCTTCTCACCCAACATCTCTTGATACTACCTGTACCTACCACTCCCCTCATCCCTAGCAGCACCCCCCCCCTACCCCCCCCCCCCCCCCCCCCCCCCCCACCCCACCAGCTTTTTTATTTTGTGTGTGTGTAAATCCTCATTTCAATTTACGTCCTACAGATTCTGATTTTTACTCAGCCTCTTTTTCACTTGTCTTCCTAAGCTTGCCCCCTCCTTCATTTGTGTTCTGTCCTTTATTTTAACAAAACAGACACTTTTTGCTTACTTCTCACCATTGAAAAAGAGCTTATGGCTTGAAACGATCGGTCTTTGTCCTTTTCAAGGATCACTTTTGTACCTGATGTGTTTTCTTTATCAGTCAATGGCACAGCCAACGTTAGGTAGATACTCAAGGTCTGACCAGCGCGTTGGGCTAATGCTGTAGCTCAGACATCTGCTAAGTCACAGTCACGAGACCCTCTTCTTAATTCAATTCTCCCATCTCAGCCATTAATTCATGTATATCCATCAGCTTTAAATCAAGCGCAGTGTGGTTTCAAAACTTAGTGGATGTGGTGTATAGTGTATACGGACAAGTCCGCACGCAGTGACACGTCGTTGATGACACTGAAACTGAAACCTGAAACTTTACCAGCTTTGAGAGAGGTGTGCAGGCTTTGCTGTTGCAGGACACGGGCGTGATGGACGTGGCAGCCTGATGGGCGGGCTGGCACCGGGATAGTAGGACGGTACGGACTTTGGCATCTTCCTGGTGGAATCTGTACATGTCGCATGGTACTTGAATGACGTCATAAGATCTCGCGTGATCTCACTAAGCAAGACGGCTTACTGCTGGATTCATTTTCATGGATGGCAACGCGCCAGCGTCCTCGGGAATGAGCTGAACACTGGCATATACGAAAACATGGCCCGTCTTGGCCGACCAGAGCCCAGTCAGTCAAGGCTTTGAGCTGAACACTGGCATATACGAAAACATGGCCCGTCTTGGCCGACCAGAGCCCAGTCAGTCAAGGCTTTGAGCTGAACACTGGCATATACGAAAACATGGCCCGTCTTGGCCGACCAGAGCCCAGTCAGTCAAGGCTTTGAGCTGAACACTGGCATATACGAAAACATGGCCCGTCTTGGCCGACCAGAGCCCAGTCAGTCAAGGCTTTGAGCTGAACACTGGCATATACAAAAACATCGCCCATCTTGGCCGACCAGAGCCCAGTCAGTCAAGGCTTTGAGCTGAACACTGGCATATACAAAAACATGGCCCGTCTTGGCCGACCAGAGCCCAGTCAGTCAAGGCTTTGAGCTGAACACTGGCATATACAAAAACATGGCCCGTCTTGGCCGACCAGAGCCCAGTCAGTCAAGGCTTTGAGCTGAACACTGGCATATACAAAAACATGGCCCGTCTTGGCCGACCAGAGCCCAGTCAGTCAAGGCTTTGAGCTGAACACTGGCATATACGAAAACATCGCCCATCTTGGCCGACCAGAGCCCAGTCAGTCAAGGCTTTGAGCTGAACACTGGCATATACAAAAACATCGCCCGTCTTGGCCGACCAGAGCCCAGTCAGTCAAGGCTTTGAGCTGAACACTGGCATATACGAAAACATCGCCCGTCTTGGCCGACCAGAGCCCAGTCAGTCAAGGCTTTGAGCTGAACACTGGCATATACAAAAACATCGCCCGTCTTGGCCGACCAGAGCCCAGTCAGTCAAGGCTTTGAGCTGAACACTGGCATATACAAAAACATCGCCCGTCTTGGCCGACCAGAGCCCAGTCAGTCAAGGCTTTGAGCTGAACACTGGCATATACAAAAACATCGCCCGTCTTGGCCGACCAGAGCCCAGTCAGTCAAGGCTTTGAGCTGAACACTGGCATATACAAAAACATCGCCCGTCTTGGCCGACCAGAGCCCAGTCAGTCAAGGCTTTGAGCTGAACACTGGCATATACAAAAACATCGCCCGTCTTGGCCGACCAGAGCCCAGTCAGTCAAGGCTTTGAGCTGAACACTGGCATATACGAAAACATCGCCCGTCTTGGCCGACCAGAGCCCAGTCAGTCAAGGCTTTGAGCTGAACACTGGCATATACAAAAACATCGCCCGTCTTGGCCGACCAGAGCCCAGTCAGTCAAGGCTTTGAGCTGAACACTGGCATATACGAAAACATCGCCCGTCTTGGCCGACCAGAGCCCAGTCAGTCAAGGCTTTGAGCTGAACACTGGCATATACGAAAACATCGCCCGTCTTGGCCGACCAGAGCCCAGTCAGTCAAGGCTTTGAGCTGAACACTGGCATATACAAAAACATCGCCCGTCTTGGCCGACCAGAGCCCAGTCAGTCAAGGCTTTGAGCTGAACACTGGCATATACGAAAACATCGCCCGTCTTGGCCGACCAGAGCCCAGTCAGTCAAGGCTTTGAGCTGAACACTGCCATATACGAAAACATCGCCCGTCTTGGCCGACCAGAGCCCAGTCAGTCAAGGCTTTGAGCTGAACACTGGCATATACAAAAACATCGCCCGTCTTGGCCGACCAGAGCCCAGTCAGTCAAGGCTTTGAGCTGAACACTGGCATATAAAAAAACATCGCCCATCTTGGCCGACCAGAGCCCAGTCGGTCAAGGCTTTCAGCTGAACACTGGCATATACGAAAACATCGCCCATCTTGGCCGATCAGAGCCCAGTCAGTCAAGGCTTTGAGCTGAACACTGGCATATACAAAAACATCGCCCGTCTTGGCCGACCAGAGCCCAGTCAGTCAAGGCTTTGAGCTGAACACTGGCATATAAAAAAAACATCGCCCATCTTGGCCGACCAGAGCCCAGTCGGTCAAGGCTTTGAGCTGAACACTGGCATATACGAAAACATCGCCCATCTTGGCCGATCAGAGCCCAGTCAGTCAAGGCTTTGAGCTGAACACTGGCATATACGAAAACATCGCCCATCTTGGCCGACCAGAGCCCAGTCAGTCAAGGCTTTGAGCTGAACACTGGCATATACGAAAACATCGCCCGTCTTGGCCGACCAGAGCCCAGTCAGTCAAGGCTTTGAGCTGAACACTGGCATATACGAAAACATCGCCCGTCTTGGCCGACCAGAGCCCAGTCAGTCAAGGCTTTGAGCTGAACACTGGCATATACAAAAACATCGCCGTCTTGGCCGATCAGAGCCCAGTCAGTCAAGGCTTTGAGCTGAACACTGGCATATACGAAAACATCGCCCGTCTTGGCCGACCAGAGCCCAGTCAGTCAAGGCTTTGAGCTGAACACTGGCATATACGAAAACATCGCCCGTCTTGGCCGACCAGAGCCCAGTCAGTCAAGGCTTTGAGCTGAACACTGGCATATACGAAAACATCGCCCGTCTTGGCCGACCAGAGCCCAGTCAGTCAAGGCTTTGAGCTGAACACTGGCATATACGAAAAACATCGCCCGTCTTGGCCGACCAGAGCCCAGTCAGTCAAGGCTTTGAGCTGAACACTGGCATATACGAAAACATCGCCCGTCTTGGCCGACCAGAGCCCAGTCAGTCAAGGCTTTGAGCTGAACACTGGCATATACGAAAACATCGCCCGTCTTGGCCGACCAGAGCCCAGTCAGTCAAGGCTTTGAGCTGAACACTGCCATATACGAAAACATCGCCCGTCTTGGCCGACCAGAGCCCAGTCAGTCAAGGCTTTGAGCTGAACACTGGCATATACAAAAACATCGCCCATTTTGGCCGACCAGAGCCCAGTCAGTCAAGGCTTTGAGCTGAACACTGGCATATACAAAAACATCGCCCATCTTGGCCGACCAGAGCCCAGTCAGTCAAGGCTTTGAGCTGAACACTGGCATATACAAAAACATCGCCCATCTTGGCCGACCAGAGCCCAGTCAGTCAAGGCTTTGAGCTGAACACTGGCATATACAAAAACATCGCCCATCTTGGCCGACCAGAGCCCAGTCAGTCAAGGCTTTGAGCTGAACACTGGCATATACAAAAACATCGCCCATCTTGGCCGACCAGAGCCCAGTCAGTCAAGGCTTTGAGCTGAACACTGGCATATACAAAAACATCGCCCGTCTTGGCCGACCAGAGCCCAGTCAGTCAAGGCTTTGAGCTGAACACTGGCATATACAAAAACATCGCCCATCTTGGCCGACCAGAGCCCAGTCAGTCAAGGCTTTGAGCTGAACACTAGCATATACAAAAACATCGCCCATCTTGGCCGACCAGAGCCCAGTCAGTCAAGGCTTTGAGCTGAACACTAGCATATACAAAAACATCGCCCATCTTGGCCGACCAGAGCCCAGTCAGTCAAGGCTTTGAGCTGAACACTGGCATATACAAAAACATCGCCCATCTTGGCCGACCAGAGCCCAGTCAGTCAAGGCTTTGAGCTGAACACTGGCATATACGAAAACATCGCCCGTCTTGGCCGACCAGAGCCCAGTCAGTCAAGGCTTTGAGCTGAACACTGGCATATACGAAAACATCGCCCGTCTTGGCCGACCAGAGCCCAGTCAGTCAAGGCTTTGAGCTGAACACTGGCATATACAAAAACATCGCCCATTTTGGCCGACCAGAGCCCAGTCAGTCAAGGCTTTGAGCTGAACACTGGCATATACAAAAACATCGCCCATCTTGGCCGACCAGAGCCCAGTCAGTCAAGGCTTTGAGCTGAACACTGGCATATACAAAAACATCGCCCATCTTGGCCGACCAGAGCCCAGTCAGTCAAGGCTTTGAGCTGAACACTGGCATATACAAAAACATCGCCCATCTTGGCCGACCAGAGCCCAGTCAGTCAAGGCTTTGAGCTGAACACTGGCATATACAAAAACATCGCCCATCTTGCCGACCAGAGCCCAGTCAGTCAAGGCTTTGAGCTGAACACTGGCATATACAAAAACATCGCCCGTCTTGGCCGACCAGAGCCCAGTCAGTCAAGGCTTTGAGCTGAACACTGGCATATACAAAAACATCGCCCGTCTTGGCCGACCAGAGCCCAGTCAGTCAAGGCTTTGAGCTGAACACTGGCATATACAAAAACATCGCCCATCTTGGCCGACCAGAGCCCAGTCAGTCAAGGCTTTGAGCTGAACACTGGCATATACAAAAACATCGCTCATCTTGGCCGACCAGAGCCCAGTCGGTCAAGGCTTTGAGCTGAACACTGGCATATACGAAAACATCGCCCATCTTGGCCGATCAGAGCCCAGTCAGTCAAGGCTTTGAGCTGAACACTGGCATATACAAAAACATCGCCCGTCTTGGCCGACCAGAGCCCAGTCAGTCAAGGCTTTGAGCTGAACACTGGCATATAAAAAAACATCGCCCATCTTGGCCGACCAGAGCCCAGTCGGTCAAGGCTTTGAGCTGAACACTGGCATATACGAAAACATCGCCCATCTTGGCCGATCAGAGCCCAGTCAGTCAAGGCTTTGAGCTGAACACTGGCATATACGAAAACATCGCCCATCTTGGCCGACCAGAGCCCAGTCAGTCAAGGCTTTGAGCTGAACACTGGCATATACGAAAACATCGCCCGTCTTGGCCGACCAGAGCCCAGTCAGTCAAGGCTTTGAGCTGAACACTGGCATATACGAAAACATCGCCCGTCTTGGCCGACCAGAGCCCAGTCAGTCAAGGCTTTGAGCTGAACACTGGCATATACAAAAACATCGCCGTCTTGGCCGATCAGAGCCCAGTCAGTCAAGGCTTTGAGCTGAACACTGGCATATACGAAAACATCGCCCGTCTTGGCCGACCAGAGCCCAGTCAGTCAAGGCTTTGAGCTGAACACTGGCATATACGAAAACATCGCCCGTCTTGGCCGACCAGAGCCCAGTCAGTCAAGGCTTTGAGCTGAACACTGGCATATACGAAAACATCGCCCGTCTTGGCCGACCAGAGCCCAGTCAGTCAAGGCTTTGAGCTGAACACTGGCATATACGAAAACATCGCCCGTCTTGGCCGACCAGAGCCCAGTCAGTCAAGGCTTTGAGCTGAACACTGGCATATACGAAAACATCGCCCGTCTTGGCCGACCAGAGCCCAGTCAGTCAAGGCTTTGAGCTGAACACTGGCATATACGAAAACATCGCCCGTCTTGGCCGACCAGAGCCCAGTCAGTCAAGGCTTTGAGCTGAACACTGGCATATACGAAAACATCGCCCGTCTTGGCCGACCAGAGCCCAGTCAGTCAAGGCTTTGAGCTGAACACTGGCATATACAAAAACATCGCCCATTTTGGCCGACCAGAGCCC
>CM065725.1:62064430-62069430 GCA_033310375.1 Conus canariensis
TTTTGGGCAATCCTGCCTAAAGTCACATACAACAGTGTAATGTACCGTGGTGATGTCATCTTCACACTGGAATATGTCATGGGTAGGTGCCGTTCTCAATCCAGGCATCAAAGTGTCAGTATTTTCCGCATCACTCACGTTCATGAGCGAGCAAAGCTTCCAACGTGTTGGTTCCCTGCATTGACTCTTAGGATCACATGACATAAACCTGTGTGTGACACGATGGTCTGAGCAAATAGATATAGACTGCCGAGTAAACGTCAATACGAACTGAAATGAACGTTGTGAATCAAACAGCGCAACTGTGTGAAAAGTCTCACGCAAATGGAAGTTGAATTCACATATTGCTGACGGAGCTTCCTCAGGTGTGTACCTAGCCGTGCTGAGTTTCATTGACAGAACATGCAGATTCCTCAGTTGCCGTGACGGAACGTGGTGATGTGCATCGTCAAGAAAATGATTCATGTTGTAGACGACAGTCTCGTCAGACCACACACGGAATTTGCTGTACCTGAACGACACCGAATTCCAGCCGGACCGTATTCCTATCACCACATTGAATTGGTGGTAGTTTCTGAAGACGTGGATGAAACCTCCCTGTTCCTTTCTTGTCTTCATTGACGCAGGTCTCCCACCCCTTTTAAAGCACTCGTATTTGCTGAAACCCTGTCTCTGTTTACCAAGTAAGGTCAATGCGAAACACTTGTTTGTGGAAGCCACCAATCCCCGGCAGTCAGGACTACTGAAGGAGCAGTGTTCTGTTTCATCCCGACGGTCTTCACACTCCACCTGGAAGTTACAGTCCAGATGATTCTGAAATGTGGAGTAATAGAGCACAGAACAGTTGAAGAAACCATTGGGCAGTTTAAATGGTTGATTATGTTCAGAATGGACAGACACGCTTAGTTTCAATCCAGCATGACAATAATAACGATACGACATATTGAACGTAAGGTGTGATGTGTAAATAACGTCAGCAGAAAGAGGACGAGTGGTGCACACATGTTTAACCGTTTCATGAGCGTGATTGGGTTTGGTGAAAATGATTTTAATCCGTCCACATACCGACCTAAAACAAAAGCTAAGGTCTGACAATTGTTCACTGCTTATCATAGCACATCCGGTGGGTACACTCCATTCCACGCTAAATTCCATTACATCGGCTAGACGTGGTGCGTCATATAGCCACGATGATTCAGTACGCGTTCGACAATAAAATTGTGGCCTGTAATCGCCTCCATGTCAAATTTGATCGGGGGACTGTTAGTATTTACTATGAGCACAGTGTTCCCCCCGGATTCAATGAACAGCTCGTGGAGACTGTGAACGCTACATTTCAGCTCGTAACTTTTATAGGAATACCAACTATATACTTCGGTTTGCCAAGTCCTGGAATCACACCAATACGCCAGACGTTGGAGGAAAACCCGTACATACATTCCCTGGGGAACCTGTAGGCGAACTTGACAGAACGGGGTGAAACCATCACACGTGCCCCAGACCACGCCCTGGAGGGCTGTGAGGTCTTGGTTCCTACAGTCCGACACGTTGACCTGCTGAATTGTGTTGTTTGTGTTGGTTTGCTTCGTGAGCAGCTCCACACCTGGACAGAGGCCACAGAGTCTCAGAAGACCACTAGCGAGGCTGAGATATGTGCTGTTCGTGACTGACCGATCTGCAACGAGGTCTGATCAGAGAAAAAGAAAGCATCATTTTAAGGCACACACCACCTGGGGGGTGGGGGGGGGAGGGAGGGGGAGGGAGTTGACAAGGCTTGTGTGGCACTGCTTGATCGCATTACACTTCTAAAGCTGATACATCTTTCTCAGCAGTTTCTCTGACATCTAAGACCATGGAATGGTTTCTAAACAGTCTGACACACACACACACACACACACACACACACACACACACACACACACACAAATATATATATATATATATATATATATATATATATATTGCATCTCTTAGGAGATCCAAGTAAAGGTTATTCTGTACAATTCTTAGCCACTCACAATGCTTGGGTTATTGACCAGCAGAGCTGACCACTCAGACTGTTCCATATCTTTTGATCTCCCTTGCATCCTTGAATGGATCCTCAAGCATAGGCTCAAAGATTGTCCCCTGCATTTTATACTGTTTGCATAATGCTTTTAGTTTTTCAGCAACTTTTTTCCTCTCCACACTTTCGTTTCATTCCATTTACTACCCTTCGCTGGTTGCTTTGGGGGTGCTGTTGGATTCTTTTTTGAACCCTTGGTGGCGAGAACACCACAGAATTATGGACTGTGGTGTGTCTCTATTTGACGCCAAGAGCACAGACACAATCAGCCGTGTCTCCCTGATGAGTCCGATCCAGCGGACGAAAGGCCTAGAAGCAGGCAATACAAATAGATCTGCCTTCGAAGGGAGTACGATGGTTGCCTGAGGCAGCTAGTAAAGGGTTTCTCATATTTATAATATCCACCCGCCCCCCCCCCCCCCCCCCCCCCCCCACCATCTTCTTCATCTTCAACCCTTTTTTTTAATTCACATATTTGCCAAGTCATTACTATGAGTGCAGAATTGTTAGCCTGCACTTGTTTTCTCCCACTACTTAATTGTTCAACAGTATATACTGCGCTCCATCAGTTTGAGCTGTGACTTTGAAGTCATGATATGAAATGCATTCAGGATTCGACTAAATGAAAAAATAAAAGCACTGAGAAAGTGGTGCTGATGAGAGACAGAGACACAAACAGACAAATAACTGATCTTGTGGAAGGACAGTACTGTTGCTAACTGTGTGGACGTCCGGAGTAAATTGCTCCATTGTTTTTAACGCTCTCTGAACGGTCGCCATCTTGGCCCTCTGAACAGGACGACGTGAATCTTTTATTTGGAAAAGGATGTGGGTAGTTTATTCTGATTTGAGAAGGGGGAGAGGGGGATGGGGAGATGTTTGAAAGGGGAGGGATGTGATAAACGGAAAGGGGGGTTTAAAAGTTACAAACGGGCCAGGTTTGCCTCGCATCGTTGGGCGGTTCATACCGAGATATCTTCATTCTGACTGGGCTCCATCAAGTTGTTCCACGTGACGTTTGCCTACCTCACGATGCTTTTTTTTGGGGGGGGGATGGGGAGATATTTGAAGGGGGAGGGATGTGATAAACGGAAAGGGGGGTTTAAAAGTTACAAACGGGCCAGGTTTGCCTCGCATCGTTGGGCGGTTCATACCGAGATATCTTCATTCTGACTGGGCTCCATCAAGTTGTTCCACGTGACGTTTGCCTACCTCACGATGCTTTTTTTTTTTTTCGACGACACAAGTATGAAAACGCCCTAGAACATTTCCTGTTGCTATTTATTACTTCGTAGAATATTTTGTGCAGCTTGATTGGCTATGCCACGTCATGATTCCAGAGCTTCGATCTACGAAACTTATTTTGGTGAGATTTTGATAGTTAAGGGGAGAGAGAGAGAGAGAGAGAGAGAGAGAGAGAGAGAGAGATACATACATACATACAGACAGACAGGCGAGATTTTGATGGTTTAAGAACACACACACACACACACACACACACACACACACACACACACACACACACAGAAAGACCGAGACGGAGACGGAGACTGCCATTCGGGACCGTTGTGATGTCGTTTTAAGCCTGAATTTGTGATCTTCCACTGGGAATAAATACTGACACTCGTTGTCATAGTCGACCTTTTATTCGTCTGAATGTGATTCAGTGAGAGTTAACAGAGGTAGCCTTGTCATTCATCTCATTCAGCGTTCTCAGAAGCCAGTTTGTAAGTCAGAAATGTGTCAGTTATTCCCATCGACGTGCACAGTCTTTAAGCCTTTCCAACAGCAACAGATCTTTGAGGGATATCAATGTACAATCTCTGTCACTCATATACTTTTGAGTTTAAAGTGAAAGAGTTAAATTTAAATTCAAGTTAAATTCAAATTGAGTTGATAAAAAGAAAAACTCACGCTAAAATGGTCGAAAATTCACACTGAAACAAGACCTCAGCAAATGCAGATTCCGGATAACGGAAGACAAGCTGGCTGGCAAACTGAACACACAAAGCTACATTATCAAAACATACTGATGAAAAAAAAAAAAAAAACCACACAAAGACCTCCCCTTGAAATTGGAGGGGGGGGGGGGGGGGGGGGGAGGAGAGGGAGGAGTTGCAACATTCTTTCGGAAAGATAGCACAATAAACGTTTTAGGTGTATTTTCAGTACTGTAACTCTGATTTGGAGAACGAAGAAAATGTGAGCTTGTGGTGATAGTTTACTATCACAGCCAAGTGACGACCAGGAGATTGGGAGCGAAGAAAATGTAGCTTGTAGTGATAATTCACTGTAACAGACAAACGATGACTAGGGGATATTGTGTGCGTTAATTGGAAGAGGGCTGGCTGCTGCGCTGTTCACTGTCCACTTCAAATACCAGCCACAGTCCTGAAGGGCTATGGCTCGATACGTTTACCAGTTTGTCCAAAAGGATCTTGCTCTCTCTCTCTCTCTCCCACTGCCAAGTTTGTTTTGTGATCAGCTTGATCCTACCATCACAAAGCCTCTTCTCCGGTTCTGAGGGAGGGGGGGGGGGATAACAGAGCGGGCTCCAAGAACACAAACATACCAGCACTGCACATTCCCGCACTGGCTTACATTGCGTGAACATGCGACAAAATGTACCGGTGTGTCAGTGTGTACGCCCACAGACAGATGGCATGTTCTGCAAAGGTTCTCACTGTCTGAGTTTCAGCCCAGCTGATGAAGAGAGTTCAGTGCAGACATTTTCATAAACAGTTCTGCGTCTTTCTTATTACTTGCTGAGTATTAGTGCTGAGATTTCGTAGTTATGAACAGTTCTGTGTCTTTCTTATTACTAGCTGAATATTGGTGCTGAGATTTCGTAGTTATGAACAGTTCTGTGCCTTTCCTATTACTTGCTGAGTATTAGTGCTGAGATTTTGTAGCTATGAACAGTTCTGGGTCTTTC
>CM065725.1:62074430-62079430 GCA_033310375.1 Conus canariensis
CACACGAAACTTGCTTCAGATTTGCTTTGTGCGTGTAAATCATTGCAGCCAGACATATAGCGTTTTTTTTTAAGCCACGGGTCATATCGCCTGAAAAAATGTTGAGCTGTTTCTCCTTCCCAGATTCAGAGCTCAGCTAGCTTCGTGGTCTGGTTGGTGAAATCTCGATATACAATTAGTCATTCTATTTTTAATGTAAAGAAATGCTGTGGGGGAAAATCTTATTACATCTTCACTGCCAAGAAATGGCATGGAAGTAAAACCTTTGGATTTCAAGCTCAGCCTTACGGTAACGACTTACTGGGCTGGTACACCTATCGTATTGCATGCATATCAATTGTCTTTACCATTTCACATCGTTTCACGAGGGCTTGGATGGTTATATGGTTATAAGAGAGATTCGGGACGGACGGTCATCATCCCTTTCCCTGACAAGCTGGTTGAACAATTTCATCATCTCGTGATTCTACTATTGTTTTTACCATGTCTATTTATGTAGTGTTTAGTATAATAGATGCGTGAGTGTATCTACGATTTAATGAATGTTGTGAATCGTCTATTTATGGCTGAAGTTTTTTTCTGTGGGGATGGGTGGTCTGTCCCTCAAGGCCAAAAACAAGCTGTCCCTTCTACCTTTCTGGTGGGTGATGGGTGAGAATAGCTTCTCTTGCGTTGGGGCTGTTGACGGATACAACATAATCGTAGTAATCCACACACAGGTTCTTAAACAGATTCCAGTATATCCAATTAAAACATAAGAAATGTGAATCTCTCGAAATGTTTTTTCACGAATACTGAAACAAAGCAGTTAGACGCATGTCTTTCTTTAGTCTATGAATCTTCACTCTTGTAAAATTTCAGTTCACGGTGCTTTCAAGACAAGAAGTAGTTTTTCTGACTGTCCATCACTGTTTTTTTTATTTTGATATTAAACGAGTGAATGTAAAGTAATTTACATAATAGGTTAAAAAAAAGTCGAAGTTTTCATGCAGGAAAAAGCAGCATTAAGTCACACCAATTTCAACAGACCTAATAACATTAGCTCTTATCAGCTATTAACAGTTATTAAATGTTTCAAACGTTTGCTGTCAAAGTGCATACGAACTGCTAACAATGTCGCTCATACATTACCTTTGTCTGCTGACACACAAATGACGAAGGAACGCAAGAAAAAAAACAAACTTGAACCATAGTAAGTCAATCAGCCTGGCTATCAGTCAAACTGAATAAATCAAACAATGAACCAAAAGATCAGCTGAAGAATCAGTTGATCAATATGTTGAACAATCCATCGACCAACAGCCATTGAATCAAGATACAATTGGATCAACCGGCAATTCAGCCAAAAAAATCGATCAGTACATCTATCCGAAGTAATAAAGGAAAAGCGAAACAAGACAAGAAAAGACACACACACACACACACACACACACACACACACACACACACACACACACACTAGCTCGCGCGCGCGCGCACGGACGCACGCACACACAAATAATCTCTTAAAAGCCACTCACATAGCTGACCATTCGAATAAACAGGTCATTTTAAAACAATGCGATTCAGTTTGTAAGTGTTCATCCAATGCTGTAAACTTCAATTGATCTGAACATCACAATACGCATACCGTAGGATTTTCAGAGGTAAAATGTTCATGACTGAGCTAGATTTGTTTACGCATTTCGGCCTCGATCTCAGACTCTTACGTACAGATGAAGGTGAAAGCGAAAAAGAGTTGATCCAAAACAGAAAACTACAATTTTCATGTCCATTGCATCCAAGAATCTGCTGAACAGGTTTTCCCTGCCATGTTGGCTGCCGCCTTCCCCACGCCTCAGCCTGCAGCGTGAGGTGGGGGCAGTAGCCCCCTGTTCCCAAAAGGGTGGCTGTCAAAATACGCTCGGCTGGGCTGCTCATGCTCAGAGGATTTTTTGTTTGTTTTTTTTTGTGTTCATCACGCAAAGTGGAAGGGATAACAGTATTGCTTATAATTTCTATCCATTTGTTGTTTATCAAACTAGGTGCCTGTCATAAATGTTGTGAACTGTCTTTTCTTCGCTGAAATGTGTCTGCGAGGCAGGGTGGTGGGTCCTTCCTCCAGGCCAAAAACAAGCTGTCCCGTCTATCTTTCTGGTGGGTGACAGTTGAGAACAGCTTGTCTTGCTTTGGGGCTGTTGACAGATCACTAATGGTAGTAATCCACACACGCAGGTTCTCCAACAGATTCCAGCGTATCCAATTAAAACTTAAGAAATGTGGATCTCATGAACATTTTCCTCAATACTAAAAGAAACAGTTACTTCCTTCTTAAGTCTGTGAATCTTTACGCTGGTAAAATTTACATTTGCGGCGCTTTCAAGACAAGAATTAGTTTTCCTGACCGTCCATCGTTGTTCTATTTGTTTTGATATCAAAGGAGTGAATATAGAGTTATTTACATGATGAAGTGCTGAATAGGGATGGGGGGGAAGGATGGGGGGGGGGGGGGGGGGGGGGGCGAAGCGTTTATGCTTAGCACACACACAAAAAGTTACGTCACTCCAGTTTCAACAGACCTAACAACCTTAGACCGACATTAACTTTTAACAAAATGTTTTAAAAGTTTGTTGTCATAGCGCATACGAACTGTTAACAATGTCCCTCATACTCTGCCTTTGCCTGCTAACAAACCAAACGCGAAGAAACAAAAGAAAAAAACTTGAACCACAGCTAACTGATCCACCAGTAAGTCAAACAATCAGCCTGACGATCAGTCTAACACAAATCAATCAACCAAAAGATCAGCTGAACAATCAGTCGACCAATAGCCAGTGGATCAAAACATAATTGGATCAACCGGCAATTCAGCCAAAAAATCGATCGGTACATCTATCCGAAGTAATAAAGGAAAAGCGAAACAAAACAAGAAAGCACACACACACACACACACACACACACACACACACACACACACACACACACACACACACAGAAATCATCTCTTAAAAGCCACTCACGTTACTGACCATTTGAATGAACAGGTCATTTCCAAAACAGTGCGATTCAGTTTGTAAGTGTTCACTCAACGTTGTAAACTTCAACTGATCTGAAAATTATAATACGCATATCATAGGATTTTCAGAGGAAATTGTTCATGACAGAGCTAGATTTGTTTACGCATTTCGGCCTCGATCTCAGACTCTTATGTACGTATGAAAACAGATCCGATAATATTTTTCTGGACGTGAATGAGAGAAATAGTTAATCCTCAGAAGAAAAACTGTACAATTTTTATGTCTATCCTTTTTTCCAGGTTTACATCCAATAATCTGCCAAACGGATTTTACCTGTCAGCGGTGGCAGGCTCCTCCTCCACGCCTCGGCCTGCTGGGAGAGGTGAGGACAGTAACTCCTGTTCCTCAAAGGGTTTCTTTTTTTGTCAGTTGGGGGTGCTCGTGCTAACAAACCATCACGCAAAGTGGGGGTCATAGCGGTGGCCACATCTCCCATCCACCTCTAAAGCATCCACAATGAAAACTACACGTCGGGACAATCAACTTTCTGGCACACAAGTGGTGACAGATTAGAGAAATCCATTCGCACTACTGTCAGATGAGAGTAGGGAAATAACAAAATTTTTCCTGGAATTTGTATCACTATGGATACAAATACATTTAACTGAAACATCCAGTATCTTTTTTCCAGATTTTGAGGAAGTACAACTTCTTTGTCAAAATATTACAGTCAATCGCAGACGCTCTCCAGCAGATGCAAAAATCAGAACCAGAAGACTTTCGCTGCCTCTGGTTACGATGTCCTGTTCCAACTAGCACAACCCATTGCACTCGGTGTAACAGAGGTAGTCTAGTAACTCATGCACAATTATTTTCTATTCAGCCCCATTAAACCCTATTCCTGTTTTTCAAGTTTTAGCTGCAAGAACTACTTTCCGACATCCAACCCACCCAGAAACACGCTTTTATTTATTATTATTATTTTTTTTTTAACATATACTACCTCCTATGTTTGTAGTCAGGAGCTGGTCACCCTGACTGAAGAACTTCCACAACCCTTTTGCTGTTGTGTGACTTCGGTCGCTACACTCCTCGCTGGCATGGTGCAGATACTTTAGCTTGGGGTCTTTTTCTGGAAGATGTCTTCCTCTCTGTGCTACATCTGTGATGTCTGAATGATGGATCTCTAACATACCATCATTCTTCGAGTGGCACACTTTCATATACAGATATTTGTCAGTGTACGAATCTTCGCTTATCCTTGACTTTCCTGGACGATCTCCATAGAAGTGGCCATTTATTATTTACAGATTTAAAACGGCAGAAAAAAAAACATTTACCAGAGTCCGCCAATTTAAATAATGCAAATTGAGATCTTGCAGAAATCAAGACAAATGTTGTCCTTAACTGCGCCAAAGCCACCATTCGTATTATTCAAACAAACGTTAAATACCTCAAGCACACTGGTTCAGTTCGGACTGCAAACAAATGAAAAAAATCAAGGCAAACGAGCTGAACGTCATGTCTAATGCTGACCATCGTTGCCAATGGTCAAGCCCATGGGGATCGCTGAGCAAAAGTAGATGCAAGAGCAAGTCCTGGAGGAATTTCGCTCTCCAAGGTGACGGCTAAATATCCCGTAAAATGTGGTGGAAAATCATAAAGGACATTGAAGGAAAAAACACAAGCCCGTCTATTCACCACTTCAAAAATGCAGACGTCTTAATTACAGATAACTAAGCTGATGCCTCTCCGGAAATCTCCACCATAAACAAGCTGCTCATGAACTAACAAATCTGCTGATTTTTTGTTGTTGTTGAAAAAAATAAACAGTTACAAAACCCTCTTTGAAATTTTTCTTTTGACAGTAACGACAAATTAAATTCCCTCTTTACTCTCTGTGAAATCAGTTGGCTCTTCAGACGTGTAATCATTCTGTTACGGGCCACGAAAAAATCATTTTCAACTTTTGAAACCTGTACCTGAAAGCTGTCTGCGCATTCT
>CM065725.1:62084430-62111930 GCA_033310375.1 Conus canariensis
GAATTTTCAGAAGCCGCCCTGAATAATTGTTCCGATGCCACAATAACACATAACAAAATTTTTCATTGGCTGCGCGGTAAATGAAACACAGCGGAACCGAAAGCAAAGCGAGTGGCTTTCGACCAATAAAAGATCGGCTTTCAACGGCGTTTTGTCAAGGTCAGTAGGCATATGGCATGGTGGTTTTCAAAGAAGTGTGTCGTCTGCTAGTTTGTGCTGTTCTGGTTGTGTTATCAACGATGAGGAATAGAAAGGATACTTACAAAGCAAGGAACAGAAGTTGTATGGCAATCGATTCTAAAGAAAAAATGTACAAGTTAACATGCCAAGACTGAAAGCGAAACACGGTAGCAATTCAAATCATCGCAGTTTTTCCATCAGCCGTGTATCAAGTCAGACGAAATGAAAAATACTGATTTCTTAAAGAAATAAAAAGCACGTTAGATTGAACACTCGGAACGAGATCTACATGGAATCCGCAGCAGAATGCTCGTCAGTGCTATGAAATCGGACACATCCTAGTACCTGATGAAAACAAAGAAAGTTGAACATACCCGTCATGCCTGAGTGGTTCAATCGCAAAGTATGCACCATCATGAAGCCTCCTCGCTCTTTGAAGGTAAGAACACACCTTCCTTCTTATGGGTGCCGGTGAAAGGATGTTTTAGCACCAGTCAGTTTCAAGGGATCCAAAACTAACAGCCATTTGCTCGACTGGTCTTCCAAACTGAGCTCGTAGCAAAGTCAGCTCAGGTTAGGAGCCAGTCCCAAATGTGATGAAACTAGTGTGATGAAAATGAAGAGTGAACAGAGGATTGGTCCGGCGAAGCCTAAGAACCTGCCAAATCGTGAAGAAAGAAAAACGGAATGTTTCTGGTGTGGTGGAAAGCATGATGCTAGACAGTGTAGATTTAAAGATCAGAAGTGTTGTGGTTGTGGAAAAACGGGACATATCAAAGCTTGTTGCCGCAAAAACAAAGATGTGAAAAACATTGAACGTGAAGCGAATGATAGTTATGATGCGGATGATGAGTGTGGTGGTGTAAACACTGTTTAGTGTGCTACAAAGAAGGGGACGAAAGAAAAGATGGCCCCTTTCTGGTATGAACTGGATGTGAATGGTCGAACTGTGTGTTTTGAGATTGACACAGGGTCACCATACACAATCATATCAGATACAACTCTGAAAACAGTGTTTGGCTGATCATAGAAACTTGACATATTGAGTGTTGTGATTAAGTCATTCACAGGGCATGCAGTGCGTGTGCTTGGAGTGTTGAACGTAAGTGTGACACACAAACACAACACAATTCCAGCAAGCATACTGGTCACAGAACACACACACACACACACACACACACACACACACACACACACACACACACACACACACAACCAACTGCTTGGAAGAGATTTGATTGAACAGTTGGGTTTGTTGACTGTCAATCTGGTGAGTGAAGTGAGTTCAGTTCAGTTGGGGAGGAGTCTTGAACGGCATACGCATTTGTTCAAAGAGGGTATTGGGCATCAAGCAAAGATTCATGTCAGTAGCGAAGCAGCGCCAATTTTTTGTAAGCCAAGGTCGCTGCCTTTTGCTATGAGGGGCATGGTCGAGGCTGAGCTTGAAAGGTTCGAGGAGTAAGGCATTATTGAGCCAGTGGAAATTTCAGACTGGGCAGCGCCCATTGTTCCTGTTTTGAAACCAAATGGAGAAGTACGAATATGTGGGGACTACAAGGTCACAGTCAACAAGGTGTCAAAGTTGGAGTAATATCCAGTTCCCAACTTGGATGATCTCCTGGCAAAACTGGGAAAGGGCTGTGTTCCATAAGCTGGATTTGTCAAACGCATATTCACAAGTTGAGTTGGAAAAAGACAACAGAAAATATGTAACAATCGATACACACAAGGGGTTGTTTACATATACTAGGGTCCCTTTTGATGTCTCGTCGGCACCAGCACAGTTTCAGAGAGTTATGAAGTCCTTGCTTCAGGGCGTGCCATGATCAGTTGTGTACTTTGATGACATTTGTGTGACTGGGGATACGGAGGTCTAATCATACCAGCATCTTGAAGAGGTGCCTGACAGATTGGATAAGGCAGGCGCGCGGTTGAAGAAAGAGAAGTGTGTTTTTGGTGCTGAGGAAGTGGTCTTCGTGGGTCATAACATCAGCATGCAAGGGATCAAACCCTTGGATGACAAAGTTCAGGCGTTGGTTCCGGCAAAACCATCTGAAAACGTGCAACAGCTGAAGGTATACTTGGGTTAGCTGATTTACTACGGCAGGTTTCTGAAGAAGCTATCAGGAGAGCTACAACCTCTTCACAAGCTTTTGAAGAAAGGCGAGAAGTGGAGATGGGGGTCAGGATCAGTAGGCATGTTTTGAGAAGACCAAAACGATAACCCTTTCAGCCAAGGTTCTTGTGCATTATGATCCCAATTGCAAGATCGTACTGCATGTGGATGCCTCCCAATACGGGTTGGGGGGCTGTGATTTCACACATCGTAGATGATGGAACAGAGCATCTGGTCGGATTTGCCTCCTGGACGTTAAACGCAGCAGAAAGGAATTATTCTCAGCTAGACAAGGAAGTTGCTGCTGTGATGTTTGGTCTGAAAAAGTTCACAAGTTCTTCTGTGGAAAGAAGTTTAGCATTGTGACCCATCACAAACCTCTGTTGTCTCTGTTTGGCGAGAACAAACAGATTCCTGTGATCGCATCTCCCAGGATCCAGAGATGGGCTGTCATTCTCAGAGCATATGAGCACACGATGGTGTAGCGACCAGGCAAGGACCACATGAATGCTGATTGTTTTTCTACGCTACCCTTGCCAGAGACAGAGGAACTGGAGCCCGAGGACAGAGTTCTCATGATTGAAGAGCTTGCAGATTGCTCTTTTTTGTCTGCCAGACAGATTGCAGAATGGACTTGGCGTGATCCGGTCTTGTCACGAGTTCATCAGTACCTCATAAGTGGTTGGTCCAGTGATGACTCCACCAAGGAGTTGGCTTCATACAGGTGTCGCAAGGCAGAGCTGAGTGTTCAGGATGGCTGTTTCCTTTGGGGGTGCCCGTGCCATTGTTCCTTCAAAGGAGCACAGCAAAGCCATACAGGAGTTACACGAGGCTCATCCAGGCATCAACAAGATGAAAGGTCTAGCACGTAGCTATGTATGGTGGCCAGGGATGGATTCCGAGTTGGAGGAAATGGTACGAGGATGTTCCGTGTGCCAAGAGCACCAGAATTCTTCTGCTCCTGCACCACTCCATCCTTGGAAGTTCCCAAATGGACCGTGGAAACGGATTCATATTGATTTTGCTGGATCAGTGCAGGGTCAGATGTTTTTGGTCGTTGTTGACACCTATTCCAAGTGGGTTGAGGTAGCCTTGATGAAGAAAACAACCTCGTGGGCAACCATTCAGAAACTGAGGGAAACATTTTGTCTTCAGGGGCTACCAGATGTGCTGGTGTCAGATGATGGCACAAAATTCACTTCCAGAGAGTTTGAGGATTTCCTCAAGAGTAATGGCATCGTGCATGTGAGGACTTGTCCGTACCACCCGTCCAGCAACAGTCCAGTCTATAAAGAAGGGCATTGTCAGATTCTCTGGTGACTGTTTGAACACCAAGCTCCAAAAGTACCTGTTGATATACAGGATCACGCCTCAAGCAACCACTGGATTATGTCCTTCAGAGCTTTTGAACAACCAGCCGTTGAACACCCTTTCGGATTTGATGCACCCAAACTTGCAAGGCAAGGTTAAACAGAAGCAGTCTCAGATGAAAGCTCTTCATGATGACGGAGCGAAAGAGTAATCAGTCAGCATGGGTGATCCTGTCAGTGTGAAGAATTTTACAAGTGGTTCAAAGTGGCTTCCAGGCACTGTTATCAGCACGTCAGGAGCTGCTGACATTGAGGTGGAATTAGCAGATGGATGTGTCGTTAGACGTCATGTGGATCATGTTCTCAGACGTCAGAGTGCACAGTTGGTACCAGAATCTGAGCGCAAGCAAGAAACGCAAGTGCCAGAGTTTGAAATACAAGAGGGAGTTGGCAAATTTAAGAAAACTCAAAGGCCAGAGTTTGGAAGCCAACAGGGAGCTGTTGAATCTGAAGGGTTATCCGACACTGATACCTCTCTTATTTCGGTTGTGCCAGGTCCTTGTGAGGACATTGTCCCAATCCCTGTGTCACCTGTTGGCCCATCAATGACTCAGACTCCAGAGTCTAGACGTTCTGGCCGAGAAAAACGACTCCCTGTCTATCTTTGAGATTACAAGCTGAGCTTGGCCCTAGATTAAACAGTGCATTCAACAGTACATACACTCATTTGTCTTCAGTTTATTTTCTTGTTTCCTTACATATGTCTAGAAAACATTTGACTGCAGTTTCCATGTTTTAGCTGATTGTTTACAATTAAGAAGTTGGTTCCAACTAAAATTCAAGTAAGAAATGTTAAATCATCCATTATATTTTCTTAAATGTTGAAATAGAATCGTAATATATTTTCCATCTTAAGGGTAAAGGAGTGTTATGTAGTGAACCGAAGGGAGATCATCTTGATTATCTTGTGAATTACCTGGCAACGCTAGAATAAACAGATGGCGGAACCAGACACGTTTGTGTTATTGTCTGTATCTTTATTGTCTCCTGTTGTTAGGCTACAACGGAATTCATCACCGTTGTCCTCGCCGCAAGCCTTTTCTTGAATTCTCTTTATTCTTACATCCATTCCAGACATGATGTTCATGGAGACGATTCCACAGCAGGCATTAACTTTTCTTAAAAGTTTTATGATCGTTGACCAACATCATCAATCTGTGTAAATGTAAATTGTTAGTAGGCCACCACTACTAAACATTTGCGTCAAATCTGACGAATTGATTCGACGACTTAATCACTCGCATAATTCGCGAAACTTTACCATCATCATTACAAAATTGGACACTCTCAGGTTGTTTGCATACCTTAAAATGAGCAAATAGCGATCTTTTTCATCGATGTACTTTTGCATAAACTACATAAGTTATAGCTTGATGGTCTTTGGCAACAGGGATACATTAATTTGAGCGCATAGGTAATTGATATGCTATTTCAATGATTAGAAACATAAAAGTACTTACGTGAGAAGCCGACATTTGTGTAGAATTCCACGATGCGCTTGACTGGATTGGAGGAATATCCGAGATGCGCGCATGCGCAAAGCCATATTCAAAGTACTGGTCACACCAGGACCAGAAATTTTCCCCCTAAAGTTTGTTACACCCAGATCCATTTCTGTATGTATTTTCTGGGAGAGTGTTAATGGGCAGGTGTGTGTCCCCTTGTTGCTACCGACTGCTTCGTGTAATTCTACACACACACACACACACACACACACACACACACACACACACACACACACACACACACACACAACACACACACACACACACACAACAACAACAACAACAACAACAACAACAACAACAACAACAACAACAACCAACTTTGACTTCGTACGTAAGAACTCGTTTAGGTTTCTAATCCACTTTCACAGTTTCGACAGTACTACGCGTTACACAAAACAACAAAGTTGGTTGTACAAACCGGAAATCAACAACACTTTCTTAATTTTTTTTATGACAACTTCCAAAGTAAGATTTTAAGGCAATATACACTTATTTTGTCTTAAACAAGTTTTCCCATGGCTTACTTTACTGGATAGTTCCATAATAATGGATGAGGGTTTTGTGCTTAAAATTTCTAGGTCATAGTAAATCACGTTTTTGTTGGTTAACGATAATTTTCTCCCACAAGCATCAATCAGAACATTCACCCAGAATGAGGCAGAGCTGCAACTTTTGGCTAGAAATTTCTCCACAGCTCCATCTGCCAGCTCAGTTAGCAAGATCCTCATTCTTGTCTAGTGTGACTTTTTGGCAGAATACTACTTTCATTTGGAATTCGGAGTATGTGTTTTAGTTGTCAGTGGTCTGTTATATAACCATCCTGCTTTCTGTAAAATTTCATCCACTGGTACACCAGTTTGTACATTGTTATGGATTTTTTATCCCTGAAACTTTGCGGGTTGTAGCCCCCGATGCCTGCTTCTTTCAATAAAGTCTTCATCCATCTAGACAACGTGTCTTTGGATGCTGGTCCTTGAGGGTGTTGATAGCACACAAAGATTTTATCAGATCCTAATTCATACGCGTATCTCAATCTGTTTCTGCAAACATCGCACCACACTAATTGTTCATCGTCATATTTGTACGGTTCCAAGGGTTGCAAATGAAAATCTGGCCGATTACTTAACCTATCCGTAATAGGAACAGTACAATAATTTTATGCGTGCATGTACAGGTCGATCTCACATGTATTGTTTGATTTTTTTAAAACCGAAAACAAGGGTAGCCATGTACACACCTTTTTGCCAAGCGCTTTCAAATCTAGTTCATGATTCATTCCGAACGTCTTCAAATAATCTGACTCTACAGACAGATGCTATGTTTGTTGATAACGGTTCACCGGAGATCTATGTTTAAAAAAAAAAAAAAAAAAAAAACCCTGAAAAGAAAACGTGTTACAGTAGAAAGGACACCTACTGGTTAATCGTTTTTGGAAATTACTACTATAGATAAGACACCCCTTTTAGTATTTATGACGCTGAATCGCAGACCATTCACATACAGTTCTATCAGGAATTCTACAGCCACTGTTAAAGTCACTGAAAGGGGATTTCGATTCCGTTCGAAGTAGGAGTCATTCTACCTGGTGAGCTAGCTAGGACACTATTGTCCTATGGATGCTATCCAAGAAGCCCATATGACCTCAAGAGCTTTTTTTCTGAATACTTCTATCCTGCATGTTACGTTTTGATAACAAACAGGCCAGAAGATTCAACTGACGATGAAGTGGGTGAAGATAGTTGCAGTGAGCTAGCAGAAGAAGTTTAGCTTTCCGTAGTGGTAAAAAAGGGATGCTGGTCATCATTCTTGGCATCATCGGGCACCAAAGAGCTGTTGGCCACAAAGATGCTATCAGTAGTCTGTCTGCCTGGTCCTTCTTCCATTTGCATGAGACTTTGTGCAGCAGACTGAAAAGTGGAAAGGCATACACTATCCACTCCCTCCCTTAATCCAGAGAACAGGCATCTACAGTACACGGTACTGATTTTTTTTTTCCATTTGAATTTCGGGTTTGAAAAGTGGTTTTAACTGGAACAGAACAATACGCAGGACGTTAATCCACTGAAACTATGTAACAGTTTTGTGTCATCATATGAATGGCAGACTGAAAGTTCATTTTAAGATGTTCATACTCGACTGATGTCTTCAAGTTCAAATCCGGTCGGTAAGAGCCATATATCCTCTTTTATTATTACTAAGAGAATTGGGAATGCAATTTGTTTTTCTTCTTGACGAATTTCAATGACCCGCACTGAAGTAGTGTTTTATTTCAGAATCTGTATCTTTCCACTGATTTCATTGAATCTGATTTTAATTGGAATAATTATAACATCTTCGAAAAAAGTGACTAGACTCTCTGTCACATATGCCGTTTGCAGAATGAATTCATCTGAGGTAATGCATCTGCAGTTTTGAATGCCATCTTTCAAACTATCAGCTTTAAACAGTCTATGTATTTGTTCTACCCGAGTATTACTTTATCGGCTGAGTGATGCCATTTCATTTACTATGTCAGCTCTTTCTCCTGAGTGCAGGCTTTAAAGCCCTTAAGTTACGTAACCACGTCCTTTTTGCGGTTTCCCTCAGTACTGATTCCAACGTGTGTTTCATTCTCCTCTACGAGGATTGCCGTGGCAGTTTTAGTGCCAGTCAGAGAAAAAACTTTTCGACCTTTGGTAGGCGAAATATACAAAGTTTTGTCCCAGTCTGGATGTGCTTTCAATCGTGCATAGTTGCTTTCATATAATGGGATTCATTACTGAACGTGTGTTCACCAACTGAGATTTTAGCTGGTGACAGGTTGCTGTACCTTCTATGCACACGACAAGCTGTGACAGAATAGCTTTGTTTTATATTCATGTTCAAACCAAGATTTGTTTCAGCAACAGACCAAAGCTTTGCTCTCAGATGAGATTTTCTTTCAAGGAATGAACTCTAGTTTTTGCCAAAACACTCACTACTCTGAGATACTTTTGTAGGGGTTCTTTAGCAAATTCTTAGATTTTGTTGAATGATCCATGGTGTCCCAAATCTTGCCATTTACGTAAGCAGTTGTGAATTCACAGCTCTTTTTGTGGCGTATGTTTTCCCACTTTTTCTTTTGATGATTTTGTAATTCATTTTTCCTTTCTTCATGATGTTGAAGATTCTAGCAATGTATGGTCCCTCATCTTGAACATTCTCGTATTTTTGGACAACATCATAAATGATCAATAGTCACGTTGAATGAGTCGGTTTTGGCACATTTACTGATCAAAGGATCCACTTGACAATCAAAATCCTCTTCGTCCTCTTTAGGATCACTGATCATTTTCTGCAGGGTCTGTATTGTGCTACATTCTGTCACCAGGTGAGAAATTTCTCCATCTTCTTGGTAAATTTGTGCATTAACAATGTCAGTTCTGCCTTTTTGCTTTTTCGTTGTAGGGAAGTCTGAGACAACTGGCATGGTCAAGTCTTGAGATTTATTCGTTTCCTTTCATGTGTAAGTCTTCGAGTAACAAAAATTCACAATTCACTGAATATTTCGAGAAGAAAGAAGAAAATTAGTTTCCGTCACACACATAGAACCAGTGGGAAGGTGGACAGTGCTTAACTTTCAACATATTTTGAGGTTTGTCGTCCGAGTTCTAAGCAGACTAATTTCCGCCCTTCCATTTCCCTGTTTGAGTTGGCGAATAAGAGTGTGACGGACCGTTTCCCGTCCAGTCACAAATTTTCGTGCAACCGTGCTAACCGGAAGGTAGTCGTCCGGAAGCTGGTTGAAAAGTTTACCTGACTGCTGCTCACCTGCGCTCTGTTTAAGCCGGGTGAGCTGAAACGGTTAGGCTGTCTCTGCAGTGATTCCGGCAACGCAACTACCCAGAAGCCGAAGAGGGACTCCTATTTGTTTTTGGTGGCAGTCAGGTGTTTATCATTCAATATTTATTAGCAAACCGAAACCGTATTCCTGTTTAGGAGCGACTGCAACTTCCTCAGCCCAATGTGAAGGTTTTGTTTAGAAAAGAAAAGTATTTGTTGTGTTCTGTTATCCTATGACTTGATAGGGTAGCAAAACGAAATTATTTCGGAAAATATGAATAGATGAAGTGAGTGTTAAAGGAAGTGGTCTTCAGGAAAAAAAAAGATTTTGTTTCTTCTGTGACTTAACTAGTTATGAACTTCATGATGAACAAAAGGTGTTGATTATTCCAATGTGGTTTAGCTAGGCTTTGCGAGAAGAGGGAGAGTTTTGATGCTATGCATAATAAGCTCCCAAAGTGAGCGACATAGACTATCATATGCTGTTTTGATTTTTGATGTGGATGAGTATTTAACTCACTCTTGATATGAATATTGAATAGTTGTGTGTTGGTAAACAAGGAGTGTGTGGAAATCTTTCCCTTACATATATAGAAGTAGATGAATCTTTTGAAAAAAGAAACCTTCTAATATCTGGTGATTATATGAAATGAAATGAACATTCTTGTCGTGATACAAGAAAAAGAAATGAACATTTTTGTCGTGACGAAAGACATTCATAGTCTGATGAAAAGTAATCATTAGTTGTGTGTAATGATTGTATTCATGGTTTATTAAAGAGGGTCTAGGTGGGAATCCTTCCCCCAATTTGGAAAACTAGATTTTGAAAGGTTTATATTGAAATCCTTTCCTGTGTAGTGTTATGATTCCGGAAAAGGGAATGTTGTAGTGTTATGAAGAAAGAATATGCTGATGTTTGTCCCAAGTTCTAGTGGAATGTGATGTGGCTAATGAATATGAATGTAGTCGTGATTGTAATGAATAGTAGCCATGATAATCAAGGTAGTTAATCAGTTCCCCCAGGTAGAAGGTCTGAAGGGGACTGGCTGCCACTTGTTGAGGGTCGGGGCTGTAGCTGTGATCTACCCCCTTGTTCTCTGCCTTGTGTCGGCGTGGAGAGGCCGGCCTGAGTGCCGACAACTACCCTACCTGCCACTGCGCCCGGAACCGACGACCCACTGAGCCAGTTGGGCAGGAGACGCCGCTGCTGCCAAGCCAGAGCGCCACTCCCGAGATTTGATCCAGCGGCCTGTTGGCTAGGCCGTCGCTGCGTTCTGCTTTGTTGTGTGAGCCGCAGCTCCTGTGTGAGACTGTCGCCTTGTCGTCGGCAGAGACGCCGTCAGTGTGGTAGTGATTTTGAGCCACAGCTCTGTGAAGTTCCGTTAGTCCTGTGCTGGACTTGACTCTGTAGACGTCGTCTTCATCGTCTTTAGCATCCTCCTCATTATCGTTGGAACCCTGTGCCGTTCAGAGAACTGTGTTGGACTGGACACGGCCAGCACCAGCAGCGCTAGTAGATAGCCAATTATATATAGATATATTTTGTGTCGTGCGCCCTGTGTTTGGCGTACCTGGGAGTAGTATATATATAGTTCTGTGTGTATGCCTTATGGTTGGCTTGTTACTTATATTTATTATATATGTTTGTCTGATGGCTTGGGCAGCATAAAACAAAAAAGTGTTGTTCTGGTGCCTGGCTGTCAATGTTCGGGTGAGTGGGTGTGTGCATGTGAATTGGAGAAGTCGTGCATGCATCCGTAATTTCTGTGCGAGAGTCCGACACCCGCAGACACACTCATTCCATCCGTAACAAAGAGTGTCTGTGTCTATAAACGCACGCGCGTTCGAGTGTGTATATATATACATATATATATATATATATATATTGTGTGTGTGTGTGTGGGGTGTGTGTGAGAGGCAAAGGGAGGAGGAGACGAGAGGCTGTGCATGTACGTATATTCCAGGAACTGCTGCAAGAGCTATTGCTGTTTTGTTGCAATGAAGCTGAATGAAACGTTAATATTTTGGAAACGATACATTTGGTCGGTACACCCTCTTATTTCACTTTTATTCTTCATTGCTTGCCTTCAGTTTGTGAGGATTGTCAGAAAATACCATTAGTATATTTGTGGCTCTGTCGTAATCTGATTTTGTTTTAAATAATATATTATGGCGATGAATTATTGAATAAATGTCTTGTTAATTAAATCACAAGTACAGATTATCTAGCTCTTGTGATGAACTCACCGTCATCTGGATATATTAGCGTAAGAACAAATGTCAGCGAAAGTGATGCAAAGTATCTGTGGAGGAACGTCTCTGTGCCAGCTAAAAACACAATTATGATTAGTTTCAAAGAAACAGTGCAAAATCTGACAGATGTCACAGTATTTCGTCATCCTAAATATGACGGTCATTCCAACAGCCGTTCTACAGACAAAAAATCCGAGGTTTGGAGCAGAAAAAGAGTCAGTTCTGATTTTGCCCATCTTTATAACACCACGCTCATCAGTGTCCGAGTGCTCAGAGACTCATGCATCAACACAACTTGCTTTAGACTTTTCCTGTCTTTTTTTCCTGTGGACAAAACGCCTCTGAAGTCGTCCAACGGTGTCTGGAACTGCTCTGTGAACCATTACGCCAGCTTCCATCGTCACCTGGCCTGTAATCTGAAGACAGAGTGTGAAGATGGACGGGATGAAACAGGGGACTGTCCCTTCAGCAGTCCACAGTGCCAGGGATTAATAGCATTCTGTAACCGCTGCTACAAAATCGTTGACAGTCTGCGTGGATTTGTCAGTGATGAAACAGATTACAACAAGAGGGCTAACGACTACTGCAATTCAGAGGGAAGCCAGCTAAGCTTGCCAAAGTGTCTTTTTGATTGGTATTGGGCTATTCGAAATAAAACAAAAGTACACCCAAAAAGGCTAGAATACCTGTGGACAGGATTGTACATTAATGATAATTCACTGCCAAGTATGTATGTTCACAGTGTTGTTCACGAGGATAGAACTGCCTTTCATCACTCTGTAACATATTTTTCTAACATTAAAGGTGGATCCAGGATATGTTTTCGAACGGTCATTTTTTCGTATTTACATGGAAAATCATGCCTGCGTGAAGATAAATATTGGTGGAAATTAGTTTATGGTGCATTCTGTGAATTCGCAGAGAAGACAGAAAAGCAGATTTACCACCCAAAGGTAATTCGTTTGAACAGCTCGGAATTTCGCGTATCTAAGGGGCGACAGTCACTGACAAAATGCACTGATGGTCACGTAACTTATACATTTCTTTTGTATGCTTCCCACCATCATCAAAGTTGTGGTCAACAGCGCACATCTTCAATCTTTTCTGACCTGTTGTCATATCTTGATACTTTCGATTCGTCGGTCAATCACATTGGTGCTATCCATCCATTCATCTGCAGCGATAATGTAGCTATTGTATCCTACACACTGGTGTGTGACTTCATAAATGACTGTCCGGATGAGAGTGACGAAACTTTCTGTAAGCATTCTCCTTGCACCTCTATGTTCAGATGTAACAGTGGTCAGTGTCTATCATATGACTTGGTATGTGATAACATGTTTCATTGTCAGGACAAATCCGATGAAAAGGACTGTGACAGAATTAGGGTCAGACTCAAGGATACTCATTTTCAGTTTCCATCACCTGTTATGGTCAATTTTGATGGTGTTAAATACTTCATTTCAACTAAACTGAATTCCAGTGAATCCTGCCCTGACAGTCACTATCGTTGTCCTGGTGAGTTCAATGACTGTCTGCCTGTCTACACACGATGCAATGGAATGTACGATTGTATTGACCATGAGGATGAAAATGGATGTGAAGAAGCAAAATGTCCAGGACACTTTAGATGCAGGCTTTCCAAACAATGCTTGCACAGTGACAACATGTGTGATGGTTGGCCTCATTGTCCAATGAATGATGATGAAATATCATGTGACATCATCTGCCCTGAGCCATGCGTGTGTGAAGGTTACACATTTCTATGTTCCCAGCCTTTCTCTGCAGCTCACTTCCCTCAGCTCCGGTATTTGGATGCTACAGGTTCAGGTATGACATTGCTTGATTTGAGTAATAATACCCTCCTTGTTACTGTGACTTTGCCCATTGTTCCATGACTCTATTGCCAAAATCACATTTACTAAATTTGAGGTTTCTGGATCTCAGTAATAACAAACTGCAATATATCAATCTCACTTCTCTCCTTGGTTTGAAACGTCTTCAAGCTGTTTCCTTGTCAAACAACCCCCTTACTTCACTCCAAACAGATCTCCAATCTCTTAACCAGCGAAGTTCACTCACAGAACTAGACGTGTCCCACACCCCACTGACAGTGCTGGACACTGAACTACTGTCACTGTTTCCTGGCCTACAGAAGCTGAATTTATCTTTCACTTCCATTCATACAGTCAGCTCAGCTGGGTTCCACTTCACACTACAATTAACTGAACTCCACATGGAACACAGTCCTATTATAACATTCCCTCCTGACATATTTCAGGATCTTTCCAATCTCCGCTTTCTGTCCACTGACAACTACAAGTTCTGCTGTTCTGAAATACTTCCCTACAACTTTAATAATAAATCAGCTTGTTTTGCCCCAAAAGATGAAATTTCGTCGTGTGAAGATTTGTTGCAATCGTGGACTTATCGTGGGTTTCTGTGGCTCGTCACTTTTCTGTCACTGACGGGCAATGTCTTCAGTTATGGTGCACGTTTGTTGCTGAAGAACATGGCATCTTCTGCCAGCTTCAATGTGTTTGTCACGAATCTTATCATAGGTGACTTTCTGATGGGTGTCTATGTTGCTATTGTTGGAGTGGCTGATGAATGGTTTCGTGGACGCTACCTTCATAATGATGATGACTGGAAGAGCAGCTTGACTTGCAAGACAGCCGGTTTCTTGTCTCTGTTATCCAGTGAGGTGTCAGCTTTCATCATCTGGTTCATCACACTGGATCGTTTTATTGTTCTTCGTTTTCCCTTCAGTTCTAGAAGGTTTGATGCATCATCAGCTGCAGGGGCATGTGTATTGACGTGGCTGGTTGCCTGTTTTTTAGCCTTGCTGCCCTTACTTCCTGTGACATCGCACTGGGAATTCTACAGCCAGACTGGAATTTGTATTCCACTGCCAGTCACTCGACGGGATTTTGAAGGAAAAATGTATTCTTTCAGTGTTTTAATTGTGCTTAACTTTGTTCTCTTTCTGTTGGTCTCAGCTGGCCAGGCTTTCATCTATTGGTCAATACAGAGCAATGCAATGAAAATAAATTCTACAAAAGTCTCACGTGACATGACCATAGCTCGCCGGTTGATCACGGTTGCAGTGACAGATTTCATGTGCTGGTTTCCCATTGGTCTGTGCGGGATGCTGGCACTGGCTGACGTTCCTATCTCGGGAGAAGTGAATGTGGCCCTGGCTATATTTGTTTTACCTCTAAACGCCGCTATAAATCCTTTTGTGTATACGTTCAACCGCGTGGCGGAAAAGAGGAGACAATGTAAAGAGGCTAAGCTTCTAAAATGGATGAGATCACAAACTGATATGGCTGCTCATCATAACATTACTTGAGGTGGTTTCCATATTTCATGTCCACTTACATGCGTCATGGAAAATAGTCTTTGTCAGTCTATACATGTCTCAAGGTCACTTGCACTCACTCTCTCTCTCTCTCTCTCTCTCTCTCTCTCCCATCTCAGTTACTCTTCTTATTTCAGATTAACTACAGATCAAAGAACAAATCAATGTAAACACTTTCAGGAAGCAACAGTTCTATCTATCTACCTTTCTTACATGCATTTTACTGCAAATTAAACAAGCCCCAAATGTCCGCCTTTTATCTTTTGACGTAAAAGACAGTCTATTTGATGGAGTTTTTGCTTACTACTTCTTTAGTGACTTAAGGAACAAACATGGTATGCACGTGCATTGAACAGTCAAAAACCACCAACACTCAGTAAGCATATTGCAAATTTTCGGTTAATTTGTGAAACCTTTATCAAGCATTAAAAAAACAACCCAAGGGCCCACTAAATGACAGCCCGAAGTACAGCATTTTTATCCTGAAACTGATTATTTCTCACTCCCACTTCAGTTTAGTTCCCACTCACTGCTTGAAAATCTTGTGTGCTTAATCCCTAACATAAGCCTACCAGAGTTACAGAAAGAACTGGTAACAATGAGTGGCATGTGAAATAAGATCCTAGGGCAGTCGTTCAAGACCTTATAAAAAACAACCGGAAATGAGCTCAAGCTCACACTGGGGCGACTAAAGATACCCGACAATACCCCCCTCCCCTTCCTCCATCATTTTCAAATGCATCTTTTGCTTTCAATAAGGTGATGAACAAATACATCTCATGATTTTACCATACAAATGGCACTGCTGTACACATTCACATTACATTCAACTGGAACCTCAACTGTCTTATCTCTCACTTCTCCCACCATCCTCCCCCGCCATTAACTCTCAAACCAGCCACACTATCTCTACCCATCCCTTTCTGTACGTCTATACTTGCGGTTATGCGTAAATACTTACGTGTGTGCGTGCATGCATGTGTGCGGCGTCCGCGTCCGCGCGCGCGTGTATGTGTGAGTGAGTGAATGTATGTGTGCGAGTGAGAGAGAGAGAGAGAGAGAGAGAGAGAGAGAGAGAGAGTGTGTGTGTGTGTGTGTGTGTGTGTGTGTGTGTGTGTGTTTGTGCGTGCGCGCGCGTATGTGTGTACGAGTGAGTGACTGAGTGTGTGCGTGTCTGTGTGTGTGTGTGTGTGTGGGGGGGGGAGAGAGAGAGAGAGAGAGAGAGAGAGAGAGAGAGTGTGTGTGTGTGTGTGTGTGTGTGTGCGTGTGTGTGTCTGCTGCATGTAAATAGGAAGTGTGGTACCCTACAATGAGCTAGTCCCAGACATTGAGGCCATTGGGGTAGTTTGTCCTTATCTTATGCCGCCAGTACCATTCACGTGTTCTCCTCTGTCTGGTATCAAGTGTTCTCCTCTGTCTGGTATCAAGTGTTCTCCTCTGTCTGGTATCAAGTGTTCTCCTCTGTCTGGTATCCAGTGTTCTCCTCTGTCTGGTATCAAGTGTTCTCCTCTGTCTGGTATCCAGTGTTCTCCTCTGTCTGGTATCAAGTGTTCTCCTCTGTCCTGGTATCAAGTGTTCTCCTCTGTCTGGTATCAAGTGTTCTCCTCTGTCTGGTATCAGTGTTCTCCTCTGTCTGGTATCAAGTGTTCTCCTCTGTCTGGTATCAAGTGTTCTCCTCTGTCTGGTATCAAGTGTTCTCCTCTGTCTGGTATCAGTGTTCTCCTCTGTCTGGTATCAAGTGTTCTCCTCTGTCTGGTATCAAGTGTTCTCCTCTGTCTGGTATCAAGTGTTCTCATCAGTTCAAGTGGAGCGACACGGAGATCATCTTTACTTTGCCCACTGCTCTGGAAATGTCTGGCTACTAAAGTTTCCCTGCGTATTGTATCAGTCCTACCAACACACTGTGTTTGGGTCCTAATGCTATGACTTTTGTTGTCTATTTTTTAATATTCGATCTGTGGCCATGGAACCACCTGGATGAGTCTGGCTTGTTTCTCTGAGATCCTGAACATCTTTAAACCTAGCACAGTCCACTAAGTAAATTAGGTTGGAGCTTTTGCAGCCCATAATGTCTCTGCTGTGAAAAGTCTGGCTTGTTCTGACAGTGGTGTACGTGGTTGCCTCTTGAAGATGTTTCTGGCAAAGAACACATCTACTGGCTGTACATTTGTAGACTCCTGGTGATCTGTCACTTTGTTTATGAGTGCTGACTTGTGGTAGCTTGGATGGCATCAGAATTTTCCTGAGATAATTACAGTTTCTTTCCCCCACTATTGGTGGCTGTGGCATGTCTTTCTGCATTCTGCGGCTTCTTTGAAGATCGGGCATCATGTCTTTGAGCCATCCTCCTTCGTCTGGATGAGAGGGGTTATGGATTATTATGAAGGGAACCCTCTCATTGTTTTTATTGACTTTGTATTGGAGAGTTTGTTCTCTTGGAAGAGCTGTGACTTTTGTGATGGCCTCCAGTATCAGTGTCTCTGGATATCCTCGCTTCTGCAGCTTCCCTTTGGGGTCACTGCACCGTTGATGGAAAGTTTCTTCCTCTGAACAGATCCTATGTATACCCAGGCACTGTCCATAGGGGATTCTTCTCGTACAGTGGCGAGGATGGCAGGTATAGAACGGCAGGTGCGTGTTTGCATCTGTGGGCTTTACATACAGGTCTGTGGTGATCTGTCCATGTTTCATGCTCATATTCACATCAAGGTGAGGCGCATTGGTATGGCATGCACATGCGTAAGTTATTGTAACTGAAATTGCATGCAATTTTGACTGTCAAGTGTTGTATTGTACTTATCGAGGTCACCAAGAATGCGATACAGACACGTGTTTTCATATTGAACGTGCAGTGTTAGCATACACTTCTGAACCGTTCTTTGGTTGTGAACAGTGGAACCTCCCTATCAGTACTTTACAAATCAGCTGCGATAAGGTCTTAGTGGGGAGGGATAGTAACAGGCCGGATCACACATCAGCACAGATGTATTCATAACCAGCTCTCCAAAGCCTTTTACAAAGGTATCCTACTTTTTTTTTTCCCTTTCTAATTTTGCATACAAATGTACATCAGTAAATGTAAGACACGGATCTGGATGGTAGGAAAGTGCTGACAAAAGATGAAGAAGGAAGGGAGGAGAGAAAAGAGGGGAGAGGAAAAAAGGAAGGGAAAAAAGGGGGAGGATGCCCTTATCGGAGAAAAGCTAAGTGGTGAGCCGGGTTTTAACACATTTTACATACATATCTACGATGCCCACCTCTGTCTGTCTGTCTGCCTGTCTCTCTATTTGTCTGTCTGTCTTTCTGTGTCGATCTCTCTCTCTCTCTCTCTCTCTCTTTCTTTCTCTCGCTCTCTCTGTCCCTCTCTCTCTCTCTCCCTTTCCCCCTCTCTCTCTCTTTCCTTCTCTGTCTCTCCTGGAAATTCTGTAAGAAAAGAAAATGATGAAGTCTTTTGTTTCATTTATGTTGTTCTCTTTACATAAGCAACACATTATTCGAGTGAGAGTGCCAGTACACCACACATTAGGAACACTAACAAACCCAGACACTTTGTATCAAGCGCCAAAACACTAAAATCAGCAAAATGTCCATTTATGAGAAAACATACAGACAATGCATGGTGTGTAAGGGATTGATTGGAGAATGAGGGGGGAAAAAAAGAAAAAAGAAAAAAAAAAGAAAAAAAAAGATAGTAGTGGAAATTGTTGTTGTTGTTGTTTGTTTTTTTTTCGCTTTTTGTTGTTTTTTTTTGGCAGATGAAGAGGACAGTGTGAAGCACCAAAAAATGAAGAGGTGGATTTCGCCCTTAGGGGAAAAAAATAAAATAAAAAAATCACCGCCTTAGGTGCTCCACTGATCCGACAACAGATGCAAAAAAAAAAAAAAAAAGAGGAAAGTAAACATATTTGTTTTCTTTCCGGGGAAGGGAGGGATGGGCTGGGAAGAAGTGTCTGGGAGGACAGGGATGGAGGGAGGAGGTTGGATGGAGCGCAGTGTTGGGAGGAGGGAGGCTTGTTCCAAAATGACAGGGCATTCGGGAAGACAGACAAGACAGGGACACAGTAAAAAAAAAAAAAAAAAAAAAAAAAAGGTATCCTGATAAAAAAAAGAATTAAAATGTTGAGACATGTTTTTTTTTTTTCTTGTTTTTTTTTTTCTTGTTTTTTGTTTTTTTTTTTTCTATAGAAGCGCTGTACATACGTTTACACCATAAAAGTCTCCATGACAGCAACAGACGATTTTTGTACTCCCAGTTCTTATAGAACAGGGAGCACTTTAGAATGGGAACGAAGCAATGCTCTGTGTTTTGTTTTTTGTGTGTTTGTGTGTGTGGTGTGTGTGTGTGGTGTGTGTGTGTGTGTGTGTGTGTGTGTGTGTGTGTGTGTGTGTCCGTCCGTGGTCAAAATGTGTTCCACTCGCTCCAGACAAAACTACTGGGCCGATCTTTCTGAAAATTTGTAGGTATGTTCATTATGGGCCAAAGATGATGCCCAATGTTTTAGTTTACCGTTATACCCGTTACTAACGGCTGTAACGGCCTGTAACGCTTTTTCTTCTTTATGGAATATCTCAGAAAGTATTTGGCCGATCTTTGTGAAAATTAGCAGGTATGTTCATTATGGGTCACGAACGATGCCTGATGTTTTAGTTTACCCCGTTATAGCCGTTACTAACGGCTGTAACGGCCTGTAACGGTTTTTCTTCTGTATGGAATATCTCAGAAAGTACTTGGCCGATCTTTTATGAAAATTAGCAGGTATGTTCACTATGGGTCACGAATAATGCCCGATGTTTTAGTTTAACGTTATAGCCGTTACTAACGGCTATAACGGTTTTCTTCTTCATGGAATATCTCATAAAGTACTTGGCCGATCTTTGTGAAAATTAGCAGATATGTTCATTATGGGTCTCGAATAATGCCCGATGTTTTAGTTTACCGTTATAGCCGTTACTAACGGCTGTAACGGCCTGTAACGGTTTTTCTTCTTCATGGAATATCTCAGAAACTACTTGGCCGATCTTTGTGAAAATTAGCAGGTATGTTCATTATGGGTCACGGATAATGCCCGATGTTTTAGTTTACCGTTATAGACGTTACTAACGGCTGTAACGGCTTGTAACGTTTTTTTCTTCTGTATGGAATATCTCAGAAAGTACTCGGCCGATCTTTGTGAAAATTAGCAGGTATTTTCACTATGGGTTACGGATGATGGCCGATGTTTTAGTTTACCGTTATATCCGTCACTAACAGCTGTAACGGCCAATAACGGTTTTTCTTCTTTAAGGAATATCTCAGAAAATACCTGGCCGATCTTTGTGAAATTAGCAGGTATGTCCACTATGGGTTACGAATGATGCCCGATGTTTTAGTTTACCATTATAGCCGTTACTAACGGCTATAACGGCCCATAACGGTTTTTCTTCTTTATGGAATCTTTCAGAAAACACATTGTCGATCTTTCTGAAAATTTGTATGTTCATTATGGGTCACGAATGATGCTCGATGTTTTAGATTACCGTTACAGCCGTTACTAACGGCTATAACAGCCCATAACGGTTTTTCTTCTTTACAGAATATCTCAGAAAGTACTTAGCCGATCTTTCTGAAAATTTGTAGGCATGTTCATTATGGGTCACGGATGGTGCCCGATGTTTTAGTTTACCGTTATAGCCGTACTAACGGCTATAACGGCCCGTAACGGTTTTTCTTTTTCATGGAATATCTTAGAAAGTATGTGGCCGACATTTCTGAAAATTTGTAGGTATGTTCATTATGGGTCACGGATGATGCCCGTTGTTTTAGTTTACCGTTATAGCCGTTACTAACTGCCCATAATGGTTTTCTTCTTTATGGAATCTCAGAAAGTAACTGGCCGATCTTTCTGAAAATTTGTATGTTCATTATAGGTCACAGATGATGGCCGATGTTTACCAGAATAGTCATTACTAACGGTTACACCAGCCCAAGACGATTCTTCCTCGTTATGGAATATCTCACGCGTATTCAGGATAAACTGGGAGTACGTTCATATGCTTTGCATCTTGTTTTTTTTTTTTCTGGGGCAATGTGCTACATTCCGTGTAGTAAGAGTCAATCAAGCTTGTTTTATTCCGGCAGTTCCGCGCTTTCTCTCAGTTCCGCGCTTTCTCTCAGTTCCACGCTTTCTCTCAGTTCCACGCTTTCTCGCAGTTCCACGCTTTCTCGCAGTTCCACGCTTTCTCGCAGTTCCACGCTTTCTCTCAGTTCCACGCTTTCTCTCAGTTCCGCGCTTTCTCTCAGTTCCGCGCTTTCTCTCAGTTCCGCGCTTTCTCTCAGTTCCGCGCTTTCTCTCAGTTCCGCGCTTTCTCTCAGTTCCGCGCTTTCTCGCAGTTCCACGCTTTCTCTCAGTTCCACGCTTTCTCTCAGTTCCGCGCTTTCTCTCAGTTCCGCGCTTTCTCTCAGTTCCGCGCTTTCTCGCAGTTCCACGCTTTCTCGCAGTTCCACGCTTTCTCGCAGTTCCACGCTTTCTCTCAGTTCCACGCTTTCTCTCAGTTCCACGCTTTCTCTTTCTCTCAGTTCCGCGCTTTCTCTCAGTTCCGCGCTTTCTCGCAGTTCCACGCTTTCTCGCAGTTCCACGCTTTCTCTCAGTTCCGCGCTTTCTCTCAGTTCCGCGCTTTCTCTCAGTTCCGCGCTTTCTCTCAGTTCCGCGCTTTCTCGCAGTTCCACGCTTTCTCGCAGTTCCACGCTTTCTCGCAGTTCCACGCTTTCTCTCAGTTCCACGCTTTCTCTCAGTTCCACGCTTTCTCTCAGTTCTACGCTTTCTCGCAGTTCCACGCTTTCTCGCAGTTCCACGCTTTCTCGCAGTTCCACGCTTTCTCGCAGTTCCACGCTTTCTCTCAGTTCCACGCTTTCTCGCAGTTCCACGCTTTCTCGCAGTTCCACGCTTTCTCGCAGTTCCACGCTTTCTCTCAGTTCCACACTTTCTCTCAGTTCTATGCTTTCTCTCAGTTCCACGCTTTCTCGCAGTTCCACGCTTTCTCTCAGTTCTACGCTTTCTCGCAGTTCCATGCAGAGAAAGTATGGAACTGAGAGAAAGCGTGGAACTGAGAGAATGCACTTTAATGTTAGACAATCCAAATCTAAGGCTTGTCATTATGTATTTAAAATGCCTGTCAATTTGCACAGATACGTAGGTTGGAATACGATGTAATGGACAGAAGTGTCTGTAGAAATCAAATCTACAACTGCACACACGACGTCATAGAGTTTATAAATAACATGACACCACACATAACACACCACATCAGACATACCACACTACAATCCATGCCTAACGTAGGACACGACATACCACACGTCGCACGACATTATAAATCACACATATCACACAAAATCAGACACAACACATAGCATAACACATTCACACATCACACATAAAACTCAAAATCGCACAGCGCACATCACATACATCCCACATGACACGTCACCCGATTCATGAAATCACACTGCATGACACATAGCGCACATTGCACACGCCACACAAAATCAGACAGCTTACATGACACTACATGACTTCATAACAATACACAAACTCCCACATAGCATCGCCAGAAAGTGTGAGAGGGTCTCCACGCTTTCCTGCACTTGTGAGAAAGCATGACAACGACCACACTTCCTTGCAGTTATGAGGAAACATAGTTAGTGACTGACCACACTTTCTTGCAGTTATGAGGAAGCGTAATTGGTGACTGACCACACCTTTCTTGCAGTTAGGAGGAAACATAGTTGGTTACTGACCACACTTTCTTGCAGTTATGAGGAAACACAGTTGGTTACCGACCACACTTTCTTGCAGTTAGGAGGAAGCACAGTTGGTGACTGACCACACTTTCTTGCAGTTATGAGGAAACATAGTTGGTTACTGACCACACTTTCTTGCAGTTATGAGGAAACACAGTTGGTTACCGACCACACTTTCTGCAGTTATACGGAAGCATAGTTGATGACTGACAACATTTGCTTGCAGTTAGGAGGAAACATAGTTGGCGACTGACCACACTTTCTTGCAGTTAAGAGGAAACATAGTTGGTGACGGACCACACTTTCTTGCGGTTATGAGGAAGCACAGTTGGTGACGGACCACACTTTCTTGCAGTTATACGGAAACATAATTGATGACTGACCACACTTTCTTGCAGTTATACGGAAGCACAGTTGGTGACTGACCACACTTTCTTGCAGTTATACCGAAGCATAGTTGATGACTGACCACACTTTTTTGCAGTTCGGAGGAAACATAGTTGGTGACTGACCACACCTTCTTGCAGTTCGGAGGAAACATAGTTGGTGACTGACAACATTTGCTTGCAGTTAGGAGGAAACATAGTTGGCGACTGACCACACTTTCTCGCAGTTAAGAGGAAACATAGTTGGTGACGGACCACACTTTCTTGCAGTTATGAGGAAGCACAGTTGGTGACGGACCACACTTTCTTGCAGTTATGAGGAAACATAGTTGGTTACTACTGACCACACTTTCTTGCAGTTATGAGGAAACACAGTTGGTGACTGACCACACTTTCTTGCAGTTAGGAGGAAACATAGTTGGTGATTGACCACACTTTCTTGCAGTTATGAGGAAACATAGTTGGTGATTGACCACATTTTTTGCAGTTATGAGGAAACACAGTTGGAGACTGACCACACTTTCTTGCCCCCCCCCCCCCCCCCCCGTATTGTCTTGTACTTATGAGAAAGTACGGCAGAGGTAGAGGAAACAACCACACTTTCTGGCATTAATGAGAAAGCATGGTAGAGGAAACTACCACACTTTCTTGCAGTCATGAGAAAGCATGGCAGAGGAAACCACCACACTTTCTGGCATTAACGAGAAAGCATGGTACAGGAAACCACCACACTTTCTGGCATTAATGAGAAAGCAAGGTACAGGAAACTACCACACTTTCTTGCAGTCATGAGAAAGCATGGCAGAGAAAATTACCGAACTTTCTTGCATTAATGAGAAAGTATGGTACAGGAAACGACCACACTTTCTTCCATTAATGAGAAAGCACGGTAGAGGACACGACACTTTCTGGCATTAATGAGAAAGCATTGTACAGGAAACTACCACACTTTCTTCCATTAATGAGAAAGCATGGTAAGGGAAACCACCACACTTTCTGGCATTAAAGCAAGGTACAGGAAACGACCACACTTTCTGGCATTAATGAGAAAGCAAGGTACAGGAAAATGACCACATTTTCTGGTATTAAGAAAAAGCATGGTACAGGAAACCACCACACTTTCTGGCATTAATAAGAAAGCATGGTACAGGAAACCGCCACACTTTCTGGCACTAATGAGAAGGCATGGTACACGAAACCGCCACTCTTTCTGGCATTAATGAGAAAACATGGTACAGGAAACCACCACACTTTCTGGCATTAATAATGACAAGATGGTACTGGAACCACCACACTTTCTTAATTAATGAAAGTGATAGAGGAACTACACACTTTTGCATTAACGTATGTACAGGAACGACCACATTTCTTGCATTAATAGAAAGCATGTGGTACAGACTACCACACTTTCTGGCATTGATGAGGAAAGCATGCTACGGAAACCACACTTTTGTTAATGAAAAAGCATGTAGAGGAACACCACAGTTTCTTGTATTCGAGAAGCACGTAGATACTTTCTTGCATTAATGAGGAAAATGTTGGTATAGAACGACCACACTTTCTTTGGGATTAATGAGGAAGCATGGTTAGGTGACGACCACACTTTCTTGCAGTCATGAGAAAGCATTGGTAGAAACGACCATACTTTCTTGCATTAAAGAGAAAGCATAGTTACGGAGAACGACCACATTTCTTGCATTAATGAGAAAGCAGATTGAAAACGACCAAATTTCTTGCATAACCGAAACGACCCACCCCTTTCTTGCAGTCATGAGAAAGTAGGAATAAAAACAAAAACATCATACTTTTTTGCATTAATGAGAAAGCGTGGTACGAGGAAACAACCACACTTTCTTGCAGAATAAGAAAGCATGGTCAGGAAACCACCACACTTTCTGGCATTAAGAGAAAGTATGGTTGATAAACGACCACACTTTCTGGCATTAATGAGAAAGCAGGTACAGGAAACACCACACTTCTTGACATTAATGAGAAAGCATGGCAGGAAACTACCACACGTTCTGCATTAAAGGAAGAACAGGAAACGACTGCACTTTGTGCATTAATGAGAAAGCAGGTAGATAAACGACACACTTTCTGGCATTAATGAGAAAGCATGGTACAGGAAACCACCACGCGTTTCTGGCATCAATGAAAAAGCATGGTACAGGAAGCCACCACGCTTTCTGGCATCAATGAAAAGCATGGTACAGGAAACACCACCGTTTCTGGCATTAATGAGAAAGCATGGTACAGGAAAACCACCACATTTTCTGCATTAAGAAAAAGCATGGTACAGGAAACGACCACACTTTCTGCATTAAAAGAAGCATGGTACAGGAAACCGACCACACTTTTTGCATTAATGAGAAGCATGGTACAGAAACGACCACACTTTCTGCATTAATGAGAAAGCATGGTACAGGAAACCACCACACTTTCTGCATATAATGAGAAAGCATGGTACGGAAACCACCACACTTTCTTGCATTAATGAAAAGCATGTAGAGGAAACGACCACACTTTCTTGCATTAAAGTATGGTACAGGAAACGACGCACTTTCTGCATTAATGAGAAAGCATGGTACAGAAACGACCACACTTTCTGCATTAATGAGAAAGCATGGTACAGGAAACCACCACACTTTCTTGCATTAATGAAAAAGCATGGTAAGGAAACCACCACACTTTCTTGCTTAATGAGAAAGTATGGTACAGAAAGCACACACTTTCTTGCATTAATGAGAAAGTATGGTACAGGAAACACCACACTTTCTGCATTAATGAGAAGCATGGTACAGGAACACCACACTTTCTTGCATTATGAGAAAGTACTGGTACAGGAAACACCACACTTTCTTGCATTAATGAGAAAGTATGGTACAGAAACCACCACACTTTCTTGCATTAATGAGAAAGCATGGTAAGAAAACCACCCACTTTCTTGCATAAAGGAAACACCACACTTTCTTGCACTTATGAGAAAGTACGGTACAGAAACCACCACACTTTTTGCATTAATGAGAAAGTACGGTACAGGAAGCCACCACACTTTCTTGCATAATAGAGAAAGTATGGTACAGGAAACCATCACACTTTCTTGCAGTTAATGAGAAAGTATGGTTGATGAAACGACCACACTTTCTTGCATTAATGAGAAAGATGGTACAGGAAACCATCACACTTTCTGCATTAATGAGAAAGTATGGTACAGGAAACCACTACACTTTCTGGCATTAATGAGAAAGTGGCTGGGAATGATAATGGTTCCTTGCTAAGTGCAAGAAAGCGTGGTAGGGCCGGGCTCCCATCCTTTCTCGCACTGTGCGAGAAAGCGTGAGAGGAAACGTAAAATTGCGAGAATCCTTAAGCTAATAGAGGTCACTGATCCGCTGAAACGAGTGCGGAGCATGACGACACGCCCCATCGCTGGTGACTGCAATCTGCCCCCCCCCCTCCCCCACCAGCACCCTCCCCCCCCTCCCCGGGCAGGCAATGTACAGAAACATCTGAGGAAACTCGACCTTTCTTCCCCTCCGAAGAGGACACAACGACAGCCACTGGTCCCCCTTTTCAAGATGGTAGACAGGCAGGTGCCGGCTATGCACACGCGAAAACACACACACACACACACACACACACACACACACACACACACACACACACACACACACACACACACACACGTTTTTGACAACTACAGCAGAAGAGGATGATGGAAGTAGAATCAGCTTAAAAACAGATCTGCCTGTAAGTTTTGGACTTCATCAACTTTTCTCTGATGCCCATGAGATTGGTCAACGAAGAATGACATGTTTCAGTTTCTTCCGCGATTCTTTGCATATAAGATCAAGCAGGCCACCTTTATAAGATGTCCGATACCTGAAATGATTTAACAGCAAATCGCGTATTCCAAAATTGAATCTTGGAATCTTGTTGTTTCGGGCTGTAATTGGCTATCTATAATTGAGATGATGTGATTTTTCTAGCCATGAGCGTCACAAGAATTGTTCCAAAAATAAAAACTTATGATTATCATGAATATGATCAGATTATTTTCTGCCTCTCCCATCTGCAGCCTACCAGTCGGAGGTGACAGAGGCGTCAAAGGACTTTCGTATTTTCAGCACCTTAATACAAACCTCTCTCTCTCTCTCTCTCTCTCTCTGTGTGTGTGTCTGTCTGTCTGTCTGCCTGACTAAACAACCGTCCTGTCATGTCTCAAAAACAAACTTCACAAATGTCTGTGCCTTCGGCTGAAAAAGCTGAATGCATATGACTATTGGTTTCATTCTTGTATTTTAACGTCTGCAGTGGTAAAGATAGTCTCGTCTGCAAAGTGCGGAGTCCTGGACCCCAGCAGAGCATTATGTGACTCAGACTCAGGCTCCAGTCAAGACTTTGTCACAAGAACCCTTAAATGATTCATGCGGTGTGTGTGTGTGTGTGTGTGTGTGTGTGTGTGTGTGTGTGTGTGTGTGTGTGTGTGTGTGCGTGCGTGCGTGCGTGTATGCGTGCGTGCGTGCATGTGTGCGTGCGTGCGTGCGTGCGTGCGTGCGTGTGTGTGTGTGTGTGTGTGTGTGTGTGTGTGTGTGTGTGTGTGTGTGTGTGTGTGTGTGTGTGAGCGCGCGCGCGCGCGGGCGCGCCTGCGTGCGTGTGTGTGTAAGTGTGTGTGTGTGCGTGTGTGTGTGTGTGTGTGGATGGGAATACCATCAATTTTTCAGTGAATATGCCATTTAGAGTCC
>CM065725.1:62116930-62121930 GCA_033310375.1 Conus canariensis
CCCAACGTCCGGCGTGTAGCATGTAAGTGTCAATGACAGCAAGACAGGTGTCCCTTGCCATTTCATTTAAAGGAAAATTGACCTCTATAGGTAAACAGAAACACACACAGGCAGATTTTTCTTTTTTGCGTGGGTAGTTGGTGCTGTGCTATGATGATGTTTTCGCTCAGGAGGAAGCACATGTCATTTCACACGTTAACCAGTTGCACTGATAAAGTTATACCAAAAAAAAAAAAATCAATAAACCAATGCTATTTAGCTGTATATTTCATGTATTCTGTGACGACCTGCGACAGTGACTTGAACCGCGTGAAAAAATTAAAAGCCTGGTTTGAAACAGCTTTGTGATGAAAGAGAGGTCTAATCAGCCAAGGAGAGAGTGATCTTTGCTGCTGTAGCTGGAACTAGGCCACTTCGACGCACTGGCAGTACACACGCCCTTTTAACCTCTACGGAAAGCTTGGGAGTAACTCGCCGATAGCCTCCCTTCCGTTCTCCGTTCCCTCCTCTAAACTACCTCCCATTAATCGCACGCGAGTCGCTCTCTCGGTGTGTTTGATTTCATTGACAGTCTGCCGTTCAGCTCCTTTTGTGCAAGCTCAACTCTCAAATTGCCTGGCTTTATGGAGCAGAAGAAAGATTCCATTTGAACAGATAGATCTTCGTGGCACGTTTCTGGAGGAAAGTTTTCGTTTGTTTGTTGTGTCAGATTCGGTCGCGTTTGAAAGTTTCTTGCCACAGAAGCGGAGCTAACATATCTTCCAGGCGACGAAAAGTCGCCCTTTAACAGTAGCCGTTCACATACAAGTCGGATACTGATGTGGAAGTCCACAACATGTCTTCACCTCATACTCCAGTGCAGTTACCTTTACCGCTGCAACGCACGCCCCATGCAGGGGATTGCCAGAGATGATGGGCAGCAGAAGGCCAAGCGCGCACGCTCACCCCCCAAAAGGTCAGAGATTACAGGTCATCTATCAGCCCTCGGGGATCGGGAGCCTCCATCGGCGCTTTAGCTAATTTCCCATTTGGACATTACGGAATGAGCCGCCAGGTCGGTCCGTCGACTCGACACGCACAGCATCGCACGTGAACAACGGGGTTGCCGTGACAGCGCCGGCAGGAGGTCGGGATGAATGCTGCTGCAAATTGATACTTGTCCGCGCAGTGACTCTCTACTTTGCCCCACCCCATCCCTTCCTACACCCTACACCCCTGCTGCACCGTAGCTCATGGTTCCATGCCTTCCTCCTCCCCCCCTCCCGTCCTCCCACAATACCGTTCCCCACCGGTCCTCCCTGTCCCCCTCCTTTACCTTCTTCACACTCACCTTCCCTTTCTCCCTCCCTGCTTCCTTTGTTCTCTCGTGGCTCTGTGTCCAACATGATCATGATTAGAGGAGCCGCAGACTCCTCTCTCGTGACGGAGGCTGGCAACGTGGCGTTTGGAAACAGGGGGGGGGGGGGGGGAGATCGGCATCGTTCTGGAACTTCCCAGCAAGCCTTGCAGTAATAGGCGGGGGGGGGTGGGGGTGGGTGGGGGGTGAAAGGGGGGTGAGGGTGGTGGGGGTGTGAAGGTGGAGAGGAGGCGTAAGAGTGTGGCTCAAAGGGGGAATGGGAGAAGGGTGGTGTGTGGGTGTGTGGGACAGCCTGAACGAAGGGTGGGTTGTTGGGTGGAGGGGAATGGTTCCAAGTGAGTTTCCTGACGGCTCAATCCTGGGTCCTCTGTTATTCCTAACCTATATCAATCACCTCCAGATGCGAGTACCTACCCAAAAAGTTGCAAGCTTGCTCCGGTTTTAGCCGGGATGTATGAGCAGAACGTTTGTATTGAGTAATACAAGGAAACGCATGCGCAGCTTTTTTCTCCAGATCACGAAACAGTCATTCTTCTTCTTTTTTTTTCTTTCAAATTTTGCCCAAGCAAGCTTTCACTCCACGTAAAATTGGGTCGGGTGAACACTCTCAGTTGATAGGATGGGACTTGAGGTAAAACGTTCCGTCATACATCCCGGTACGATGCGATTTAACCAAGACATGCCTGGGGTGATTTCATCACGGAATCTTCAGAAGTTAGTATACACGGGGGTAAAGTGTTCAGCATTGACAAAATCAGGAGATTCCTGGATTTTTAAGTTAAGTATTTTATCGACCATTCTGTGAGAAAGTGAACAAATTGTGAGATCGTTAGCAAAAGTGTGAGAGAAAAAAAAGTGATCAAGAGGCGAGAGAGATCGTGGGCAAAATGTGAAGAATGAACGAAGAGTGAGAAAGCGGACACAGTGTCCTAGAGTGAAGACAAGGACGTGAAAATGAGCAGCTTGTGAAAGGTGGGCAACAGGAGGGAACTAGCAACGTGTGAGAAAGTGGGGCGACATGTGAGAAAGTGGGGTGACGTGTGATAAAGTGGGGCGGACAATGTGAGAAAGTGGGGCGACGTGTGAGAAAGTGGGGCGACGTGTGAGAAAGTGGGGCGACGTGTGAGAAAGTGGGGCGACATGTGAGAAAGTGGGGCGACATGTGAGAAAGTGGGGCGACATGTGAGAAAGTGGGGCGACATGTGAGAAAGTGGGGGTGACGTGGTGATACAGTGGGGCGACATGTGAGAAAGTGGGGCGACATGTGAGAAAGTGGGGTGACGTGTGATACAGTGGGGCGACGTGTGATAAAGTGGGGCGACGTGTGATAAAGTGGGGCGACGTGCGATAAAGTGGGGCAACGCTTAGGAAACTGGACGATGCGTCAGAACGTGGGTCAAATGTGAGACAGCGGGCAACGCCTGAGTTAAAAAAAAAAAAAAAAAGCGGGTAATGTGTGAGAATGGGTAACGTGTGTGAGAAAGTGGCCAGAGAGTCAGGCAGATGGACATGTGTGAGGAAGTGGCCAAAGTCAGGCAGATGGACATGTGTGAGAAAGTGGCCAGCGAGTCAGGCAGATGGACATGTGTGAGGAAGTGGCCAAAGTCAGGCAGATGGACATGTGTGAGGAAGTGGCCAGCGAGTCAGGCAGATGGACATGTGTGAGGAAGTGGCCAAAGTCAGGCAGATGGACCATGTGTGAGGAAGTGGCCTTGTGACTTCCTTGCGGTGGCTCACTGTCTCACAATGGTCAGAAGCGAATCCACTACGACAGAGTAGCCGGCACAGTGATGGCAATGGTAATGCCGCTTCTAGCCCAGCCGACCGCAAAGGGCCACATCAGGGCTGAAACCGCGCTGAAGCTAACTCACAAGTCATTAAAAAAACTAACAAACAAACAAAACAAAAAACCCAAGAAAACCAAACAAACTCTTTCACAGAACTCTTTAAAACACACCTTCCAAAAAACTACATCGGGAATTTTGTTACAAATCCATCCCCCCAAGCAAAGCGAGACGCAGTTGACATGGCTTAGAATGGCATACAGCTTGAGATCACCTGAACATTGAGCATATCGACAGTGCTACCGGGTCCACTAAGATTCACACCCGTGTCTTCGAGGAGGGCACAAAGATAACAGCTGCCAGGCGAAGGTGTGGTCGGAATGTAGACAAGGAGGAGGGAGGAGGAAGAAGGTTGGGAGAGGGGATAAGGGGGGAAGGGGAAGGTGAAGTGGAGGGGGTGTGAGGCAGACGTTTCGGGCTTGAAATGTGGAGTTGAGGATGGGAAAGGGGTCAGAGGCGGAAGGGTACAAGTCCTGCATGGCTAAAGTGTCGAATGGGACATTTTCTTGTCATCTCTGAGAAAGAAAGAAAGACAGACTAAAAAGAAGAAGAAGAAGAAGAAGAAGAAGAAGAAGAAGAAGAAGAAGAAGAAGAGGAGAGAGAGAGAGAGAGAGAGAGAGAGAGAGAGAGAGAGAGAGAGAGAGAGAGAGAGAGACAGACAGACAGACAGACAGACAGACAGACAGAAGAAGAAGAAGAAGAAGAGAGAAGAAGAAGAAGAAGAAGAAGAGAGGAGAGAGAGAGAGAGAGAGAGAGAGAGAGAGAGAGAGAGAGAGAGAGAAGGAAAACGAATGCAAATGTCTACCCGTGAATGAGCGTTCATATAAACGGAACACAATAAATTCAGACTTGGGACACAATAAATTCAGACACATGCGTCAAAATGAATATTAAGCATATTAGTCACAATTATAAAATGAGATAGACAGAGGGCAGAGGGGCATAGTTGTACATAGAAGCAGTTATAAAATGAGGCAGATAGAGGACAGAAGGGTATAGCTGTACACGGCTATCGATAGAGAGAGAGAGGCAGAGGCAGAGACAGAGACACAGAATACGAATATAAATGTTTATCACTGTGGTTCCGGACTGACGGGGTATTCACATAAACAAACCACAGTAGTTCAGACACACATCAACAGAAATAGTAAGCAACTTTGCAGGATTTGAAAAAAAAAAGTGTACTGAATATATAGGCACCAATAGATGAAGAGAGACAAGCAAGCAAGCCACTGAAGTTTTCCTATCGCTATGTTAGTGTCAGAGAGTTGCAGCCCTTTGCCTGCCGAACAACCAATGTTATTTGGAGCAAGCTCATCTTGTTTACGAGAAAGATACAAACCGCAGTGAATGCTGGGAATGCTCTGACTGAAAGTACGAAAAAAAAAAGTTGATGGGTTCTTCTTCTCCTCATAAACGCCCTGTTTGTTCTCTGTTGGTGGTTTCGCATACGAAGCCCGCCGCCCCCCCCCCCCCCCTCACCCCCTCCCCTCCTTTGAAATCACTCTTCGTGCAGCTCTGACCTGCTCGCTTTGTGACGTTTACACTCCGCTTTTACGTAAATCTTGCACTCAATTCCCGTTACGATGAATGCCGTGTATTGTAAATTGATATACGGTGCAGCAGACTGGGACATAGTCTTACAACAGACAAAGCCTACGTGGATGTCGTACACAGAGACACCTACAAGAATGACATATACTGACTGTTAACCATCTTTTTTTTTTTTTTTAAACAAAAACTAAATTTTGAATCGATGCTTTGCAGACTGATATTTGCAGGAAAACTAGTACAACGAG
>CM065725.1:62126930-62129430 GCA_033310375.1 Conus canariensis
GTGTGTGTGTGTGTGTGTGTGTGTGTGTGTGTGTGTTGTGTGGTGCGCGTGCGTGCGTGCGTGCGTGCGTGCGTGGTGTGGTGTGTGTGTGGTGTGTGTGTGTGTGTGTGTGTGTGTGTGTGTGTGTGCGTGCGTGCGTATGTACGTGCCGGTGTGCGTGCGTGCCGGTGTGATCGCGCGCGCGCGCGCGGCGGTGTGTGTGTGTGTGTTGTGTGTTGTGTGTGTGTGTGTGTGTGTGTGTGTGGTTTAGAGTGTTTGTCGCGCTGATCTGTAGGTCGCTAGAAGTTTGAAGCGTTAGTGTGGATAGACGAGATTAAATTATCTATCCAACGCAACCTCGCGCACGTTATTTTTTATTTATTTATTTTTTTTTTTGCAAAAGTCAAAAAACTAGTTAACGCTTTCAATTTTTTTTTAATGCACGCACCACTTAGTGGACAAACATAGACATACTATATATATATATATATATATATATATATATATATATATAAAAGACTTAACGAAAGAAATGCGTCGCGGGAGAACTTCCCCTCCACGTAATACAGTTAATGTGTAAGTAGACGTAGTAACCGGGAGATGATGGAAAACGTCGCGAAGAGATGGGGACGTCGAAACGCGTTGGAGAACGGTGACAGCGATGAGAAGACGACGAAAGAAAGGGTTGAAGTATCGATGCAACGACGACAAGAAGAAAGGTCTCCCCTGCAACATAGGATGGGGGAGCACGAAATGTCTACTAGGTTTTTACTTCGCCGAGTAATCACTGGAGCACCCTTCTTTGTGTCAATAATTCATTAATTTGCAAGTGATAGGCTATTTCATCATAAAACTACGTTTCCAAAATTCGACAGATCCCAAACTGTCATCCGACGTACAATGTCCAGGTGTCGGTGATCCCCCCCTCCCCCCCCCCCCCCCCTCCCCAAAAGGCAACATAATAATAGAGTTTCGAAACTGAGACACGAATATGGACATTTGCCTGTCTGGCATATTACCAAATCAAAAAATATATGGCAATACAAATGTTCAACAACGAATGAAAATGCAATATCGATCTAGTGTTCCTACGCAACCATACCCAGGTGAGGACGTGACAAGAATAAATACAAAACAGGCGGACGGGTACCGCAACCGAGATACATGGACACCACAAACATCTTCGTCCGTTCCCTTGAAGCATGACACGTCACCACAGACTCACCAGCACGACCCACTTCAACGATGGCCACGAAAACTCCTCCCCAGAGGCGGCTCAACTGATGGTACGAGGAGGACAAAAATGGAGCAACACGACACGGACCGAAAGGGAAAAAAAAGAAGAAAAGAAAGAAAATTTGGTCCACATAATCGCCTCGTCATTGATGACAAGAATATGAGCGCGCCTTGCAAGTAAAAGTAAAGAATTACAGAAATATCAATAGCGCGCGCGAGCTGATTCATACAACGTCACAGTGTGTGTGTGTGTGTGTGTGTGTGTGTGTGTGTGTGTGTGTGTGTGTGTGTGTGTGCGCGCCCGCGCGCGCGCGCGCGCGTGTGTGTGTGTGTGTGTGTGTGTGTGTGAGAGAGAGAGAAAAGAGAAGAGAGTGAGAGAAATTGTTCAACACACTGGAGATGGAAAATTAACGCAACAGATACTTACTCCTTGTTTGTTGCATATGATCCACGGACAAGTTATAACATCATACTACATGACGAGTTCGCTCCCGCACTCGACCCATGCGTCTCTCTCTCTCTCTTACCTCCCTTGCCTGGCTTCAAGCAAGACGTGTATCTGCTCCGGTAAATGTCTGCCTGTATTACCACTAAATCATTCAGCATGCCTGTCGAAGGTCTCCCGGCTGTCTACTTTAGAAACGACGAAGTAGACAGGTAATAGCAGTAGGCAGAGCGCAAAGGAAAACTGTCACCATTCTGCAATGGACTACATCTACCGTTCGTCCCCCTGCTGCACAAAATCCTAGGCCACAGCGTATTGACGTAAATGTCCGTCACAGCTAAAACACGGATAGGCACTGAGAAGAGGTCCAGAGAACAGTCAAAAGGAAAAGGCAAGAGAACATACATGTATTATGAAGATACATGACACCACTGCGCTTATTCTACCAATGTTGATAGAACAGAGAAAATAAATCAGCCGTGCAGCACGTGCCGACATGTTCAAGGGTGACAACCGTCTTCTTCCGATGTGCCCCACCTTGCACGAGAAACACGGCACACACAGCACACAAGCTCATAGGTGTCAACCCAATTGTCCTCATTTTACAACTTCCCATAGTGAAAAGTACTTTTCCCCTTATTCCCAGCCCCAAAACCTTACACATTACAGAAAACGCAAAAACATGAACAAAAATTGCTGTGAATACAATGTAATACTGAGTATCAGGCAGAACTTCTTAAACACACACACACACACACACACACTCCTTGAGGTGTCGCCCACTACCAACTCGAGCCTTTTCAGCTGCAAGGGGGTTCGTGGCCATTCTCGATTCAAACA
>CM065725.1:62136930-62141930 GCA_033310375.1 Conus canariensis
AAATTGAACAGCTTCAAATATTCATTGCTATGAAGATAGCCAGAACTAGAATAAGATTCTGCATTTAGAATTCTGAAGGGGTCTGGAAGAAGAACAGTTCCATTATTCAATGTTTGTGAGATAATCGAAATTGGACACTTTCAAGCTTCAACGCTAGAGGAAAAAAAAAAGCCAAACCTAGAACATTTTTGATCACTTAGTGTTGGAAAAATGACCGAAGTAGAGCAGTTCCCAGCATTCAGTGTTCAGAAGAGGACCGGTACTAAAACAGTTCCCAGCGTTCAGTGTTCAGAAGAGGACCGGTACTAAAACAGTTCCCAGCATTCAGTGTTCAGAAGAGGACCGGTACTAAAACAGTTCCCAGCATTCAGTGTTCAGAAGAGGACCGGTACTAAAACAGTTTCCAGCATTCAGTGTTCAGAAGAGGACCGGTACTAAAACAGTTTCCAGCATTCAGTGTTCAGAAGAGGACCGGTACTAAAACAGTTCCCAGCGTTCAGTGTTCAGAAGAGGACCGGTACTAAAACAGTTCCCAGCGTTCAGTGTTCAGAAGAGGACCGGTACTAAAACAGTTCCCAGCATTCAGTGTTCAGAAGAGGACCGGTACTAAAACAGTTCCCAGCATTCAGTGTTCAGAAGAGGACCGGTACTAAAACAGTTTCCAGCATTCAGTGTTCAGAAGAGGACCGGTACTAAAACAGTTCCCAGCATCCAGTGTTCAGAAGAGGACCGGTACTAAAACAGTTTCCAGCATCCAGTGTTCAGAAGAGGACCGGTACTAAAACAGTTCCCAGCGTTCAGTGTTCAGAAGAGGACCGGTACTAAAACAGTTTCCAGCATCCAGTGTTCAGAAGAGGACCGGTACTAAAACAGTTCCCAGCGTTCAGTGTTCAGAAGAGGACCGGTACTAAAACAGTTTCCAGCATCCAGTGTTCAGAAGAGGACCGGTACTAAAAACAGTTCCCAGCATTCAGTGTTCAGAAGAGGACCGGTACTAAAACAGTTTCCAGCATTCAGTGTTCAGAAGAGGACCGGTACTAAAACAGTTCCCAGCATTCAGTGTTCAGAAGAGGACCGGTACTAAAACAGTTCCCAGCATTCAGTGTTCAGAAGAGGACCGGTACTAAAACAGTTTCCAGCATTCAGTGTTCAGAAGAGGACCGGTACTAAAACAGTTCCCAGCGTTCAGTGTTCAGAAGAGGACCGGTACTAAAACAGTTTCCAGCATTCAGTGTTCAGAAGAGGACCGGTACTAAAAACAGTTCCCAGCGTTCAGTGTTCAGAAGAGGACCGGTACTAAAACAGTTTCCAGCATTCAGTGTTCAGAAGAGGACCGGTACTAAAACAGTTTCCAGCATTCAGTGTTCAGAAGAGGACCGGTACTAAAACAGTTTCCAGCGTTCAGTGTTCAGAAGAGGACCGGTACTAAAACAGTTTCCAGCATTCAGTGAGCTGATGGGGGCCGGAACTGGAACCATTTCCAGCATTGACTGTTCAGAAGATGATCTGAAAAAGAACAGTTTCCAGCACTGACTGTTCAGAAGATGATCTGAAAAAGAACAGTTTCCAGCATTGACTGTTCAGAAGATGATCTGAAAAAGAACAGTTTCCAGCATTGACTGTTCAGAAGATGAGCTGAAAAAGAACAGTTTCCAGCATTGACTGTTCAGAAGATGAGCTGAAAAAGAACAGTTTCCAGCATTGACTGTTCAGAAGATGAGCTGAAAAAGAACAGTTTCCAGCATTGACTGTTCAGAAGATGATCTGAAAAAGAACAGTTTCCAGCACTGACTGTTCAGAAGATGATCTGAAAAAGAACAGTTTCCAGCATTGACTGTTCAGAAGATGATCTGAAAAAGAACAGTTTCCAGCATTGACTGTTCAGAAGATGAGCTGAAAAAGAACAGTTTCCAGCATTGACTGTTCAGAAGATGAGCTGAAAAAGAACAGTTTCCAGCATTGACTGTTCAGAAGATGAGCTGAAAAAGAACAGTTTCCAGCATTGACTGTTCAGAAGATGATCTGAAAAAGAACAGTTTCCAGCATTGACTGTTCAGAAGATGATCTGAAAAAGAACAGTTTCCAGCATTGACTGTTCAGAAGATGATCTGAAAAAGAACAGTTTCCAGCGTTCAACGTTCAGACGGTGACTTGGGATTACAATGATTGTTAGAACTCGGTTTTTGAAATGATGACTGGAGCAAGAACGGTTTCCGGCATTCAGTGATCAGAAGTTTACTGCAAATCGAGCAACTTTCAATATTTCAATATTCAGAAGATGGCTGGAAGTAGAACATTGTCTAGCATTTGGTCTTCAGATAATGTGGAGGTAGGACATTTCCTTCACTCATTGGCTGGAACCGTGAAAGTCCCCCCCCCCCCCCCCTTCCTTTTTTTTATTGTGTTCATCGACAGGTTTTTAACTTTAACGACTAATAATAAGTGACGGTAAGCAGGTCATTACACCAACTTTCTTTCTTTGTAATTTCAACAATTTTTCTGTGGCGTGCAAGGCATTACTGCTGAAATGCCGTATTTGTGTTCAGGATGAGGTAGATGGAAATTAGTGTTCGTAATGAGTGACAGTGGCTGTGACATGCACTCTTGCCTAATGATATAAATGTAATTAATAGCGAACCGCCAAGAAAACGTAGACACACGAATCGCAAGACAAAACACGACGCGTTTCGACTCGTTGTCCTGAGTGTTTTGTATCTTGCCTGAAGAAGACCTAAGAGGTCGAAATGCGTCGTCTTTTGTGATTCGTTTGTCTACGTTTTTTTTTGCGGTACGCTATTAATTAAATTTAAGATTTGTATAGATTTCCCCCTGCAGTCGCTTCACTTTGCAATTAGATCTAATGATATAAATGATAATAAGGGGTGGGGGGGGGGGGGGGGTACTCATATGGTGCGTTTCCCCACTCCATGAGCATGCTCCCTGTGCTTTTTGCTGGGCTTGTAAAAGTTAATAATGAATAAATGAAATTAATGGAGACGTTATAGATACCACATACAAATGCCCACTGATCTGTGGAAAAAAACAACAACGCTGAGGGGCATCAACAGTAGACAAGACGAAAGAAAAAGTCTAACTGTATGAAAATTAAATAAAACTAAGACATGATAAAGCGAGTGGAGGGGAGGGGAGGGGAGGGGAGGGGGGTTAGAGAAGTGAGGGAGGGGGCGGGAAGGTGGGCAGAGAAGAAGTGCCGAAGAAGGCTCAGCGAGATTGATCTGGAACCCGCCTGTTCTTTCTGAATGTTGTCTGTTGCGTGACAGAAAGAGCAGAAACTTCAGACATTGCTGCAAGGAGAAAAAAAAAAACCGGGGAAGGCGGTGGTGGAAAGGGAGAAGGGTGGGTGTGAAAGGAGGGAATGGTAGGGGGGGGGGGGGGGGCGGGGGGGGGGGAGAGAGGAGGTAGAGAGGAGAGCGAGCAAGGGTGGTCGAAGAGGTCGGGTAGACGGGCAAATGGCAGAGCGCCAGGATTAGTAACCTATCATCAGAATGTCCTCAAGTGGAGAGTGCTTACGTTACGTTCCCCCATTGTCTCCGGCTGCAGTGTTGCGCATTCTGTGTATGTGGGTGGTGATGTGCGTGTCGGCTGTAGACGGCTGTGGTAGCTGGGTTAATGTAGTCAGCGACGAGAGTTTCCAGTGGCTCTTCATTACGAAGACGACGACGACGACGACGAGACGACGACGACGACGACGACGACGACGACGATGATGATGATGATGATGATGATGATGATGATGATGATCCTCCTCCTCCTCCTCCTCCTCCTCCTCATTTATTATCATTATCTTTTCCCCTCAGTCCTGAAAGAAACGTATCTCCAGCAATTTGATGTTGATGGCTGTATAGATATAGAAGAGCCGGGTCGGGGGTTCTCAGGCAGACAGGAGAGAGGAGGAACATCACCGGGGATTCCTGCTTCACGTCATTTGTGCATTACCGTGGTGTGATGGAGGTAGTCTGCAGACAACGGTCTGACCTTAGAAACAATAAAAAAAAAAATCCTCTGATGTTGCGGGGATGATAAGTTTTTTTTATATTTTTTTTTTATGGTATTAACAACATCGGCGTGGCTCTATCCCTTCCATTGATTCCACCCATCCTTTGCCCTTCATCTTCCTGCGGTGTTTATTCATCACGCGTGAGTGAAAATAGGCAAACTGATTCTGTTGTGTGTGTCTATTTAAAAAAAAAAATTTTTAACGTTGTCTTCGTTGTGTTTTGTTTTACCAAAGAGGAGCACAGAATGTAATGATCACTCTTATCATTGCCTTATTCAATATTTGTAAGACACAGAAGAAAAAAATCTGAGAGAGAGTGAGTGAGTGAGAGTGAGAGAGAGAGAGAGTGAGAGAGAGAGAGAGAGAGAGAGAGAGAGAGAGGGGGGGGTGAGAGAGAGTGGAGCTGGACATCATCATCTGGTTGTCAATGATTGAAAGCAGTGTCAGTGGTATCAAAGAACGCATACACAATAATAATATCAGTAAAAGGAAACAAACATCAAACTTTTCAAATTCTCTCTCTCTCTCTCTCTCTCTCTCTCTCTCTCCTCTCACACACACACACACACACAACACACACCCCATGCACGCACGCACACACACACACACACGCACACACGCACACACACACACACAAACACACACACACACACATACAACACACACGCACACACACACATACAGGCACACACACACACACACACACACAACACACACACACACACACACACACACACACACACACACACACAGAGGCACTAATTTTATGAAAGAAAATGGTTTATCATTATCTTTAGAAAAAACAAACATGGTCCTTTTTAACTCAGGTTATAACCCAGAAAAAATGCCAATATTCAGCATTAATGGAATTGCCCTTAAGTTTGTGCAAAGTGTTAAGTTTTTAGGTGTTTATCTGTCATCAAAACTTACCTGGAATCAACATATAAATCATATACTTGATAAAGCACGAAAAGCATTAAAT
>CM065725.1:62161930-62166930 GCA_033310375.1 Conus canariensis
GTAAAATGTCAAAAGACAATCTGTTCAATGTTCGGTGTCCAACAGGTATAGAAAGATAACTAGTATCAAAGAGGCTATATCAGATAATCGTGGTCGTATAGGAAATGTAAGATGATGACTGTAAAACGGGCCGAATTAGGTAATCGATGTAAAACAGTTGTTTTTTTTTTTTCTCCCTCCAACCTCCAGTTTTCCCTTTTGTTAATTTTTTGTGTTTAAGATTGTTAGTGTCAGAAGTACTTTAATCATAATCTGTGGCAAAGAGGCTGTGTTTTATGACTGATATAAACGAGGCTGCGTAATATATTCGGCATCAAAAAGGCTTTTTGGATAATCGGTGCCAAATGGGCTTTAATAATAATTCGAAATAACTGGAGCTTTGTTACATAGGTGGTGTCTTAGAGGCCACATTAAGTAAAATTGTGTCATTAGGCTGCAGTAGTTAATCGGTACGCGGTGTCAAAAAGGCTCTGTAGATACTGACTGTTAAAGACACTGGGCACAATAATCAGCGTTAAGAAGGCGTAATCGATTCAGACAGGGTCCGTTCGATAATCACTACTCTGTGTCGATAAAAACACCCTGCAGATACCCGCTGTAAAAGAGCTGTGCAAGATAATCGGCGTCAAGTACACACGATCGATTAAAACAGGCTCTGATAGGTGATCGATGCCAAGAAGGCTTTGTTAGATAATTAGTGTCAAACAGGCTCGGTGAAATAGTCTTGAGTTGAAGGGACTGTGTTAGGTAACATGTGTCAAAAAGGCTCTGTTAAAAGATCTGTGTGAAACAGACTCTTGAAATGTTAGTATCGACAGACTCTGTTACATAATTGGCGTCTTAAGGCTTTCTTACATAATAAGTGTCAAAGAGTCTGTGTGAAACAGTCTGTGTCAGAGAGGGTACGTCATGCAATATGTGTTGAAGTGTCTGTGTCGGGTAATAGGTGTCGAAGTAGCTCTGTTTAGATCATTGGTTTGAAACAAGTACCATTAGATAATCGAAAAAAAAAGTGTATAAGAGCTTAAGTTTGATAACAGATGTGAAAGGTCTTTTAGATAATATTCGGTATCAAAGGAAGTCTGTTATGTAATTCACATCAAAGAGGGTCTGTCTAGCAATTAATGTCAAAGGTCTGTTAAATAATCGTTCTTAGAAAGGTGTCTTATATAATCGGAGTGAAAAAAGGTCTGCTAAATGATTGGGATCAAAGAGGGTTTGCTAAATAATCAGAATCAAAAAGGGTTTGCTAAATAATCAGAATCAAAAAGGGTTTGCTAAATAATCAGAATCAAAAAGGGTTTGCTAAATAATCAGAATAAAAAAGGGTTTGCTAAATAATCAGAGTTCAAAGAGAGTCTTAAATGATCGGAATCAACGAGAGTTTGCTAAATAATCGGAGTCGAAGAGAGTCTGCTAAATAATCGGAGTCAAAGAGAGTCTGCTAAATAATCGGAGTCGAAGAGAGTCTGCTAAATAGTCGGAGTCGAAGAGAGTCTGCTATGTAATCGAGGTCAAAGAGGGTTTTTTTTTTTTTTTTTTTTTTAATGATTTGGTCAGAAAGACTCCTTGACATGATCAGTCTCACAGAGACTGTGCCAGGGAGTTCTTGTTCAAAGCGAGTTCCATGCCGTGTGTTCTGTTTTAACCTTTACCGTGCTTCCTGGGTCTTCCATGATCCAGTGACTCAATAAAAACATCATATCTTATTAAAGGATAGAGCTATACTCACCAAATCTTTAGAGTTCCTCGACGATCTTAATAGCCGTCGGTCACTGAAATTCCATGTATGGGCGCAATCAATTATCAGCGTAATTAGTCGCGGTTCTTCCAGGACCTATACATTTTAATGGGTCGCACATGACCCACGCCATCGGGTGAGGAATACGCTGCTGAACCGCCCTTTATCAGGTGTGGGTCTTACAAGACCCACGCGATCTGAATAGGGATAAGCAAGAGGAAAAGCCTCTGCAAAAAAAAAAAAAAAAAAAAAAATGTGTGGGTCTTGGACGACCGGCACGATCGGGTCTGTGTAGTCAAAAACGTCACCCGGAAAAAGGTTAAAGACGGTCTGTTGGATAATCGGTTGGCTGTCGTAGAGGACTGGTTTGAACTTAACATCGTTATGTAACCAGTGCTAACGAGAGTCCGTGAGTTAAGTAGAATCAAAGAGAATGTGACAGAAAAAAAACAAAAAAAAAAACGGTGTGATGGAGGGGGGGGGGGGGGGGGGGGGGGGAGGGGGGGAGATAATTGGTGTCAAAAGGGAGTCTGTTCGGCAGCTGGTGTAAACAAGGCTGCGTTAGGATAATTGATGTCAATTAGTCCGTGTTAGCAATCAGTGTTAAAGGTCAGTTCAGTTATGGGTGGGCTGGAGCTAGAGAGAGAGAGAGAGAGAGAGAGAGAGAGAGAGAGAGAGAGGCTTGATTATGTTGGACAGTTTATCTGTGGCTGAGATCGTTCCTTGGTCGGTGATGCAGGTTTTTTGTGGGTTTTTTTTTTTTTTTTTTGGTCTGGTGTGCTTTGTTTTGTGCTGTTTCGTTTTGTTGTACTCCCAGTTCTTATAGAACAGTTAGTACTTTACAATGGGAACGAAGAAATGCTCTGTGTGTGTGTGTGTGTGTGTGTGTGTGTGTGTGTGTGTGTGTGTGTGTGTGTGTGTGTCCGTCCGTCCGTGGTCAAAATGTGTTCCACTCGCTTTAGACAAAACTACTGGGCCGATCTTTTTGAAAATTTGTAGGTATGTTCATTATGGGTCATGGATGATGCCCGATGTTTTATTTTACCGTTATATCCGTTACTGACGGTTATCATGGCCCATAACGGTTTTTCTTCTTAATGGAATGTCTCAGAAAGTACTTGGCCGATCTTTCTGAAAATTTGTAGGTATGTTCATTATGGGTCATGGATGATGCCCGATGTTTTATTTTACCGTTATATCCGTTACTAACGGCTATAACTGCCCGTAACGGTTTTTCTTCTTTAGGGAATATCTCAGAAAGTACTTGGCCGATCTTTCTGAAAATGTGTAGGTATGTTCATTATGGGTCACGGATGATGCCCGGTGTTTTATTTTACCGTTATATCCGTCACTAACGGCTATAACGGCCCATAACGGTTTTCTTCTTTATGGAAAATCTCAGAAAATACTCGGCCGATCTTTCTGAAAATTTGTAGGTATGTTCATTATGGGTCACAGATGATGGCCGATGTTTACCTGAACAGCCGTTACTAACGGCTACAACGGCCCAAAACGGTTTTTCCTCTTTATGGAATATCTCACGCGTATTCAAGATAAACTGGGAGTACGTTTATATGCTTTGCATCTTGTTTCGTTTCGAGCAAGTTGATGACTATAAATGTATCTGAAAGATGACTCCTGCAGCCCTGCCCGTTTTTACGAACGTAGGATGAGTCGTGTGCGGCGTGGATGGCTGTAGAGGAATCGGAGAGACGGAGGGACTGTGCGGAGTTGGTGTGTGTGTGCGTGTGTGTGTGTGTGTGTGTGTGTGTGTGTGTGTGTGTGTGTGTTAGGACAAGAATAACAGACACAAAGGAGAACGAAATGAGAGCGAGAGAGAGAGAGAGAGAGAGAGAGAGAGAGAGAGAGAGAGAGAGGGAGGGAGGGCGAAAAAAACAGGGGTGAGGAGCGATTGGGGATTGAAGGCAAAATAAAGATCATTGGAGGAGGAGGGGGAAAGGAGGAGGAGGAACAACAACAACAACAACAACAGTGACGACAACAACAGCAAAGACAACCACCACAGCATCGGCAATGAAAATGACAACAACAAAGTAGAAGGAGAAGAAGAAAAGCAGAAGAAGAAAAGGAGGAGGACAACAGTTACAACTGTAAAAGAGAAATCGACTAAAACATAAACGATAACACAATGATAACGATAACAGCAATGGAAAAGAAGGGCAACAAGAACAACAGCCAGACAATAATGAAGAAGAAGAAGAAGAAGAAGTAGAAGAAGAAGAAGAAGAAGAAGAAGAAGAAGAAGAAGAAGACGATAACAACGACGGCGACAACGACGAAGAAGAAGAGGAAGACGACGACGACGACGACAACGACAAAGAAGAAGAAGAGAAAGAAGGAGAAGACCACCGTGACCGCCACCACCACCACCACCACCACCACCACTACCAACAACAACAACAGCAACAACAAAAGTAACAACAAAACAACTGGAACCCCAACAACAAGAAGACGAAGAAGATGTTGAAGCTAAGGAGGAGGGGGGAGAGGAGCTTGGAGAAGAAGAAGAGGAGGAGGAGGAGGAGGAGTGAAAGACACATCAAACCGCATGTAAAAAAAAAAGACATACAGAAGACGGACAAAAAAAACAAAACAAAACAAAAAAAAACTCAAGAGGTGTAATGACACGTTCCCCACACCAGTGACAGAAATCCCCCACCGTGAAATCGTGTGCACCCAGTCATAACTTATTCTGTTCCTCTGCTCTCGACTGCGGGCTTGGGGGGGGACTGAGTTCTATGGTCCAACGAACTGCTGGAAAACTGCTCGTGAAACATTGTAAAGGCAAGTGAACCCTGTCCATTAAATGTGGTTTATTTGAAGAGAGAGAGAGAGAGAGAGAGAGAGAGAGAGAGAGAGAGACAGACAGACAGACAGACAGACAGACAGACAGAGGGGGGGTGGGGGTATGGCTCATCCTCCGATCTTTGATGCATTTTAAGAGGTTTTATGTGCGAGATCTTTTTTTTTTTTTTTTTTAAAGAGATAAAACTGTTGTGACTTTCTTCTGTGTAGAAATGTGAATCTTGTCCACAGCAGAATGCCAAGTGTTTGTTTTAACAGAAAATAATTTTTGGGTTTGTGATGTATCGAAACATTAGGAACCTTGTCCACAGAATGCCCTTTGTTTGTTTGTTGGTTTGTTTGCTTGTTTGTTTGCTTGTTTGTTTGTTTGTTTGTGCGTTTTAAAACAAAATGAAACTCGTGTTTGTGATACACTGAAGCAACATTAATGGTG
>CM065725.1:62171930-62184430 GCA_033310375.1 Conus canariensis
TCAGTCGGATTGTGGCGACATACATCAGGAATTCCAGCACCCTGTCAGCAACAGAAAGAACAGTGGCAGGCTTTGACACGGAATTGTGAAAGACTATGTTGCCACTTTGACAGGTCGGCAGGTACAGAGACGTCTGCGAGATAAGCACAGGAACACAGCGTTCAGAAAGGTTGTGCTGCGTAAGTCAGATGGTGTAGATGCGTTGTGCGAGTCAGATGACATTGTTTTAGAATATTCCTGCCTGCCGAATACGGATGACGACTGTGTGTTCTGGTCTATTAAACAAGAACACAGGAACACATCTGAGGAACGTGTCAAGCTAGCCCACCTGCGAAAAGGAAGACGTGCCAGCAACACAACACGCTGAGATTCAAGCACGTGCTCGGCGATTGCACGCTCTCCACGGCCTGGTCCAATTCTTACCTGGGGTGACGGTCCTTTGCTGAACGGGTTGTGTATGCGTATCGGGAACACTTTGTCATTCACAACTTTGCCATGTAATATGAAAGAAAAAAAAAACCAACATTGCTGTGGTTTCCATGACAATGAGATCGTGTCGTGTCGCGTTTTTCAATCGCACCGATTTGCTAAATGGGCTGTAAGCTTAATAGCTATAAACTTCTTTTGTTCGTTCGTTCGTTCTCTCTCTTTCGTTTCCCACTGTAGTGCTTTGAGAAATAAAACCGAAATAAGTAAATAGTACTACAATATTCTTTATCCTGTCTTTAACCATTTTTTTTTACTCTTCTATTCACACACACACACACACACACACACACACACACACACACACACACACACACACACACACCTCTTTTGGCACCAAACTTGCTCAGACACACAGCCTGTAAACCCACGTCGCCAACAACCCTCCGACGGCAAACGCTGTCCCCGTCCCCGTCCCCATCCCACTCGTTCTCCAACACCTCTCCTTTCCCTTCCACGCCCTCCCCTCCACTCTGCCTCTCCCCCCTACTCCTCCAACGGTGGGTAGGTACCCTCGCTGCATGCGGCACGCTTCCGTCGCCTGCTGCACGGCACACGTATACGGCGCGTCGGCCGTAAGCCTATCAGCTGCCCAGGAGAGGTCTGGAAGTCCAGGGAGGGGCCCCAAATGGGGAAATTGATGAAGTGTTACTCGCCACAGTTTCCAGGCCACTTTTGGCAGTGAGAGAGAGAGTGTGTGTGTGTGGGAGAGAGAGAGTCGTCCCAACGAGGCAAGCGAGCGCTTCTGCTGTGTGTATAGCCTCTACGTTTTGGTTGGTCTCGGACACGGCCACGGTCGTTGGACACCTAACTTAACTGCTGTGTGGATATTCTCTGTGGAGTGTGTCGTCGGGAGTGGAGTGGTGGTGGTGGGGGGGACTGGAATTTGGACGGGTTCTGGACCCAACTCAGGTGGTGAGTTTGCATTCTTTGGTCTTTTCTTTTAAATGTTTCTTTTGTTCATTGGTGACGTGCGTGTAGATGGTCCGGTTGATTGACTTTCACGAGATAGAACAACGAAGATTACGGAAGGCAGTCGGAGTCTTTTAGACAAAGTCTCTCCTGGCCTGGTGAAGTTGTAATGGGACGAAAGACCGTCACTGTTTTCGTTTCATAATGGATTGTTCTACGTTCCCTCCATTCTCTTTTCCCTGTTATTTTACTTTTTTAATTTCTTTCTCTTTTTTGTTATCCATTTGTCAAACGTGTTTTTTCCACGTGTTTTTTTTTTTCTCAACTTTCTGTAGAAGTTTTTGTCACAGCATTGTTTTCCAGTCGTTTTTTTTTCTCTCCAAAGAAAGCTGGCGGATATGACTTCTTTCCTTCATTCCATTCTTCCTTTCGTTTTGTTTCATTCGTTTTTTTTATTTGTATGTTTCTCTGTTATCAGATATCTGGTCAGATATCGCCAAGTAATAGATTAGATGTCAGCGTATGTGACTGGGAGCAAAGAAAAACAAAGCGGTAAAAGGCAAGACAAACTCGACAAAGAAAAACACATTCAAAACAAAAGAGTAGGGAGCTGGTATATGCTTATGACAGCTTGACTAACTGTTCAGCTTAGGAGAGGAAATTACACCAGATAAGCAGGAGCCCTCTGCCAGTATGAAGAAGGGCAGGTAAATTGAGGAAGAAGACACAGACGAAAACGAAGAAAGACGATGACGGCAATGAAGATGACGAACATGGAAGTTGATGGTCAGGAGGATGAGGACTAAGAGGGAAAAAAAAAAAAAAGGGGGGGGGGGGGGGGGGGGGGGGGGGGAAGAGAGGTAGGGTCTGAAGTAGAAGAAATCTTGTTCGTGACATAAAATACGATAGAAAAAAACCAGCTCGCTTTCATAAGGTCGATCTCACCTGATGAATTAGAAATCCGCAAAGGAAAAAAAAAGTTTGAAAAAAATCCAAGGAAGCCAATAAGAAGAGGGGGGGGGGGGGGGGGGGGGGGAGGAATGGTCTGAAGAAGAAATCTTGTTCGTGACATAAAATACGATAGAAAAAAAACAGCTCGCTTTCATAAGATCGATCTCAACTGAAGAATTAGAAATCCGCAGAAGAAAAAAAAAGTTCGAAAAAAGCCAAGGAAGCAGGCAGGCAGGCAGGCAAGTTAGCGATCAGAAAGACAAACGTACCAGCTGATCAGACAGCGTAGCAGGCCGACCGCTTCCACCAAATCAAACTCCACAACTCAGCGTAAAAGAATAGCAGCGAGTAAAAAAATGGAAAGTTAGAGAGTCTGTTTGTTTATTTTGTTTATTTAACGATAGCTTCGATCATGGGAATTGCCCAGAACCTCGCTGGATGCAGGGGCAATGTTCTGGAATATGGAAAATCCCAACAGAAACGCATTGTCGGTCAATGTTTGCGTACAAGTCTCGCTATCTGCGTGTTTGCCTATGTTCCTCTATTATGTCTGTCACCATGTATCTTTTCTCTCTGTCACTTCCCGTCTGTCTTCTTTGCAGTCTGTCTTTTTGCATACGGCGCAAATTTCTTTCTTCGTCCCTGTCTTTCTTCTTCCTTCCTTTCCCTTCAGTTTCCTGTCTGGTGTACAACTTGTTGTGTACTTTTCTTTCATGAACAGAGATGAACTTTCTTTCCTTTCCCTCCGTGTCCGTACGGTTTCAGATTGGTTTTAGATTTGCAGTTGACTGTTCCCCCGACAAATGTTCAGTGTAAAGAACTACACCTTTTATGCTTTCTTTTTGGGTCTTTCGTTCTCACTCTGTGCGCGCGCGCGCGCGTGCGTGCGTGCGTGCGTGCGTGCGTGTGTGTGTGTTTGTGTGTGTGTGTGTGTGTGTGTGTGTGTTCACTCTTTATCCTTTAAGTCCCGTCTCTCAGTTTGGTTTGACAACATTGGTCAAGGCGTATTATTGTCTTTTCCGTTTGATTTTCTCCGTCATTTCCATTTTAAGTAAAGAAGCCAGATATCAATACCACGAAATAAAACTTCAGTAAATATCCCACGTTTACCACGCTAACTTTCTGCCTTCTTTTGTCTTTCCTCCTTTCTTCCTTTCTTGCCTCTCCTTTTTCTCCTCTGTCTTCGTCGTTTGTTTTCTTTTTTTTTTAGGTTGATTAGTAACTTAATTACCACAGTGATTTACAAGAAAGATCTGCATCTAATTTGGAGTTCAAATCAACACAATTTGAAATTGAGTTGAACACCCCCACACGATGCTCTTTGCTTTCAAAAGACAAAAATTCGTGCACGCACACAGTTCCGCCAAAGTAACTTTTCTGTTTGTGTTGAAGGGTTCCCTGTAACAGTCCTTTTTCGTTTTACAAAAACCGAAAATTTGAAACAGACTGCAGTGTCAGTGAAAACAAGCCCAAATATTAATAACTGACCGAGTGCAAAACGACGCTCGTTCAGTTCTCAAGGTAGAACCAACAAGTGGATTATAGGGTAAGGTAAAACAGACCAGTGGGTTTTAAGGTAAAACAGACCAGTGGGTTTTAAGGTAAAACAGACCAGTGGGTTTTAAGGTAAAACAGACCAGTGGGTTTTTAAGGTAAAACAGACCAGTGGGTTTTAGGTAAAACCGCCAGTGGGTTTTAAGGTAAAAGAGACCAGTGGGTTTTAAGGTAAAAGAGATCAGTGGGTTTTAAGGTAAAAGAGATCAGTGGGTTTTAAGGTAAAACAGACCGGTGGGTTTTAAGGTAAAACAGACCGGTGGGTTTTAAGGTAAAAGAGACCAGTGGGTTTTAAGGTAAAACAGACCAATGAGTTGAAGGTAAAACAGACCAGTGGGTTTTTAAGGTAAAACAGACCGGTGGGCTTTAAGGTAAACAGACCAGTGGGTTTTAACTTAAACCAGTCAAATGGTTTTTAAGGTAAAGTACACAAGTGGATTTGAAGATAAGAAAAAAAGCCAAATAGACTTTAAGATAAAGCAGACAAGTAGGTTCTCGGGTTACGATAGACAAGCGGGTTTTAAGGTAAACGAAAATCAAATGGGGTTTATGGTATAAACAGACAAGTCGGCTATGAGGGAAAACAGTCTGGTGGGTCTTTCAGACGTCACCAATGAGTGACGTTAAGAAGCACCAGACAATACATCCTGATTGCAGTCAACGTCATTTTGATCCTGGTTATGACCCGGGCCGTATAACTGTCCACTTCTCATGTCTGATGATTGTAACGTCTCCAGAAGACATATTTGTCGAAAATGCGCTTGTCTTGTGTTTTGACTGAGCGTTATTTTGCATTCCGCTCTGTGTGTGTTTACGTGTCTTTTGGCTGGGAGACTAAAGCTAACTTTCGCTCGAAGCAGTCTTCAACAGAATTGAGGTTGTTTATTGTGTATCATTTGTTGGTGAAGAGAGAAAACCTCCACCAGTGTCCACACTAACCGTTCTGGTTACCTGCCCTCTGTATCGCTCCTTCTGTCTTCTTCTCCTTGCTTTCTTTTTTCCATTCTTTCTTCTTTCTTTCTTTCCTGATTTTTTTGTCTTTACTTTCTCTCATTTTTAGTGCTTTTTTTTTTTCGTTTTTGCTTTTATCTCTTGAGTAAGGCATTAGACAAGTAGTAAATCACCGCCAACTGACGTTAGTTAATAAGACGACGCGTGTTGCTGCCACAGGCGTACAGCAGAAGCACAAGAAGAACAGTAATCTATTCTTCGATTGCTTTAAGGTACATCTAAGTAAAGTACGTTGCCGATCAGCCTTGTCAGTTATGATTATTTTGATGTGTGCCTTTGTTGGGTCAGAGTGACCCCAACATATTTCGGCCATTTACATCATTTTTATCATGGAGCTGAAGGTCCCAAACACGGTGTGCACCCTACTCTTGACAGCCATGAAGTGTAGTCCTTGTATGGGCGAATTACATGACATGACGGGAGATATCAGGTGTGAAGAAAAAATCAATGTTTCAAGTAAACTAGCCAGTCACTTTGAGTTCTCTCTTTTCGTTTGAAATGTGTATGTTTATATCTTCTCTTTCTTAGTTTTTGCATCTCTTTTTCCAATTCTGAAAACATTTTTAGACTGAGAGATTAACCGTCTTAAGTTTTTTCCCTTCTTTTTTTTTTCTTCTGTTGTTCAGTCTAATCTCATGAACAGTTAATATAACTTTGACACTAGGCAGCACAAACTGAAACGGTCACAGACGCAGAAGACTGGATGATCTGAGTTACTCAAAAAAAAGACGACTAGACTACCATCGGCTACTTGCTGCCAATATGTGATTTTTTGAAAACAACTTGACGATTTCCTTTCAACGGAATTTCTGGAAGCCTTCACTTACATTCTTTGTGGTACTTTGAAACGATTTTATAGAGTGCAAAGCATTGGAGCTTGGACACAGGAAAAAGAAAATCTTTTATACGAAAAGTTTCGCCATTTCAGCAAATTAACATTAAAAATCAAAGATGCTACGAACTAATTACGTAGAAATAAATAAAGCTTCTACGTTCCGAATACGATATAATTTCGTCAAGCTTTACAGCCTGTTAGCACCGGATACAAATTTTTCACTGAAAAGGTTAAAAAGAAAAGTAGAAAACGGTGTGGTAAGATATCGTACTTATACACACTCGTACAGTTCTAAAACGGATCGTGTAGCCGTGCCTTAAGTTGATCATCTAAAAAGGAAGTGTAGTAGTGCTTTGAGCAGAGCAGACATTGAACATGGATCGTGCAGCAGTGCCTCAAGCACATATCTGAAACGGGTCGTACCGCTGTGCCTTAAGCAGGTATCTGAAAAGATCTTGTAGCAGTGTCTAAAGCACACATCTGAAAATATTGTACACCAGTACTTTAAACAGACTGGAACTTGTCGCAATATTTTTTAAGCAAACGTCTAAAACGAATCGCGCGGCAGTGCTTTTTCGCAAACGTCTAAAACTGAATCATATAGCAGTGCTTTAAGGAAAGCATCTTAAACGAATCGTGTAGCGGTGTCTTCACGTTGGATATGTAGCAACTCCTTAAACGTGTGAAATTCACCATGTCACTGAGCCTAACGCAGGACGTCTGGCAGAAAGCAAAGACTGAACCAGTCTCACGGAGACTGCTGAGCAACGATAAAGTGTGAGGGACGGTACTGAGTCCATCGGCTGTTGGAGAGGGATATACTACTGACTTCTTAGCGTGGTTCCTCTGACCAGCACACGTCATGTATATGCAACAGCCAGTCACAGTGTGTGACGGGCAGAGATGATACTTGCACGTGCAACATCATGATCAGTGGGAAACAAAAAAGTCCCGCGGCGTTTGGACAGTGCGTTTACAACACACACACACACACACACACACACACACACACACACACACACACCACACACACACACACACACACAAAACCGAGTATATTTCATTTTCTAGATTGTTTAACAATGAGTCACCAGACAATGCGCGATAGTAGACAGTTTGAGAAAACCTTGGGGGAAAGGCACACACAAACTGCTGTGCTTGATCTCTCTCTCTCTCTCTCTCTCTCTCTCTCTCTCTCTGTTCTCTTCTGTTCTCTTCTGTTCTCTTCTCTCTCTCTCTTTTCCTCTCTCTCTCTCTCTCTCTCTCTTCTCTCTCTCTCTCTCTCTCCTCTCTCTCTCTGCCGAGTCACTTCGGGTGGTGTTCAGTGGCGCCTGATGTGAACCAGTATACACGAAACCACCAACTAAGCCGCCACTGACCACAGCACTTGCTTAATCGCGGAGTCAGAGCTCTCTCTCTCTCTCTCTCTCTCTCTCTCTCTCTCTCTCTCTCTCTCTCAGGTTAGCATGACAGCTATTGTGATACAGACCCAAGATTCGGGGTTTACCTATGCACTGTAGAGGGCGATATGCTAATTTTGCGCATGCGTAAACGAAGTAAACAAAAGATGCGTAAGATAGTACGGCTATCCGGCCGGGTCTGTGAATACATGGGTTGATGTATGTGGAAGTAATGTCTATGTTTGAAAATGATTTATGGATTACTACGATTGATACATTTTGTTAGTACGGGTTTGAACGCAAATACCTTATTAAAGATGGTTCTAAGAGTTGTTCCTCAGCTAGTTTTCAATTATTGTATGTTAACATTTCGGGTCAAAGGATAAGATTGCTTGTGGTGAAATACATGTTGAATTGTTAAAATGTTTAGAGCGATACTTCATAGACTGGTTGCATTATAAATATTTATGACTACTATCAGTTGTTGCAAGGAGAATTATACGACGCAGGTGTAGAAAAGTCTTCACTGTATATGTAAACGATAATACGAAGACGGAAATGAAATAGAAAACATGTGTTTTGTATGCTTGTATCAACAGCATTCATATCATGAGTTTTTAATAATAATAATATATATACTTACATTAAGTTCATAAGGAAGAACGTACCAAGAAGTATTAATGTATAATTAAGATAGAATTCTGCATGTACATACTGTCATGGAAGAATGTTTTGTTGCAGTCATGGTAAATTTTGTTCAAATTATATAAAATTGATTTATTTCTTGTTGCGTACTCATGTGAATAGGCTGATGGCCTCACATTAAAGTCACGAGTCTCTCTCTCTCTCTCTCTCTCTCTCTCTCTCTCTCTCTCTCTCTCTCTCTCTCTCTCTCTCTCCCCGAATGGCGCCACCACGTCCATCCAGTGATATTCCCTATGACTTGGCCGATATCGGTGATACCGAGAGAGCCAAAAACAGCGGCACAAACACGGAGAGGTAATCCAAACTGAAGTCACCATGAGAGCAGAACATGAAGGGACACGGAATTTGAAACATTCGTTATGCTGATCGATGAAGATGATGGTACGGATGATAGATAGATAGAAATCTCCGTCTCTCTCTCTGTCTGTCTGTCTGTCTGTCTGTCTCTCTCTCTCTCTCTCTCTCTCTCTCTCTCTCTCTCTCTCTCTCTCTCTTTTCTCGTCCGGCATCAACCGAGCCCGGGAGATACAGACACCTGCAGCGTTGGTCAGGAGACGCGTGCATTAAATGCATGAAACTCAACTCTAGGTACGTCCCAGTCTTCCCAGTTGAGCCCGTAGCAAATTCAACTCTGTGTGGGAGCCGGTCCGGACAGAAAAATCTCACAAATAAATGGCTCCGATGAGACTCGAACCGCCACAGCCTCCAGTCCGCAACACTTAACCACTTCGTCACGGCAGCTGTGAGTCTGATGTATCTGACTGCACCATAAATGCTCGAAAACGTCGCACATGCACATGTATACGGAAATGACTGGTGTGTGTGTGTGTGTGTGTGTGTGTGTGTGTGTGTGTGTGTGTGTGTGTGTGTGTGTGTGTGAGTGTGTGTGCGCGCGCGCGTGAAAGTTTGATATAACATGACAGTGTTCATTTTGATCCCACGTGCAATGCCAAAAAGCAGTTTGTCCCCAGGGCTGAAAATTTCCGAACATCTATTATTGGACAGTGATTTATCGGAAATACTGTTCGTGTTCTGAACCATTCTGTTTTGGAATGGATAGATTTTTGAATGCTTTAGAGTTTTTTCAACCAGGAACACGAAGAACAGTCTTGATACCATATTTTTTGGTAGCACATTTTCTAGAGCAACAGCTTTCTGTGTGTGAAACTTAGAAGACTGATCTTCGCGTGACAGCCAGTGCAGGGCGATAAGACTGAAAAGATGGGAAGCCTTTCTAATATGACACAGACACCACCAGAACGACAATGCGCTAACGTGGGCAACGAAAATGCCAGTGTGAATGCCGAGGCCAGGTAGATCAACCTCGCGGAATCTGCCTTTTTTTTCTCTCTCTCTCTCTGAATTTAGCGCTTGTTCTCCACCTAGGGTAGAGGGCGCGGCCACAGAAATATGCCAGCGTTTGCCTTTGCTTTTGTTGACGCTTTAAAGCAGTTTGTTCCACCGGGTATCGCAACAGACAGGCACCTTGGTGCCGTCAAATATTGCTGCTACACTGCATGTACATCGCTGTCTAGTCTTTTCCGAAACTTCCAAGCCAGTTCATCATGTTTAAGCTCTTGATGGGACGGGGAAGGAAGACGAACTAGTGCGACACTATAAACGCTGACAGCAGGCTTTTGTTGCGGACGCATCATGCAGAAGGCTGTCGTCTGGCTTCTTCTCTCGGATGTGCAGAGCGGTCTTGAAGTTGGCCAGGCGAGGAGCACTATGGGTGGATGGATGGATGGTTTGTTTCGGCGTTTATCAGGTGAGTTGACCTAAAACGTTGTCATTCCGCCGGGTTAAAGGTCAAATCTGCAGGTTTCCTTTTTTTGACCCAGACTCCTCCTCGTCGTCGTCCTTTTTTTTTTTTTTTTTTTTTTTGGACGTTTATTTTCGTTTCCTCTTCTTTTGTGTCACTGCTTGTTTTTGTCTTTCTCTGCTAGTCTTCCATTCTTTCTGTGTGTGTGTGTGTGTGTGTGTGTGTGTGTGTGTGTGTGTGTGTGTGTGTGTGTGTGTGTGTGTGCTGGACTTATCAAAAACAAACAAACAAACAAACAAAAACCACTGATGAGCCATGGGTATTTTGTTTGGGGCTATGAATGTTATCAAGTAATGAGAATATGGTTCACAGTTTAACTTTTTGCTCATAGAAAGAGGTTTATACAGAGAAAACAGGTCTATTGTGACTGTCGCATGAAACGTTCGAAAGGACTTGTAACAATGTAATAATGCTCCGCTGTTTGAGTAACTTTCGGAACATTTTTTTGTCTGTGTGATGTGGAGAGCCATGGTGTTTAGGGAATAGGCCATCTGAAGCATTTTCTGAATTCATTTTATCTTCTTACTCCTAAATCACCCGAATCAGACAAGTATTATACGCCCAAACCAAACTGCGCCTCAGTGTTTCCCATTTCCCGTCTGGCATGCGTTCGTACAAAACAGCTATTTTGCGTAATGCTGTCTTTTCAAGAGGTACTCGCGTTTGACAAAGTATGTTTGGTGAAACTGGCGTCATCAACCAATGAACAGCGAGGCTGGTCGACACGTGACCATACCTCTCTTGAAAGACCAATGAGAGGTGACGGCTGGAGTGGCCTGCATCATCCAGATCCGTTGCATGGCAACAGCCTCGTTTCTGATCTAAGTATGTCAAGGCCACCTGGTGTGCAGGAAGGCGAGAAAGAAGGCGGGAAAACGACGGGACCAAAAAAAAAAAAAAAAATCAGGGATTGAGTTCCCGTCGACAATTCCCTTTTGTGTGCAGTAAGCGGGCAATGGATGGGCAGCGCAGTTCCAATTTTGCACGAGACTGACAAATTAGAGCGTTTTACCATGTGACAAAGCTGTTCATCGAACAACCTCGGTACTCTCGGTGCTTTAGAGTTTGTTTGCCTTCTTCGGGGAAGTGTGTTTGAGCTGGGCAAATTGTCGTGTGACATGGAGAAGAACATGCTTGTGGGAGTTGTCGGCAGGCAGCGCCATTCTCTCCTAACCTTTGATTCTAAAGTTCGCCCTTTCCGCCATCTTAAAGGTAATCATGTGCAAACAGGTATGTGTGTGTGCGCGCCTAGCCTGCGTGGCTCTCTGTCTCTCTCTGTCTGTGGCTGTCTGTCTGTTTGTATGTCAGTCTCTGTTTTCTCTCTCTCTGTATCTCTCTGTCTCTGTCTCTCTCTCCGTCTCTCTCTCTCTCTCTCTCTCTCTATCAGTAGCCCTCTCTACCCCCGCTCTCTCTCTCTCTCTCTCTCTCTCTCTCCCTCTCTCTCTCTCTCTCCTCTCTCTCTCTCTCTCTCTCTCTCTCTCTCTCTCTCTCAGTGTCTTTGTCTCTCCATCTGTGTGCTTAGTTTTCTGTCTCGCCGTTCCATCTGCTCTCTGTCTGACTGTCTGTCTCTCTGTCTCTCTCTCTCTCTCTACATCTCTCTCTGTCCCTCTCTCTCTCTGCTGTCTCTTTTGTGTTTCTGTCTATCGTCTGTCTGTCTCTGTCTTCCTATCTCTCTGTACGTCTGTTTGTCTCTCTGCTGTCTCTCTGTCTCTGTCTCTGTCTCTGTCTCTCTCTCTCTCTCACACACACACACACACACACACACACACACACACACATGCGCGCGCGCACGCGCGCGCGCGCGCACACACTCAGTGTCTCATTTCTGAGGTTTTGTTTCGTTGCGTTATTTGTCTGGTAAACTCATCGCTTTACGAATGAAGACAAGAGATAACGGAGTAAGCCCACAGCCATTAACGAAAAAAGCCACCAAAGTAAGACAAGAAGGGGACCACCATGCATGGGTCTGCAATTTAGACGTGAGTGGAAAGGCTGTCCTTGTTACGTTGCTTAAATGACTGACTGATTCACTCTGTTTTTTAACTCCTCTCGTCCCCTGTTTCTTTCTTTTGAGGGGGGGGGGGGGGGGAGGAGGGAGGGGGGGAGATGGGGGTTGGGTAGAATGGGGGAAGGGTGATGTAGGGGTAGGGGCATTGTTGCAGTGAAAACCTAATTAGCTGCTCTCGTTCTGTACTTCAATCAAATGGCGATTTTCATTACCAGCGCTCGACCACACATAACACACACGCACGCACGCTCTCACGCGCACACACACATAACACAACACACGCACACATACACAACATGCACACACACACACACACACACACACACACACACAACACACGCACACGCGCACGCGCGCGCGCGCGCGCACACACACACACACGCGCACACTCATGCAAGCACACACGCATACGCACACACACACACACACACGCACACACACACACACACACACACGCACGCACGCACGCACACACGCACGCACGCACGCACGCACGCACGCACGCACGCACACACACAAACACACACACACACACACACACACACACACACACACACACACACACACACACACACACACAGAGCGGCTAACAATGAGTTGTGAAACATTGGACTGCATTGTATTGTTTACGGCGTGGAGATGACAATGAGAATCCCCCGATCATAATGACATCAGCATGATGCGGAAGACCTTTGTGACGCTGGGAGATTACTGCGGAACAAAATATAGGGTGTTTGCTTTAGATAGATTGGACTGTGAAACCGTTGTCCTGAACACAGGGGGGTGGGGGGGGGGGGGGGTGGGGGGGGGTAGATT
>CM065725.1:62191930-62194430 GCA_033310375.1 Conus canariensis
CTTTTTCCTATTAAAAAAAAAAAAAAAAAAAATTCTATACCCACTTCCGGTTTGGTCTCGTCGCTGCGGGAAGTGGGCATGACTGACTGGGGGCACGTTGATTTCTCTATGGCGATTGGTGAGGAGATTAGAAACTGACATGCCGTGACGTTTCCCTTTCTGACCCTGTCGTCTTGGGAACACGCCTCATTTCCGTTAAGTTTGTGGTCTCTTTTTGGGGCCACACTTCGGGTTTTTTTTTTTCTTTTCTTATTTCTTGTTATTTATTTATATATATATTTTTTACCTTTTCTTTTAAACTTGGTTTCGCTTCATTTCCCGGTAGGAGTTCCGAGCTTAGCAATCAGGTTGGAGGTCGGAGGACACACACACACACACACACACACACACACACACACACACACACACACACACACACACACACACACACACACACACACACACACACACCCCACGCACAGCTACACACACACACACACACACACACACACACACACACACACACACACACACACACACAACACTAACAATCACATCACACCTTTCACCACTACCACGCTTTCACATTCTAAACAACTATACAATCAACACCACTAACACATCACACTTCTAGATAAGAACATAACAACCAAACTTCACAACAAACATACCACTCTACTACACACTAAACACATAAACACACTACACCACACACACACACACACACTTCACACACACACTTACACACACACACTACACCACACCACACAACACACATCACACACACACACACACACACTACACAACCACACACACACACACACCACACCACACACACACACACACACACACACACCACAACCTCAGCGATCGGTGACATTCTTGGCGTAGGTGGTGCCGTCTTTCCATCGCACCGTTGACCTTTGACGGCGTTTCAAAGTTCTTGAAAAGAAATCGGTAGTTACGAATGGCAAAGGAAAGCCACTAGACGCAGTAGTGTCGGGAGATACTTTGCGTGGGAGGAATGGGGATAGGGAAGAATAAAGGGGGGGGGGGGGGGGGGTCAGCCAGAACTGTCAAGAATTTGTACAAAAATACCACTCTATCGTTAACTTTATATATGAAATAAAAACGGGTGGTTGGGGGAGGGGAGGGGGGGGGGGGTGAATGGGACGGAAGGAGGAGAAGGAGGGCTCTTGTCATTTTGTTTGTACATGGTGTGTGTGTGTGTTGTGTGTGTGTGTGTGTGTGTGTGTGTGTGTGTGTTTTGTGTGTGTGTGTATTTGTGTGTGTGTGTGTGTGTGTGTGTGTGTGTGTACGTGTATGTGTACGTGTGTGTGTGTGTGTGTGTGTGTGTGTGTGTGTGTGTGTGATCTTCCATATTTTTGTACAAGCCAGGAAGGGGGGGGGGGGGGGGAAGGCTACCGTAAAATGCAGTCCCTATTTTCTTTATAAAAAAAAACCCACAATGGCATCATATATACAACCTGAGTCAAGAAATTATCCCTAATAAATGTACAACATGCAGTACAAACAAGGTCATTACAAAGTGGGTAACATTTTTAACTTTCGTTTTTTTTTTTTTCTCTTCTCTTTTGGGGTATTCTGTCTCACAGGCTTCAAATATGAGAAGGGTGGTGGTGGTGGTGGGGGTGGGGGGGGTGTTAGAAGGCTCGTGCCTCCCTTTACCCCCTTTCCCAAATAACACAGATACAGTCATCAACATTTCCGTTGTTGACATTCAGTCACTTTGACATCTTCTCCGAGATGACAGTACAAACAAACTCGTGCCTATTTCCCATCCATCTCCTGAACACGTGCCTATGTGCCACTGATAGTGCCGTCGCTTGGAGTCTCCTGAGCAGCTTGTGGTTGATCCACATGAGAAAAACCTCCGGGAGTGATCCTTACACGCCAAACCATGGTCGTTTCTAGTTCCCGGCGGTATCTTCAGTGCCGCATTGTGTAGTGGACTGCACGGTAAATCGATGGCATCTCAGGTTAACAATTCTTTTCAGGAAAATCATCGGTTCAGTCGTCATCAACGCTTGGCGTCCATGTAATCCGACATCTAACATTACCGCGTCACCATGTTGACTGCGACGAAGTTCTGGTCACACTTTCTCCCATGATGATTTCTTGTTGCGTGTCACTGTGCCGTGTTTCACGTGCAGGGTGGGGTCCTGGGGGAAGGGTGGTGGTGGTGGTGTGGTGGTTGTCACGCTGAAAAGTGACATCAAAAGAAATTAAAGTGGCTGTTACCCGTTCTGTCAGCAGTATGTAAAGAACAAGATGCAAAGCATATAAACATACTCCCAGTACAGTGGCAGACAGAGGAGACAATTTCTAGTTAGTGGAAGAAAAAACTCGACAGTGCGGTGGTTATTTCCCTTATCAGACTTGATTTTTTAAAATTATTATTTATAGCCGTTAGTAACGGCTATTCTGGTAAAATAAAACATTGGGCATCGTCCGTGACCCATAATAAACATACCTACAAATTTTCAGAAAGATCGGCCCA
>CM065725.1:62206930-62231930 GCA_033310375.1 Conus canariensis
TGATGATGATGATGATGATGTGTGTGGATAGTTTCGCACACCATGGCTCGCTTTAAAATAACGCTGCCAAACAGTTCTTGATTTTTGCCTTGTGTTTGTTTATATGAAGTTCAGACCGCAGTCCAGCTTGAATCTCACTAACCTGCCGCCGGGATATCCCAGGACACCGGGAATCAGTTTTAAGATGCACACTGAGAAAACAGCTCTGAGGAGACCTCTGAACACCAGACAGCAGGCATTGATCTCCGTAACGAACTTTGTATGTACATGTTTATCTATCCCCTGGTGATACAAGACAGTGAGCATTGTCAGGGTCATCTCCAAGCTTGAAAGGCATCCAACAAGAGCACACTTTTCAGTATTGGCAAGTTCTTGGGGGAACTGCCGTTGGATGGATCCGGTGGTGATACTCGCTCATAGTAGTTCTGTGACTTAACACTTGTGGTCAGTAGCGAGTGGCGACCTCCTTATGTTAGATCAAAACAGTCACAGTCAGGCAGTGTCTCCTCAGATGGGTGGCCTCATGACGACTTCATTTTAATAACTGCTCCCTGTGGACTGTCGGTACTGAGACTGGGACCGGACCTACCTGGATGTGGGTATGCATCGGGTTGCCGGCTCAGTGGCTGCCTGAATGGTGGGCAGTTCTCCACGAGCATACCTGGCAGTCGCAACACACAGCCGTGGGTGAGGCAAGTCAGTGTGCGTGCAGCTTAGGGGCAAAACAAGGTATGGTTATTAAAACTGCGTGGCGTTTATTGTTGTTTCGGTTTGCTGAAGTCCTGGCAGGCACGTTGGGTTGACGTTTAGGCCAGTTTTGTCTCGCCAGACACCCGGTACCTACCTTCCTCAACCCACACTACATGCCCACTCCTCCCCCATTCCGACTTCGGCCTTATTTGTTTGTGGGTTCACGGTTTAGCAGATGTGGTGTACCGTATATATGGATGGACAGCTTTCAGCACAGTGACGTTTTCTTGACTCTACCGGAACTGAAACTGTTCGAAGATAGCGTTCTTGAAACTGATATTTGACTGCACTGATAACATAGCACTTTAGGAAATATGCACTGATCAGGGACAATAATCCTCAGACAGACGCATAACACACGCTATCTCTCTCTCTCTCTCTCTCTCTCTCTCTCTCTCTTCTGGGGAACAGGTTTCCATCAGGGACATCTCCACCGTCACCCGCACGCCGGGAAAATTAATCCCCTCACTGGGACTTCGAACAGACGATTGGCTTGTTGCGTCTCTGCTTCAGGAGATAGCGACCTGTTTGCTTTGTGTGGGAACACCGGTTAACTAAGGACTGCCTGAGGGTTGGCACTGACGACGCGTCGACCAGATTGTTGTTGCATGCGGGGGGTTAGCTGATAAACCCTGGTTGGTTGGTTGGTTGGCTGGCTGGCTGGCTGGCTGGCTGGGTAGTTGGCTGATACGCTGCGTTTGGCTGGTTCAGTAGTGAGATTGTTGGTCCGTTTGTTTGATGGCTGGTTGGTTGGTCGTACCGTTGGTTGGTTGGTTGCTAGCTTGGGGAAAGGAGGGGGATGGGAGATTTAGTTGGCTAATCTAGCATTTCGGACGAAGAAAAATGACGTCAGTTGTTCGAGAGTGGTCTGGTTGTTGGTAGCTTCTCTCTCTCTCTCTCTCTCTCTCTCTCTCTCTCTCTCTCTCTCTCTCAGATTTTAAAGGAATGTTCACATATTCCGTGTAGTTTAGAAGCGGGATTTATTAACAAACAGATTTCATGAGGAGCTCGTTGTGCGAGGTTCTTCCAGTGTAGATGCGATTTTTTTTTTTTTCTTTTTTTTTGAAGATCAGAATTAACGAGTGCAGAAATTAATCCAGAAATAACCTAATACATTTGCTTCATTCAACGGTTCTTTTTCCCGTCCTCTTTGCCGTTTTGCTTTTTAGTTTACTTTTGTCAACAGGGGCGTATCGGGAGATGAGTGGAGGGTAAGTTTGTGTGTGTGTGTGTGTGTGTGTGTGTGTGTGTGTGTGTGTGTGTGTGTGTGTGTGTGTGTGTTACGGGACTCAAAATTTCAAAAATTAGGATAGATTTGCATGTGCATATTTAAAAGAGACTTCGTTATTTCCAGGAGAGGCCTTAAATTCAACACCCCCCCCCCCCCCCTCAACGTTCATTACCTTCAGAAGCTAAGAGCGTCATAACTGTACTGTATTTATCCCCCCCCCCCCCCCTCAAATCTTTTTTTTTTTTTTTTTTTTTTTAGTAATTTATGGAACGGGAGGTCTTTGTCGCCTTCTGAACCATACGACTGTCATGTGATGTAGCCTCACATGGCGACATGTGACGTTCCGTTGCGTACGCCCTTATTTGTTATAAAGCATTTCCCTAGGTGGGGAAAAGAAAAGGTAAAAGAAACAATAATTTGAATGGCCTGACCAGTGTGATCAGTGTCGCTGGTGGCTATAGACGTAGGGAGATTATTGGTTGAATGGACGGACGTTGTCCATTGGTCAGCAACCATGGGCTGGTAATGCGTAGAGTTAGACGAGTACTCACTGAACGTGTACTCAAAAAGAGAGCGCAGGAGGGAAAAATAAGGAATAGGAAGGAGATGGCTTGGGGACACTGACCGGACAGGTTGTTTGAAGAACGAGTTCCACCTGCGACTCACCATTACCAGGTGAGGTATAGACAGATGGGGAGAGAAGAAAGAGAGAAGTTAAGAAAAGGGAAAAAGGGAAAAGAATTTATGATTATTCAGATTTTGAAATAGATTACTTACACGGACTTCATTCGTGTTTCAGCCCTTCCCAGTGCTGTGGCAGCACCAGTTAGGCAGTCGCACGAATATTTGGGCTACAGTGCTGCGGCAGCACCTAATCGTCTCCAGGGTTGGAGAATCGAGCTATAGAAGACAGCGACTGCACCAGTTGTGAGAAAAGAAAGCATTTGTCATGTTGACCCATACTGATTTTTTTTATTGTTCCCCTGATGAACTCAGTTGATACTACTATATTTTAAGCCATCTTTTGATTTTTCTTTGAAAATATATACATTGTTTCTCCAGTGAGGAGGAGAAACCGGTAAAAGATATATTTGTGAAGTATTATGTATAATGAGGTGAAATTTGGTCCCAACTAGTGGATCTGTGGAATGATTGTACCTCCACTGGAGAGGAGGAATGAAAAATAATTCCTTGAAGACAAACCAGTTGAATATGATGGAAAATTGATTATTGTTTAGTAAATTATTCCCCGGAGAGGAGGGGGAGAAGAAGAGTTATTGCAGTGCGCCTTCTGGTTGTTTGGAGAGAGTGCGTGTGCACGGAGTGAATGCTGAGCTGAGTGTGTGCATGCACTTATGCACAGTATGACAGTGGTGACCCCGACTAGGACTTAGAACATAGGACAAAGTTTTTTTTTGTACCCCCTCCACGGAAAAAAAAAAGATTTCTGTTTGTACCCCCTCCTGGAAAAAAAAAGATTGCTCTTTATACCCCTCTAAAGATAAAAAAAAAAAAAGATTCTCCCTCCAAGGAAAATTAAGGGAGGAAAGTGTATTATTGTTTGTTGTCTTTATTGTTTGTAGTCTTTATTTTCATTTGTTTCTGTATGTGTGTGTTCGAATGTTGATTTCTTTTGATTGCTCTGCTCTGTTAGGGTTGTTTTTTTGTAGGATTTCCTTTTGACCCTTTTTCCCCCTCAGGACCGATAGCCTCAACCTCCTCTTGCTCGTACCTGGCAGCAAGGGGGCAGGGCGTTGAGGAGTCGTTGTCCTTCCCCTAGCTTAGATTTTGTTTTGTCCCCTTCCCCAGGACTGATAGCCCCAACCTCTTCCTGCTCTGTTTTAGCAGGGGGGCATGGCGTTGGGGAGTCACTAGTCCCTCCCTCTCTTATTACTGTCTAATTCTTTATCTTTCCTCTCGTTTCATTTGGATTTTTCCCCTTACCCCTCTGAGTGTGGGATCGACTTCACCTCCGTCACTCAACTAGTGTAGGTGGTGGAGTGGATTACCGCTCAGTCCTAATAAAAATTTGTTTTCTTGATTATCTTTTGGGTTTTTTTTTTTTGTGTGTGTGTTCTTCTGATTGTATATTTATTAGATTAATTGTTTATTGCTTTGTGTTGTTAGTATATTGTGTGTATTATTACTTGAATACTTCCCCGTCTCCAGCTTTACGGGAGACAGTTGCCATTAGGGTGCTGTCTGAGGGCCTCTTTCGCTTTTTCTAATTTCCTCTTTCTATACCGGACCTGTCTATTCTTTCATTTCCTTTTCACCCCCTTTACAAAAAATCTCCAAACCTTCTCTTCAATAGGCGCCTATCTAGTTTTCTTTTCATCATTGTCATCTTTTAGGTAGGATTTCCGTTAGTGTACGTTTTCTCCCCCTCTTTTTAATTGTTCATTAATTCATTTGTTTTGTAATTTTGTATTCACTTATTGTGTAAGGCGATTCATTTGTTTTGTGAACTCATCTATTGTTTTACCAAGTAACTAAGTAAGAAAGTAACAAGTACAGTAAGAACAGTTAAGAACATAAACATTATAAAGAATTTATTTCCGGGAAAAAACTTTATATTTTGTCTGTTTTCTTTTCACTGGAAAAAAGAGTTATTAGTATTGCATTTCATTTTCTTAGCTGTTTTGTTCCCTTTCGGAAAGAATATTGGTGAAAATCTCTTTTGGAAAGACCACATTGTCAATTCTTATTAGTGCTTTTCTTTTGTAAGCCTTTATTATTTTTCTGTTTATACCGGCATTTAAATTCTTCATTTGTACATACTGTAACAAAGTGTTTTTTTTTTGGTTTTTTTGTTGGAAACGGATATAACATCACATATCGCCTTATTTTAATCATATTTAGTCATTGTTTCTTGTTTCTTTGTGGTAACTATTCATGATGGAACATTTTGATGAATATGTACGACAGGCCGAGCGTTTAGGCTTTGAAGGTGATAAATTGGCAAACTATGTCCAACAATGTCTGGATAGGGCAGACAGAGAGATAGAGAGACAGGAAAAACAGAGACAACTAGAAGAAAAAGATAAAGAACGACAAGAAAAGGATAAAGAACGACAAGAAAAAGATAAAGAACGACAAGAAAAGGATAAAGAACGACAAGAAAAAGATAAAGAACGACAAGAAAATCTAAAAAGATTAGAGCTTGAAGAGAAAAAACTACAGAAAGAGATGGAAGAAAATAAAAAAAGATTAGAGTTAGAGGATAAGGATAAAGAACGGCAGTTTAAACTGAGACAACTTGAATTAGAGACTGATGCAGAAATTAAAAGATTACAGGCATCGAGAGAGCCTCCACCACCTCCATCGGTCGGTTCCGCGAGTACATTTCATCCGAAGTCAACATACATTCCGAAGTTGCCGCCGTTCGAAGAAAAAACCGACGATATTGACAGTTTTCTTTTTCGGTTCGAGAACCACGCTACTTCTTGTGGTTGGCCGAAGGAGAAATGGACGTTGTTTATCGCGTCGCTGTTTAAGGGAAGTGCTTTGGCACTATACCACACACTTGCGGCTAAGGAAGGGTTGACTTGGGATCAGTTAAAAGAAGAACTCTTAAAGAAGTTTCAGTGTTCAGCTGACCGTTTTCGTGAGCGTTTCCGATCCATTCGTCCTGACAAGGGAGAATCATTTCCGTCTTTTTTGATAAGAATGAGTCATTGTTTAGACAGATGGATAGAGCTAACAAAGACAAATAAAACTTTCGAATCACTGCGAGATTTGCTACTTCGAGAGCAACTTTTTCAAAGCGTCAGTAAAGATTTGGCCACTTTTCTTAAAGAAAGACAGTTCGATAGCGTTGACGAAATGTGTCAGATGGGGGGATCAGTACTGTATTGCTCATCCGGATAAAGGTGTTGCCCGCAAGGAACATTCGTCTCTTTTCGAGTCTCACGCGGCATTTCAGATACATTCTGGACAAGGAAACTTTAGAAGAGGAAATCGCGCTTCATTCCAAGGTCCGCACTCTTACACGTCTTTTGGCAACAGACAACGACCTTTCCGTGGTCAAGGCCATGTCGGTTCTGGCGATTTCCGTCAGTACGAATACTCACCACCGGAAAGACTTTTTCCTTTCCGAGGGCGTGGTGAACAACAACCGCGAAGACCCTTTGGTCCAGTTCGTGGGCAAGGTCGAGGTTCACAGACTAATGGTAACCAGTTGTCCGCCAACCAAACCATGCGTTGCCACTTTTGTGAGTGCAAATTCCATTTGAAACGGGACTGTCCTTTCAAAGGAAGTGGAGCAAAGACTGGATTTGTTTCCACTACATGTGAAGAAGGTCTTGTTTTGGCACCAGATCAGTCCATTGATGGTCTTCTTTTGGAGGATTGTGCCATTAATGGTTTACAAGGTTCTGTTTTGCGAGATACAGGTTGCACCACAGCTGGTGTAAGGAAATGTTTTGTTCTACCAGACCAATATCTTGACAGTGTTCAGAAATGCAGATCGTTTGGTGGAAAAATTGAAACTTTTCCACTTGCAAAAATTTCCGTTGATACACCATACTACTCCGGGTCACTTACCGCCTGTGTTATTGAGAATCCAGTTTGCGATTTGATTTTGGGAAATCTACCAGGTGTTGCGACAGTACATGGTGGTGCCGGAGGATCTTTCGTTCCTTGTCTCATCAGTACAAGATCAAAAGTCGTAGAGCAGGGAAAACCAACAAAACCACTCAAGGTTTCAAAACTGGATGAACTAAAAGTTACGCCAGATGTTTTGAAGACCATGCAGAGAAGCGACGAGACATTGACGACTGTACTGTCTACTGCAAAGCAGAGTGTCTCTGACAAACCAACGGACAAGCCGACGTACATACTGGACTCTGACATCCTCTACAGGCATGTACCTGGACAAGACAGATTGTGGTTCCCAAACCACTGAGGGAAACGGTATTACATACGGCCCATGATGCATTATTCGCAGGTCATTGTGGTATCAAGCGAACGTTAAAAAGAGTTCTGGATTCATTTTTTTGGCCAGGGGTCACAAGAGAAGTCACACAGTATTGTCGCTCTTGTGACATTTGCCAAAAAACTACTCAAAAAGGTCGCGTCCCATGTGCACCTTTGCACAAAATGCCCCTAATTTCGGTTCCCTTTCAGAAGGTGGCCATTGACCTTGTCGGCCCTTTCCCACCATCTTCCTCGGGAAATCGGTATATCCTCACTTTGGTCGACACGGCGACAAGATTTCCCGAAGCAATTCCCCTGAAGAAAATCGATACTGTATCTGTCGCTGAGGCACTGCTGTCTATTTTTTCCAGAGTAGGACTTCCCGAGGAAATTCTGTCAGATTGCGGGACACAGTTCATTTCAGACCTCATGAAGGAAATATACAGACTGCTGTCGATCTCTTCTGTTTCAACCACGCCATACCATCCCCAGTCCAATGGAATGGTTGAAAGATTTAATGGAACATTAAAGTCCATGTTGAGAAAAGTCACAAGGCGGGAGCCTCAAGAATGGGATCGTTTTATACCTGCATTGCTCTTTGCATACAGGGAACTGCCGAACGAAACTTTGGGGTTTTCGCCTTTTGAACTGCTTTTTGGACATTCACCACGGGGTCCTTTGGATCTGTTAGTCACACAGTGGACGAACAAGACAGACATACCTGAAGACAAGAACGTTTACCAATACGTCTATGACCTACATAACCGAATAAAAGACGCATGTGAACTTGCCCAACAGTCAGCTGACAGGAAAACTGATTTGTATAAGGACTTTGCTGACAGGAAAGCAAAGGCACGTTCATTCAGTGTAGGTGACAAGGTACTTGTCCTGTTGACAGACGAGCACAACAAACTCCGTGTCATGTGGAAAGGTCCCTTTGATGTCATTGAAAAACTTTCTGGAGTAAACTACAAAGTGAAAATGGCAAATACTGAAAAGGTGTTCCATGTAAACATGCTAAAAAAGTATGTTGAACGTACAAATGTTGCCATTAATGAGTCAATTGAATGGATGTGTCCAGTGTCTGAAACAGATGTGGCTGTTACAGAAATCATTGATTCTGATTTTGTACCTGATGTTACATACAGAGACAGAGCAAAGACTGTACAAACAACAAATGTGGGATTGTTAACGTCTACCAGTATAGATGATACTGTACCTCTGCCCACTCTTTCTGTCAAGGGGGAAACTTATCATGATGTCATTGTGTGTGATGATTTGTCTTTGATTCAGAAAGAACAATTGGAAGGTATTTTGAAGGACTTTCAGGATGTTCTGACTGATACCCCAGGGACAGTGACAGCAATTGAACCCATACTATTCACTTGAGTACGGAAAACCCAGTCCGAGTCAAACCATACCCCCTCCCATTTGCGAAAAAACAGGTTGTCGAAAGAGAGATTCAAGTCATGCTCAGGTTGAAAGTTATTGAACCGTCCTCGTCACCATACAGTTCACCAGTTGTTTTGGTGGACAAACCTGATGGCTCGGTGCGGTTTTGCATCGATTACAGGAAGTTAAACAAAATCACTGTGTTTGATGCAGAACCTATCCCAGACAGTGAGGAACTTCTTTGTCAACTCTCAGAAGGAAAATATTTTGTCAAAATAGATTTGACTAAAGGATATTGGCAAATCCCGATGGCTGAAGCAGACAAGGAAAAAACGGCTTTTCAGACACCTTTTGGACTGTTTCAATGGACGAAGATGCCATTTGGTTTACGAAACGCCCCAGCTTCTTTTGCCAGAATGATGCGCGCACTAAAACTTCATGAGTGTGGAGCAGTAAGTTTTTTTGATGACATTTTGCTTGCTGCAAAGTCATGGAATGATCTGGAGGAAAACTTGAGAGCTGTTTTTTGTAAACTCCGGAATTTTGGTCTGACGGCTAGACCGTCCAAAATTCGTGCTGGATTCCAGACTCTTGAGTTTTTGGGTCATGTCATTTCTGTTGGGAAAATGACACCAGAGGAAAAGAAAGTAGAAAAGATCTTGGCCTTGAAGAGACCCAGTACAAAGAAACAGATAAGATCACTCATTGGATTGTTGTCCTATTACAGAAGATATGTACCGCACTTTGCGTCCTTGACAGCCCCTTTGAGTGACTTAACAAAAGGAACAAAAAACAAAAGTATCGTCTGGTCAGATGAGTGCCAGAAAGCGCTGGAATGTGTTCAAAACATCCTCAATTCATTTCCTGTGTTGCTTTTGCCCTCTCTTTCAGAGGATTTTGTTTTGAGAACTGATGCCAGCTCCAAAGGCATGGGAGCTGTACTGTTGCAGGAAAAGAATGGATTGTTACACCCTGTCCAATATGCAAGTAAAAAGTTCTCTAACACACAAGTCAAATACTCAACAATTGAGAGGGAGTGTCTTGCCATTGTTTGGGCTTGTGAGAAATTTGACAGATTCCTGACTGGAATACAGTTTCGGTTACAAACCGACCACAGGCCATTGACGTTTTTGCAGTCGTCCAAGACCAAAAATAGCAGGCTGTTGAGATGGGCTTTGTCATTGCAGGAGTTCAAGTTTGACATTGAGCCATTACCTGGCACTCAGAATGTCATGGCAGACTTTCTGTCTCGTGCGTGAGTGCACAGTATCCTTCGTGCTGCTGTAACTGCTGTTTGTTTTCATTGAGCACAAATTATTTTTATTCTGCTGTTTGTTTTCATTGTGGAAAGACTTTATTGACATTTTGGCAGGGCTGCTGTCAATCTGAATTGATAAGTAGTTGTGCCTGATCTTTCCCTAAAAGTGCATATGTATTGGCATTGCTGGCTCTTTGTAGGATGCTATTTTGTGAATATGTGCAGAGTACTTCATTTGATGTCTTATAAGTGTTGTTTTTTTGTTTTTTTTTCCACGTCGGTCTATTATGAAGAATGAAAAAAAGTGTTTAACTTTAGAGTGGACTGTTATATTGTACATTTTTGCTTGAACAAAGACTTTTCACTTGCCAAATTTTTTTTTCATCAAGTGAATCATGACGAAATTCTCATTTTGCGATGATGTTGGGACATATGATTATGTGACAATGGGCTAGAAAAAAATTTACATTTTGCATTTGGAATAATCCGTATCATATGTTCTTCGTGTTTATGTAACTCGTGATTTGTGGTGATGGAGTATGAATTTGTTTTTAAAAAACTAAACAAAACGGATTGTATTTTTTTTTCTCAAACTAAGATTTTGGAATGTGATTTTGGATCTTTATGATGTTCATAAAGGTTAGTTCTATGCATTGATGGAAACTCTTGAATGATAAAAAATTGATGATTGATGGCTGAAGTTGTATATTAATTAGATATGTATGTGTATTTAAAAAAAAAATTTCTTGGCGAAAGTTTTTTTTCACCCCGGGATGGGGGGTGTCATGTGATGTAGCCTCACATGGCGACATGTGACGTTCCGTTGCGTACGCCCTTATTTGTTATAAAGCATTTCCCTAGGTGGGGAAAAGAAAAGGTAAAAGAAACAATAATTTGAATGGCCTGACCAGTGTGATCAGTGTCGCTGGTGGCTATAGACGTAGGGAGATTATTGGTTGAATGGACGGACGTTGTCCATTGGTCAGCAACCATGGGCTGGTAATGCGTAGAGTTAGACGAGTACTCACTGAACGTGTACTCAAAAAGAGAGCGCAGGAGGGAAAAATAAGGAATAGGAAGGAGATGGCTTGGGGACACTGACCGGACAGGTTGTTTGAAGAACGAGTTCCACCTGCGACTCACCATTACCAGGTGAGGTATAGACAGATGGGGAGAGAAGAAAGAGAGAAGTTAAGAAAAGGGAAAAAGGGAAAAGAATTTATGATTATTCAGATTTTGAAATAGATTACTTACACGGACTTCATTCGTGTTTCAGCCCTTCCCAGTGCTGTGGCAGCACCAGTTAGGCAGTCGCACGAATATTTGGGCTACAGTGCTGCGGCAGCACCTAATCGTCTCCAGGGTTGGAGAATCGAGCTATAGAAGACAGCGACTGCACCAGTTGTGAGAAAAGAAAGCATTTGTCATGTTGACCCATACTGATTTTTTTTATTGTTCCCCTGATGAACTCAGTTGATACTACTATATTTTAAGCCATCTTTTGATTTTTCTTTGAAAATATATACATTGTTTCTCCAGTGAGGAGGAGAAACCGGTAAAAGATATATTTGTGAAGTATTATGTATAATGAGGTGAAATTTGGTCCCAACTAGTGGATCTGTGGAATGATTGTACCTCCACTGGAGAGGAGGAATGAAAAATAATTCCTTGAAGACAAACCAGTTGAATATGATGGAAAATTGATTATTGTTTAGTAAATTATTCCCCGGAGAGGAGGGGGAGAAGAAGAGTTATTGCAGTGCGCCTTCTGGTTGTTTGGAGAGAGTGCGTGTGCACGGAGTGAATGCTGAGCTGAGTGTGTGCATGCACTTATGCACAGTATGACAACGACCCAGAATGTCTCAGGCGTGCTGACAGTAAACTGGAGCAGTTTCCGATGTCACTGCCAAACAGTCAATGTTTTCAGAACCGGAAGTGACATTCGCCGACACGCGCCGGGCCACGGCTGTCCTGAAGATATCTGTATCCGTAATGGAAACAGCGTGTCCCTCCATACTGCGGGTTCCTGTTCGTGACAAAGGTTGATGAAAGCAAGTGGGTTCCTGATCGTGACAAAGATTGATGAAAGCAAGTGGGTTCCTGCACGTGACAAAGATTGATGAAAGCAAGTGGGTTCCTGATCGTGACAAAGATTGATGAAAGCAAGTGGGTTCCTGATCGTGACAAAGATTGATGACAGCAAGTGGGTTCCTGATCGTGACAAAGATTGATGAAAGCAAGTGGGTTCCTGATCGTGACAAAGGTTGATGACAGCAAGTGGGTTCCTGATCGTGACAAAGGTTGATGACAGCAAGTGGGTTCCTGATCGTGACAAAGGTTGATGACAGCAAGTGGGTTCCTGATCGTGACAAAGGTTGATGACAGCAAGTGGGTTCCTGATCGTGACAAAGGTTGATGACAGCAAGTAGGTTCCTGATCGTGACAAAGATCGATGAGTGCAAAGGGGTTTCTGATCGTGACAAACGTTGAGTGGAAGCGAGTTCCTGCTCGTGACATAGTATTGAGTGCAATGATCACCAGTGCCCACTCTGATACGGTGTAGAAAGTTAAACAATTGTAATCGTTTCTACATTGATCACCACTGTACATGAAAGCCGTTTGGTAATCCCGCTCGGAGAACTTGTGCTGTTTTAGATATCTAGGTCTTCCGTCACGACTTTTCTTCATACTTTTTTTTTAATTTCAAAAACAAACAACAGCAACAACATATCAATAACAAGGCAAAAACAACAACAACAACAACAAACAAACAAACAAACAAAACCAAAACCAAAACAGAAAGACAGAAACGAGAGTGAGGGAGAAGAATGGAAAGACGACATAGAGAAAAGGAAAGAAGGAAGAACACATACCTAATTATCTATTCCTTTATTTCGAGGTGTGTTCGGTTGCTGGATCAAAAGAAGAAGAGCAGAACGAACAGACGAGAAGCCTGAAAGGGTGGAAGGATTTGAAGACAAGAAGAGAGAGGAGGGGTTGGGGTGGTGGTGGTGACATCAGGCATTTAGAGGAGGAAGGGAGGGTGAGGCAGCAGAAAAGGTCAAATCCTGGTTCTTTTATCTCGGCTCAGACAACAAACGGGTCCGGCACAGCAGGAAACTATTGCACAAAACAAACCAAACGAAGACGTAATTTTCCTCTCGAGAGACTTGTCACCTGATGACCTCACACCGGCAACAAGTCAGCCTCGGGATGGATGGATGGATACCGGAGAAAGGTCAACGTCTAAACACCGGAATCAAGTGACTGAAAACCGAGAGGGCATGACGAGAGGGGTCGTTTGGCAGTCGATCTGGTTGGCCCGGCGGACCGCTCGTAGTGAACGGGAACTGTTGCCTCATCCTGTCAGGCTTGCAGCCTCCAGGGAGATTAGGAAGCCGTGGACGATGCCCAGAATGTGATATGCCAGAATCATCCTGTTTCTGTTGAAGTTGTAACTCTTACTTGGTGTGCGAAAGGTTGGGATGACAGAGTGTTAGCTCAGGCCTTAATTGAAGACTCACCTGTGTGTATTTATCATCTAATGTGATACCTATCGCATGCAGTCCAGAGACAATGATGATAAGTGGGAGCAATAATGTATGAAGGTGTGTGTGTGTGTGTGTGTGTGTGTGTGTGTGTGTGTGTGGTGTGTGTGTGGAGGAGAGAGGGAGTTGAGGAGGGGTAGCAGGGTTGAGTGAGCCCTCGAAGGGTCTATCAGGGGAAGGGAGATACATTATTAATATGATGTATTTACGTAATATTGTCGTTAATGAAATAGTGCGAGCGCACATGCTGTATGTGCGTGTGCGCGCGCATGCGCTTGTTTGTATGTGTGTTTGTGTGTGCGCGTGCGCTTGTTTGTATGTGTGTTTGTGTGCACGCACGTGTGTTTGTGTGTGTGTGTGTGTGTGTGTGTGTGTGTGTGTGCGTGCGTGTACGTGTATGTGTGTGTGTGTGTGTTATGTGTGTGTGTGTGTGTGTGTGTTGTGCACGTGCGCGCGCTTGTGCGTGTGTGTATGTGTGTGTGTGTGCGCGCTCCCGCTCACATACGTAAGTGTGCACGTGTGCGTGCGTACGTTCGTGAGTTCTGAACACTTACCCTATAGTTAACCTACACCCAACAATGATCCAGTAATTCCAGTCTGGGCTGTGGTCTATCTCCCGGCCTTGAGGTTGGCTCTGGTCCCATTTCAGCCATGTCGGGTGCCTGGTTACCTCAGTGTCAGATCACCGAGACTGGCAGTCAGACCTTACGAGTTCAACATCTGCAGGAACCCAACACGAACATCGCCATTTTCGCTAGATACTTGACCTTACCGTAGTGTTGTTCAGGTAGAATCAGGAGAGGATTGGTCAGATCACTACTTAAATCAGCACTGAGCTCTGAGAGTATAATGAAGAGATTGACTCAGTCATGCTCTGCTCACTGCTCAGTATTGATGAGTACAGCATCAGGAAGCGAGTGGTCTTTGACATCCATTGCTCAGTCTTGATCCAGACAACATCATGACGTAGCTGACTGCTTGATGCTCATCGTTGAGTGCTGTCGACCAGCAGGGCGATAGTTGAAAAGAGAAGGGGTTAGTTACCGCCAAGGACACAGACAAACAAGAGTACAGGACTAGACACAATGCATTTCGACATCTTGGGTCTTCTTCAGGTGAAAACACACAATATTTAGGACAGTGACAAGAACACTTAGCTGAGCTTCTGCTGTTCGTTTCCCTTTCGACATCTTGGGTCTTCTTCAGGTGAAAACACACAATATTTAGGACAGTGACAAGAACACTTAGCTGAGCTTCTGCTGTTCGTTTCCCTTGACCTTACGAACAGGAGAAGCTCAGCTGAGTGTTCTTGTCACTGTCCTAAATATTGTGTGTTTGCACCTGAAGAAGACCCAAGACGTCGAAATGCATTGTGTCTAGTCCTGTACTCTTGTTTGTCTGTGTCCTTGGCGGTAACTAACCCCCTCTCTTTTCAAGTTTTGCTTCATTTTCCGCCCTCGGTCATTGTTTTGAAACTTGACCAGGGCGATGTTAGAAAGCTACTGATTTCTTGATGTCCACGGCTCAGTATTGATCCAGACACATATCACGAAGCAGTTGATCGCTCAGTATTGATCTAGACACATATCAGGAAGCAGTTGATTCCCTTGATGCTCATCGCTCAGTATTGATCAAAGCAAGGCCAGTCGTCATAGAGTAACAGACAAACAGAGGGCGAGATTGGTCAGACTCAACTACACCCCATTTATTATGGATCTGGTTTGCTCTCTCTCCGCTCCTTGACGTCTGGGAGCCTGTGGCAGTGCTGGACATATTAATCTGGTCAAGCCCTTCCATTGTTCTTCTTTTCCCGTCTCGTTGACCCCGAAAGCCATGAAATGTTTTTGTTTACTTTCTTTGGTCATGTTTGTTGATATTTAACTGTCCTATTTGTTAAGTTTGGTTGTTTGTTTTCTTGTATATTGTGATCTGTTTGTTTGTTTGTTTTGGGTGTGGTTGTTTGTTGGTTGTTACGCTTGTTTTTGTTGTTGTCGTGTTTAGTTGTTTTGTTATGTCTGGTTGTTTGTTGTGTATGTTTGGTCGTTCGTTGTCATGTTACGCGGTTTGTTTTTCTATGTTTCGTTGCTTGTTGTTAAGTTTGGATGTTTGTGGTTACGTTTAGTTGTTTGTTCTGATATTTGGTTATCTTTTGTTGTTGGTTGGTTGTTGTGTTTGGTTGTTTGTAGTCATGCGTGGTGGTTTTGGTTATACCTGGTTGTCTTGTTGTTTATACTGTGCTCCTTTTCGCCTCGATACTTTCTCCAAACGGTTCTTCCCATGACACAACATCAACCAGTTTCAACGTTCTAGTCAAACAACCAAACTTTCGCACGACAAATCACACACACACACGCACACACACACACACACACACACACACACACACACACACACACACACACACCTCTCTCTCTCTCTCTCTCTCTCTCTCTCTCTCTCTCACACACACACACACACACACACACACACACCCTCTTAAATTACGAGCACGCCCACTCGTCACAGATGTTTACCCTTGACCTAACCCTTTTGTCGTTTAGTTCTTGACCTCTTTCTCTCGCCTGTCCACCCGAGCATCCCACACCGGCCAGCTGGCCAGAGGATTTGGCGCAGAACAACTATTGTCCGTCCGCCTTCCATCACGAGCGACCACTGGCCCGGGGGTCAAGAGAGCTGTCCTTGTCTTTCTCGGGTACCAGTTGATTAGGTTCGGCGGAGGTCACCAACCATAGCCACCCCCGAGTGGGGCTGTTTCGGGACACCCGGTAACTATCGGGTGGAAAGAAGGACAGGCGGGCGCGGCGGAATGTGTGTTTGTTCGGCTCGCTTCCATGGTGTTTAAGGGATGTGGGAGTGAGTGAGAGAGAGAGAGAGAGAGTCGAGGGGATGGAAAGAGACAGAGAGAGGAGAAGTGGGGTGTGGCATGTGAACAGGTCGAAAACGACTTTGTGGTGTGTGTGTGTGTGTGTGTGTGTGTGTGTGTGTGTGTGTGTCTTTGAACAAGAGAAAAGAACAAGCAAGTATGTGGTAAAACTCAAACATGTGAATGTGAAAGATATCATTTTTAACTACATTAATACCAGTGAACTGTCTAGGAAACTGCCGTTCAGTAGAAAAAAAAAAAAGGATCAAGTTATGTAAAACTGTCCACAGAAAACAGCACATATTATTTAGAAGCGATTTCAAAAATCAGCAGGATAGGAGTCTGTGTGAGTGTGGAAAATGGGAGGAAAGGGGGGGGGGGGGGGTGGTTGGAGGGGAAGGGAAGTAACCGCATGTGTGCGTGAGCGTGTGCGCGCGCGCGTGCGTTCGTGCGTGCGTGTGCGCGCGCGCGCGCGCGCGCGTGTGTGTGTGTGTGTGTGTGTGTGTGAACACATGGATTCAGGAAATGGATACTGCCCTCGTAAACTAACTCATTCAAGTGGTCAATTTGACTGAAGTTACAGAGCCAATGTGTCTACCAAACGATCAATGCTGATCATGCACTTACACACACACACACACACACACACACACACCACACGCACGCACGCACGCACGCACGCACGCACGCACGCACGCACGACACACACACACACACACACACACACACACACACACACACGCACACAGAGCGAGAGAGCGAGAGATTTATGGGCAGCCCGTCTCCATCGCAAGGGTTGGCCAGAGCGCATCAACAGGGAGTAACCTTGTTCATTAGTTTGCCCTGTCTCCACCAGGTATGGCGTGTATGTTGCTGACACTGTCTATCATTATTCATACCATTCCTGTGAAGTGCTGTCTATTCATACCATACCTGTGGAGCGCTGTGTGCCATTACTAATTCCATATCTGGGAGGTACAAACAGCTTGGGGATACCATCTTCGCCTGTCTGCAACTCTGTCCAGCCTGTCGGACCCTTCATGTTTTTAGCATCCATTTTGACACCTCTCTGTCCTGTCTGTCTGTCTGTCTGTCTGTCTGTCTGTCTGTCTGTCTCTCTCTCTCTCTCTCTCTCTCTCTCTCTCTCTCTCTCTCTCTCTTCTCTCTCGCCCCCTCTCTGGCTATACCTGAAAAGGAAATGCTGTTATTTTGTAGACGCTCCCAGTATTTTCCATGTCTGTTTATCTCTTACTCCTAGTAACTGTCTGCCAGTCTGTCTATCCCCACACCCCCTCTACTCTCTCTCTCTCTCTCTCTTCTCTCTCTCTCTCTCTCTCTCTCTCTCTCTCTCTCTCTCTCTCTCTCTCACCTGCCCCCAACATCACACGTATTTTGTTATGAAGAATGCAATCCGAATGCCCTCCCCTCGCCTCCCCCCCCCCCCCCCCACCCCCCCCCAGCCCTCCTCCCGATCCTCCCTTCCTCATCGTCCTCCAGTTCTTTCTGTCATAAAATCTGTCTCATTAAAAAAAAAATAATAAATTGTGTATTTTCAAGGGTAGTCGGTTTCAGCCATATGGACCCTCGAGTGGCAATCTGCAATACGCCTAGTGTACTTACTGTATGCAGTCTCTCTGACTCTATGCTGTTACAAATTAGTCTTTTTTTTTAAAGTGTAATGGGCTATCCCTGTTTTTTTTTTGTTTTTTTTTGTCTCTCTGTTTTTCTTTTACTTTTTTTTTTCAATCCCCGTTCAATTTTCCTTTTCCATGTCGTAGAAACTTCCTGGTGATGACAGTAATTGGGGAGAATGTTGGTTGACGCCAAGACGTGACGCCATTTCATCTCCTTGTCGTCATCACGGCTTCTTTTATCCCCTTTCCTTCTTTGTTTTGTTTTGTTTTGTTTTCATTTGCTTTGTTTTATATCTTCGTTAATATTTCATTCAATTAAACAAATTGTCGCGTGAGAGTTTTTTGTGTGTGTTAAATCCGCCCACGCGCGCCTTCACAGACACACACAAGACACGCACGCACGCACGCACGCACGCACGCACGCACCACACACACACACACACACACACACACACACACACACACAGTATAACAATGTAGCCGAGTGCTGCAACTCATACACTCTTCCGTGGCACCGGCTAACCCAACCGCCCCGTATACTGAAAAGCATACGGCCCTGCAGCCTTAATTCCATTCATCTGGAAGACCTGATGCTTTGGGGCAAAAAATCTGTACACGGTGAACCTTCGGAACCCATTTTAGAACTACATGTCATTCAAACATCGTTGAAAAAAAATTATATTTTCCATTTGTTTGAAAAATGCTATACTGGAATGCCCAATGTCCCGTACTATTTTCTACTATATGTTCAGCAGGATTTTGTACTTTTCCGTTTATCAAACCCGTTGGTGTTTGTGGACCTTTCAGAGAGTAAGATACGCGTGGTGATTCTCCAAAGTGAAACACAGAAGTCCCTGTCCTCAGCTGTTTTGCATGTCGCATGTTTTGGATCCGTTTCACAACGGCGCCAGACAATTAAAAAGATCTAAGTGACGACAGCCACAACTTCTTAGCCATTCTCTTTGCCTCTTTATCAAAGAGTTTCCCCCAGTGTCAACCCCCGTCCACCTTGGTTTTTGTTTGTTTGTTTGTTTGTTTGTTCTGTTTTTCTAACTCAAGACGTTAAAAAAAAAAATCCAATTTAACATCTCAATTCCTCTGACAAAGTCAGTTAACGTTATAAATGTGTTGTTAGTACGTAAAAGTCGTTCATTACAGAATAAATCAGTATCAAATTCACGTCAAAATGTAATTTCGGTCAATGTGAGAGCGACGGCATCAGTTTTTTTGTTTGTTTGTTCATTCGTTGCTTGTCGTTTAACGGGTGGCTTTCTGGTCCTGGAGACCGATCGGACTGTGGCAATGGACAAGCCAAAGGGAGTGACGGAATGAAATAAAACACAGATGGAAAGCAGAGGAAGTAGAGAAGACATTGGTAGAAGAAGAATGCGCGAGGCTTTCATACGCCCACGGAAAGACCACAGCAGCAAAGCGAAAACGAAACAACACAAAACAATTGAACAAACAAAAACTGCTTTGGGCAGACGTTGAATTGGTGGATTATCGTTCTCCCAGTTCGGACAGATGGGTGTCGTTCTCGTAACGCTGGACCGTCATTCCGGGGTCCTTTCGTATAGTAAAATCATCATCATCATCGTCATCGTCATCGTCGTCGACGTCGTCGTCATCTCATCATCATCATCATCATCATCATCATCATCATCATCATCTTCTTCTTCTTCTTCTTCTTCTTCTTTAACGTGATCATCATCATCGTCATTGTCAACATCATCATTGTCATCATCATCATCATCATCGTCATCGTCATCGTCGTCGTCGTCGTCGTCGTCGTCGTCGGCTCGTCATCTCATTTAAGGAGCTCGTATTTCTTTCAGTTTCCCAGTCGGGTATGTCAAAGACTAGCTTTACTGATTTTCTGACGCCGCCACCACCGTATTTCAATCAGTCAAAAATCAAACGTTTTCCTGTGATAGGCCAAGATATCCATTCTCACAACCTTTTCTTTTTGCGTTCACGCTGTGTTATTGATCGGTTAGACAGCGACACCATGGGACAACTGCAGTAAGAACCAACCTTGAAATGATTCACACGTTTAAAAGAGCAATAGAGTTAGGCTGAAGTTGCTGAAATGAAGATGCATCGCAGATGAAGATTACAACTAACTCAATGTATTCTAACTTTTCGCCACAAGTTTTCTTTCAACAAAGGCAGCATGCAAGCGTGATGTCACAAACAGAAACGCTCCTGAAAATTTAAAAGCACGTTTAGAACTAGCCTCCAGATCTTTTTACCATCGTCCCCCAGACCAAAGAGTAATCACAAGAAGTGTAGTCCGTTTGAACTATGGTGGGGGTTCATGGTCACTTCACTTCTGTTCATGTTGTTTACAGTCCGGCCGACCACCAGGCGCCATGTCAGGGCCACGTCGGGTTACCAACACGTTAAATTAAGAACAGAGGAAGAAGAACACAAGCTACCCCCACCCCCACCCATCCCTCCCGCACCCCCTACCCCTCACCCCCTACCCCTCACCCCAGCCGTGAAAGAATTTCCAGTTGATTACGTTCTCATTCGCGACCGGCGTGCGAAGACATTCGTTCCCAACGGTGGCAGAAACGTGGTCATTGACTGACTGGAGCGTGAACGAGCCAAGTTGTGCGTGGAGCAGCGCCTGGAAAGGAAAAATCCATAGCAATTTGGTCGGCCCCGCTTCAACCGGTGTGCCAGACAATGTTGTCTGACGCTGTCAAACTCACCTTCTCTTTAATCTCCACCTGGCAGCCTGTCTGTCTTGTGATTCTCTTATGGGTTTTTTTGTTTGTTTGTTTGTTTGTTTAGTTTCTGTATCTGTCTGTCTGCCTTGCCTGTCTTGTCTGTTTGTGTCTGTATTTGTCTCTATCTGTCTGTCCGTCTGTCTATCGCGTCTTTGTCTGTCTGTCGGTCTGCCTGCCTCTGTGTGTGTGTGTGTGTGTGTGTGTGTGTGTGTGTGTGTGTGTGTGTGTGTGTGTGTCTCTCTCTCTCCTCGCTTCTCTCTCTCTCTCTCTCTCTCGCTTTCCTGACTCGTGTCTTGCTGTGTCTGGGCTGTCCCTGTCTGTGTGTCTGTCTCTCTGTCTTTTGTCTGTCATCTGCTCTTTTCTCTTCTCTCTCTCTCTCTCTCTCTTTTCTCTTTGTCTTCTCTCTGCTGTCTCCTTCTCGTTTTCTCTCCTCTGTCCTCTCTCTCTCTTCTGTCTCCTGTTTCTGTCTGTCTTCTCTGCTCTGTCCTCTCTGTCCTTCTCTACCTGTTGCTGTCTTCTGCCTCTGTTCTGTCTGTTCTGTCTGTCTGTCTGTCTTCTTCTGTCGTTCTCTGTTTCTGTCGTCTCTTCTTTTCTTCTGTCTGTCTCTCCACAGACAAACAGACTCTCTCCCACACACACACACACAACACACACACACACACACACACACACACACACACCCCGCGACGCTAAATAACTGATTAAGAAAGTAATTCGATCCAAGAAACCAGTAATCCCTTCTCTTTCAAACTAATCACAAATACCCAAGTGTTACGGATGGTATGGGGTGTCTGCAGGTGTCTGACTGTCTGACTCTCACTCAGAAATTATGGATGCATGCACGACTTTTCTAATTCACATACACACACCCACTCACCCGAACATTGACAGCCAGGCAACAGAACAACACTTCTTTTTGTTTTTTATGCTGCCCGAGCCATCAGACAAACATATAATATAAAGGCAAAATCATTAATGGGTCGGCACGCCAACCACAAGGCATACACACAAAATATATCTACATGTATCTGTTCGTTGGCGCTGCTGGTTCCAACGACGACGATGACGACGACGCCGAAGACGAAGAGGGCGAAGACGACGACGGCGGCAAGACGATGGAAGCGACGAGACAACGGGAACGACTACAACGTCAAGTCAAGTCCGACCAGGACTTAACAAAAAACTTCAGAGCTGTGGCTCAAAAAAAATAACACCAACACACTCGCGGCGTCTCTGCCGGCGACGAGGTGACAGTCTCACACAGGAGCTGTGGCTCACACACAGCACAGCGACGGCATCGCCAACAGGTCGCTGGTTCAAACACAGGAGCGGCGCTCTGGCTTGGCAGCAGCGGCGTCTCCAGCCCAACTGGCTCAGCGGGTAGTCGGTCCCGGGCGCAGTGGCAGGAAGGGCGATTGTCGGCACTCAGGCCGTCCTCTCCACGCTGACACAGAGCGGAGAACAGGGGCAGCGCGTGGCTACGGCCCCGACCCTCGTACAATGGCAGCCACTCCCCCTCAGTCCAGGGAACGCTTCAACCTGGGGGAAACTGACTGCCACCAAAAATCAGCAGAGTCCCTCTTCGGCCGTCTGTGTTGTTGCGTTGCCGGAATCACTGCAGAGACTGCCTAACCGGTTCAACTCACCCGGCTTTTTAAAGTGTGATTGATATACATGTTTGTGTAAAAAAATAATAATATCCCTCTTTGAACTATATTTCAGTGGACATAGTGTCTAAACTTTCTTTTGATTGTATTTGGTCCACTGACTTAGTTTTTCAACATGTCCTCTGTGGATGAAGATCAAACTTTCACTAATTACTTGGTAGTCGGTCCCGGGCGCAGTGGCAGGTAGGGCGATTGTCGGCACTTAGGCCGTCCTCTCCACGCCGACACAGGATTCTTTTGGTTTAAAAAAAAAACACTATACACTGATGGTCAGCTTCCGTGGTCCCAAATAAGGGCGCTGCATGGAATTTCTTTCCACTGGTAAAAATTCCCCAATCTGTAACGTAAAAGATTCTGGTTCATGTAAATTATGAGCGCAGGAAGTAGTGGAACATTGTTGACCTTGTCTGGCATTGCCATGTTGCCAAAGGTTTTGGAATTTGAATACAGATAAATATATTCTTTTGGGAGAAACTCAAATTGTCACAACTGACAGACCGACAGATTGAATTAAGTGCTGCCTACTAAGTTCTTTTTGATTTATAAATGCAAACTTTTCCAGACTGTAGTGAAAACGATCCATGAAGTCACCTGTAACAGAAATAGGAAATACAAGATGTATCATTTTATAGCAGGTGAAGACAACGGGAGTTTAAGAAGTGGTGGTCACCTTATAGACCCCCTGGAAAATCAACAAAATGTGGATCCTTCATAAGTAACATATCGGTTTTAAATCTCTCTCTCTCTCTCTCTCTCTCTCTCTCTCTCTTGTGTGTGTGTGTGTGTGTGTGTGTGTGTGTGTGTGTGTGTGTCTGTCTGTCTGTCTGTCTGTCTGTCTGTCTGTCTGTCTGTCTGTCTCTCTCTCTCTGAGAATCTATGACCATTTATGTGTGTTTGTGGGTTGGTGGCTTTGCGCACGTGTGTTGTGTGTGTGTGTGTGTGTGTGTGTGTGTGTGTGTGTGTGTGTGTGTGTGTGTGTGTGTGTGTGTGAAGGTCTCAAGGGAAAGGGCGATTGGGGAGGGTATTCGATGTGTGTGTGTGTGTGTGTGTGTGTGTGTGTGTGTGTGTGTGTGTGTGCGTGCGCGTGCGCGTGTGTGCGTGCGTGCGTGTTGTGTGTGTGTGTGCGTGCGTGCATGTGTGTGTGTGTGTTTACATGAAGTAAAGGAATAATGGATTGCTTCCTCTGTAGAAGTAGCAGTAATAACGCCAGAGTGGAGAAGTGGCGCCGTCTAGCGAATGGAAATCTGGGCCTGTCGGCCTGTCTGTCTGTATGTCTGTCTGTCTGTCTGTCGGTCGGTCGGTCTCTCTTAGGAACACAAAAAAATGAAACATAAAGTACGATTTTCAAACCGATGTATATACTTACATCTGATTATATTTATGTCGATAAATTCTTGATTGTTTGTTGATGTTCTTTATAACACTGTTGTTTATTGGCGTTGTTGTAGTTTTATTTTTTTAAATTATGAATTGAATTAAGTTGGTGGATTAAGAAAATTTATTGATGAACAGCCGTCTTTATTTTTGTACATTGCAGTACTTTTCATTATAGAAAACTTTCATCCGTGCTAAGGTGAAAAAACAAACAAACAAAACGTTCTGAGAACGTACGCAGGAGATTGTCAACTAAAAAAAATACCAATTTCTTTGAAGAAGAAACACTATCCTAAACGGAATCTTTTTCAGCAAAACCTCATCAGTCCTAATCTGAGTATTCACAATAGTAGTGATCATAGAACGTGGTGCTAATTAAAGTACAAACGAAACAAACAAACAAACAAACCCAGCAACAATAAAAGATGGACACAACGTCCTTCCGCGATTGACGTCAGTGGTGTTGTTGAAATTTCGAACCTGGCTGCAGAGAAAGCTTCGTCAGTGGACAAAACCATCTGGTCAGCCAGTGAGGATGCTCGTGACAAAACCATCTGGTCAGCCAGTGAGGATGCTCGTGACAAAACCATCTGGTCACCCAGTGAGGATGCTCGTGACAAAACCATCTGGTCACCCAGTGAGGATGCTCGCTCAGGACAACAGTCCCGGAGATGCCTGATCAGCATGTGACGCCAGCATTGATTGGTTGGCGTGTCGGTGAGCGCTTGGATGATGCCAGTGGCTATCGCCTCTGAAATCGAGTTACAAGGACAGGCGCGTAGCCCTCCTGCAGCTAACAGGCGCACATGGTGTTCAGTTAACTGCCGGCTGATATCATATTAGCAGCACGCTGAGTTGTATCAACGGCAGGTTGATCTGCATGATGAGCTGCATGCCAAGCTGTGTTGTGTCAGAGCGGTTGGACAGCCTAGTGGGTGGTGCAGTGGAGTTTCATTCTAAATGTCTGTGGTTCCAATCCCGGTAACGTCTGGTGGCTAAGGAACGGAGACTTTCCGTGTTTTCATTGGCGCATGTGCAGACACTCCTTAGCCCCCTCCATGTTCTGTCCTGTGTGTGTGAGCACACTGGAGGTCAGAGAGATCGGGCCTGGACAACTCATCGAGACAGTGTCCAGATTCGGCGTTGAATGAATGGGGTTCGAACCTACACTAGCCCATCATAAAAAAGGTAAACATTTTCACTGTGTGTCTTTATAACTTGTCATCCAGTAGTCTAGCGTTGTTTCATTCGACAATAACTGAATCGGCTCGACCGTATATTATATATGTTCCTTTTATTTTAATGTTCGTTAAGCCAACTGGAAGTGACCTTCTTAGTGGCGTTTGTTGTTGGTTTATGTATCGTGGAAGAGAGAGGCCCTCTTTAGGAATAAATATACTATAATTCTAAAGGCAAACCCCCATGTTCCAAATCTCCTGGGGTAGTAACCCCCTGTCAACCATTCTGTCTGCAATGAACGTCGATATCGAACAAATGGAGCCTAACCTAAAGAGTTCCATCATTAAGGATCTCGGAGTCGCTGTCAGCTTTGACAGGATGGTGGAAACAGGCATGCATTGCACCCAACATGGACCATGTAAAAGGCTACTATGCACAGCAACGAAAATATT
>CM065725.1:62234430-62239430 GCA_033310375.1 Conus canariensis
ACAAAACACTTGAATTTTTCAAATAAGTTTGAAAGGGAAAAAAGCTAAAATTTTAACAAAACTAATTAACAACCATCTAGGCACAGAAACTTAAATCTTTCTCAGTCCTTGTCACTTTTGAGCTTTGTACATTATTCCATCTTCCCTCCCCACACATATCCCCATCCCCGCCACACACACAAAAAAGGAACCTATAAATACTTCCCCAATGGAGTGCGCTCTAAGCATACAAAAAAACTCATATGTTAGAGCTGGTGACTCAAAGATGGCCTGTGCACTATTTTGCCTCAACACTGGAATTATTTTTTTCATGTCTTGACATGTAACAATATGATCACGTGTTCTTTTCTTTTTACATAAACGTACTATGTTTTTAACATATTTTGTTTTAAAAGCATCAAGTTTCCACCTATACATCAATGAAAGTATATTTTTATTTAAACTAAAATTATGTTGAATGATTTTAATATCAAAAATATCAAACTGATTTTGATTGTCATGTTCTATCATTCTATCTTTGAAAGTTTTCGAAATATATGTTTTAACTAAATTGCACTGCTCATGTACCGATAAGGGTAGTTTAAGATCTTCAGAACCACAGATATGTTTTGCTCCACGCTTAGCTGCCCTATCTACTTTATCGTTGTAATAAAAGGAACAGTGTGAAGGAATCCAACAAAAGGATAATTGGGTGCCTCCTTCAATAAGCATATGGTTCAAACAGCTTATCTCAATAATCATTTCAGGCCTAGTATGCAAATGAAAATCTTTTATCGCCTGAAGGACTGATTTTGAATCTACACAAAACAGAGCTTGAAATATTGTTTTGGGGAAATTTAAAAGGTAATTCAAAGCCATGAGTATTGCTGTTAATTCAGCTGTAAATATGGATATGTTACATCCAATGTAAAAAGATTTCTCCACCCTCAAGTCAGGGATTAAGAATGCACAACCTGTTTGCTTACCAATACATGAACCATCTGTGTATATTTTTAACTGGTTAGTGTATTTCTCGTCCATATGACACTTAGTATAACTTGCTAGCATATTGATATTTTCATCTTTTTTGATGTTGGTGTGATCAATATCAAAATGGGCTTTTTTAAGTTCCCAGGGTGGAATAGGACAAAAAGATGGTCTGGGAGAGAAATTTTCTTTTTCTAAAGAAACCCCAGAATCTGAAATTATTTTTGATGTATAAGTTGCTATAGTTATTTGAGAAGTTATAGACTGCTCTTTTTGGAAAATCAAAATCTGATCTTATTTTGATTTCTGATTTAATGTGTTTTTCTAGCTGTACTTTTAATGACAAATTTACAACATGTTAAATCTCTATAATCATCTAGAGGAAGTACCTGAGCTTCATGATATGTACGTGACGATGATGCGTGCACAGGAAGTCCAAGGGCTAATTTCAACGCCTTACATTCAATACTTCGCAGTTTTTGTAATAGATATTTAGGCGCGTTAAAGAATATTTCTTGGGCATAAGTTATTTTTGATCTCATTAAAGATTTACATAGAGTAATCAGTGTAGCTGGATCTTGCCCCCACTTTTCTTTAGAAATATTTTTCAGAAAGTTTAATGTTTTTCTCGCATTTGCTAACAAATATTCGATATGAAAGTTCCATGATAATTTAGATGTAAAATAAACTCCTAGAAATTTGATCTCTGTAACGTACTTAAGAGGAGTATCATCCAATGTGAAAACAGGCATACTTTCTGGGTTAGATCCACTGTTAAAAAGAATCATATTTGTTTTTTCGGTTGACAGACTTAATCCATTTAGCTTCATATAATCCACCATCTTATTTAGTTCTCCTTGATAGATCTTTTTGACGTATTTTATATCTCACTGTGAAGTTTTCTTTTTTAACGTTACATCCATCCACATGCATATATCATCTGCATATTGGACAAGAACAACTTTTTTTGATAATTTGTTTGGCAGATCATGCATTAATAACGAGAAGAGAAGTGGCGCTAATACTGACCCTTGAGGGATTCCCATTGAAAGTGTTCTACTTGTGAAATATGTTTTTCCCTACTCTTGTTCTTATTACCCTATCCTTTAGAAAACATCTGACATAGTTGTATATATTTCCTGTCAAGCCAATGTTTTTAAGTTTATTCAATAGCTGAAAATGCCACACTTGGTCGTAAGCCTTATTTATATCGAAAAAGGTAGCAAGAGCACATTTTCGTCTAGCAAAACTGTTTCTTTATATTTGTTGATAATTTGACTAAAATTTCTGTAGTGGATCGACCTTTCTGGAAACCAGCTTGATTGATTGGTATGATGTTATATTTTTCGCAGTAATGTACAAGTCTATTCAAAACAATTCTTTCTGAAAGTTTACATGCATGTGAAGTTAATGCAATGGGTCTATAATTCTTAGGATCCTTTGTAGATTTTCCTTGCTTATGAATTGGAACAATAACCGACTGTTTCCATATTTTTGGCATAACACCATTGCTCCAACACGTACTAAATAATTTATGAAGAAACTCTACAAAATGTTCAGGCAAATTTCTTAACATTTGATTAGATATTGCATCTAAACCAATAGATGATTTTCTTAATGGTAAGGATCTAATGGCTTCTTTTACTTCTTGGATAGTTATTGGAGCATTAATATTGTTACTATTGTCTGCTGTAGATTCATCATGTGCTTTACTACCTTCTTCTTTCTCTCTGTACATTTGGTCAGTACTTGTTAGACCTTCAGAGCGGCTTACCTTAGCAAATATGTTTAAAAAGCTTCTGCTTTCTCATCAGCACTAGGAAGACTGTTGTATCTATTGTTATAGGGTACTGTGTCGATGTTAATCCATTTTTCATAGCTTTCAGTTCCTCCCACACTTTACCAATATCTTTATGATTTTTAACTTCAGAGTTACAAAATTCATTCCAATGCTGCAGCTTTGCGTCATCTATGACATCTTTACTTTCTTTATCTGCATTTTTCATTTCTTTATGACTACTTGCTGATCTCTTTTTACAATAAATCTTGAATCTTTCTTTTTTCTTTTTATTGGCAGTTTCACATTTTGTGTTCCACCATACATTTCCATTATGTTTTTTTGACTTTGTGTTTTTTTATCGTCGGGATCGACTTGTCAGCTGCTGCTAAAATATATTTACAAAATGCAGTATATTGGTCATCTACATTTTCATTAGCTGAGAACACTATGTCTATGTTGTTAAGATTGGTTTGAAAAAAAGACCAATCTGCTTTTTTGTAAATATATTTTGGAATAATATCTTCTGAGATTTCCTGTTCTAATACGTCATTCAACGATATTATTATTGGAATATGATCTGATCCCAGTGGATTATCTCCTGTTTCCCACATCGAGTTTACTACAAGTGATGGAGATGTAAAGGTTAAATCAATGGCTGAGGGGTTATGGGTGGCTATATCTGGAATGCGAGTAATATTTCCATTATTTAGCAAATATAGATTAGAATCAGCTATGTTATCTAATAATCTATTACTTGTAACATAAGAGCAGCCATGGTCCCAAAAAGGAGCATGTGCGTTAAAATCTCCTCCAATAACCTATTTGTCTCTTTGGTCTTGGAACCCTTTTAGCCATTCTGTATTCGTATCATCAGGTCCTTTTGGAAGGTAAACTGAGGCAATGTTCAATATCAAAGAAGAAGTAAATTTGACCATTGCTGCACAGCATGAAGCAGAAGGGATGTTATTGGATACTGGTGGAGTTCTTTTGCAAAAATCCAGGCCTTCACGCACATAGATAGCTGTTTGTATTCGGTCCGCACATTGTTCATAAACTGGGGGTGATAGAATCCAGGTAAATGTGGTAGATTATCGCTGTTGACATTTGGTGATTGTAATAATAAAACATGAAACATTTATTCCAAGATATTGATTCAAGTATGATATATTTTTTGTTATGGGGCGACAATTCCATTGGAGAAGCTTAATAGTTGGTCTCTTTTTTGTTGTCATGATAAACATGTATATAGTAAGTGAGGTGACTGAGAAATTCCCTTCTAACGTATATAAACAGGTAAGGACATGCACGATACCCGTAAGACGTAAAACAAGAATTACGAAACAGAAATGCAAAGTAATAAACTTAAATAGTCTTCAGTAATAAAATTCAAATTGTCACGTTAACAAGTGAGGTGGAGGTATATAACTGGGCTCCACTACATGACTAGATTTCAGTCAATATAGAGTCTTGAGGGAGATGCTCCCGAACATTTAGAGCATTTCATAGCGGTTCCACCAAAGTCCCCTCTCGTCCTGATACAGCATCTGAGGGCCCCAACGCCCTGGATGGGGAGGTAGGCGGCGAGATGGCTTCTTGGGCTTTTCCCAAAGGAGGTCTCGTAGATGCCGGCCAAGTTTAGCTGCCAGGATCGATCATCCCCTGGTGGTTGGATGCATCCTGTCTCTCCCGTAGTCATAGAAGTTATTGTGTGGTACGAAAGAAATAATTTTGTCAGCCAGCAGTTCTGTTCTTACAAGGGCATTGAATAATTCACGCTTAGCATCCAATTCAGCATCTTCTACTGCAGTTGCCTGACTCACAACAACGTGTGATGATGGGTGTTTCACTTTGATTTGTTTGACTGCTTTTGTGAAATCTTTACTGACTGTTTCTGCATCTTGCGTTTTCAAATAATTGATACCACAGTGAATTACTATAGCGTCTGGTATTTCCGAGTCGTTTGTTGAATCAAGTAGCTGAAGGCTGTTTTTGTGTGGCATATGTTTTCTGTCGTTTGGAAGAAAACCCATAGGAACGGCCTAGTCTTTTCATTTGTACACCTTTCAGTATGGAATCAGAGAGTACGGTAACAGAAGGAAAGTCATTGTTCTTTTTCGGCTTGGAGTCTTTGGATGACGTTTTGCTTTTCGCGTCATTTACCTTTATGACGTCAGATTTTCTTTTCTTGTCTTCCAGCGTTCCTTTTTTTTTTATTTGTTTGACCCTTCACACCCGTTTTGCTCCGATTACATTG
>CM065725.1:62241930-62244430 GCA_033310375.1 Conus canariensis
ATATATATATATATATATATAATTTACACACACACACACACACACACACACACACACACACACATATATATAGAGAGAGAGAGAGAGAGAGAGAGAGAGAGAGAGAGAGAGAGAGAGAGAGAGAGAGAGAGAGAGAGAGAGGAGAAGATGAAGAAAAGACGAAGGACTTCGTGATCAAGCAGAAAAAGAACTTGTGACGGCGATGCGCTGCCAAAAAGCACTACTAAAATATGAACATTTTAAGGCAATGAAGTGTAATGTTGGACGTTTAAATCTACCTATATGATACATGTGTGTTCATACATCTCTCTCTCTCTCTCTCTCTCTCTCTCTCTCTTTCTTCTCTCTCTCTCTCTCTGTTTCGTTCTCTCTCTCTCTCTCTCTCTCTCTCTCTCTCTCTCTCTCTCTCTCTCTCTCTCTCTCTCTCTCTCTCTCTCTCTCTCTCTCTCAATAATTCTGTTGATAGGAGCCGCTGCTCATGCCGCAGCAGCAGCAGCAGCAGCAGTAGCGGAAGGCAAAGTTTCTTTTCCAAGGAAAGAAATATGTCGGCTCTTTACTTCAGGGTAAGTTAGCATCGCCCCCCCCCCCCCCCCACCCCACCCCCCATCCCCCACCCCCACCCCTGTCCTCCTCCTCCTCCTCTTCCTCTCCCTCCTCCCTCCTCCTCCTCTCTTTCACTCAGTATGGTGCATCAGACGGGCACATCATTCTGTCCCCTGAGGGTGAGCGTAGACAAGCTAACCTAACACAACAGCTGGCATCTCCAGTTTGGATGTCAATCACCTTAAGGACTGCAGCTTGCAGCGCCTGACGGTGAGCACAGTGCTGTCTGTATCCTCGGAATCAGTCTTGGGTCAAGCGCATTGAACAGAGCTTAGTGTGGACATCCACAGCGGTGACAATGACTGGCTACACAGCGTAGTGTGAACAGCCTTGGGGGACAAAATGACTGGATGAACTAAATGTGAACATCCGTGGAGATTGGAGTGGCCCATCAGATCAGTTTACTGTGAGCATACATAGGGACAAATGACTAGATCAGCTTACTGTGAACATACATAGAGACAACTGACTAGATCAGCTTACTGTGAACATCAACAGGGCAACTGACTAGATCAGTTTACTGTGAACATCAACAGGGCAACTGACTAGATCGGCTTACTGTAAACATACATATGACTAGATCAGCTTACTGTGAATATCAACAGGGCAACTGACTAGATTAGCTTACTGTGAACATCAACAGGGCAACTGACTAGATCAGTTTACTGTGAACATACATATGACTAGATCAGCTTACTGTGAACATCAACAGGGCAACTGACTAGATTAGCTTACTGTGAACATCAACAGGGAAACTGACTAGATCAGTTTACTGTGAACATACATATGACTAGATCAGCTTACTGTGAACATCAATAGGGACAACTGACTAGATCAGCTTACTGTGAACATCAATAGGGACAACTGACTAGATCAGCTTACTGTGAACATACATAGGGACAACTGACTAGATCAGCTTACTGTGAACATCATAGGGACAACTGACTAGATCAGCTTACTGTGAACATACATAGGGACAACTGACTAGATCAGCTTACTGTGAACATACACAGGGACAACTGACTAGATCAGCTTACTGTGAACATACATAGGGACAACTGACTAGATCAGCTTACTGTGAACATCAATAGGGACAACTGACTAGATCAGCTTACTGTGAACATACATAGGGACAACTGACTAGATCAGTTACTGTGAACATACATATGACTAGATCAGCTTACCGTGAACATCAGAGGGCAACTGACTAGATCAGCTTACTGTGAACATACATAGGGACAACTGACTAGATCAGTTTACTGTGAACATACATAGGGACAACTGACTAGATCAGCTTACTGTGAACATACACAGGGACAACTGACTAGATCAGCTTACTGTAAACATACACAGGGACCACTGACTAGATCAGCTTACTGTGAACATACACAGGGACAACTGACTAGATCAGCTTACTGTGAACATACACAGGGACAACTGACTAGATCAGCTTATTGTGAACATCAATAGGGACAACTGACTAGATCAGCTTACTGTGAACATACATAGGGACAACTGACTAGATCAGCTTACTGTGAACATACATAGGGACAACTGACTAGATCAGCTTACTGTGAACATACACAGGGACAACTGACTAGATCAGCTTACTGTGAACATACACAGGGACAACTGACTAGATCAGCTTACTGTGAACATACACAGGGACAACTGACTAGATCAGCTTACTGTGAACATCAATAGGGACAACTGACTAGATCAGCTTACTGTGAACATCAACAGGGCAACTGACTAGATCAGCTTACTGTGAACATCAATAGGGACAACTGACTAGATCAGCTTACTGTGAACATACATAGGGACAACTGACTAGATCAGCTTACTGTGAACATACATAGGGACAACTGACTAGGTCAACTTACTGTGAACATCAATA
>CM065725.1:62246930-62269430 GCA_033310375.1 Conus canariensis
ACACACACGCACGCACGCACGCACGCACGCCACACTCTCTCTCTCTCTTCTCTCTCTCTCTCTATATATATATATATCTTTGTGTGTGTGTGTGTATGCGCGCGCGCGCGCGTGTGTGTGTGTGTGTAGGTTGTGTAGGTGTGCGTGCGTGCATGTGTGTATGTGTGTGTGTGTGTGTGCGCGCGCGCGCGTGCACATGTGAGTGGACGCACGTGTGTGTGTGTGTGTGTGTGTGGTGTGGTGTGTGTGTGTGTGTGGTGCGTGCGTGTCATGTGTGTGTGTGTGTGTGTGTGCGCGCGCGCGCCGCTCGTGGGCTCGCGCGTGCACATGTGAGTGGACGCACGTGTGTGTGTGTGTGTGCGTGCGTGCGTGCGCGCTTGCGTGCATGTGCATGTGTGTGTGTGTGTGTGTGTGTGCACCGCGCGTGCGGGCGCGCGCGGCGCGCGCGTGTGTGTGTGTGTGTGTGTGTGTTTATCAATGCTTCGACGGAACTTGAGTGGTTACACCATTTGTGCCCTAAATATGAAGATCGTAGGTTCGATTCCAAAATCTCCTGTTGGGTGAGTGAGGCGAGGAATGTTTCTATCTCACAGGTCAACGCGTGCGCAGACCGACCCGTTGCCGAACCGTGATGTGGTCACACATACAAACAACAGAAGATAAGCACGCTCAGAGAGAATCCAAGCATCAAAGGATTTGGCAAACTTCCTGGTGTTGATCATCGAAAAAACCCCAAATATCTTTGATATCTCTCCTTGGAGAGAGAGAGAGAGAGAGAGAGAGAGAGAGAGAGAAGACAGACAGACAGACAGACAGACAGACAGAGCAGGACAGACAGACAGAGAGAGACAGAGGGAGGGAGGGAGGGGGGGGGGGGATGAAAAAAAGGATAAGAAAAAGATAAAGATACGATTACGTAGAGGAAAACGAAAACTTTTGACGGAAAGAACGTTATTGGATTAAGTTTTTGTAGTGATATTTGAAGAATAAGTGAATGTCACATTGGTAGGATTAGGATTTGTTAGTTATTGTAGTAATAGTATTTGTATTTGTAGTGGGTGTAAGGTGTATTATTGTATATGAGAAGGATGAATGTAGTATGACTTTGTAAAGCGCTTAGAGAAATTCGTTTGATTAAGCGCTATATAAGAAATCATTATTATTATTATTATAAAGAAAATGAAAAAAAAAAAAAGAAAAGATAAAGGTAGACTTCTACGCTGAGTTTAAATGTTTACAAAAAAAAAACAACGACGACGTAAACAAAGAAACAAAATCTTCAGTTTAAATGAAGTAAAGCAAAAAGTGATGAATGTGAAACAAAATCACGAAGATTAAAACAAGATTATAACAGCTACCTTAAAAACTGGGACACAACACAGCACGCGCACGTGAAACGTCCTCAGAACATTGCTTGAAAGACGCATTGAAAAAAAAAAAAAAAAAAAAAAAAAGCGCTCTCGCCAAAAACGGCACAATTTCCATCGGTTCGATATGTCGAAACATTCTCGTGCGGCGCTTTTCCTGTGAAAAATGGTAGCCTTCCAGCGGAGATCATTTACATTACTCGGTTGTTCCGACAGATTCCATTTATCGGCGCCAAAAAGTCGAAGGCTGCGCCGAGTGTATAATGCTGGACATACATTTTCGCTTCCCACCCATAACCCCTTTCCAATCTCTTCTTCCCTCTCTTCAGTCTTCGTTGATCAAGAATTGGAGGGTAAATCTCTTAGATCCTTGTTCTTCCTAGTAATCGCGCGCGCGCGGGCGTGTGTGGTGTGTGTGTGTGTGTGTGTGTGTGTGTGTGTGTGTGTGTGTGTGGCGCGCGCGCGCGCCGCGCGGTGTGTGTGTGTGTGTGGTGTGTGTGTGTGTGTGTGCGCGCGCGCGCGTGAGAGAGAGAGAGAGAGAGAGAGAGAGAGAGAGAGAGAGAGAGAGAGAGAGAGAGAGAGAGGTTAGTACGCGGTTTCAGTTGTAATTTCATATCACCATAAAAAAAATCAGATATCTTCTTGTGATGGGTTTTGGTTTGAAGAGATCGCAGGCTGTATGGCTTTGGAACTGCGCATACAACACAGGTGGAACAGTATGTTGCAGCTTCCAGTCTTGCATGAGAATGATAACTATAGTGTACTGTTCCGGTGTCTAAGCCAACTGCTGTCTGGGCTGGGCTACAGTGTGTTTGAAAGTTTGGTGGGTTAATAAGCAGTTTATCTGAAGACAGAGATGAAGTGTGCACGTTTCATCCTTTTTGCTGGTTTGTTGAGAGATACTTAGCTGCCTGTCTCACGCTGTTTCCACGTTATATTTGAGGGATTCCATGTGTTGTTCACATTCGTTGCAAACAACGCTCGGGCTGGTATGGCCTTCTGGTGACTCAATTTGCCACTGAGCAACACAATACTGCATGCATAGTACTCTCTGAGAGAAGAGAGAGAGGAGAGAGGAGAGAGAGAGAGAGAGAGAGAGAGAGGAGACGGGGACAGAGACAGGGACAGACAGAGATTTTGAAGTATATATGAGAGGAGAGAGGAGAGAGAGAGAGAGAGAGAGAGAGAGAGAGAGAGAGAGAGTTTAAAATGTTTATGTAGAGAGAGAGCGAGACAGAGACAAAGAGATTTTGAAATATCTATGTAGAGAGAGAGAGAGAGAGAGCGAGACAGAGACAGAGAGATTTCGAAATATCTATGTAGAGAGAGAAGAGAGAGAGAGAGAGAGAGAGAGAGAGAGAGAGAGAGAGAGAGAGAGAGAGAGATTTTAAAATGTCTGTGTAGAGAGAGAGAGAGAGACAGAGACAGAGAGATTTTGAAATATCTATGTAGAGAGAGAGAAAAGGATTTTAAAATGTCTATGTAGAGAGAGAGGGAGATTTTAAAATGGGGGGAGAGAGAGAGAGAGAGAGAGAGAGAGAGAGAGAGAGAGAGAGAGAGAGAGAGAGAGAGAGAAGCACATCCAGGCGCTGACGCCAACCATTGTATGATGCTCCTGTGATGGCCGCCGCATGGGGACGTTGTGTTGCGGCACAAAGTGTCGCACCTGCACAAAGTGTCGCAATGCGACACTTTGTGTTCTATTTCACTCCCCTCGCCAGCACAAAGTGTCGCACAGCACAACATTTGACTTGCGACACTTTGATCAGCCTTACCAGCACAAAGTGTCGCAGGCACAAAATGTCGCAACGGTGCTATTCTGTACATGTATTGAGTGAGCAATTTAGTGATGGTAGGTGAAGAGAGATACAGTGAAGGTAAGACAGGCAGAACAGACAGCTCTCTCTCTCTCTCTCTCTCTCTCTCTCTCTCTCTCTATATATAAAATATTTTTATATTTGTGTGTGTGTGTGTGTGTGTGTGTGTGTGTGTGTGTGTGTGTGTGTGTGTGTGTAGATAGAGAGATAGATACATTTCCAAAACAAAAGAACAAGGACAACAAGCTATTGTGGTTATAGTTGAAATGTTCGGCTTTATTAGCCTTCATCAGCAGTTGACCGCCACACTGAGTGCGGTACATTGAGAAGTGTTGGTACTGCACTCAAAATTAGTCAACAGTTTTTGCGGGTGTGGTCCATGAATTGGTTGGCTTCAAAATGCTCAGAACAAATAGAGCAGTTTGCATGAAGGTACGCAGCTGATCTTCACGCCTACAGTTCTGAACCCATTTCTTGCATCTGTAAAAAACACAAAAAGAATGGTGAAACTCAGCCAGTGTCCTTCGCCCACTTGTACTGAATTTGGCACGCAGACAGCTTGGATTTCTTTTAACTCTGCTTTGAGCATCTTCTTCTTGTAATTCTTTGAGAAGAGAATGGTATGCCCCAAACGTTTCCCACCTCGCGATTCATGGTCTCACCCACCATCTTCGATTTTTTAAAATTCTTCAATTGTATGCAAGTGATCAAAATGATTGAAATAGCGCAAACTAAAATTTCTTCTTCTTCAGAGCCCATGTTCAGAGACTACTGAGCGCCGCGGCCTGTCCAGCAGCTGTGCAGACGCTTGCCGGCTGGACTGGAGGAAGCCAGCGGGGGATGTTGTTTAGATTTCCGTCAACAAACCGTCACTGCCGCGTCAAAACAACCGCATTCCACTCGTATCGCTGGAGAGGGTTTTCCAGCGTAGTGTGTCGCCAGCTTCCGTGAGCGGTCTGTTGTTTACCAAAAGCGCACGTGCGCCACGCGCTCTCCTCCGGCGGCGATTTTTGCTGGATGGCATTAAAATTCAGTCCTACTTCAATGCTTGTAAGGCAAATTAATCGTAGATGGTTGTTGTATTTGATTGTTTCCGATTTATTACAGGTTACTTGTATCAATAATATACAAAAGTAATTAATAATGAACAAAAAAGGGTATGTTTGGTGACACTTATTGAACAGTACTTTCTGCTGCTTCTATTATGCACTGCACGTCTACAAAACTACTGTTATCATCACAAAGAAGTTGATTGATGATTAAAACAAGAAATAAAACGAAAAAACAAAACAAAACAAAAAAACGGAAAAATGTTTAGTCTGCATTACAACTGTTTACATCATCAATAATTTTTAATAGTAGACACCACTACTACTACCATTAAACTGCAACATATTTTTTTCCTGCTTTTGGTTGTTTCCCAATTTGTTACATGCTGCTCTACCATTCATGTACAAAAGAAAGGGATAGTGAATTGAAAAGGGTATGTTTGGTGACATTTATTTATGTACTTATGTGTATGAAACTACTTTTTACCACCACAAAGAAACCAACGTACAATCAAAACAATATGAAACGAACACACACACACACACACACACACACACACACTAGGAGCCAGGGAGGTCTTCTTTCGTGCCCAGTACAAAATGCAAGTCAAGAAAGAAAGACAAAACCAAGCAAGTCGGCGCTTCGAGAATTTGCAAATCTGAAGCGAACCGGTCAACAGACAAATGCTGGCATTGGAACGGACAGCACCGATGACATTCCAAATCTCAACTCCTTCACTTCTTATGACATGAGTGACGTGACAGAAGAAATCGGTGAGTTGAGAAAAGTAATTGAAACATTATGCAAAAAAAAAAGTATCCCTCGAAGATACGGTACGTGAGCAAAACAACACGATTTGCTCAGCTCACAACCGTAAAGTGCAATTCAGAACCACGTTCTAAATCTGTTCAAACTAATCCAGAACAGAAAATGGTAGGCCTAAAGGAGAGCGCGAAACACGACCTTACCTACGCTCAGACAGCACAACTCGCGGTTCCAACCTCAACCAGGAAAGAAAAAGAAGAAGATTAAAAAACTAAAGCCAAAAGAACGATCTAGAGCACAGAAGACAACTTCTCATGACGTCAATCCCAATGATAGCGTCATCACGTCACAGACTGCTCAGAATCGAACAAAGAAATGACACAACTTGGAAAGGAAAGTGAACAATGCTAATGAAGATCTCCCATCTGTTCTCGTCCTTCATGATTCTGTTTTGAACGGTGTGAAATGCCCCCGACTTGGTCGATCTTATGGTTTCAAAACCGTTTCCAAAAAATCTTCCACTACAAAGGACTTGCTGCCCACGCTGAGACAAACCTTGTCGTCAATGGATACAGAAGTTGATGCAATTGTTATCCATTGTGGTCTCAATGATATTCAACAAAAAGACGTTGCATCCTCTAGCAAACTCTTTGCGGACACCATTAAAACCATCGCTAAAGAGCATTCACATGCCAGCATTGTGATCAGTAAAGTGGCTCCTGTTTCTAACCCCGAAATAAACATAAACCGCGAAATGTTCAACGCGGTTATAAACTCTGAACTATTCAAAATTCCCAAAGTGTCCGTCATCAACCATGAGAATCTCCTTGCCAGCCCCAGAACACTGAAAGACGGAGTCCACCCGAACCAGTAAGGAGCCAGTGTACTTGCTGGTAACTTAGGGCGACACGTTCACCAGCTTTTCTGGAAGAAACCCTCTGGCAGCAAGTCCAGAAATCCCAGTCTACATCGCTTTCATGGAGAACACGATACCTCCCTCCAGTCTTCTTGTCACACAGATATCATGATCTACCCTTTTCTCCTGTACCAGGGCCCTGGCGGAACTACTATGATGTTCTACAAGACTGGTGAATGATCTTCAAAAAACTTAACAACACTCCCCCGTCAAAAAAGTCAGTAGTTGTGCTATAATGTCTAGCGACTGAAACGATAATCTGATCGTCTTTGTGATATTGCCTGGTTGCCATTTTGATTTTTTTTTTCTAGCCTGCTACATCGCATAGTTTCCTTAATTCCCCCCCCCCCCCCCTCCCCTTTTTTTTTTTTTTTTTTTTGGTGCGTTACACATTACCTTCTTATTCCTCTTCTAGACCTTGCCTTTTGTAAAAGTGTTCTCTATTGCGTCACTGTTTACTGATTAGTTCATTGTTGGGGAATCGTTTTTTTTATATATATATATATCTTTCATTTGAATAATCTTCATTTTGCAATTGTGCCTCCCTTGAATGTCCATTGTAAAATTTTGATGGCAAAGAAGACTGACATTAATATACTACAATGGAACTGCCGGTCGATTAACAAGAATTTGGTAAATCTTCAACAACATCTTGAAGCCAGCTCCTACATGGTCCTTATTCTTCAATCACTAAATGTGTCTAAAAACGACTTGCCACGGCTGGATCGTTTCTTTTACCCACCTGTGGTACAAGAAACTGGTGACAATGAGAAAGTCTCTGCAGTCATTTATATAAATGACCAGTTATTTTATCTTCCCCTTCAGTCACCTATACCTTCTGGCACCTCAGACTTGTATTCTTGTGCAGCTTCTGTTCACTTTGACAATTCTCTAGTCTTAAACATTGTCTCTGTGTACATCCCAAAAGGAGTCATTGATAGCAATTCAGACTGGCTACATAATATAAACTTTCAAAGTAGTAAATGGTTAATTGCAGGGGACTTTAATGAACATGCTCCTTTCTGGGATAGAACTTGCACGAAAGTCAGCTCAAACCGTTTAGTGGAGAACATATCAGACTCTCCACTCGTCCTGTTAAATGATGGAAGTATCACGAGACTGCCTGATATCCCTAGTCACAGATCATCTGCAACTGACTTGTCTTTAATCTCCCCATCAATGGTCCCGAGCTGTACATGGCAAATTTATGGTAACACCTTAGGGAGTGATCATATTCTCATAGTTATTTCTCTGAGAGGATTTGTAGTGAGCCAAGATGACAGTAAGGATAAAATCCCAAAGTTTGATTACAAGCGAGCTGACTGGGCCAAATTTCAATCTGTGCTATCTTCATATGACGTCAATTCTTTTGATAAATCTGACATAGAATCTATGTACAGTCATTTTACTACCTCACTACTGCACGCAGCCGGAGAGGCAATTCCGATTCTTAGTCAATCAAAATCTCTCAAACACACGGGTAAAGTGTGGTGGACAGAATCTTGCAGAAACGCTGTTGATAAAAATAAAAGCACGTTTAAACTGTATGCAAAAGTAAAAAAGGTAAAAGGGAGCATACCAGTTAGAACTGCCAAGAATCAAAGGAATAAAGTAATTGAAAATGCTAAACGCGAGTACTGGTCATCATTTTGTTTTAATGAAATAAGTGAACATAAGGATATCAATAAAATTTGGAAAAAGATCCATGAAATGAAAAACGGAATCCATTTACCTGCATATCCAATCATAATAGGTGCTGAAAAATTTCCTTCGGCATACCAAAAAGCAGAATCATTTGCTGACATGTTTTCCAAAAACAGCTCCTTCTGTAGTTTATCAGACAAATGCAGAGCTATGAGGGAAAACCAATCTGACGAAGAAATGTACGCTGATCCTGACGAAAATAATGATCATTATCTAAATGCTGATATTACTTTTCAGGAATTACACTCTGCTATTTCTTTATTGTCTAATAAGAAAACGTCTGTTGGTTTAGATGCCATTTCTAATGAAATGCTAAAACATATACCACAAAATTTTGTTTTACTCCTACATGAAATTATTAATAAATGCTGGATTGAAGGGAACATACCTTCCATATGGAGAGACTCAATTATTGTTCCCGTTTTAAAGAATGGAAAATCAATGACAAACACAAATAGCTATCGACCTATAGCTCTTACATCTCATGTCTGTAAACTAATGGAGATAATTGTTCTAAACAGATTGACATACTATTGTGAAAAAAATGGCATTATCCCCGCAAACCAGGCTGGTTTTAGAAAGGGCAGGTCTACTATTGATCATCTTGTAAAGCTAACTACGCAAATTAAACACCAGTTTGCTAGAAGACAAAACGTTCTCGCCACATTTTTCGATATCAACAAGGCATTTGATCCAAGGTTGGCATGATAGGCTTTTATATAAATTAAAAACTATAGGTCTCTCTGGTCATATTTATAAATTTGTTAAAACATTCCTAACCAACAGAAGTATTCAGACAAGAATTGGTAATACTTATTCATCCAAAAGATTACTAAATATGGGTATCCCTCAAGGCTCTGTGATTGCCCCTCTTCTCTTTAATATTTTAACTAATGATTTACCTAAATACATTTAAAAAAAACTTTAACTTAATTCAATATGCGGATGACATCTGCTTATGGTTGAACGCCACATTAAAAAAGAACACATCAAAAAGATTACATTAGAAGAATATATCAGAAAGAGTTAGACAACATTGCGAACTTCATGTCCGATAATGGCTTATGCCTGTCGGCTGAAAAATCCCGTATGATGTTATTTGATGCAGGTGGGTCTGCTCACAATACTCCTAACTTCAAAGTACATAATACTACATTGAGCTACACTTCTAAGATTAAATTCCTTGGTGTGCATCTTATGTCAAATCTTTCTTGGAATTTTCACTTGGAACATATAATAAATCAAGCGAGAAAATCTCTTAATCTGCTCAAAGTCATAAGCAAACAAAGTTGGGGCCAGGAAACAAAAAGTTTAATACATCTTTCTTCTGCTTTAGTTAGATCCAAATTGTCATATGCCACAGAGGTCTTTTTTAGTGCTCCTAAGTACTTATTAAAAAAGCTTCAGTGTATAGACTCAAAGGCATTCAGATTAGCCCTTGGTGTTCCATTTCATGCTCCAGCTTTAGGAACATACCATGAAGCTGGTGTCTTACCTCTTGATGACCATCGTGAACTAGCCTGCGCTAAGTACATTCTCCGCTGCTCAACTATTCAAAGTGCTAACCAAACGGAACTGGATATGAGGTCTGATGTAGACTTTCCTAAACGTGCTAAAAACATTCGAGCCACTAAAACGATACTCACATATTCTTCTCACTTGCTGACAAATTCAGGTATCAATCATAAAAAGCTTGCTGTGCGTTTTCCCATAAGTCCCGTACCAAACTGGGAGCTCTTCAAACCAAAATTTGATTATAACTATACTACTATATCTAAAACAGATAACATTAATATTCTAGCTTGCGAAGCAAAATCACATATCAATGATTGTTATCGTCACTTCGTAAAAGTCTATACTGATGGGTCTCTATTGCTGGTTGTATGCTGGTTGTGGCTTTGTCATTCCATTTTTAAAAATTGAGAAGTCCTTTCATCTTGGAAAATTTAGAAAGAGAGGGTGTTAGTTACCGCCAATGACATTGACAAACAAAGCACATGACAAGACACGATGCATTTCAACCACTTGGGTCTTCTTCAGGCGAAAAAATAAATCACATTTAACATTTAAGACAGTACAAACAAAGAACGAAAATGACTCATCTGTTGTTAGTCCATGTGGTGGGGAGAATAGCCGCTAGGCGGAAATGACAAGGGGGATTATGGGAGAGGAAAAAGGGGGGGGGGGGGGGGTGGTTCATGGGGGGAGTGGGGGGGGGGTTGTGTGATACGATAGGGTTGTGTGTCTAGTTTAGTGGGGTGGTGTGATATCTTTGTGACGGTTGTGATAATGGTGGATTGATAATAATGGTAAGGAGGGGGGGGGGGGGGGGGGGGAGGGCAAACTGAAAAAAAAAAAATATATATATATATAGAAGGGGTAAATAAGTACATGAACAGAAGAAACTTTAAAAAAAAAAAAAAAGTTTAGGTGAATAAAATAAATGATTTCGCTGGGTGATGAAAGAGGTGGTGGTAGTTATGCGTGGGTAGTTGTGAAAGGTGTGTGGGTAATGTTAATGAGGGAGGGAAGGGGATGGAAGATAAATGGGTGATAAGGTATGATTGGGAGGGGGGGGGGGGGAGGGGGGTTGAGAAAAAAAAAAGGAGGGTAATGTGTGTGTGTGGGGGGGGGGGGGGGAAGGAAGGGGGGCAAGAGAAGGAGAGCTCATATCTCTTCATCCACTATGGGGTGGGGGGTGGGGGTGGGAGGTTGGGAGGTTCATATTAATAGTGTTGTTTAAAAAAGTAAACAATGCTGTGGGATGATGTTCATTGTAACAGGTGAAATAATGTGTTGGCATCAATATGCTGCTGTTTGTTGAGAGAAGATAGCAGTGATCAATGAAAAACAGGGTATCATGTGTTGCACACACACACACACACACACACACACACACACAGCACACACACACACACACACACACACACACACACACACACACACAAAAAAAGGGGGTGGGGTGGGGGGGACCACATGTAAACAATGTTCTAGGTGAGTTAAGATCGTGTGATCATAATGAGACTAACTGTGGAAAATTTTCACACACATATTCATACACACACACACACATACACACACACACACACACACACACACACACACACACACACACACACACACAACAAAGAGGGGTAAAAATTATACCTTCACACTGCACTATATGGAAATGAAGAAGCTGACCAACTGACAAAGGAAGGACAGCAGCCCCAACTGTAAAAGGTAGTCTCCTTGGAATAAATCTAAAATATTTCCAAGGAGACAAATAGGAAGATGACTTGAGCAGCACCCAGACTTCAACAAGAGGGATGCATACTACCGGACGCCCAAATCAGACCAAGTGAACATTGTTGGACTGAGGATAAGGCTCCCCTGACCTCAACATCACAGGTCCACTATACTCCACACCTGTGAGTCTTTCAAATCATCAATGCAGTGCAGCCCCAGAGACAGCGGAGCATTCCCAGCTTGGCCCAAAGTGGAAACCTGGCCTGCCAACTCACCAATGAGTGCAAAACCATACTGACCACTGGAGGGTCTTCACCATACAGCAGCCTCCGTCAGTACCTCCAGGATTCCGACCTAAGTAAACGAAGAAGACCATCATTGTGATACTGAGAACCGGGCACTCCAGACTATGACATAACATCTCTGCAATACTCCACCCTGGCGGGTCTGCAATTCATCCATGCAGCCCCAATGACGGTGGAACAGTCCCAACAACACCAAAAGAAGAATCCTGGCCTGCCAACACACTGATGAATGCAAAACCTTATTGACCACTGGAGGGCCTTCACCATACAGAAGCCCTTGCCAGTACCTCCACCATTCCTGCCTAAGGGAACGGAGAAGAATCTCTTCCTACAATACTGTTGATCTCATATGATCATCACCCATCAGTGACTGATTAATGATAATAATTTTTACCCTCTTTTTTGTGTGTGTGTGTGTGTGTGTGTGTGTGTGTGTGTGTGTGTGTGTGTGTTGTGTGTATGTGTGAAAATTTTCCACAGTTAGTCTCATTATGATCACACGATCTTAACTCACCTAGAACATTGTTTACATGTGGTCCCCCCCCACCCCCCACCCCCTTTGTGTGTGTGGTGTGTGTGTGTGTGTGTGTGTGTGTGTGTGTGTGTGTGTGTGTGTGTGTGCAACACATGATACCCTGTTTTTCATTGATCACTGCTATCTTCTCTCAACAAACATCAGCATATTGATGCCAACACATTATTTCACCTGTTACAATGAACATCATCCCACAGCATTGTTTACTTTTTTAAACAACACTATTAATATGAACCTCCCAACCTCCCACCCCCACCCCCACCCCCCACCCCATAGTGGATGAAGAGATATGAGCTCTCTTTCTCTTGCCCCCCTTCCTCCCCCCCCCCCCCCCCCACACACACACACACATTACCCTCCTCCTTTTTTTTTTTTTTTCTCAACCCCCCTCCCCCCACGTGCGGATAAAAGGCGATTGACCGTGAGAAGAAATGTTTTGCATCAGACCACCTCCTGGCTGAACAACATCCCAGGGTTATGGTTCCAACCTTTGCCAAGTCATCCTGGTGCCGTTTACATGTCTGCTCACTGGACTAGTTTTTGCAGTTGTGATAATTATGTCTTTCAAAGACTTTTGCCATCTCTGTCTGTCTGTCTGTCTCTCTTTCCTTCCCTCCCTCTCTCCCTCTCTCTCTTCTCTCTGTCCCTCTCTCCCTCCCCCCTCTCTCACTGTCTCACTCCCCCCCCCCCCCCCTCTCTCTCTCTCTCTGTGAGTTTACTCAGTTCGGTGAAGGGCTCAATTGCTGAAGGGACGATAAAATAAATAACTCTCTCTCTCTCTCTCTCTCTCTCTCTCTCTCTCTCTCTCTCTCTCCTCTGTGTGTGTGTGTGTGTGTGTGTGTGTGTGCGTGTGTGTGTGTGTGTGTGTGTGTGTGTGTGTGTGTGTGTGTCTTTGCTTTTCAACCCATACCTGGTCAGTAACCCAAACTACGCCAAAGCCTCTTCCGGTTTTCTCAATGTTCTGTCTGTCAGATGCTCAGCTGGGACGTCCTGTGCCATGTTGTCGAGGGGCATTTCATACTCCTGTCTAGGGGGCCAGAATAGCTCAGTTGGTAGAGCGCCGGACTCTGGTGATCCTGGGGTTGCGGGTTCACATCTCCGCCGGGCCGTTTCGGTACAGGGGGATTTTTTTTTCCTCGGAGTTAACATTGGTTCTGACTCCATTTCCCGTACAGTTCTTCGAATGAGACTATAAACCGAGGTTCCGTGTGTGAACGCGCGCACAACATCTTGCACACACGTAAAATCCCATCACCAGCTTTCGGAAGAGAAGGCCAGTTTGGCCGTTGGTATGGATGTCACGTTACACATAGCATGCACCTTCCCCGAAGATGGAGTATGGCTGCCGTAATGGCGGGATTAAAAAAAAAACGGTCATACACACAAAACTACCACTGCCTGTCTATACAGGGAGTGTCCGCTATCTATCTATCTGTCTATCTGTATCCATCTTTTTGTGTCTGTCTATCTATACATGATAATAAAAGCTGGGTTTAGATGCCGTTAATCTCCAGATAGGGAGTAAAGCAAACAACACTGACATTGATTCCAATCAGAACTCATAACTTTAAAAGACAGGTATGCATTTTATGTGTTTGGAGAGGGAGGGGGTATGAAAAGGAATCTTTCTCCGGGGAATGCTCTGTTAGTGTTATTCTTCATCCATAAATAAAAGTTACGCGTGGGGAGGGGCGCGCGCGCGCGCGCATACACACACACACACACACACACACACACACACACACACACACACACACCACACGCTCTCTCTCTCTCTCCCCTCTCTCTCACAGACACACACACACACACACATACATACACACACACACATCACACACACACACACACACACACACACACACACACACACACACACACACACACACTTACACACACTCACACACACATTCACAAGCACACACACACACACACACACACACACACACACACACACACACACACACACACACACGCACGCACGCACGCTCGCAAACACACACACACACACACATCACACACACACACCACACACATGCACACACACCACTCACACACAGCACACCACGCACCACACACACACACACACACACACACACACCACACACACACCACACACACACACACACACACACACACACACACACACACACACTCACAGATGACAAGGACCAGTACCCTGCACTGCAGATTATGCTGGTACACACACAGCGATTAACTAACCGACTGGTTCACAAAACTGACTGATTGACTGAACTATGATTCACAAATTGACGAAGTAAGCAAGTAACTCAAAGCAACAGACGAAACTGCTCTCTTCACTCTCAATCTAATCACTGAAATTACAACAATCCGTTACTTATCTCGTTAACGAAATATTCCCCAAGACACACTGCATGTGAAGGAGCAAGTGCTGTCTTATTACTAGCGGCACGGACAAAGAGCCTAACGAAGTTTGTATCGACAGCACCGGACCGCTGGTAGCAAGCACGTCCGCCGGTTTTCTCGGTATTAATCAAATTACAGACATGCAGTTTATCAATGAGGAACAGTGGTTGCTTGCATCTGTAGGATACCAGACGTGTTACAGCCAACCAATCAGACCAGCCCTTGCATGTAATGATAGCATCACAGACTCATATACAACCAATCAGAACAGTTGTAACAATAAGACAACGGATGTCGGCAATCGGTCAGAAAAAAAAAAAACAAACAAAAAACGTTGTTTGAATGAATAGAATCATAAATGAAAAGAATCATGCATTTGTAACCAACAAATCCAAACAGGACAAATGTTGTTTGTACTATTAGTATTATTATAAATCTGTAGTCGACCAATCAGGACAGTCGTGTCTGTACCAGGCAGATTACAGAAAGGGGCACAAGTGTTTCTCAGTGTTCAACTGAGAAAATGGTGAACACTTTGAATCATTAATTCTGTGAAAATGTATGACTGGATGTTCGGGATTCACTGTTTTTTGTGTTGTTGTTGTTGTTGTTGTTGTTGTTTATCGATTTGATCTGGTTTTGCTGTTGGTGTAATGTTGAAGACGAAGATCGCACGAGGAATAAAACGCCAGCCTGAAACAAACTAATCACTGTCAGTGAAACCGCACACACACACACACACGCGCGCGCGCGCGCGCGCGCGCCACACGTACGCACGCACGCACGCACGCACACACACATTTTACACTGTATTTATGATGTGATATTGCAATGTGTCACCACAAAATAATTTTCCTTCACGGACAAAATAAACAACTTGTGAACTCGTGAACACACATTCTCAAACAGACACTTACACTAGCTCACTCACACTGCTGGTAGTCTCAGACGAGTATTTTGGCGCAAGACTGGCAAACCGACGGTCTTATTGATTTCCATGTCTACAGTTATTGCCCAAAAGGAGACGACGTCATGAGAAATGACCACCATCAGCCACACTGACATCCGCGAGAGGACGTGGAAGAGGTTGTTGTGGCTCTTTTCTAACGGGGAAACAACAGATGTGTACGCGTGCGCTCGCGCGCGCGCGTTCGCGTCTGTGTGTGTGTGTGTGTGTGTGTGTGTTGTGTGTGTGTGTGTGTGTGTGTGCGCGCGTGTGTGCGCGTGCGTGCGTGCGTGCGTGCTGCACACACACACACACACTGTGTGTGTGTGTGTGTGTGTGTGTGTGTGTGTGTGTGTGTGTTGTTGCGTGCGTGCATGCATGCGTGTGTGTGTATGCGTGCGTGTGTGTGTATAGGTGGATGGGTACTGTGGGAAGAGCATAACTGAGACCAACAGGGATGGAAGTGGGTGGTAAGGAGAAGGGGAAGGGAAGTGGTGTTCTCATGGAGTATTGTGCATGCCTTCTAGAAACGCTGATTGTAAACGGAAAAAAAACAACAACAAAAGACAGCCACGGAGACCACACATTACACCAGTCAGAGCCATTACTGTTTAAAAAGTTTTGACGTCATATTCTTTTTCTTCTGTATGTTAATATCATCAATACTTCATCGGACAAGTCAAGTGATTACACTTCAGGCCCTTCAGTCTGGCTAGTCGTAGGTTCGAATCTTGCAACGCCTGTCTGGTGTAGGTGGAGCAAGGTGTTTCCGTCTCGCAGACCAACGTCCGTGCAGACCTACCCTGTGCAGACCCCTGTGTGGTTCCACACATGAGCAGCAGGAGATACATACGAAAAGAACAGAAACAACAGAGAAGAAGCCGCGCATTGAGGGATTCGGCACACATGTCAATTTGGCAAGCCTTCTGATATTGATCACCTTGAAAAACAAAGGGCTTTGAAGAAGACTCCCTGTAGCCGGCCGTTCTGTCTGACCCGGCCGTTTTGTCCGAGGTTGGACAAAACGGCCGGGTCGGACAAAACGGCCGGCTAAAACCCGGCTGTTTTGTCCGACTTTCAATCTTTTGTCGGACAAAACGGCCTGGTTGGACAAAACGGCCGGCTCTAAGTAAGCGGCCGTTTTGTCCGATATTTCACTGGCAAAGAAGTATAAATTCGTCGCGTTCTGTTTTTTTTTTTTTTTTTTTTTTTCTGTCTGTCTACCCCCAAGTAAAGAAATCACGTGGGAAAAAAAAAAAACCCTTCGGCCGTCATGCCCCCAGGTGGCCAGTTTGGCGTCTTAAGCTGACCATTGGCCGTCAGGGGCCATGACTATCGAGTGGGTCTTATTCTCGTGATTTCTTTACTTGGCTGCAGGAGAGAGAGAGAGAGAGAGAGAGAGAGAGACAGAGACAGAGACAGACGAGACAGACAGACAGAGACAGACAGAGACAGGTGGCACATCACGATACAACATTTGAGGTGACTGTGTCAAAACCGTTGGGGTCTTGGGACAAACAATTGACGCACCCTCAATTTTGAGAGTCTGATGTTGTATGTGACCTTTACCTTGACCTTAATTGCTTTGACATATTTGGAGAGCAATAAACCAAACAACCTTCATACCAAGTTTCAGCTTCCTATGTCGACCGCTGCCCGAGATATGGCTAAAAAATAGATTTTTCGGTTTTGAAGGTCAAACGTCAAGGTCATAACCTTGACCTAAAAAATTTGAAAAAGGTGTATTTAAGCCACCCCTCCCTGTTTTCTTGCTTCTTTGTGTATTTGCAGTATTGCCTTTTTCAGTGTAGATAGGGCTGTCTTTCATCTACCTTTTGAGCTAAAAGTTGTTCTTGAATGATAATTCAAAACTTCGATTTATTTGACATAACACACCCCCCCCCCCCCCCCCCCCCCCCCCCCCCCCCCCCCCCCCCCCCCCCCCCCCCCCCACACACACACACCCATGTAGAGCTGACCCACTTCACTGACAGTCATGATAATAGCACTGTGTAATGGTCGATTTCCGCCTAAAAAAAAACATGTTGGGAGTTATCCTTCCTGATCGACAAAATGTGGTGACGTCACCCTTTACTTGAATGTCGGTGGGATAAAACATTACGCTAAGTGCAACATCAGCAAGCCTAAGTACAAATTGTAGCATGAACTAGGTACACCAATAACAACCGCATCGCCGAGCGGCTGCAACGCCGCACGGCAGATATGTTCTTTGCCCGTTCCGCACCCCCCCCCCCCTCCCCCCGCCTTCCTTTACCCTCATATCTTAGCCCCACATTTCTCTCTGTCTCTCTCCACACCGAGTAGCTGACACGCACTGACATTCATTCAATAATTGTCTTTGTCTTTCACACTGCTACATTACTACTGAAAGTACTTTCCTCACTTTTGGAAACACACACACACACGCACGCACGCACGCACGCGCGCGCACGCACGCACGCACGCACGCACGCACGCACGCACGCACACACACACACACACACACACACACACACACTGAGTAGCTGACACACACTGACATTCATAAGTCACATGAAGTTATAGATTCTCTCTCTCTCTCTCTCTCTCTCTCTCTCTCTCTCTCTCTCTCTCTCTTTCACTCTTTCTCTGTGTCTATCTGTCTCTCTCTCTCTCACTCTTTCTCTGTGTCTCTCTGTCTCTGTCTGTCTGTCTGTCTCTCACTACACACACACACACACACACACACACACACACACACACACACACACACACACACACACATCTTGTTCGAATCTCTTGCCATTCATGTGGCACACCACCACACAAAGTTTGACTTTCCGTTCGGAAGATATCCTTGGGACAGACAGAAAAAAAAGGTCATGACCTTGACCTTGAATATTGTTGTTCGGATCTCTTGCCGTTCATGTGGTTCACCACCACACAAAATTTGAAGACACTACGACCTTCATCAGTTTACAATATTTGGATGCACCATAAGCCAAATTACCTCCATGCTAAGTTTCAACATCCTATGTTTTCCAGTGCTCGAGATATGGCTAAAAATAGGTTTTCAGTATTCAAAGTCATTCGCCAAGGTCATGACCTTGACCTTGAAATATTTGTTTGGAATATCTTCCAACTAAGGTGGCACAACATCACATAACATTTGAATTGCTTCTGTCTACCCGTTCAGAATACATGATTGCAACAAAAATTTCCCCACCCTCAAATTTTTAGGGTCCAGCGATCTCCTCGACCTTGACCTTGACCCTGATTGGCCTACAAAGGTCGCACGTCAAGGTCATGACCTTCTTGTTCGGATCTCTTGCCATTCTTGTGCCACACCACCACACAAAGTTTGACGCGACTCCGACTTTCCGTTCGGAAGATATCCTTGGGACAGACAGAAAAAACAAACAAACAAACAAAAAAAAAAAAAAAAAAAAACAGAACGCGACGAATTTATACTTCTTTGCCAGTGGAACTGGGCAAAGAACAATTGAAAAATATATCGGACAAAACGGCCGGTTACTTAGAGCCGGCCGTTTTGTCCAACCAGGCCGTTTTGTCCGACAAAAGATTGAAAGTCGGACAAAACAGCCGGGTTTTAGCCGTTTTGTCCGAGGTTGGACAAAACGGCCGGGTCGGACAAAGCGGCCGGCTACACTCCCCCCACTCTATTACCCGCTAAAACTGTGCTCGGGAGATGTGTGAATATAATCTTTCTTTCATCTTTTGTGAGATTCGCATAGAGAGAGAGAGAGAGGGTGGGTGGGTGGGTGGGTAGATGGGGTACTGAGGCTGGAGGGGAGAGAGAGGGAGGACCGGGGAGGGGGGGGGGGAGAAGAGGAAGAAAAAGAAGATGATGATTTAGTAGAAGAAGACATTGTGATGAAGAGGCGTTGAAGAAAAGGAGGTAGAGTCGTACACTGAGTTCGAATCTGTACGAAACCAACAAAACAACGCAAACAAACAAGACGTTAAAGGTAAACAGAAGCAGAAGGTAATGAAATGGAAATAAAATCACGCAGACGAAAATAAAATCTGATAGAAGCCTAAGAAATGGACACAGTACAAAAATCATTTATGATACTGCTTTGGAGAAATTCCTTAAAGGACATTCAAACAAAGCACGACACCAACATAGCAGATTTTCCGCCTATCAGATATGTCAAAACACTTCCATGCGCCGCGTTTGTAGTGAAAAACGACAGCATACCATCACTTATCAACTGCATTATAGACTTGTTCTGACAGTTTCCACCTATCAGTAAGATCAAGTCGTCATGCGGGACATAGAGTTCTGCTTCCCTCTCATAATCCCTTATCTCTTTCCCCATCCTTTCATTCAGTCTTCCTGTTTTTCCTTCCTTCTGTCACAAAATGTTGATGGAAAGAAAGAAAAAAGGAAAAGGAAAAGAAAAAATCCTATCGCCAATTTTTGAAAGAGAGGGTCAGTTTGGCGTGATGGTATGGATGGATGGTTCGTTGCACATAGCTTGCACCCCCCATGAAAAAACAAACAAACAAACAAACAAAGATGGGAAGAACGAAGGAAGAAAACTAAAAGACAGACGTTGACCGAAGGACATGGGAAATGTTTGAATGTAGCACCAGCAGACAGCCCTGGAGTCAGCTTAACCTTTACCGTGCTTCCTGGGTCTTCCATGACCCAGTGACTCAATAAAAACATCATATCTTATGAACGGACAGAGCTATGCTCACGAAATCTTAGGAGTTTGTCAACGATCTTAACAGCCGTTGGTCACTGAAATTTCATGTATGGGCACAATCAGTTATCAGCGTGATTAGTCACGGTTCCCCAGGACCTATATATTTTAATGGGTGAGGAACAAGTTGCTGAAACGCTCTTTATCAGATGTGGGTCTAAGAAGACCCACGCGATCTGAGTACGGATAAGCAATAGGAAAAGCCTCCACAAAATGTGTGGGTCTTGGGCGACCCGCACGATCGGGTCTGTGTAGTCAAAAACGTCATCCAGTAAAGGTTAACTCAGGCAGGCAACTCCTTGAGTAAATGAGAGCATGGATTGTTAAGCGCACAGAGCGTGGTCTTTAACCGAGGATTGGTGTTATATTGTTATGTAAATAATAATAATAATAATGATAATAATAATGGTCATGATAATGAAATGCATAGTCAATAAACGACTTCGTCCACCAATTCCTAGTTTGGGAAGAATCCTGGCAGTCAATGACACAGAAAGGCAAACCGCAGGACAGCATTTTCCACTTCCACACTGTTTTCTCCAGGCGTGAACAGCGCGTGGCTGCCTTTATCCGGACAAGCTCATTAAGGAATGTTGATCTCCATGTTAGTCAACAAATCATCATAGCAACAGTCGGGATTTCCACGCTCCCTGCTGCAGAAAAGCCACAGCTTTCGTGGGCACAAGCCGCAGGGCATCCCTTCACATTGCACTGCCTCAGGGTCTGTGGCATGGAAACGGATATCTGTTGGTGTTGGCCGTTTTTTTTTTTTGTTTTTTTTTTACGTTGTTTGCAACATCATCAATCGAGGCAACACCTGCTATGCATACATGTGCATTTTGACATGTACGGGCCTAGTTTTTTTTTTTTTTTTTTTTTCCCGCGCTGTCTTAGTGCATTTAAAAACTGGAAGGCTTAAGTCCGTGAGTGGCATCCCTTGCTTTCTGTCTAAGTCTGGATTTTATTGGTGAAAAATCAGTTGCGACTGGATTTCGATTGTATTTCAAGACAAAATCACGTCATCAATCGAGGCAACACCTGCTATGCATACATGTGCATTTTGACATGTACGGGCCTAGTTTTTTGGGTTTTTTTTTTCCCGCGCTGTCTCAGTGCATGAAAAACTGGAAGGCGAATCACGTAAGTCCGTGAGCGGCATCCCTTGCTTTCTCTCTAAGTCTGGATTTTATTGGTGAAAAATCAGTTGCGACTGGATTTCGATTGTATTTCAAAACAAAATCACATCCCTTCAAAACAAATCAGCCTTGTGATGGATTTTTTTTTCAGAATAATCAAAGGCTTTACAGCTCTGAAACACATATAACACAAGTGGAGGAATAGGTAACAGATTCTTCTCTTGCATTAGTACAACACGGTGTTCTAGCGGTTTCTACGGCAAGTGCTGTGTGGTCGGTGCATCACTGTGTGAGAGGGTTTGGTGTTAGTGCGGATCATCTGGCTTTAGAGGGGAAGTGTTCGTATCCACTTTTTTTCCTGGTTTGTTGCGAAGGTGCTCAGCCACTGACCTGAGGATTTCCATTGGTTTTGTATGAGTTTCATGTGTTTACATTCATCTTCCAGGATGCCCGTCTCGTCCTGATTGAAGCTACCACTAAGGAAGGGAATGTTCACTGTAGTGTTCTCTGATACGATTTTCGTTGATGATTGTGTGTGTGTGTGTGTGTGTGTGTGTGTGTGTGTGTGTGTGTGTGTGTGTGTGTGTGTGTGTGAGCGAGCGAGCGAGTGAAAGTGAGAGAGGGAGAGACAGAGAGAGGAAGAGAGAGAGAGACGGGAGAGAGAAAGAGAGGGGAAGAGAGAGAGAGAGAGAGAGAGAGAGAGAGAGAGAGAGAGAGAGAGAGAGGGAGTAAGCGAACGTATCAGAGAAAGAGGGAAAGAGTATGTGAGAGAGAGAGAGAGAGAGAGAGAGAGAGAGAGAGAGAGAGAGAGAGAGAGTATGAGAAAGAGAGACAGACAGACAGACAGATAGAGAGCACCATAACGAAGCCAGCCGCTGTATGAAGCTCCTGTGATCGCCGCACGGGGACATTTCTTGATGGTGACTTTCAATTGCTGTGGATGATGATGATGATGATGATGATGCAGTGACTGAATTACCTTGTCGTTTGTCATCCACCACAAAGTCGTCCCCCCTCCCCTCCCTTCCTTCCCCCTCCCTCCCTCGCCAACCCCCATTCTCCTCTCTCTCTCTCTCTCTCTCTCTCTCTCTCTCTCTCTCTCTCATGATGGGCGTGTGATGGCCAGTATCAGTAAACTGGGTCTGATAGTCTTCCTTTGAGCTTAATAATCTGCCTGTCTGAATCATCCGTCTGTACCATCTCTCTCTCTCTCTCTCTCTCTCTCTCTCTCTCTCTGTCTGTCTTTCTCTCTGTCTCTCTCTTTCGCTCTCTCTCTCTCTCTGTCCATCCTCTCTCTCTCTCTCTCTCTCTCTCTCTCTCTCTCTATGTGTCTTTCTCTCTCGTCTCTCTCTTTCGCTCTCTGTCTCTCGCTCTCTCACTCTCTCTCGTTCTCTCTTTGTTCTCTCTGTGTGTCTCCTCTCTCTGTCTCTCGGTGTCTCTCTCTCTCTCTCTCTCTCTCTCTCTCTCTCTCTCGTCTCTTCGTCTCTCTCTCTCCTCTCTCTCTCTTTTCTCTCCTCTCTCTCTCTCTCTCTCTCTCTCTTCTCGCTCTCTCTCTCTCTCGCTTCCTCTCTCTCTCCTCTCTCTCTCTCTCTCTCTCTCTCTTCCTCTCTCTCTCTCTCTCTCTTCTCTCTCTC
>CM065725.1:62274430-62279430 GCA_033310375.1 Conus canariensis
CTCTCTCTCTCTCTCTCTCTCTCTCTCTCTCTCTCTCTCTCTTTAAAGGGCGTTTGAACACACACACACTCTCTCTTTTCTCTCTCTCTCTCTCTCTCTCTCTCTCTCTCTGTCTCTCTCTTTCTCTCCCCCCTCCCCCTCTCTCTCCCTCTCTCTCTTTCTCTCTCTCTCTCTCTCTCTCTCTCTCTCTCTCTCTCTCTCTCTCTCTCTCCCTCTCTCTCTGGCTGGCAGTCAATTTGCTCAAAGTATTTGGACCCGCACACCGACGGACAAGATAGAGTGATAAGAAAAGCAGATAAAGATGATACAAAAGAAGGGAACAGAGTGATCAAGAAAAGCAGAGTGATCAAGAAAAGCAGAGAAAGAGTGATCAAGAAAAGCAGAGAACAGAGTGATCAAGAAAAGCAGAGAACAGAGTGATCAAGAAAAGCAGAGAACAGAGTGATCAAGAAAAGCAGAGAACAGAGTGATCAAGAACAGCAGAGAACAGAGTGATCAAGAACAGCAGAGAATAGAGTGATCAAGAAGCAATAAAGAGTGATAAGAAACAGCAGAACACAGTGATCCAAGAAAAGCAGTAATACAGTGATCAAGAACAGTCAATGATCAGAGCTTCTGATCAAGAAAGCAGATAATCAGAGTGATCAAGAAAAGCAGAAACAGAGTGTCAAGAAAAGCAGAGAACAGAGTGATCAAGAAAAGCAGAGAACAGAGTGATCAAGAAGCAGAGAACAGAGTTGATCAAGAAAGCAGAGAACAGAGTGATCAAGACGAAAATAGAGTGATGAAGAACAGCAGAGAATCAGAGTGATCAAGAAAAGCAGAGAATACAGTGATGAAGAAAAGCAGATAACAGAGTGATCAAGAAAAGCAGAGAATAGAGTGATCAAGAAAAGCAGAGAAAGAGTGATCAAGAAAAGCAGAGAACAGAGTGATCAAGAAAAGCAGAGAACAGAGTGATCAAGAAAGCAGAGAACAGATGATCAAGAACAGCAGAGAACAGGTGATCAAGAACAGCAGAGAACAGAGTGATCAAGAACAGCAGAGAACAGAGTGATCAAGAACAGCAGAGAACAGAGTGATCAAGAAAAGCAGAGAATAGAGTGATCAAGAAAAGCAGAGAACAGAGTGATCAAGAAAAGCAGAGAACAGAGTGATCAGAAAGCAGATCAAGAAAGCAGAGAATAGAGTGATCAAGAAAAGCAGAGAATAGAGTGATCAAGAAAAGCGAGAATAGAGTGATCAAGAAAAGCAGAGAATAGAGTGATCAAGAAAAGCAGAGAACAGAGTGATCAAGAAAAGCAGAGAATAGAGTGATCAAGAAAAGCGAGAACAGAGTGATCAAGAAAAGCAGAGAACAGAGTGATCAAGAAAAGCGGAGAATAGAGTGATGAAGAAAAGCAGAAACAGAGTGATGAAGAAAAGCGGAGAATAGAGTGATCAAGAAAAGCAGGTCATTTAGGACATCACTGCTCGGGATCTCACGTGGGACAGCTTTTGACTCGAAACTCATGAGGACTCCCCGAACCAAAGGTGAAAAGCGGAGGAGGCGAAGGACCCTTCCACCCAAAAGGGAGGTGGTGCGGGTTGGTGCAGATCTCCCATGGCCCTTTGCGGTCGGCTGGGCTTATAAGCAACATTACCATTACCATTACCATCCTTTGGAATCTCCCTGCAAGACATGGCAGATTCACTTCTTAAGACCTCTTTGAAGTCATTCCATGCAACTAAAGAGAGAAACCGTCACCATGGTGCTGGTTTATTATATTTCACTTTTATTCAGTTACATTCTGTGTCATCTATCTCACAAAACATTAAACAAAACAAAGCAAACAAACGAACAAACAAGCAATGAAGAATGAAAAAAAAAAAAACGAAAAAAAAGTAGAAAGACATCTAAGCTTGGTATGAAGAAATGTATTTAACCAAAAAAAAAAAAAAAAAAAAAAAAAAAAAATTGTGCTGTAACCCCTAAGTTTGCAGGAAACCTGGCGATGAATCTTCCTAACGGGTGTCGACTGGGGGCCGAAACAGCTCAGTTGGTAGAGCGCCGGACTCGTAATCCAAGGGCTGCGGGTTCGAATCTCCGCCGGGTCGTTTCGGTACAGGGGGATATTTCCCTCGGAGTTAACATTGGTTCTGACTCCATTTCCCGTACAGTCCTTCGAATGAGACTATAAACTGAGGTTCCGTGTGTGAACGCACGCATAACATCTTGCACACACGTAAAATCCCATCACCAACTTTCGGAAGAGAAGGCCAGTTTGGCCGTTGGTATGGATGACAGGTTACACATAGCATGCACCTTCCCGAAGATGGAGTATGGCTGCCTTAATGGCAGGATAAAAAAAAAACGGTCATGCACACAAAACTCCACTCCCTTTGTTGGGCAGATGGGATTAATACTTGCCTGTCTGTATAGGGAGTGTCCGCAGAAGTATCAGCCTGCGTACGCAGAAGAAGAAGAGAAGAAGGGTGTCGAGTGACTTCTTTCAGCGCTGAGCGGTATATCAGATGGAACAGATCGCATCTCTTGTTCTTGGCATCGGCCGTATATAGGTTGTTTCCAGCATCATCATCAGCATATGAGGCAAAACGTGCTCTGCGTTACGTGTTTATTTGACACGTTCGGAACTGTGTTTCCTGTGCTGTATCCGTGTATCCAGAATTGGAGACCGAACCTCTTTGCCCATTTGCTTTTTTCCGTTCCTGTCGAGGTAGTTGTTTTTCCCTCCTTTCAAAATAAGTTGTTATGTACATTTCAGCTGCATTTTTCATCAAAATCACATCACTGAAATAACAACAACAACAAAAACAACAAGAAGTGGCCTGGTGGTGGGTTTGGACCCAATCGTATCAGGCTGTGTATAGATCCAGGTTTCTCAAACTGCACATGTAAACTGGACATGTAACGCAGGTAGAGGAAGAGGTAGCATTGTACACTAGTATCACATAGTTTATTGTTGGTCTGGTCACTGATGTCCAGCGGTATGTGACTTTGGAGAGCAAGTGTTCCTAGTCATCCTTTTGCTGGTTTGTTGGGAGACATTCAGCGATTTGCATCGCGATGTTTGTTTATATTTTTATGGATTTCCTGCGTTTACATTCATTGCAAATAAGGTTTTGGCGTGTCTTTGTAACACGCGTGTGCATAACCACCCGAAGGCATATATTTGCATATACACACACAAACAAAGACCCACAGGCACACATACACACACGCACACACACACACACACACACACACGCGCGCGCGCGCGCGCGCACACACACACACACACGCATGGTCGAAATATAGACATGCACACACGATCACATACATTGACACTCTCACTACCCCCTCCACCACATACATACATACATACTCAGAGAGAGAGAGGAGAGAGAGAGAGAGAGAGAGAGAGAGAGAGAGAGCACACAAACATACAGACAAAACTACACATACAACCATACATTCTCTCTCTCTCTCTCTCTCTCTCTCTCTCTCTCTCTCTCTCTCTCACACACACACACACACACACACACACACGCACGCACGCACGCACGCACGCACGCACGCACGCACCATGCATCATCGCATTCTGGCCAACATAGTATGCATCATAATACAAAGAACAAAACCGAGTGCCAAATCTGTCTGCGTTTATAATGTCCCAATGGTATTTCCGTCTGAACTGTTTTGTCTCAATTTGTCTGCCTGACTGAGAGAGAGAGAGAGAGAGAGAGAGAGAGAGAGAGAGAGAGAAGAGAGAGAGAGAGAGAGAGAGAGATTTTGACAGTTTTATCAACAAAAGCCTATTTGTTTTTTTACCCCCAAGGGCGCCGTCAAAAAGAGCTTTGCAAACGGCACACAAAAAGTACAACATACACAATCAGACACATACACCCCAGAAACAAACAGAAGAAGAAGAAGAACAAAGAAAGTAAAAAAAAAAAAAAAAAAAAAAAAAAAACCGCTCTATACAATTTTAGCTGTAGTAGAGAGCCGTCTGTATAAGTCGTCAAATGGTTTTCCGCAATTTTCACAGACGAGATCCTGGCGTCTTGATGCGTCATCACTCTGGTTGAACATATACATAAAAATAGCTTCATGGGTATGCAGAATTAAAAAAACAAACAAACAAACGTGTTTGATTCTATTCGGTTACAGTGTTTTCTGAGATCTGCAATGTATAGAAACATGTCTGGAACAGGTTACGCTTTGCAGAAACTTACTTGTTCCAGAGTGCTTTATGGTGAAATCTGGTAGATGATTTTTAATCTTCCTTTTTGTCTTCTTGTATCCAGCATGAACTTGGATTTAAGAAGAAAAAAAAAAAAAAAGGGGGGGGGGGGGGGGGAGCGGACGGAATTGCCGTGCAATAAAGATCTCCGTATTATTCTGTATGGAATTGCATATCAGAGCGAGAGAGAGAGAGAGAGAGAGAGAGAGAGAGAGAGAGAGAGAGAGAGAGAGAGAGAGGAGAGAGAGAGATCTATGTGCGTGTGCGTGATGGAGGAAGGGGATGGGGTGGAGCGGAGGAGAAAGAGAAGGGTGCACAATGTGCGTTTGTGGGTTTTGACGCTTGAGGGCTAACACCAATAAGAAAAACAGCAAAGTTGTTTGTTTATTTGTTTGCTTTGATAAAAAAAAAAGAAAAAAACAATGACAACATTACAATGTCACACAGGGCGAGGATGAGCCAAATTTCTCCTTGTGTGATTGTTGTTGTCTCCTCCTCTGTTCTGTGCCAGTTCAGTGGCCCTCACCTCCACGCCGCTCATTCCGGCTCCCTGTCCACAGCCACACCCTGCCTTGTCCCGCCGCAGTCCCGGCACCGGCAATCTTCAGGGAGCAGTTGAAAAATCAAGTCGTCGGCATAAGGCAACCCACCGGAGACACTGCACTATTGACTGCCGAGTCTCCTTGGTGGTGCTCAATAATAGCGCCAGCCCTCATCCAACACACGCAGACACCCCTAAGCTCCCTACTGACAATAATTGCTCGCTCACGAAGCCAA
>CM065725.1:62286930-62296930 GCA_033310375.1 Conus canariensis
CACAAAAAAAACGTGGAACCACGACAGAGTCCAAGGGCGGGTTTCACGTGCAGTTCCCCACCGCTGCCGCCGCCGCCACCCTCGCCACCGCCGCCATGTCAAGTCAAGGGAGAGAAGCGATGCAGTGCTTGACCTCCGGGCAGTAGGAGGGCACCTGCCCCGACTTCTTGTAGTGAACACTGCCGAACAGGCTCACGCCCAGGAAGAAGGTCTTGGCCGTTCCCTCGCACAGGTGCCGGGTGCGCCATGGCGCCTGCAGGTGCTTGCAGGTGTGCAGCATCTCTTTGAGGAAGGTCGTGTCGCACTGGGCCCGGTTCACGTGGTTGAAACGTCCCTGGAATAATCGAGGGTCAGGGCAAGAGGGTTGATGATGATGATGATGATGATGATGATGATGATGGCTTGTAGTTCGTGTGTTTGAGAAACAGGGGCGTTTTTACCGTGTTGGAAGTTGGTGATGGGTCGTCTAGCATTTAGCAGTGGTGGTGAGAGCAACAGGAATAGTAGTAGTAGTAGTAGTAGTAGGAGGAGGAGGAGGAGGAGGAGGAGGAGGAATTGTGGTAGGAGGAGGAGGAGGGGAAGTAGCAGCAGCAGCAATAGCTGCAGCAATAGCAGCAGCAGCAGCAATAGTAGTAGTGGTAGTAGTAGTAGTAGTGATATTAATAGTATGGAGAGGTTGGAGGAGGAGGAGGGAGATAGGGGAGGAGAACAAAGGAACGAAAATCAATTTTTTTAAAGAAAGAAAAAAAGGTTTTCTATATAGGTAAAGGCAGAATAAACACCAGTTTGCATTTGTCACCAAAAAAAAAAAAAAAAGTAAGGAACCGTAGAAGAACAGCTTTAATGCATGATTTTAGCGAAGCGAAGAAAATAAAATGTTCCCAGGAGAAAATGTTTACCCACGCAGAGCAATTTACGATTAAATAAATTGGTAACGCGTGCGTTTATGTATATAGATATGTACGCGCGCGCGCGCGCGCGCGTGTGTGTGTGTGCCTGTGTGCGTGCGCGCGCGTGCGCGTATGCGTGTGATGGAGTGTGTGTGTGTGTGTGTGAGAGAGAGAGAGAGAGAGAGGGGGGGGAGGGAGTGATGTGTGCGTGTGTGTGTCTGTGTGCATGTGTGTGTGCGTGTGTGTGTGTGTGCGCGCGCGCATGTGATTGAGTTTGTGTGTGTGTGTGTGTGTGAGAGAGAGAGAGAGAGAGAGAGGGAGGGAGTGTGTGTGTGTGTGCGCGCGCGCGCGCGCGTGCGTTACCAACTGGTCAGTGCACCTTCCTATGATCTAGCCAGCTCACTGATTCGCTCATTTACGCAGTTACTCACTCACTCACTCTAAATCAGTGTAACTAAATCAAATGTATTCACAGAACTAAGCAAACCACCAACCAAGTGCACAAGCAAGTCGCACAAATATGGGATACCATGTCAAACACCATCGAAAGGCACCGAACTCACGCAAGCCCAGTATAACATGGAAAGACGCAAACTTTCAACATAATAATTATGTATGGCGAAGAAAAAAAAAAAAAAAGGACTATTCCGCCGAACGGAAAGAAACTAACAAGACCACAAGACGAAACACGCAAGTTTGTCTCTTTCGTTCGGCCGGAAGAGCGATTTTTTTTTTAAGTTTTTTTTTTTAATTTCCGCCTGCAGTTACCTCCCTTTGAAAGTAACCGTAATACATGTCAAATAAACACCACCACCACCACCACCAAAAAAAAAAAAGGAATAAATGAATAAAGAAAGAAAGAAAAAATATATATATACATAGATAAATGAATAAATCAATGAATAAGTAAATAAATAAATAAATAGATAAATGATTCAATAATTAAACAAAACCAAACAAAAAAACAAAAACCAAAAAATCCAACTGAAACTCACGCAAGCATAGCACATGTCGTGCCTGTCACAGGAAGGGGTGATCACTCTGATGATTTCCTCGTCAAACCCGCTGCGAGTGATCTGGGGGATGCTGCAGCCGTTGGAATGCACTGCGCATGCCAGCCTTTTCTTCCTGGGGCGCAGTAGGTCTAGCGCCGGTGTACCCGTGCAGCTCCCCAGCGTCTGTCCTGCTGCTGAGCTTGCGATCCTGCTGATGTCCGCTGCTGCCGCCCAAGGGTACAGGGTCAAGGTCATGGCCAAGGTCAAGGTCAACATAGCGAGCCTCGGGAGGGCGGAAAATGTCCGCATCCTGTGTGTGTAAACAAGCGTTTAATTCTGGTGGCAGTTACCCAGAGCCATTCGAACAGCACATTTCTGAACCATGGTGTGAAGCTGTGTTCGGTTTTCAAGGACAAAAAATAAAACAAAAGAAAATAAAGCTAAGGAATTCAAAAACTTTTCGATACACTGAAAAGAACACGAACTTAGACGAAATTGTACATGCTGGTATGCGTGTATATATACACACACGCGCGCTCGCGCGCGAACACACACACACACACACACACACACACACACACACACACACACACACACTCACACTCTGACTCCCACTCCCACACACATTTGACCGACTAAAACCAGTCTATTGTTACACTTATCCGAGGTTGCTCTGGCATACCAAAAAAAAAAAAAAAAAAAAGATAATTAACAGTCAACACACACACACACACACACACACGCACGCACGCACGCACGCACACACGCGCGCGCGCCGACTGTACCACACTTCATCATCCTCCCACCATTGCAGACAAGGTACACACAGCCAAGAGGAAGAGTGGACAGAAGACAACAGAACGGAATGGATAGTTCAGGGCTGGCAACGATGTTTGAACAGGCCTAGTTTGACAGCTGTTGGAAAGGATGCAACTGTAGACAAAAAATTTCACATGGCAAGAGGCTCAGAGCGACGCAGCTGCGTCGGGATAGACCAGTTGTCCTTAAGTCTGAGTGCTGAAGTGGAGAACACATACGGCCTGGCACAGAGGGAGCAAATCGGAATGTTGAGGAGACAAAGCGAGTGACGGGGTAGAAAGTTGTTTTTTTTTAAGTCAGTGCGTTTTGCGGTGAGGGAGGGTGGCAGGTTTCGGAAGACGTTTCACGTGACCCATCCACAAGCTTCAAACACGATCCCTGCATTCGGATTCTGAAGGTTTTTTTTTTTTTTTTTTTTTTTTTAACCGCGTGTTGAGACAGAATTTTTGTCGTGTCTGTAGACAGAAGGTTAACTGTAACAATGTCAAACAGTTAACATCAAGTGAGCGATGTATGTTTTCTTTTGTAAGCATTTTTTGGATTGATCAATGATGTGTACATAAGCAAATTATTAAATTGAAGCAGAAACAAGCAATAGCTTTTGGTGTGCTCAGTGACGAAAAATTGAACAACTATACACACATGGGCGGAATTACATTAATACGAAAAGGAGGAAAAAAATGCTAGGTATTTATTTTAAGGGGAAAAAATTGTAGAACATTTTAAATGAAATTATCAAGAAAGGAAAGAAGATAGAAGAGAACAGAAGAATGTCATTGCGCTGTATGTTTCTACCTTGTCGCTCGACGCTCTAGTTTTCAGTGATTAGAGTACGTGGTTTCTAGCCTGTGAGTATCAGATTGCCAGAGACAGAGATGGACACTGATTTTGGTCAAAAAACGGCTTTGCTAACGGATGTTCAAGTATTGCCCTTGTTATCGTTACGCCTTCCATAGTTACGCTTCAGTCTGTTTTCTAATAGCGAACATTTTAACGTAACGAATGCGATTAACAAGCGGGGACATAGATGAAGGAATAATGGACGAGACGCAGAGACAAAATCAGGGGACATTAGAAGAAGATGGTGAACTGATTGAGCGGTACATGGTCACATCTGAGAGAGTTTTGTACATAGCGTTTAAATGGGCTGACTCAGTAAATAGAAGTGAACCTTGAGGGACGCCATAGTTGAAACCTTTGGTCGCGACAAGAATGCCTTTGCTGGAAACAGACTTTATTTAGTAGATGAAAAACGAGAAGGAAAAGAGTGCACTACAAATACACTGTCCATTGAGATGTCTCCCCTGTCAAAAGACACTGAAAGGTTCAAAAGTAACAGCTGAAAAAAATGTCATTGGTCATTGTTGAAATGCACAGTCTCTGTGCAATAGTATGGACGGTATGTATAATGACTAATGAGATGATGTGCATTTTGAAGGGCACGAAGTTGTTCGAAGAATAGCTTTCTCAATGAAAGAGATCTTTGAAACTGGCCAGTAATGATTTGTACCATTTGGATCGGGGGTGGCCTTTTAAGAGGGATTCGACAGTAGCTGTTTTGAAAACAAAAAACAGTTGACTGCGCAGCAATTCTAGAATACGTCATCCTAAAAATCAAGGAAAAATAAAGTTCGCAGAGTAGAGAGAGAGAGAGGAGAGAGAGAGAGAGAGAGAGAGAGAGAGAGAGAGAGAGAGAGAGAGAGAGAGAGGGGTGTTATGAAACAGACTTTAATCCAAGCAGGAACTTTTTTCAGCGACATAGCCGTGAAACAAGATGACACGCACAGATCTTGGATCATGTCAAAATGTTCATAGAACAGACGACGACGAGTACCATTGTATGACATCCTCACATACGGATGAATTGTTGTGGTAGAGCAGACATTTAGTGTCCCTTTGTGTAGAAAAAAAAAACTGACAAGGAAGTACAGAGATAATCACACAAACAAACAAAACCACTGAAACAAACAAAACTTTACCACATGATTTTTTCTCGAGAACAACAACAACAACAACAACAACAACAACATATAGGGTAAAGGCTTGGAAATTGTCCCCCCTAAGCATAAAGCCGACTCTTGGTCTTGTTTTAAACTATATTTTTCTAAAATAGGTTTCAAATGAAAGGGGATATGATAGCCTATGGCCATACATAATTGTATTGTATGAAAAGAGATATGTTGGGAGCCATGGTAAAATATCAAAACACATGAAGTGGTCCATTTTCTGGGACGGGGTTTTCAAAATGTACCAGTTGTGCCTTGATATTGTACCATGTCAGTCCACACAAAAGCAAAGCGAAAATGGTAACGATGTTAGCCCACATTTAATATAAAACTCTCTGACATAAATTAAGCATACAACATGAACAAAAACAATTAATAGCAAACTTCTTGTTGCTTTAAAAATAATTTTAAAACAGCAAAATATATATCATGATTATTTATCAATTAATTTTGATAATTTTTGTCTCTAACATTGTGTCCAGAAGTGTTCAGATATGACATAGACCTAATTAATAACAAAAAAGGCTATTTGCTCAAATGCATCGACATGAAAAATGGAGAAAAAAAATGTTTTCGCGTTTGAAACTTAAAATGACCTTTTGTGACATCTTGTCACCTTGTGTCTCTATTCTTTTCATTATTTACAGAACTCGCAAAAGAACAGGTCGGCATGGACATCAGTGTTAGCACATGCTTCATGGACCCACTGCTGGCATGAACAACACTGGATCATATCTTCTTTCCTTGCTTCTGAGCAAATGAAACAGAACCAGTCTCTGTCTGATGAGGCTTCGGGCATTTCACGAGATGCCTTTGTTTTCTTCTTTTGCATAGTTTGTTTTGCACTGATTTTCCTTTTGGATGCAGCTACTGCATCCTTGTATGGGCTACCTGTAAGAATTTCTGCACGAGAGGTCTTCTTAGCCCTCAGTGAATTCTGAGAAGGAGCTACAATTGGCAGAAGCACTGATGTGGGTATCGCCACTGCTACTGATCGGAAGTCTGCACTGAGACCTGGGTCTGCAGTTGAATCTGCGTTGGGAATAATGGCTTGGTAATGTCCGGCGTGCTCGTTCACTCGGGTGAATGCAACAGAGACAGGCTGAGCGTGGAATTCCTCTCCATACTTTCGTATGTAACCCGACGACATGTTGTGCACGTGTATTGGTCGCTCTAAGACCTTGCTGGTGGCCATCACTTCGAATTCCCCTGGTAGTGAGGTCTGCTTTGCCATATGTTTCAGTCTCTCTGTCATTGTTTTGAAGCTCAGCTGTCGAGGCATGTCAGCACAGACACCGTCTCCTTCAATGTCGTCAAAGGTGTGTAGATTTTCCAGCATGAATTTCATTGTCTGTCCACGAAGATTGTCTGCCAGGATTTCTTCTCGCGCATCCAGTGCTTCCTGGCTGGGATATCCATTAACATCTCGGTCAGCAGACTGCAGGTCTTCTTGAAGTGAAATGCAGACGCTTCGAAAGAAGCAACGTCCATCAGAGGCTGTTGGGATGATGATCGTGCCTTCCGTGGATACAGCAGACACATGTTCATCACCAGAACGTTTTCCTGGAAGAGTGGGTGGGCCTATGTGTCTCTCTGGAGCAGGAGCACATGGGCATGATGGCTGCTGTGGACATATCTGCGCTGGTTGGGAAGACTGACTGTTGTGGATGTTTGCTTGTGGGCAGGATGAAGGAAACTTCTCTGGGTGTTTTGGAAGCTTTGGGGGACGAGGGGGAGGACAGGGGGCCCTGGGTGGAAGGGGAGGTGGCTGACCGGGCGAGGTGTAATCTGGCCGTGGAGGCACTGGTGGTGTGGCACTACTCTCTTTCGCCTCTGTTGGCCTTGGAGGAACAGGCAGTGGTGGAGGGGACGCGTAGCCATCAGAGGGCAGAAAGTCATGCTCTTCAAAGACATCTCTCGAGCAGGGCCATATTCCACAGCGAGAAAATCCTCGAACAGCTGTTGGCATGGTGGCTGCCTTCATGTATGCTGTTGAAAACAGACTGCAGATGTTGAAGGCACTGATCTTGGATCCTGGGTGTGATCTCATCCACTGTTCAGCAGCCTGGTTGAAGTAGCACTTGAGTGGCTTAAAAAAGGCAACATCAAGTGGTTGCATGCGGTGAGTTGTGTGAGGCGGTAGGGAGATCATGATGATGCCATGGAGTTTGGCAAGTTCAATTGCTTCGAGATTCTTGCTGTGTCCATCCAGTATCAAGACTACGGGTTTTTCTTGGCTTGGCCTGACATGGTTAATGAAATGTTTCAACCACTCGACAACGGTTGTCTGGTCCATCCACCCTGACTTGCTTGATGTCACCAAACTTCAAGGTGGGGCACCTTCCTTCAGGGCCTCATGCATCCGCTTCCTCTTGAACAACACGAGGGGTGGCACATAGTTTCCTGCCGCGCTGACACAGCACACGACTGTTGTGTTGACACCTCTCTCACCACTGGTTGTGGCACCGACTCTCCGTGCCCCTTTCTTGGCGATAACCTTTGGTGGTTTATGCACTGTGCTAAGTCCAGCCTCATCGACATTGTAGACCCGGGTGCTATCTATCTCATTCTCCTCAAGGACTTTCTCATAGAGTTCAAAGAAATGGTTGACAGCCTGCCTGTTGAATCCCTCTTTCCTAGCTTTGGATGTAGGTTCTGGTTGACGCAGACAGAGTTCAGGATGCCTTCGCAGGAAGCCAGTGTACCACATCTTTCCAGCTTTCTTTTTTTCCTTATTGAACACATGGGGAATGCTGTTTTGCTCTGCAATTTCAAAAGCCAGAGACATGAGGTCCATCCTAGTTATGCCAAACATATGCTGCTGCAGAAGAAGCACAGTCTCGACTAGTTTCTTCTCCACCTGGTCTGTGAGCGTGCATGTCCGTCCAAGACGCTTTGTAGAACCATTTGCGATTTTGTTTTTTTGCAGTAGATGGCGTTTGAACGTCGGCTTTGGTATGGAAAAGAGTTCGCATGTTGCGTTTAAGCCTTGAGCCCCTCTCTTGAAAGAAGCCAGGGCTGCCTCCATTGTTGTTCACTCCATTTCCCATAAGTACTGAAACATAAAAAGCCATTGTAAATTCGCAGTTTCTACATACTTTGTAGTTATTATCGTAATCACATAGTAATTGAAAAAATAAGAATGGCATTTATTGAATTGCAGCTGAAAGACTAAAAGAGGATGCTGAAAATAATGGTCCTGGTATAAACGGTCTGATGATACTTGATTCGAACCATAAACATGACAAATATGTTCCCAAATCAATCCCCTCTGCACCACAAAACTTTTATTGGTGGGTTTATGTGGTGACATTTTATCTGGCTAAATCAAGAACAAGTGAGCAATGTATAACATAATTATCTTAGAAGAAAACGATATACTATATTATGTCAGTCAGCAAACTAACACACAATGAGAACAAGGAGGTGATAAAGTAAATTAATCCTGTGAAGAAAAATCTAAATCCAATTCAAAAACTACAATATGAATGCTAGCAAGACTAGAAAAAGACTAAAAATTACAGTTTCAAACAACACCTTCCTATAAAAATGCTACAAAACAACACCTTTGCATATGCAAAACAAAATATAAATTGTACCATGACCCTATAAATTGTACCAGTGGTACAAATTGCAATACTCTAAGTGGTACGATTTCCAAGCAACAGGGTCACCAAAATCAAATCTCCAGATCTGAAATGTGTGTTGTGTGTAGACCATGATGACTTAGAGTTCATTTGTAGTTTAAACATGACTTTCCGGACAACAAAATTCAGCTCAAGGAAAACTACAAGTACTTTGCAGCAGTAACATTAACATTGCATACAAAATAGAAAAAAAAGTATGAAAAACAAAACGTACTCACCCTTTTTTGTTCCCTCCAGCTTCAGCCATCTTGTTTGGTGCATTGATACTGCAGTGACATCAGTTCTAATAATAGAAACCAATCAGGAGTTGTAACACAGCAGATTGGCTGAAATGATAAAAGTACAATTTGAATACTGGTACAAATTCCAAGCCTTTACCCTAAACGATCTTTCAACCAAATAACCCCCGCCTTGGCTTAAGGCTGTGTCAGACCAGCTGACACAGGCTAGAACGCCAAGGCTACATCAAAATGTTGTTATGCTCTGCATAGTTATGCGGGGATTGTCTTCAGTCGTGACAAGCTCCTAGCATAACATTATCAGTCTCCAAAATCCCTCGAAGTCGGAGTGTGGCTGCCCACGTGGCGGGGTCATCAAAAACGGTCACACATGTAATGTTCTCATCCCAAGCTGATGCATTTGTACCACAGTGTTCAAGTACTTCGGCTGTTCGGATGATCCCTGGAGTCTTTTAGCCAGGGTACGATAACAACAACAACAACCAAATAACCCCCCCCCCCAAAAAAAAAAAAAAAAAAAAAAAAAAAAATCACAGTTCGTTTACAGCAGTATAATTAGACACAGTTATTTATGGTGCTACAATTTATAGTTCGTTTGTAATACATGTTTGACAGCTGTAAACACGAAAGTGTTAAATTTCATTGCTTAGAACTGGCTAAAAAGACAAACCAGCAGTGTGGAAAATAACAAGCGAATGAAAGTAAGAGGATCGTCTATGGGAGGAAATAAATCAGGAAAATCACTTTGACTCCCTGGACTACTTACTTACGCAATACAAATGTACTGCTTTGGAAAGCTGTAAGGACATGACAAAAATAACATCAACGATAACAACAACGAGAAAATGAAAAGAAAAAAAAGGAAGAAGCTCAAGATAGCCCATCTGGATTATTTATCACGCACAAAATAGCAAGATACGACTACAACGGATTGCATATCATTTCTTTCTCAAGTATACGAGGGTACTTTGGCCAGTTTCATGGATAAAAACTTATGATGAGTTTGACAAGGAGAGAGAACAAGAACAAGAACAATTTTTAATTCTTCAGGCCACCAGCCCCTAGAATGGGGTCAAACAAATCACATATCTCAGCGAACGTGGAAAAAAAACAAAAAAAAACAACAACAACAAAAGTATGAAGTTGATCTAACTTGTGTCATACGTAATGCATGGTCGCATTCGTATTGTTTTTCTCTTAAACTTTCCATGAAATCCTGTCTTATCTTCAAAGCATTAAAAAGGAACATGCACAGCCTACGGATTTTTCAAACAGAGTGATTTTGTAATATATTAATGAATGGCTGATCATTAAGAGTCAAATATTTCTGCCTTAATCTTGTGTATAAAATACAATGGTTTATAACATGCTCCTCGTCTTCTAATACATTGCACATTTTGCACA
>CM065725.1:62299430-62309430 GCA_033310375.1 Conus canariensis
TCTTAATCTAATCAAACTTATTCTGGCCTTCAAGTGATGTACATTAATCAGATAAGGAGATAGTGCTAATTCACTCTTAAACGTTCTAAAGAATTGAAAACGTTCACTTTGCAATGTGTCTGTGGACCACTTCTGTTTAAATTCGTTGATAATGGTAGTTTTTAGTGAACAGATAAATATTTTTATGTTTCCCACTCCTTGATTTTCCCATACCTCGCCAAACCCATGCCTATAAAGGAAAAAACATATTGTAGAAGCCCATGTGTTTTTATTATTATTATGATAATGTAGCAACATTTGATAAGCTTTGTATGGTAAACGATGGCTGGGCATTTGCAAAATTCTTAACCAGTATTTGATAGTCCTGATCTGGAAATTGACTTGCAATGGGTAACGTCCCAGCTCCCCGTAAACCATCAAATTTGGTGTTCTCACGCTAACGTTTAGGAATCTTTTCAATGCAAAGCGAGACAGAGACAGAGAGAGAGAGAGAGAGAGAGAGAGAGAGAGAGAAGAGAGAGAGAGAGAGAGAGAGAGAGAGAATCATTGCTCAGAACGACTTATTCACGAAGTATAGTCGTCTGGAGCACGGAGGGGAAGAAATAAAATCGTTCTCTTCAAAAGCTCAACAAAGAAAGACCAGTGATAGAGCAGAAGAAAGAAAATGGTTCACAGCTATTTGATTAACAAAAGGGGAAAAAAAAAGTAGGAAGAAAGAATTCAAAGCTATACTTGCGTCATTTTACATGACACGGATGTGGATTGTTCATCCTATATCAATATTTCAGGTAAACAGGCTTAAACAGCTATTTAAAAAAAAAGGTTAAAAAAAAGTTAACTTTCAATTAATCACCATGCTTACTGGTAAAGCATCATATCAAACATGAATTTTGCACACTCAGATTTACCGAAAACATGTCACATTCTGGAACAATGAAAAAAAAACGAAAACTTATAGCTGTAAAAAAAACAACACAGTTAATCCCACATCTTAAAGGTCATCATAGATACACACGTACAAAGTACCGAACACACAACTTTCCGGCAAAATCAGCATGACCTTGGTAAGCTGTTTCAAAGTGATTGTTGTGGTATAAGCGAATGATAACAGAAATGAATGAATTCACAGGTCATTCATTATATCATTTTTGAAATAGTTGTTGTTTCCATGTTCAAAATTACAGATCCATGTCTGTAGTTTAGCGCCGATCTGTTTCTCTTGGCTCGTCATCCCCCCCCCCCTCTCTCTCTCTCTCTCTCTCTCCCGTTTCTTAACCCCCACAGGTCTGTCGTAAATGGACAAGTAGGCACATAACAAAGGGAATCAAACTACCACTACACACGCACACACAAACGCACACATTTTCGCGCTCGCATGTACGCGTGCGCGCGCGCGCACACACACACACACGCACACACACACACACACACACATACACACACACACACACACACACACACACACACACACACAGAAAGAGAGAGAGAGAGAAGTAGGTACCCTCACCATTTGAGATAGAGAGAAGTAGGTACTCTCACCATTTGAGAGAGAGAGAGAGAGAGAGAACGAGGTACCCTCACCATTTGAGAGAGAGAGAGAGAGAGAGAGAGAGAGAGAGAGAGAGAGAGAGAGAGAGAGAGAGAGAGGGAAAGTTAGACGAGAACTGGACTCAGATACTGGCGATGCAGTGCGTCACGGAAGGGCAGAAGGCAGGCACCTTGGAGGCGCTGCCGACGTAGGAAGAGCTGGCAAAGAAGGCGACGGAGAGGTAGAAGACCCGGGCGGTGTTGTGGCACACCCGCACGCTCTCCTGAAGCGGCCTCCGGACCGACAGCTGAGAGGCGGTGAGACGGCGACAGGCACCGTGCATTTCCTGCAGGAAGGTCCGGTCACACTGCGCGCGGGTTACCCTGTAGCGGAGGCCCTGCGGCGTGGAAGAAGTAGAAGGAAAAAAAAAAAGGAAGTATTGGGTTGATTTATTTATTCATTAATTTATATTCTCCACCAGCTGGAGTTGTGGTGCTACCACTGCAGTGACGTTAGTGGTTGTGATAGTAGAAGGTGAGGGGGGAGGGGGGAGAGAGGGAGAGAGAAGGTGGGGGTGGGGGGGAGAGAGAATAGAAGGAAGGAGAGAGGGGGGCAGAGAGAGAGAAACAGAAAGAGAGAGAGAGAAAGAGAGAGAGAGACGACCAGAGAGAGAGGGAGAGAGACACAGAGAGAGAGAGAGAGAGAGAGAGATTTCACCATGACCAAAGAGAAATTCTGGTATTACACATTTCAGACAAACGGAAATTTAAGCCAGACGAACATTACACTAGCATAAACAACAACAACAACAACGGCATCAACAATAATAGCAACACAGCGAGACCTGCAACAGCAACAAGAGCAAACACCGCACTGACAACAAAGAAATACGAATACCTTCACCACCACCTCCTCCTCCATTATCACACTACCACCATTAAATGTCAAACCGTTTGAAACTGACAACTTCTGTAATTTCTCACATTTGAAACGGACAACTTACGATAAAGCGTATTAATTCTGTCACTGGACAGGAAAATTAAGAAGATTCATACAGTTGGGTCAGACATTTACGTCTATGATGTAAGTGAAACGCACAAGAAGAAGAAGAAGACAAAGAAGAAGACAAAGACGAAGAAGAATACAAAGAAGAAGAAGATGCTGAAGAAGAAGAAGAAGAAGAATACAAAGAAGAAGAAGAAGAAGAAGAAGATGATGATGATGATAATGATGATGATGTTGAAGACGATGATAAATAATAATAATTAAAAAAAAAAATAAATGAATTAAAAAAAAACCTCACACAGTGGTAGCACATGTCGTGGTTGTTGCAAGATGGCGTCATGACCCGGATCATGTCAGCCTCAAAAATAGGCAGAGCCCAGTGCGGAATGCTGCAGCCGTCGGCGTTGGTCTGGCAGGGCGTGGTGTACGGCCCGCCACGGTCTCTTCCAGAGGTCACGTTGCCGTTTCCCGCCAAAACGTGATCCTTGTCGTTTGCTTCCGGTGGCGTGAGAACCAAGGTGAAGGTCATGATTCCTGACATAGCGCCCAACACCAAGCAGGATCTTCGCATACTATAGATTGGAATAAGTAAATGAAGAATGTATGAGTTAAAGCATAAACGAATAAATAAAGACGTTTATGTGTGTAAGTGGAAGAGGTTTTACAAACACTTAGTCATAATTAGTCCGGAGTGATACTCAAATCATGTTAGAATGGTTTGATTTTACCCAATCGACTTCTTTTCTTCCTTTCTTAAAGTTTTTTTTTCCTTCCGTGTCTGGTGTATGCAAAATGTTTGATGGTATTTTTTTTGTGAACTATATATACACGTTTTTTTTTTGTTTTTTTTTTTACAATAACACATACGTCAACAAACACTTTGAGGCGTGAGAACAGTGTCTCTCTCTCTCTCTCTCTCTCTTTTTTTTTTTTTTTTTTTTTTTGTCTGTGTCATTTCACGTGCCCATCAATTTTCATAATTCCCACGCCGCTCATTCTGACCACCGCATACACCACCACACCACCCACACCCAGCCGTCCTGTGGCAGATCACCACACCACCCACACCCAGCCGTCCTGTGGCAGATCACCACACCACCCACACCCAGCCGTCCAGTGGCAGATCCAGTCCTGCTGTCCACAGAAAGAAATCAATCACAGGTTTTGTCGTGAGGCAACCCGCCAACAGAGACCCCGCACTCGTGGTAAGTCACTTCGGTCGGTGGTGTGTCCAGCGATACCAGTTCAGATCTAGCATACATAGGTCAGCAAATTCTGATGACGGCAGTGATCGCTGAATGGCGGAGCGGGCTTAACTGAGCGTCCGCTTACGAAGTGCGCCATCATGGCCCTTCCGCTGACACTCTTTTTTTTTTGTTTTGTTTTGTTTTGTTTTGCTGTCCCAACCTCTGTGCCACCTCAGAGACAGCGCACCCACGCCGCTCATTCCGACACCCCGTCCACAGCCAGAGCCCGGTCAGTTCCACCGCAGCACCGGCAATCCACAGGGAGCAGTCAGTGTCAAGACGTCAAGAGGCAACCCACCGGAGGAGACACTGCACAGCTGCCGAGTCACTTCGGTGGTGTTCAGTGGCGCCTGTTCTGATCTAACATACGCAGGACACCACCTACTAAGCACCCTACTGACGACAATAATTGCTAAGTCGCGGAGCCGGCGTGAGTGAGCTCTCCCTCCGGAGGCGCCACCACGTCCATCCAACGACCGCCCCCATGGACTCGCCCATACCGGTGACCCCGACGGAACCAAACCAAGATCACAGACGCGGAGAGGACATCGAAACTGAGGTCACCATGAGAGCAGGGCATGAAGGGCCACAGAATTTGAGACATTTTTTTTATGCTGATCGATGAGAATGAGGATGATTAAGATGATGCTACGGATTTCCATTTCGGTCTGAGACTACATGACAGGGCTGTACTCTACGCTTCCTTTCATAATATATCCCGGCGTCAACCAGGCCCGAGAGATACAGACACCTGCAGTGTTGGTCAGGAAATTTGAGTAACACTCTCAGAAACGCATCCATTAAGTGGATGAAACTCGACTGTGTGGTCCCAGTCTTCCCAACTGAGTCCGCAGCAAACTCAGCTTTGGGTAGGAGCCGGTCTGGGCAGAAAAACCCACATGACTCTGATGGGTTTCGAACCCACAACCTCCCAGCCGGGAGTCCGCGACGCTAACCACTTCGCCACGGCGGCTGGTCCGCTGATAGACTTACTCAACTTGCCAACACCAACGGCAGTGACCTTGGGTAATGTTGCTTATAGCCCAGCCGACCGCAAAGGGCCATGTCAGGGCTGTCACCGCGTTCAAGCCAATTCACACGTCATCAAAAAAAAAAAAAAAAAAAATTTCTTCACACAACCCTTTAAAATACACTTCGTAAAAACACACCGGAACCTCCGTTAAAAATCTTTCTTCCGTAAAATCTTAGATCAGATGAAAAATGTTGGTCCCAGTTAGAAATTCAAAGATCCCATCACATCAGGTGGGACATCTCTAAGCAACGTTTCATGGAGTCTACTGTAAAATGTTTCCTCGGCCCGCACAAAGTTGCAGTCCATTCTGTACACTGGCATTAGAGGATCCAACTGCGTGGAGTGTGAAATCATCAACAAACAGAGAGGACTCGGAACCCCGGTTTCTTGAATTGACAGTATCGTTAATTTTGATACTGAAGGGAGCAGGAGAAAGAACGCTCGCTTGAGGCACACCGAACTCCTGCCCATGGATATCAGACAACATGATGCCAGTACGGACTTGGAACTGCCGATCAGCCAGAACGTTTTGGATAGATAAAGGCAGATGACCACGAAAACCAAGTTTATGAAGATCCATAAGAATTCAAGATTTCTAAGCGGTATCATTGGCTTTTTCCATATCGTAAAAGACAGCAACCGCATGCTGTTTATTAATGAATGCGTTGCGGATGGTGGTTTCAAGACGGACTACATGGTCAACGGTCGAGTGGTACTTCCGAAACCCGCACTGTTCATTGGCCAAAAGGCCACGGTTTCCAGCTTTCACATCAGACGGGAGTTGACCATTTTTTTCCATTAGGTTGCAGAGGCAGCTGGTCAGCGCTATTGGACGATAGTCTTAAGGGTTGGTAAGGTGACACGAACTCTCCAAGGGCATAGATGTAGACGTGGAATCAAAACTTAGGTCGCCACAACAACATGGCACGAAAGACCCCAGACTGTAACTTTTTTTTTAATTATTTATTTCGGACCCATGAGGAAGGGGATGATGAAGATGATGCTACGGGATTCCATTCCGGTGGTAAACTACATGACTGGGCTGTACTCTTCGTTTCTTTTCATAACGTATTCTGGCGTCAACCAGGTTCGAGAGGTATGGACACGTGCGTGGTTGATCGGGAACTCTGAGCAACAGTCTCAGAGAGGCATCCGCTCAGTGTAAAGCATTCAGCTGTGTGTTCCAGTCTTCCCATTTAAGACTTTAGCACATTTTAATTCTGGGCTGTAAAGCATTCAGCTGTGTGTTCCGGTCTTCCCATTTAAGACTTTAGCACATTTTAATTCTGGGCTGGAGTCGCTTGGGACCGAAGAATCACACAGATAAATGCTTGTGGTGGGATTCGAACGTACGATCTCCCAGGCTACATGGTCGTGATGCCAAGCGCTGCACCAAAGCGGATTTGTACTACTACTACTACTACTCTTCTTCCTCCTCCTCTCCTCCTCCTCCTCCTCCTCCTCCTCCTCTACTACTACTACTACTACTACTACTACTGTTTACACAGACCGTGGCTCTTTATCAAGGGATTTGAAAAGCATTCCTGTGCACAACACGATGGTGAGTTTTTTTTAACATAAAAGTATAAATCTAGTCATATTATGCTATCATAAGAACTCAAGAGTGAAAACAAAAAATGAAAAAGATACCAAAGAAATGGCAATGTCGTATCAAACCGTTTCAGCAGAGAGCCCGTACGCTGATACAAAAAAAAAAAAAAAAAAAAAAAAAAAAAAATTCAAATATCAATGTCAGCGCACCGCCAAGAAACAAAACAATCAGAACGACGAAAATGAACGAGCAATCACTTACCTTCATCCACTTCAGCGCAAGAAGACCTAAGAGGTCGAAACGCGTCGTGTTTTGTTTCTTGCCTGAAGAAGACCTAAGGGGTCGAAACGCGTCGTGTTTTGTCTTCTGATTCGTTTGTCCATGGTTTTTTTTTTTTTTTTTTTTTTTTTTTTTGGCGGTGCGCTAACATTGATATTTAAAATTTGTGTAGAGTTCCGCCTGCAGTCGCCTCACTTTGCAACTAGATCTAACATTGATATAGAAAGATAGCGAGTGTTTGAAAGAATATTGCCATTTATTAACAAAACAATGACGCCCGCGAATGCGAGCAGGCATTTGGAGGAGTATAAACTGCAGGCAGTGATAATTTGATGCACAATTCTGGCCACAGCTGACAACAGAAAATACCACGTACGCCATCCTTTCTGCATATCTGGCGAAACACCATAGAAAGTGTGGATAAGACGGAACGTGGGAAGAGAGAGAGAGAGAGAGAGAGAGAGAGAGAGAAGAGAGAGAGAGAGAGAGAGAGAGAGAGAGAGAAGAAGAGAGAGAAACGCACGCAGTCTTCTATTAAAAAAAACAAATATGAAATAAGAACTGAAAAAAATTTCTACCTGAAAAAAAAAACTGCCGTGTAGGAAATCTGAAGAAAATAGAACTTCAGCAAAACACACACACACACACGCGCGCGTGCACGCAAGACAAAAACAGCAGAATTTATTCACCAGCATCATTGACACGTTTGATTCTATGGGGCAAGAAGAGATTACGAGACGCCTTCAACACTCACCACCTCTCCCCCCCCCCTCCCCCCCCCCCCCCCCCCCCACACACACACACCAAGAAATATAGCACTTATACAATAACATACATTCCCGTCCTTTCACTGTTCTCAGAAACTAACTGGAAACCCCGAGGACACCACAGCTGTGACAGTGAGTGGTACATCCGGCTGATGTTACTCGGCTCAGCCAAGGGGATGTCTGAAGTTACTGGCTATCCTTGTCTATACTGTTGGGTTGGTTACGCAGCGACTATATCTGGGTGTGTGTCCGTCCTTCCTCACGGAAGAGGAAGATTTTGAGTTACACAGGACGGTTCCGTTCGAGTGATACGTACGGGATATGGAGGAGCGTGGGAGGTGGTTGGAGGTTGCGGATGCTGGCAGGAGCCGGCTGATTTGGATGTTACATGGGTCCAGTGAAATGGTCCAGGTATGATCGATTCCACGGAGTTTCGGCTGAGATGAAAATTAATACTCGATTGGGTACAGCATGGCTTCTTGACGTCCGTCCGTTTTCCTTCCTCTCCCCCCCCCCCTCTCTCTCTCTCTCTCTCTCTCCCCTCTCCCCCTCTCTCCCTCTCTCTCTGTCTCCCCCCCCCCGCTCTCTCTCCCTCCCCCCTCTCTCTCTCTCTCTGTCTTTCGCTCGCTCGCTCGCTCTCTGTCTCTCTTTCGCATCTGCTTTCCTCATTCTCTCTATCTCTCTCCGTCCCCTCCCCCTCTCTATACCTCTCTCTCTCTGTCTCTCTCTATCTATCTATCTGTATGTGTCTCTCTATCTTTGAGCTGCAAGCCCTGTATATATTACTCTATCCGACATTATCAGACATAAAGCGGTTTTGTTCAAAGCTGTTGTGGAGTCTCATTCAGAATCTCATTGCCATTTCATCTATTTAAAAAAAAAAAAAAGGTGCCAGTGAAATGCTCACCACGCTTCCCCCCCCCCCCCCCCCTTTTTCTCTCTGTCTCTGTCTGTCTGTCTGTCTTCTCTCTCTCTCTCTCTCTCTCTCCCCCTCTGTAATGAATGAGTGCCTCTCAGTGTGTGCGTGCGCGCGCGCGCGCGCGCGCGCGGCGTGTGTGGTGGATTGTGTGTGTGTGTGTGTGTGTGTGTGTGTGTGTGTGTGTGTGTGTGTGTGTGTGAATATGTATATGTATGTGCATCTGTTTGGAGGATGGAGACTGGAAGTATGGGTGTTGGAAAAGATGAAGAAGGAGAGGGAGGAGTAGGAGGAAGTGGAGTACGTGAACATGTACGTGAATATTTGTGAATGTTTTTTTTTTCACAGTTACTGCAGATTTGTGGTGAAGATCCCAAGCATGCAGTCACAGGTGGGATAATGACATACTAGGCGGGTAAACCCATCTTGTTTGTTTAAACGCCAGCATTAAGTTTTATCATTAAGAGAACTTATATAGCGCCTATCCCCAGCCAGAGACCAAGCTCTAAGCGCTTTACAATCCGCATTCTCGTTTACACAACGGGCTGCCTACCTGGGTAGAGCTGACTGAAGAGCTGCCTGCTGGCACTTCATTCAGTCGTTTCCCGTGTCATTCAACCAATATCTTATGGGAACAAGAGTTACCCTACTTGTTTATTGTTTACTGTCCCCTGCCTCATTTTATTTTCAACTTCAGCCAATATCGATCATTCAGTCTAACAACTCTTTCATTCTTTCGATTTTTTTTTTTAACGCAGAGCGCATGCTGTGTGTAACGTGTCATCCATACCAACGGCCAAACTGGCCTTCTCTTCCGAAAGTTGGTGATGGGATTTGACGTGTGTGCAAGATGTTATGTGTGCGTTCACACTGGGTTTATAGTCTCATTCAGCCTGTTTGGGAAATGGGAGTCAGAACCAATGTTATCGCCAAGAGAAAAATCCCCCTGTACCAAAACGGCTCATTTTGTACATGTCTGCATTTATGTATATGTGCATGTGCAATGTATGTATGTGTGCATGTATATATCTGCAAATATGTATACGTATGGGTATGTATATTTTTGCGTCTTTTATTTAGAATAGTAAATTTAATAGTCTCCTGCCATTTCCTTTGTCACATGTATTTAATTATAAGCGCTTGAACACATTATAAGCATTAGCTCGTTGTTCAAATTTTCACATTCATTTATTGTAAAACTATGTGATTGCAAAGTGGACATAAATTTGTTTAAACCAAAAACGGCCCCTCGGGAGATTCGAACCCGCAACCCCAGGATCACCAAGATGACGAGAGTCCGGCGCTCTACCGACCGAGCAATTCCGACTCTCCACTCGGCTGCGCGCTCTGCAACCTCGTTTTCGTAATTCTGCCACAGGAAAGGACAGATAAGGCTCACAACTAAACAATGGAGAAGGGATTCCCTCCCCAAAGGAAAGGGATGGAGGGAAGGAGTGGGGGTGGGGGGGGGGGGGGGATCGGGGTGAAGGTCGAGGTGGGGAAGTTACGAAACAGCAGAAGAGGACCGATTGTCATACGGGTAACTGTGTCAATGACGTAGTTAGCGACAGCGAAAACCGGCGAGTTTCGATTGTGTAGTTTTTAAAAGGTCGCTGGAGGCACGTTCATGCGACAGTGATGGTTACGTTGATGAAGCGACAGGCAAAGTGACC
>CM065725.1:62314430-62320658 GCA_033310375.1 Conus canariensis
TCTTCATTTGAGAGGAAAGTAACAGTCAGTAATATTGTAAATGAGAAACAGTCAAAGCAGAATGTGTATAGATAGAAAGCATCTCACAGTTATGATAATTTGTTAACGCTATGTTGATTTCCATATGGATTAATAAAATATTATTAAATTTGAAAAAAAAAAAAAAAAAAAAAAAAACCGACTGTACGGTCCCAGCCTTTTTGTACTGCCAGTTTTATAGAGCAGGGAGTACTTTACAATGGGAACGAAGAAATGCTGTCTGTGTGTCCGTCTGTCCGTGGTCAAAATGTGTTCCACGCGCTCCAGACAAAACTTCTGGGCCGATCTTCTTGAAAACTTGTAGGTATATTCATCATGGGTCACGGATGATGCCCGATGTTTTATTTTACCAGAATAGCCGTTACTAATGGCTATAACGAGCTAAACCGCATGCACACTTTCAGAAATGCAAGTTTGTCTCAGTGACCAAATACATTATGACGCATGTTTGATTGTGACGTCAAATACATTATGACGCATGTTTGATTGTGACGTTTTTCAGGACGATAAACTGGGAGTGTGTTTATGTGCTTTGCATCTTGTTCTTTTTAGCTCATGGCACACTAAACTCATTGTAGGAGCCGAGGGGGGACCGACAATTGCACTAAACACATACCTCTGATGTGAATCGCACTTACAACCTCCCAGTGCATAATTATGTCCGTGATGCACCACGGGGGCTGTTGTTGTGTACTGTACTGAAGTGTCCTGTCCTGTGTGTCCTGTACTGCATTTTAATGTCTTTTGTCTTTTACTGCGATGACTTCTGATCGGGGACCGGAATAGCTCAGTTGGTAGAGCGCCGGACTCGTAATCTTGGTGATCCTGGAGTTGCGGGTTCGATTCTCCGCTGGGCCGTTTCGGTGCAGGGGGATTTTCCCCTCGGAGTTAACATTGGTTCTGACTCCATTTCCCATACAGTCCTTCGAATGAGACTATAAACCGAGGTTCCGTGTGTGAACGCACGCGTAACATCTTGCACACACGTAAAATCCCATCACCAACTTTCAGAAGAGAAGGCCAGTTTGGCCGTTGGTATGGATGACACGTTACACATAACATGCACTTTCCTCGAAGATGGAGTATGGCTGCCTTTGTGGCGGGATAAAAAAAAACGGTCATACTCACAAAACTCAACTCCCTTTTTTGAGCAGATGGGATTAATACGTGCCTGTCTATACAGGGAGTGTCCACAGGATTATCAGCCTGCGTACGCAGAAGAAGAAGAAGAAGAAGAAGAAGAAGAAGAAGATAATCAATTCGTCCGGGTCAGTTTGGAGACATTCCACTTTGGAAGAGCGTGTTGTCAAAGCGCCGCGTTACACATGCCCGTGTTCTGCTGATCTTTTTTCCCCCATCCTTAATTCGTCACCGACTTTGTCATCTACATAGCGAAATCCACCACCCCACCCTAGTGAAATTGGACAGGGACAATTTATTTATTATCTGTTGTGATTTAGTTGTTGTTTCCTTTATTTTCAAGTAAACACACATATATCAGAGAGAGGGACAGAGAGAGAGGGCGGGAGGGAGGGAGGGAGGGAGAAGAGAGGGAAAAAGAGAGAAAAGGGGAAAAAGGGAGGGGAGAAAGGGGGGGGGGGGGGGGAGGAAGAGAGGGAAAAAGAGGCGGGTGTAGAAGACCATATACAGAGAGAGAGAGAAGAGAGAAGGAGAGAGAGAGAGAGAGAGAGAGAGCACAAACACACAACACACACAACCACACACACACACACACACACACACACACACACACACCAGAGTTTTCAGTTTCAGTGTCAGTTTCATCAAGGAGGCGTCACTGCGTGCGGACTAGTCCATATACGCCACACCACCACATCCGCTAAGCTTTGAGACCACACTGCGCATGGTTTTAAGCTGCTGGATAAATCAATCAGTGACTAAGACCGAGAGCATTTAAGAAGAGGGTCTCGTGGCTACCACTTAGCAGATGTCTGACCTGTCTGACCTACACACACACACACACACACACACACACACACACACACACCACTCAGAGGGAGAGAGAGGGGGGGGAGGATGGATAGAGAGAGAGAGAGGGAGAGATAGAGAGAGAGGGGGAAGGAAGGGGGGGGGGGGGTCCCTAATCATACTACCCTGCTGTGACTATTTACTCCAACCTCAGTGTGAACACAAAAAACTGTGTCGTCCACGTGACCGATTTTTGCGCGGCAGTCAGACGGGTACGTCATGCAGGAGACGTGGTGGCCCCAAACACAACAAGAGTCACGACGTAATTGCCGCAGCGAAGCGACGTTTGGCTCGGCCGGTCGAAGAGGTCCTGTCGTTTGACCCACAGAACGGCGTAAACAACGCAGGGTGCCGGAGTGTTGGCACTGATTTCTGTCTGAACGATCAGTGTGGCGAAATGTCAGAGCTAAATTGCCATGGCATGATAACATCAACAACAACAGCAGCAGCAGCAGCAGCAGCAGCAACACTAACAACAACAACGACGATGACGACAACAAATGCAGCTCTTGAAGTGAGTTTGTTTGAGTGCAACTAATTCATTAAAAAGAAAGAAAGGGAAAGACAGACAGAGAGAGAGAGAGAGAGAGAGAGAGAGAGAGAGAGAGAGAGAGAGAGAGACTCAAGACGTCTTATTTATATTATGCCTCAGACTGTCATAAAGGGGAACGTGAATATTTAACTGAATGAAGATATGTAGCAGGTTCAAATAAAATCTTACGATAATATAAAATGTATTCATGTATACATTTCAGTCAGTCACAAGACCTTTTAAGTTTAAATCCTTTACACAGAAACAAAGACAGATTACGTTTGTCTTCAGATATGGGTCGATGACATTAACAGAGTCAGTTTGAACAGGAGAGAGAGAGAGAGAGAGAGAGAGAGAGAGAGAGAGAGAGAGAGAGAGAGAAGACAGACAGACAGACAGACAGACAGACAGACAGACAGACAGACAGACAGACAGATTCCCTGACAGACGTTTGATTAGATTTCAGTGAATATTTGTCCTTTTCAATCTTCCTCGAAAATATTTCTTTCTTTTTTGTTGTTGTTGTTGTTGTTGTTTACAATTTGATGTTGACGGCTTATTTTCGTTTTGTCATTTTGTCAGTACAAACCTAAAAGTCGTCTGACACTGAACTAGTTTCAGTCAGAATTATGTCCCTTGAACGACATGACTTGTCCAAGCCCAATGACACAACGAGGTCAGTGTGATCAGAAATGTTATGGAACTGGCACTGGTCCGGAGCCGGGGATGGGATGGGGGAGTGGGGGGGGGGGGGGGGGGGGCGGCTGATGGGTGGGTGGGTAGGGGGGGGGGGGGGGTAGGGGGAGGCCATTTTGGGCTCTGCGAAATGATGAACGCTGCCCAAGTTGTCTCCATCTTTGACGGTAGTGGGCAGGCGCCAGGGACAGCGTCCAACTTCTTCTCCCCAGTGTTCCAGCACAAACCGTCCGCTGCCTGCCTCGTGGTCACACACCTCAATTTGGATTTTGCCCTATAGTCACTCTACGATATAATCCCTGTAAGCGTTTTGAGGTGTGGCGCACATTTTGCCCTAAGTCACTCTACGATATAATCCATGTAAGCGTTTTGAGGTGTGGCGCACATTTTGCCCTAAGTCACTCTACGATATAATCCCTGTAAGCGTTTTGAGGTGTGGCGCACATTTAAGCGAAAAAAATGATACGAAACCGATAAGAGATCAGAGGAACAATCCTCACTCCCCACCCACATCCCCCCACCTCCACCCCCACCCCCTCCCGCCTCCCCCGCCGTCCCCCATCACTCATTTCACTTTTTTTTTTTTTTTTTTTTTTTTTTTTTTTTTTTTTTACGGATTACTCCTCCCGATGAAATCATTCACAATGAAGAAATACATGAACTACCTACCCCCTTACCTGACGTCACATTTCTGGCCTTCGCACTCACCCGTGGCCCTATCTTTGCGCCAGGTGGTTTTCCCCCAAAATAGTCCAACACCCTTTCATTTTAACCTGTCTGGTCGGAACCACCCGGCATGTACCTTGACGTTCGTATGAAAGAAAAGAAGGTAAAGCATCTTTCAGACACAATAAACATTCCCAAAACGGTCTCATTGTATCCGTCTATAAATATACTCGACTCCTTAAGCAAGGCCCTGGGGCGTTAATTTTTAGTGTGCAGCCTGTTCTCCTCTGGGATAACATGGGTCAGTCCATTATGTTGGTGTGTGTGTGTGTGTGGGGGGGGGGGGGGGGTGGGAAGAGTGTACAGGCAGTCCAGTTTGGGCTCGTCCGAGTTACCTCCCATCCATCCCCCCCCCACCACCACCACCACCACCCCCACCCCCACCCCACGCACACCTTTCCATCCCGCTCCTGTCCAGACTGTCACCCCATCGGACAATCTGGGTCGCGGCAGCCCAAAGTCCCACCCCCACCCCCACCCCCCTCCGGCTGAATTGTCCCTCCTCCATCCCCGACCTTCCCTCTGTGGGAAAAAGGTGTCAAGGGGCACCTGGGAGCCGCCTATCTGACGCTGACCTTTTCCACGTAAGGCAAGTGTTCTCCTGAGACTCCAACGATATGCATCTGTATGACTGGCTGAATTACCGACTTACATAACGTCAGGCGAACTTACACACACACACACACAATATATATATATATATATATAGATAGATAGATCAGTTTGAACAGGCAGCGGACGGTTTGTGCTGGAACACTGGGGAAGAAGTTGGACGCTGTCCCTGGCGCCTGCCCACTACCGTCAAAGATGGAGACAACTTGGGCAGCGTTCATCATATATATATAATATATATATATATATAGTGTGTGTGTGTGTGGTTGGGGTGTATATGGGCATTGGTGGGACAGTAGCGTTTGGGCCTCTCTAAGGGGGTCGGGCCATATCCAGGTCATGACTCAGAGATGCCTTCTGCTGCCAACTTTTTTTTTTTTACTTTCTCCTGGCGCTGCCGGGATTCGAACCCACAACTTTTGGATGAGTGGGCGTCTCAAGGCGTACCTTTTTTCACGGATGTCTTAGCCACATCGCTGTGGAACACTTGCTCTAACTGAGAAACTTTAACCTTTTGAAGTTCACTTTTGCTCCTCCTCCTCGACCAGATCCAGCTGGAACTCTTTTCAGCTGCCTCGGCCATTGCCTTCAGGATTCTGATTCTCTTCTCAGCAGGAACCTCGAGCAGTTTCCTGAAATCATAGGCAGATGAGCCTGCAGACTCCCTTGCTCCAACCTCCATGGCTAGGTCTTGGGTCTGGAAGCCAGATTCCCTGAAGCTGATGCCTGGAATGGCAATATTCTTAGTCTGGTAGAGTGAGGTTGCTCCATTCTGCTTTCGTCTGCCAGATTCTTTCTCTGTCTGCGCTGTATTTGCCTCCTTGAACTGCTTTCTCTTTTTTTTTTTGAGGATGGTGTGGGAAAGCCCGTTTGAATTCGTCCCATACCTGCAATACGCAGGGAGCTGTCAATGTCAAGTCGTTAGGAGGCATCTCACCGGAGGAGACACTGCATCGCTGCCGAGCCACTTCGGTGGTCTTCAGTGACGCCTGTGTTGATCCAACACACGCAGGACACCACCTACTAAGCCCCCTACTGACGACAATAATTGCTTAGTCGCGGAGCCGGCGTGAGTGAGCTCTCCCTCCGGAGGGCGCCTCCATGTCCGTCCAATGACAGATCCCAGAATTTGCCTATACTGGTAACCCTGACGGAATCAGACCAAGGCAATAGACATGGAGAGGACATCGAAAGTGAGGTCGCCATGAGATCAGGGCATGAAGAGCCACATAATTTGAGACTGTTTTTAATGCTGATCGATGAGAATGAGGATGATGAAGATGATGCTACGGATTTCCATTCTGGTCTGAGACTACATGACAGGGCTGCACTCTACGCTTCCCTTCATAATATATCCCGGCGTTAACCAGCCCCGAGAGATACAGACACCTGCAGTATTAGTCAGGAAATTTGAACAACACTCTCAGGGACGCATCCATTAAGTGGATGAAACTCGACTGTGTAATCCCAGTCTTCCCAACTGAGTCCGTAGCAAACTCAACTCTGGGTAGGAGCCGGTCGGGGCAGAAAAATCCCACATGACTCTGATGGGAATCGAAACCACGACCTCCCAGCCGGGAGTCCGCGACGCTAACCACTTCGCCACGAAGGCTGGTACGTGCACACCACTCGGC
>CM065725.1:62320758-62328258 GCA_033310375.1 Conus canariensis
AAGAAGTCAGAAACGCTAGAGGAGAGAGAGAGAGAGAGAGAGAGAGGAGAGAGAGAGAGAGAGACAGACAGACAGACAGACAGAGACAAAGAGACACAGAGAGAGCGAGAGAGAGACTTGTCATAACCTCATAAATAAAGAAAGATAAAAACAAGATGCAAAGCATATAAACGTACTCCCAGTTTATCTTCCTGAAAAACGTCACAATGAGACATGCGTCATAATGTATTTGACGTCACAATCAAACATGCGACATGATGTATTTCGTCACTGAGATATTCCATAAAAAAGAAACACCGTTTTGGGCCGTTATAGCCGTTAGTAACAGCACCTCAGACGAAAAATCCCAACAAAGTAAACAGTATTATCAATAATCTACCCACTATTCAACATCAAAAGTATTGACAGATTAGGAAGAGCAGAATCGAAACGACCAAAACCGTCCAACTCGGCAAAACACACGAACGAGCATACTGAACTGAGCACTTCCAAAACCAAACGCAGTATTACCAAATCTGAACATTTTGATCTGAAATGTTTAAAGAAAGCACTATCACTTAACTACGATTGACTTTCAACGAACAAAGCCATACTCGATCTGTGCGAAACTACCAGTCGAATTTCTCAACGTTCGTTGCTGAGTGGAGTTCACCGGCAGAAATGCGGAAAAGAAAATCTCTGGCTATGCACACAGCAGATGTGCATAACTCGTCAAGAATCGAGCCTGTGACAATTTGGAAGGTACACAGGCTTTAGCCCAGTGAGGACTAAAATGCCAGTTTCAAAAATGTACCTCGGTTAGATAATCGTTAAAACCGTTATTTTGCCGTTATTTCTTATATTGATGGGTCTTAATAAAATTTGGTATATAGAAAGGTTATCACATTCAAATGGCACTTCCATATAGTGTTTCAAAATTTGACCGTTAGAGCTCGTTATTCTTGACATATTGTCCGATTTGGAAAGTGGGAGTACGCTTTGCATCTTGCATCTTGGTTCCATTGCCACTCAAACAAATGTTATATATATATATATATATATATATATATATATATATATATATTGGGTATTTATATAGCGCCTATCCTCGGTCACAGACCAAGCTCTAAGCGCTTTACAATAAACACACTACCTCACTCACTCAACGGGCTGCCTACCCAGGTAGAGCAATGTTAACATTGACGGTGTGTTAAGACCAGCCAATAGCAGAGTACACACATCACACATTCACGCTGAAAACGTGTTCACCTCCACTTGATGGTTATTGTAGGCATTTTCTCGTGTCAGGGACACCTTAATTCCCGCCTGTGGGATCTGTAATGTGAGAGGGGCAATGCTGTTCTCTTGTTGGACTGGGAGTGTACTTGTGACAGGGTTAAGTATCCTTTGCTGAAAAAAGAAGAAGAGAAAGACGTCAATCATAATTTTTTTTTTTCTGAAATCATTATTCACGAAGTGTGATGAAAGAGTAGATGTTACATCTGTTTTCTTTTTAAATAAAAACACTCAAAATCGGGCCCTGAAAATAAGGGCATAAAGACATCAGAAACATGTCACTGGGATTGCTTTCATCCATCTGTCTGTCTGTCTGTCTGTCTCTTTCTCTCTCTCTCTCTCCCGCTCTCTCTCTATTTTCATCTATTCCTCCGTCTTTCTGTGTGTCTGTAGACAGCGTCTTCTCTCTCTCTCTCTCTCTCTCTCTCTCTCTCTCTCTCTCTCTCTCTCTCTCTCTCTCTCTCTCTGTGTGTGTGTGTGTGTGTGTGTGTGTGTGTGTGCCCTACCACCGACCTCCTTTTCTCCTGTTTCCTTCCCTCCTAGTGTTACTGTTTTTAACAACTCCTTTCCATCCTCCGGCCTACGACATCTTTTCGCCCTCCCCCCCCCCCCCCCCCCCCTCCTCCCCCCCACACCGCCCAATATTTGTTTTCCATCCCGAAAGACACACCACCCCATATTAGTTTTTAATCACGACGACCACGCACCGTCTCATCTGACTCCTGGCCTCCTCCTGCAAGAACATGGCCCAAAACCCACAGTGATCCGGCCAGGACACACACACATCCAAAGAACGTGCCATCGGCCCGACAGATCATGGCCCACAACTCCCGATTGCAACACAGCCAGGTGTCAATTGCCTCCCTTGCTGAGCGCCTTCGCGCGATCTTCTGTGTTGTCCCGTCGTCTCCCCTTTCCGGAAGTAACAGGGAGCGTGGTAATATCGTGGTGGGTGAGATCTCACGAGAACTGGCGCGAAACTTTGCGCAAGTCATTCTGTCTCTCCGCCCACCCACCCCCTTCCACCCACTCCCCGTCGCCTACCCCCTCCCTCCCCCCCCCCCTCTCTCTCTCTCTCTCTCTCTCATTTCTTCTGATGTTAATGTCCATGCCTCTGCATCTACACCCCCCCCCCCTCCCCGCCTGTCCGCCCCCACCCGCCTCCATACACAACGAGGTCGTTCTGACACATCCAAGTTCTCAATGTTGAGGTCCATGCGGTCACTGTTTACAGAAGGCCCCGCACCGCTAATGGAATTCTTTAGGCGATATGAAAAAAAAAATCACAAAAAAAAACAGGATGGAAAACGTAACCACCAACGTACTGTACCCACTCGCTTCAATGTTACATGGATGACCTTTTTCCACCTTGTTTTAGTGATTTTCTTTTTTTATAAGTTGTGGAAATCCTGTTGTCAACTTCATGTTGTTGTCTTTAGGCGATATTTCAATGACGCTTATAGTTATACTGATCCAGCGAACACTGGACGCCATGTTTGTTTGAAGCTCCGCGCTGCGCTGCCGGTGATTGCCGGGCCACGTTGAGTGTGTCTGTCATCTCTCTGAAGAGGGAGGAAGAGAGGGGATCGAGAGGGAGGAGAGAGAGGGAGAGGTGGGGGGTGGGGGGGGGGGGGAAGCACGTTTGTTCTGTAATAGATAAGTGGAAAATGAGCATGTCCAGAGGGTCATGGGTTCGAATCCCAGCCATGGCTCGTCCCAAGATGGGAAAAAAAGGGGCAGCAGAGGGACATCCGGAGTCATGAACCGGGTGTGGCCCAACCCCCTAGAGTGTCAGGAGATAAGGGCCGAAACACTTGCTTGAAGGGGGCTTCTCTTCTGAGGACTCTCTGCTGCCACGCTCTCCACGAGTTTCTTTCTACTGATGCATGGGTAAACCATTGACTTCCGGGAATAGGCCGGAGGACGTCCGGGAAAGACCGGAGGACACTGGGAAAGACCAGAACCAAGGGCTCTGTGGGCTGGCTCCCCACTTTGCCTTAAACATGTGGCTACTAAAAATAAAAGGAAAAGATGCTCCCAGGATTCACCGAAAGGGGAGAGAATGATGAATCCATCGGTGCTCAACCAATCATGACTGCAAATCCCAAACGGACTATGAACATGGACCAAATGGAATACCCATGTGTCTGTGGAAAGCGTTTCGCTACCACCCGTGGCATGAAGATCCACAGAACAAAGATGGGATGTGTGAAGACTCATCTGAATGAGCAGCAGCGCACTGCATCAGCAGATAAGACGTCGGAAGACCAAGGCCAGGATTTAAACCACAGTGCCAAGGACATCCACGCTGTTGGTTCGGATGAGGAATTTGCACAGGCCCTCGATGCCAGGCGCCTGAAACTCAACCTGCCACGAGCAAACGAAACTGAAGATTGGGAGAAACTGGATGCAAAAATCGTCCAAAGACTCGATGCACTGATAGGGAAAAGCACCCTGGAACACAAACTAGCCACATATGGGGACATTGTGTATGCCACATGTAGAGACGCCTATGGAGCAAAACTACCCAAAGAGAAAACACCTCCAAAGAAATCCAGACGCCAAGAAAAGATGGACAAGATCAGGGTCCAAAAGAAAAACCTCAAGATGCAAATGAAGACCGCACTGCCAGCTGAAAAACAAGGCTTGGAAAAACTGTGGAAAGACCTGAAAGAAAAACACAGTGCCCTCAGCAAAGCGGAATCTGCGAGGAAGAGGAAGAGCAAAAAGAAGAAGACACAAGAGCGCTTCTTCAGAGACCCCTTCCAGTTTGCCAGAACACTGTTTGAGCAGCCAAAATCTGGGACCCTAAGTGTGGACAAAGGAGTTCTTGAGCAGCATCTGAGGAAAACATACTCTGACCCACAGAGCAAAGCACCACTCGACATTCAAGGTCTGGTGTGGCCAACCAACCCTGAGGAACAGTTCAATGGCAAGCCTCCAACGTTGGCGGAAATCAAGAAGGTGGTCGACAAAGCCAGAGCCAAATCATCACCAGGGCCAAACGGAATACCTTACCAGCTTTACAAGAAATGTCCCAAGGTGCTGGAGTGGCTCCACAGGCTGCTGCGATCGGCTTGGAGAAACCAGAAGATCAGCGGCCAGTGGATGACGGCAGATGGTGTGTACATCCCCAAAGAGCAAAACTCAAGTGACATTAGCCAGTTCAGGCCAATATCACTACTGAACGTCGAAGGGAAAATCTTCTTCTCTGTCATGGCAGCAAGGCTGACCAAGTACCTGATGGAAAACAAGTACTTGGATGTGTCAGTCCAGAAAGGTGGCATCCCAGGCGTGGCGGGCTGTGTAGAACACGCCACAATGATCTGGGACGCAATCCAAAAAGCAAAAACAGAAAAGAGAGACCTGGACGTAGTGTGGCTTGATCTGGCAAACGCATATGGATCTGTGCCCCATGAGATGATACAGTTGGCTCTTGAGATGTACCATGTGCCAAAGAACATCCGCGACATGCTCAAGAAGTACTTCAATGGCTTCTCAATGCGGTTCTCTACCAAGGAGTACACAACAGACTGGATCAACTTGGAAGTGGGTATTGCAATGGGCTGTGCAATTTCCCCAATACTGTTCGTGCTGGCAATGGAACTCATCTTGAAAGCAGCAACAAACAACGCGAGACAAACAGACCTTGGCGATGGATACAAGATGCCTCCTCTCAAGGCCTTCATGGATGACACTACAGTGATTTCATCCAGAGAAGACGAGACACGTCATGTGCTGGAGAGGCTGGACGACATAGTTGCCTCATCCAGAATGAAGTTCAAGCCAAAGAAATCACGGAGTCTCTCACTGAGGAAAGGAAAAGTGGCCGGATCTGTGGTCTTCAGTGTTGCCAACCAGGCCATTCCAACAGTCACAGAAGAACCAGTCAAGAGCCTTGGAAGATGGTATGATGATACGCTGAAAGACACACAAAGAGCAAAAGAAACCAAGCAGATGGCGGAGGAAGGCTTGGAGACCATTGACCAGTGTGGGCTCCCTGGCAAATACAAGGTCTGGTGTCTGCAGTTCATGCTGATACCAAAGCTGCTATGGCCTCTGATGATATACGACATCTGCACCAGCATAGTGGAGGCAATGGAAGCCAAAATCAACAAGTTCACAAGGAAATGGCTTGGTGTCCCACCCTGTCTGACTGACATAGCGCTGTACTGTCGCCAAGCAAAGCTGAAACTACCCCTGAAATCCATCCTGGAGGAATACAAAGCAGGGAAGATCAGACTTCAAAGCATGCTGGAGGACTCAGGAGACAAGGTGGTAGAAGCAATTAAGCCCCAGCTGAAGACAGGCAGAAAATGGAAAGTTCAAGAGGCGATGGATTCTGCAAAAGAAAGTCTCAAGATCAGAGAAATAACAGGACACACACAGACCAACAGACAGGGACTGGGGGTGACCAAAACTGAATGGTGGTCAAAGGCCAAAGGAAAAGCCAAAAGAGACATGATGATTCAGGAGATGAGAAAAGAAGAAGACCAAAAAAGACTCCAAAAAGCAGTCCAGCAGAGCCAGCAAGGGCAATGGACAACGTGGGAGAATGCACTCCAAAGAAGTCTCACTTGGAATGACATTTGGCACATGGCCCCTCTCAGGATCAGCTTCATTCTCAGATCTGCATATGACCTTCTGCCCTCAAATGCAAACCTGGTGAAGTGGGGGAAAACAGACGATCCTGCATGCCCCCTCTGCCATGAAAAACAAACAGTGGAGCATGTCCTAAGCTCATGTAAAGTAGCCCTGGCTCAAGGAAGGTACACATGGAGGCACAACCAAGTGCTCAAAGAAATTGTACAAGTAGTCTGGGCTAGTACCAACACCACAAAAGGGAAAATCAGGACTCCAAAAGCACCCGCAACATTCTTCACGGCAGGAGGCAGCAAATCATGGCCAAGAACAACAGTGCCACTCGAAACATGCAGGCAGAGTCTGCTGGACGGGGCAGATGACTGGGAGTGCACTGCAGACCTCCCAGAATGGAAGAGTCACCCAGAGATCATCAGCAAGAGTGGCATGAGACCAGACATAGTAGTCCACTCTAAGTCAACCAAGCAACTGATCATGATCGAGCTCACGGTGCCATATGAGAACAGAATAGAGGCAGCTCAAATCTACAAGACTGAAAAGTATGCTGATCTGGCAAACAGCCTGAGGAGAGAAGGCTATCAGGTCAAAGTCCTCACTGCAGAAATTGGAGCTAGGGGGTTTGTAGGAACGTCTGCATACAGCCTCATGAAACAGCTCTCAGTTGCAGGGAAGGAAAAAACCAGAGCCCTGAAAGCAATGGCAGAAGCGGCAGAGAGGTGTTCAAGCTGGATCTGGTCAAGGAGGAACAAAAGTGAACTTCATAAGGCTTAATTTCCCTACAAATATCAGGTGTCCCTGTGGCTCAGTGGTTAAAGCGCGAGTCATTAAGTGGAAAATGAGCATGTCCAGAGGGTCATGGGTTCGAATCCCAGCCATGGCTCGTCCCAAGATGGGAAAAAAAGGGGCAGCAGAGGGACATCCGGAGTCATGAACCGGGTGTGGCCCAACCCCCTAGAGTGTCAGGAGATAAGGGCCGAAACACTTGCTTGAAGGGGGCTTCTCTTCTGAGGACTCTCTGCTGCCACGCTCTCCACGAGTTTCTTTCTACTATTGACTGTTATCACTGTTGTGTTGTGTAACGAGATGTGATGATGAGGGGGGGAAAAAAGACAATCACAATAAAATAGAATAATATGGTATAATATCAAATAGAATTACACAAAATATATGATAAAGTGAAATCAGATCAGATGGGTTTAAATGAAGAAACATGACCCATCTGTCTCTCGTTTGCCCTTCTTCAGTTCCTGTTTCAAAAACTTATATGACAGCGAGTGCCATGTCTTCTCCACACTTGTACGCGCCAGTGTGTGTGTGTGTGTGTGTGTGTGTGTGTGTGTGCGTGTGCGTGCGCGCGTGAGTGCGTGCGTGCGTGCGTGTGTGTGTGTGGGGGGGGGGGGGGGGGGCGGGGAGAGAGAGAGAGAGAGATTTGCAATCACAGCGGATGCTGTTTTTTTTTTAATCTTTCAGTCAAAACAAATTTGTAGAGACCAGCTATGTTGATTACGAAAGCATAACATCAGGAAACAAAGTTAACTCAGTTGGGTCAGTGAACGCTGTTTGTCACTATCGTGAGCTGGAAAGTACTGTAAGGTCAAAACTCTGTCACCAGCATCGTTGGCA
>CM065725.1:62340758-62343258 GCA_033310375.1 Conus canariensis
TCGCTCTCTCTCTCTCTCTCTGTCTCTCTCTGTCTCTCTGTCTCCCTCCCTCCCTCTCTCTCTCTCTCTCTGTCTCTCTGTCTCCTCCCCCTCCCTCCCTCTCTCTCTGTCTCTCTGTCTCCCTCCCTCCCTCCCTCTCTCTCTCTCTCTCTCTCTCTCTCTCTCTCTCTCTCTCTCTCTCTCTGGGGAAGACTGTGTGGGCATGGTCAGGTGCCACCTGTGTTCGTGGTCATTTTGTGTTCTTCATTAATGCCCCACGCTGTTTGCTGTCTTGCTGCCAAAGCGTTGTCTTTCATACCACGATGCTCTGTCTGCCACTGCCGTGGGTTCTGTAACACGCGATGTCTGTCTGTCTATCTGTCTATCTGTCCGTCTGTCTATCTTTATATCCATCCACCTGTCTGTCCGTCTGTCTGTCTCTCTCTCCCTTCCTCTCTCTGTCTGTCTGTATTTCTGCCTATTTTTCTACCTACCTACTTATCTGTCTGTCTCTACCTGTCTATCTATCTATCTATCTATCTATCTATCTATCTATCTATCTATCTATCTATCTATCTATCTGTTTGCCTGTCTGTCTGCCTATCTACGTATCTATCTATCTATCTATCTATCATATCTATTATTATCTATTTCATTTATGTATCTCTGTCTGTCTGTCTATCTATCGCTCTATCTATCGGTCTATTTATCTATCTATCTATATGTGCACGTATGTGTGTATGTAAACAGAGGGTGCATGTGTGTCTGTGCATCAAAGTTCGGGAGAGAGAGAGAGAGAGAGAGAGAGAGAGAGAGAGAGGGAGGGAGGGAGGGAGGGAGAGAGAGAGAGATTGATTGATTGATTGATTGATCTTTAATACACAAGGATGAAGATTTTAGGCCAAAGCCTAGTCTTACAATCTGTCCTTGTCATGCATACATTATTTCAGCACATATCATTCATATGACAATTCAACATAACAACATGGTAATCTAATTCTACAATGATAAGCAAACAATTCATAAAAGCACTAATGAGATGGGGGATGGTAAAACAGAAGGAAACTTACAAACAAACAAACAAGACTACAGAGAGGTCAGAGGAGGGTGTGTGTGTGTGTGTGTGTGTGTGTGTGTGTGTGTGTGTTGTGTGTGAGAGAGAGAGAGAGAGAGAGAGAGAGAGAGAGAGAGAGAGAGAGAGAGAGAGTAGGGGAAAGGGGATTCTCTTGGATCTGCAGAATTATCTAAACCTATCCCTCGTCATTTGGGAGCCCTGGCCTGCCTACCTTCCAACGTGAAGGTCACAGAGGATAGCGCTATCGTTCTACCAGTTACACACAGCTTTCAGTCGTAGCACGTGGACAAGAAGTCTGCCCATTACATGAATGACCACTGAACCAAACGGACAGACAAGAAAAATGTATTCGATGGAGTAAATGATAATTTGTCTGTATGAAAGCCACAAACATCAATTCGCTGTTCCATACTCAATCTCCGCCCTCCCTCTGTTCGGTGTGTGTGTGTGTGTGTGTGTGTGTGTGTGTGTGTGTGTGTGTGTGTGTGTGTGTGTGTGTGTGTACGTGTGCGGGCGTGCGTGCGTGTGTATGTGTGTGTGTATTGTGCGCGCGCGCACGTGTGTGTGTGTGTGTGTGCGCCAATCTAGTTTTATTCGCTATTATTCATTTTGCAAGTTTTATCAATAAAATATTTTAAAATGGAAACTTACTACTCTTTCTTTTTAACCAGACAGATGAGTACATAATAAAGCAAAAAGAAAATCAAGGTATCGGCTATCAATCATCTGGCCAGTCAGTTTCCGGATCACTGATTTGTCAATAACTAAATCACTTGATGAGGCGGTTGCTCAAGTCATCAAACGGATGAAAAGGAAATGGTCAGTCGATCGGCTAATCAATCAGCGTCAATTGCATGGTCAGCAGTCAACCGACCAGCCATTCCATCATATCATCTGGGGATTAACAACAGCACAGTATTAGGCATACGCGCGTGCGCGTGCGCGCGCCCGCGGGCACTCATATGTACACACACGCGCACACACACACACACACACACACACACACACACACACACACACACACACACAGAGATATATATATGTATATATATATATATATATATATATATATATATATATGTATATATAGATACATATATATATATATATTATATATATATAAATGGCTACGCGCGCACGCACCTCCCCCCCTCCTCTCTCTCTCTCTCTCTCTCTCTCTCTCTCTCTCTCACCCAGAAACACGTATACATGCACACAAGCACACAACACACACACACACACACACACACACACACACACACACACACACACACACACACACACACACACACACATTCACCACACTGGCTCAACCATGCGGTTAAAAAGTATAGTAAAAAGATATTACAAATAATCCACTCACAAAAAAAGAAAAAAAAGAGAAAGAGAAAAAGAAAAGAAACGAAAATAGAAGAATCAACACGAGAAATCGTTCACAGGGTCAAT
>CM065725.1:62348258-62353258 GCA_033310375.1 Conus canariensis
TTGTGTGTGTGTGTGTGTGTGTGCGCTGTGGTGGGGTGTGCGTGCGCGCGGGTGCGTGCGTGCGTGTGGTGGTGTGGTGTGTGTGTGTGTGTGTAACGGCTTTGAAAAGGGGGGGGGGGGGGGTAGCGGCAGGAGGGGAAGAAGAGGGGGAAGCGAGTCGTGTATCCAAGATGGGGGATGGCGGGGGGGGGGGGTGAGATGGACCAACTGCTGAACAGATGAAAGCATCTGTTGGTAAACGCCAATCACGCGGAACTTTATAAACCTCGGCGAATCACAAACCCTTCCTCTCCGCCTCCACACACACATTCACGATTGGAGTTGACACACCTTAACGCGCAAACACATAAACGTTCGTGTGCACTCTCAGTCTGTCAGTCTGTCTGTCTGTCTGACTCTCTCTCTCTCTCTCTCTCTCTCTCTCTCTCTCTGTCTCTCTCTCAACACACACTCTCTGTTTCTGTCTCTGTCTGTCTCTCTCTGTCTCTCTCTCTCTGTTTTCCTGTCGTCACTGTCGCGTCTTTTGTCTGTCTCTCTCTCTCTCTCTCTCTCTCTCTCTCTCTCTCTCTCTCTCTCTCTCTCTCTCTCTCCACCCCAGCACTATTATAGCATGATCACACTGGACGGTCTATTACAGCGGAATAAACGTCGAACAACCCGGGGGAGGAAAGGAAGGGAGAAACGAGATGCCAGGATTTTATTGAATCACTGGTCAAACCGGACAAGAAGCAGAAAGGCCAAAATTGCCGCGAGGCCCAACTTCAGCTTCAGGGGGCCTTTCGCTCTCTCCTGTCTCTGTCCGTTTGTCTGTCTGTCTGTCTGTCTGTCTGTCAATCTCTCTCTTCTCTCTCTCTCTCTCTCTCTCTCTCTCTCTCTCACACACACACACACACACAACAACACACACACACACACACACACACACACACACACACACACACGCACACACACATACACACAAACACACACACACACACACACACCACACACGCACGCGCGCGCGCGCGCGCCGACGCACGCACGCACGCACGCACGCACACACACACACACACACACACACACACACACACACACACAAAACAGCAACACACACACACACACACACACACACACGACGCCGCCACCACACACACACACACACACACACACACACACACACGACGCGCGACGCACGACACACCACACACCAAACCACACACACACACACAACACACGAACGCAACGCAACGCACGCACGCACGCACGCACCACACCACACACACACACAACACACACACACACAACACACACAACACACACACATGCACATTGCATAAATGTTATTAAAAAGACAATTTCGTCGGATGGTTATGAAAGACAAGCCGTGAAAATGAAAAAAAAAAAAAAAAGGAATACTGTGGGAATGTTGGGAATATGACTGAGAAAGAATACAATACTGTGGGAATGTTGGGAATATGACTGAGAAAGAATACAATACTGTGGAATGTTGGGAATATGACTGAGAAAGAATACAATACTGTGGGAATGTTGGGAATATGACTGAGAAAGAATACAATACTGTGGGAATGTTGGAATATGACTGAGAAAGAATACAATACGTGGGAATGTTGGGAATGACCGAGAAAGAATACAATACTGTGGGAATGTTGGGAATATGACTGAGAAAGAATACAATACTGTGGGAATGTTGGGAATATGACTGAGAAAGAATACAATACTGTGGGAATGTTGGGAATATGACCGAGAAAGAATACAATACTGTGGGAATGTTGGGAATATGACTGAGAAAGAATACAATACTGTAGGAATGTTGGGAATATGACTGAGAAAGAATACAATACTGAAGGAATGGCATGAAAGAACAATGCTGATATAATGTCAAAGCCAAGCCGAGGAAAGTTATCATAAAAGGAGACAATGTCGTGGTCATGTTACAAAAGGGATTAATAAAAGAGAGAGAGAGAGAGAGAGAGAGAGAGAGAGAGAGAGAGAGAGAGAGACGCCACTGTGGTAGTGTTATAAGAAGGACATTGCTGCGGTAATGTTATATAAAAAAAAGACAGTGCTGTAGTAATGTTATAAATAGGACTGTGCTGTGGTAACGTTATATATATTAAAAAAAAAAAAGGACAGTGCCGTTGTAATGTTATAGAAAGGACAATGCTTTCGGTAATGTTATAGAGAGGATACTGCCGCTGTAATGTTATTAAAAAAAAAAAAGACACTGCTGCGGTAATGTTATAAAAAGGACACTGCTGTGGTAACGTTAAAAAAAAAGGTCAATGCTGCGGTAGCGTTATAAAAAGGACAATGCTGCGGTAATGTTATAAAAAGGACACTACTGCGGTAATGTTATAAAAAAGGACAATGCTGCGGTAATGTTATAAAAAGGACACTACTGCGGTAATGTTATAAAAAAGGACAATGCTGCGGTAATGTTATAAAAATGGACAATGCTGCGTAATGTTATAAAAAGGACACTGCTGCGGTAATGTTATAAAAAGGACACTACCGTGGTAATGTTATAAAAAAGGACACTGCTGTGTAATGTTAAAAAGGACACTGCTGTTTAATGTCATAAAAAGGACACTGCTGTAGTGTCATAAAAAGGACAATGCTGTAATGTCGTAAAAAGGACGCTGCTGTGGTAAAGTCATAAAAAGGACACTACTGTGGTGTCATATAAAGAACAATGCTATGGCAAGGTCATAAAAAGGACAATGCTGTGGTATTGTCATAAAAGGACACTGCTAGTGTCATGAATAGGACACTGCTATGGCAATGTCATAAAAAGGACAATGCTGTGGTATTGTCATAAAAGGGACAATGCTGTGATAATGTCATAGAAAGGACACTGCTGTAGTGTCGTATAAAGGACAATGCTGTGGCAATGTCATAAAAAGGACACTGCTGTGGTAATGTAATAAAGAGGACATGCTGTGGTAATGTCATAAAGAGGACAATGCTGTGGTAATGTCATAAAAAGGACAATGCTGTGGTAATGTCATAAAGAGGACAATGCTGTGGTAATGTCATAAAAAGGAAATGCTGTGGTAATGTCATAAAGAGGACACTGCTGTGGTAATGTAATAAAAGGACAATGCTGTTGTAATGTCATAAAAGGACACTTAATGTATTTCATAAAAGGACACTGCTTGGTAATGTCATAAAAGGAAACTGCTGTGGTAATGTCATAAAAAGGACAATGCTGTGGTACTGTTATAAAAGGACATGCTGTGGTAATGTCATAAAAGGAATGCTGTTGTAATGTCATAAAAGGACAATGCTGTTGTAATGTCATAAAAAGGACACTGCTGTGTGTCATAAAAGGACATGCTGTGGTAATGTCATAAAAAGGACATGCTGTGGTAATGTCATAAAAAGGACACTGCTGTAGTGTCATAAAAAGGACATGCTGTGGTAATGTCATAAAAAGGACATGCTGTGGTAATGTCATAAAAAGGACACTGCTGTAGTGTCATAAAAGGACATGCTGTGGTAATGTCATAAAAAGGACATGCTGTGGTAATGTCATAAAAAGGACACTGCTGTAGTGTCATAAAAGGACATGCTGTGGTAATGTCATAAAAAGGACATGCTGTTGTAATGTCATAAAAAGGACACTGCTGTATGTCATAAAAGGACATGCTGTGGTAATGTCATAAAAAGGACAATGCTGTGGTAATGTCATAAAAAGGACACTGCTGTAGTGTCATAAAAGGACATGCTGTGGTAATGTCATAAAAAGGACATGCTGTGGTAGTGTCATAAAAAGGACACTGCTGTAGTGTCATAAAAAGGACATGCTGTGGTAATGTCATAAAAGGACATGCTGTTGTAATGTCATAAAAAGGACATGCTGTAGTGTCATAAAAGACATGCTGTGGTAATGTCTAAAAAGGACATGCTGTGGTAATGTCATAAAAAGGACACTGCTGTAGTGTCATAAAAAGGACATGCTGTGGTATGTCATAAAAAAGACACTGCTGTAGTGTCATAAAAAGGACATGCTGTGGTAATGTCATAAAAAGGACACTGCTGTAGTAATGCCATAAAAAAGGACACTGCGGTAGTAACGTCATAAGAAGAGTAATGCTGTTGTAATGTCATAAAAAGGACAATGCTGTGGTAATGGTATAAAAAAGGACACTGCTGTAGTAACGTTGTAAAAAGGACAATGATGTGGTCATGTCATAGAAAGAGTAGTGCTGTGGCAATGTTACACAAAGAAAAATGCTGTGGTAATGTCGTACAAAGACTACGGTGGGGAATGCTGAAAACCAAACACAATGGTGTGGTAAGCTTATGAAAAGGACAATGCTGTGGGAACGTTGGAAAAGGGAAAATGCTGTGGTAGTGTTATGAAAAGGACCATGCTGTGGAAATGTTACGAAAAAGACAAGGCTGTGGGAATGTGATAAGAAGACTGTACCAGGGAAATGTTATAAAAAGACAATGATGTGGGAATGATATGAGGAGACAATACCGAGGTAATGTTATCAAAAGCATAATGTTGCTGTACTGTTATCAAACATAGACCCATGGGAATATTTTGATACAGACAATGCAGGGAGAATTTTGTCAAAAGACAATACTGTGAGAATATTGGGAAATGACTATGCTGTGGGAATGTTGTCAAAAAAGATAAAGCAGTGCAAATGTTATAGAAAGGCAATGCTGTGGGAATGTTGTCAAAAAAGATAAAGCAGTGCAAATGTTATAGAAAGGCAGTACCGTGGGAATGTTGAAAACAGACTGTACTGTGGGAATGTTGTCAAAAAGATAAAGCAGTGCAAATGTTATAGAAAGGCAATACTGTGGGATGCTGAAAACAGAATGTTCTGTGGGAATGTTGATAAAAAAACAATACTGTGGGAACGTTGTCAAAAAAGACAATACAGTGGGAATGTTATAGAAAGACAATACTGTGGGAATATTGAAAAAAAAAAATGTGCGGTAGGAATGTTATCAAAAACGATAATACAGTGGGAATGTTATAG
>CM065725.1:62358258-62365758 GCA_033310375.1 Conus canariensis
AATGGAAGTACCGGGTGAGTTCTATTTCGGTGCATGCAAGTGACATATATCATTCAACGCCCATCTGGCGCCACATTTGACGAGATAAGTGATTGTGTTCGTTCTTCATTTTCGTTGTCCTGAGTGTTGTTTTGCTTACCTGAAGAAGACCTGAGAGATCGAACTGCGTCGTGTTTTGTCTTGATTCGTTTGTTCATGTTTGGCGGATGTAGTACTTAATTAAACTTTGTAAGATTTGTTTAGATTTCCGCCTGCAGTCGCGTCACTTTGCAACTAAGTGATATATAGTTAAAAAGATATGGATGTAGAGTGAGTGCAGCATGACGAAGTATACACTAAAGACTTGGTAAAACAGGAAAAGAAAGGTAGGGTGAGGAGGAGGAGGAGGAGATAAGAGAGTAGGGGAGGCTGTATTTTGTAGCAAAACAGAATAATAACGGCAACAAATTGATGTCCAATGACACGTCGAGTTTGCCGTAAAAAGAATGTAAAAGTCATTCTACCAAGTTAGGGGGGGTAAACAGGCCGGCGTTTCCGCTTGCTGGATGGTGCCACTTCCGGCGCTGACGTTGTTACTCAGAATGGACGCAAAGGAAGCAGTCCATCATTTCTTTGCAGCACTGAACACACACACCCACCACACACACACACACGCGCGCGCGCGCAAAGAGACAGATAGACAGACAAACAGACAGACAGACAGAGAGTAGAACACAGGCTACGTTTCAGGTATTCTGCTGTTGAGCTCAGTCTGAAATCGCCAGCACAACTTGCAGCTTGTGAAGGTAATTACTGAAAGCAGTCATTCTCCTGCACTCCAAAATACATAGCAAACTGTAGTCGAACTGAATTCCATATTGGCACCCCACACTGTGCTGCAGTAGTTATAAGGTCGGGAGTTCCAAACTCATCAGACTCTTTCTCTGTGTGGGGTTCCTCAACTCCATCCTGATCGATCCAACCGAAAATTTCGAGTACTTTTGACTGGGGTCAGCTGGGAAGAAAGGAACCACACTATCAACTCTTAGTCAACGCCTTGACTCGTCTCATAAGAGCATTGATTAAGTTTCATGACCAGCTCTGTAGCTGTCTGTATACCCTGGGCCTGAGTGACACCAGCCACACACATTTACCAACACTGAAGTAATCCTGTGGCTAGGGTGACACCAACCGCACACATCAACCAACACTTACAAAATATTCACTTGTAATCCTAACAGCGATGAGTTCTGGATAGAGGATAGGTTTTAAGCAGGTCAGACAAGTACACAGGAGCACTTCAACTGATAGTTTGCAAGCAGAGACAGCACATTTTGTACTGAATTCTCTGTTCCACTGGTAGCCAGTGGAGCTCCATAAGAAGTGGTTGACAGGACAAGGTCTGTAAAGGTCAAGGCATTGTGGGCCTGTTGGAGCGGTTTTGTCACAGTGTCCATGGACGGCTGGCTGGTGAAGAATGCAATAGTCCAGTGTGGACAGGATGGAAGAGCTCATCATCTTCATGGCTGTGTCTCCTGTGAGATAGTGGCCAATGGGACTGATGCATCTGATTTCAATGTACACCACACACCACATTTTCGTAACATATATTCTTTAATGTGAGGTCATCCTCTCACAATAGCCCAGGTTGCCTACTGTATGAGAAAACTCAATGGCAGTCTTCTTAAGCGAAAGAATTGATGGAAGAGTTAGAATAGCGCACAGACAAGAAGGTGGGAAGGGTTGAGGGAGGAGGTGGTGGAGGGAGTGGAGCAGGTTGGTAAGAGCGGCGTGGAGGGAGAGGTAAGAAGGGAAGGTTTTCTGGTAGGAAACTGATGCACTCACAGGGTTCTATTTCGGTGTGTGTCAGTGATGTGTTAGGCGGGTCAAGCGCGGTAAAACGGAGTCGGAGTCACTTGCATTTCCAAGTTTTTTTGCATTAAAATGATTGACAGGAAAAAGGGAGTAGGGATGGAGGGCGGGGGGCAAGGTAGTTTATAGGATGAAGAAAAGAGAAGTGGAAGTACTCACAGTTCTACATTTCCAGGCATGTAAAAAATGGTGCGCAGGTCAAGCTTGTTGAAATGGAACCAGCATACTTCAGATAAGCAAAACTTTCACACAAAAAGACTGGGTGAAGTGGTGGTGGTGGTGATGGTGGTGGTGGTGGTAGTGGTAGGTGTGGTGGTGGTGGTGGTGGGAGGGGTATAGAAGAGTTTTCCACAGAAATGGAAGTACGGGCGTGAGTTTATTTTAATCATACAAGGAGTACGTGTTTGAAAAAAAAACTCATTTAACTTGAAAAGAGGGCGATGTGACATAGGATACATTAAAGATTTGGTGAAATAGGAAAAGAAGGGTAGCGTGAGGAAGGGGACATAAAGGAGCAGGAGGAGGCTGTATTGAGCAGCAGAAAGGGAGTAATGACGCAATAAATGATGTCCGATGGCTCGTCGAGCTTGCCGTAAAAATGGAAAGGCAAGCTATGAAGTTAAGGGAGCTAAACAGGCCGGCATTTCCGCTCGCTGGATGGTGCCACCTCCGGCGCTGACGTTGTTACTCAGAATGGACGCAAAGGAAGCAGTCCATCACTTCTTTGCCGCACTGAAACACACACACACACACACACCCACACACTACACACACACACACACATCACAACCTCTCTCTCTCTCTCTCTCTCTCTCTCTCTCTCTCTCTCTCGCTCTCACTCACTCACTCACATACTGAGAGACAGAGTGGAAAACAAGCATAGTTTCTGGTATTGCAGAATTGTGTCATACTGAGTCTGAAACAGCCGACACAACCTGCAGCTTTTGAGGGCTGTAACCGAAATGCCGTCAATCTTCTGCACTCCAAAATAACACACCAAACTGCCATCAAACTGAAGTCCATGTTGGCAGCCCTCACTATTGTGCAATATTTGGAAGGTCGGAGGTTCGAAACTCATCCGAGGCTTTCTCTTTGTCGGGTTCCCCAGCTCCAGACTGATGTAGCCCAAAGTTCCGAGTACTATTGGCTGGGTTCTGCTGGGAAGGCAGGGATCACAGTACCGACTATCAGGACACGTCTGTAAGAGTATTGATCAAATTTCCAGCCCAGCACAGCAGGTGTCTGCATGTCCTGCGCCTGGTTGACACCAGCCACACAGTTCTGAAGTCTTTTATAATGAATTCTCCACACATGCAGATGATAAGGGGACATCGAGACTCCCAGTTAGACATGAAGAGTTGCGGAGTTGATTTGTTCCTTTATTTCATGAAGACATGGTGATGATGATGATGATGACAACGATGACGACGACGACGATGACAACGACGATGTTATATTTTTTTTCCATAATCCGTGAGAGGCAACGTTTTGCGTGTTTCTACACTTCCTTTCCTATTGATATTGTCGTTATTCAGGCATGAGAGATCGATACATGCCATCCATTTTGAAAGAAAATGTTTAAAAACACTGTCGGACACACACTGATGAAGAGAATGAGGTGCTAAGGTTCCAGTATTTCAGTTTGATTGTGTAGTCAATGTCTTTCCATGGAGCCCAATAGCACACTGAATGCTTTCAGCCTTCCTGTCTGAGTTGATAGCACACTGTGTGATCCTACTGTGCCTAGCTGAGTGCATAGCATGCTGTGTGGTCCCAGTCATCCCATCAGATCTCATAGTGCACTGTGTGGTCTCTCAGTCTTTCCGTTTGAGTCCATAGCTCTCTTTGTGTCGTTCTATTTGAGACCATTGCGAACTGTGTAGCCCCAACGTCTTTCCACTCAAACCTGAAACACACTGTGCGGCCCCAACGTCTTTCCACTCAAACCTGAAACACTGTGCGGCCCCAATGTCTTTCCACTCAAACCTGAAACGCTGTGCGGCCCCAATGTCTTTCCATTCAAACCTGAAACACACAGTGCGGCCCCAATGTCTTTCCACTGAAACCTGAAACACACTGTGCGGCCCCAATGTCTTTCTATTCAAACCTGAGGCACAAGGCACACTGTGTGATTCCAGGCTTTCTATTTAAACCCATATCACACTGTATGGTCAGTGTCTTTCAATTTTGACCCTCTGAGACACTGTGTGTTCCAGATCTTTCCATTTTAACCCATAGCACACTGTGTGGCCCCAGTCTTTCCATTTGATCTCCACAGCACATCATGTGGCCCCATTCTTTCCATTTGACGTCATGGAATACAGTGTGGCCCCAGTCTTTCTCTTTGACTTCATAGAACACAGTGTGCCCACAGCCTTTCCGTTTGACCCCCTAGTACACCGTGTTGCCCCAGTCTTTCCACTTGATCCTACTTGATCCGTGTGGCCCTGCCCTTTCCATTTGATCCCATACCACACTGTGTGACCCCAGTCTTTCCATTTGACTCCATAACACACTGTGTTATCCCAGTCTTTCCATTTGACCCCATACCACACTGTTGACCCCAGTCTTTCCATTTGACTCCATAACACACTGGGTTACCCCAGTCTTTCCATTTGACCCCATAGCACACTGTGTGACCCCAGTCTTTCCATTTGACCCCATAGCACACTGTGTGACCTCAGTCTTTCCATTTGACTCCATAACACACTGTGTGACCCCAGTCTTTCCATTTGACTCCATAACACACTGTGTGACCTCAGTCTTTCCATTTGACCCCATAACACACTGTGTGACCCCAGTCTTTCCATTTGACCCCATAACACACTGGGTTACCCCAGTCTTTCCATTTGACCCCATAGCACACTGTGTGACCCCAGTCTTTCCATTTGACCCCATAGCACACTGTGTGGCCCTAATGTCTTTCCATTTGACCCCATAACACACTGGGTTACCCCAGTCTTTCCATTTGACCCCATAACACACTGTGTGACCCCAGTCTTTCCATTTGACCCCATAACACACTGTGTGACCCCAGTCTTTCCATTTGACCCCATAACACACTGTGTGACCCAGTCTTTCCATTTGACCCCATAGCACACTGTGTGGCCCTATGTCTTTCCATTTGACCCCATAACACACTGTGTGACCCCAGTCTTTCCATTTGACCCCATAGCACACTGGGTTCCCCCAGTCTTTCCATTTGACCCCATAACACACTGGGTTCCCCCAGTCTTTCCATTTGACCCCATAGCACACTGGGTTACCCCAGTCTTTCCATTTGACCCCATAACACACTGGGTTCCCCCAGTCTTTCCATTTGACCCCATAGCACACTGTTTGGCCCAAATGTCTTTCCATTTGACCCCATAACACACTGTGTGACCCCAGTCTTTCCATTTGACCCCATAACACACTGGGTTCCCCCAGTCTTTCCATTTGACCCCATAGCACACTGTGTGGCCCAAATGTCTTTCCATTCCATAGCAGACTCTATGGCGTATGCCTTTCAATTCGGGCCCCCATCACCCTCAGTTCTTGTCAGAAGACCGTGCCGAGCAAAAACGTCCCACCAGAAACGCCACTAAGGCGTTTTGATCCTGTGAACTTTCATTTGCAGGTCCACGGCTCTAACCACTCTTCCCCACAGGGACTGGTCTATCTTTGACAGATTATTATTGGCTCCTTTGCCGGTCCCTATGCGCTATTTCTGCACTCGATATGTATGTGTCCATGAGTGCAAGCCCGATAGTGTGTGTGTGTGTTTTGTGTGTTTTGTGTGTGTGTGTGTGTGTGTGTGTGTGTGTGTGTGTGTGTGTGTGTGTGTGTGTGTGTGTGTATGTGTGTGTGTGTGTGAGAGAGAGAGAGAGAGAGAGTGTGTGTGTGGTGCGTGCGTGCGTGCGTGCGTGGTGTGTGTGTGTGTGTGTGTGTGTGTGTGTGTGTGTGTGTGTGTGTGTTGCGTGCGTGCGTGCGTGCATGCGTGTGTGTGCTCTTGCATGGTTTCTTTCGCCTGCCTGTCTGTCTGTCTTTGTCTCTCTCTGTGTGTCTGTCTGTCAGTCTGTCCTTGTCTCTCTCTCTTTTCTGTCTCTCTCTCTGTCTCTGGCTGTCTGTCTTTCTTTCTCTGTGAGAGAGAAAGGGAGAGAGAGAGAGAGAGAGAGAGAGAGAGAGAGAGAGAGGAGAGAGAGAGAGAGAGAGGAGGACGACAGACAGAGAAGAGGACAGGACACATCACTCAGATCACCCAAAAACAAATTACAGTGTACTCAGCCACTTGCCGCCCGAGGATGAAAGTAAACATATCGAACCAAACTGGACTTTGAAGCCAAAGAGAGAGAGAGAGAGAGAGAAAGAGAGAGAGAGGGGGGGGAGTGGAGACAGCAAAAGGTATAAAAGATGCATAAAGGAAATGGGATGATGTGGAGCTGTCACTCCTGTCACAGGAGTGATGATGAGGATGGGCAGAGGACGTAGATAATGGAAGAAAGAGGGAGGGAGGAAGGGAGGGAAGGAGGGGGAGGGGGGGAGATGGAGCATCAGAGGAAATGGGGGGGGGGGGGATGGGCAGTGATGTCCAATGGTGCACCTAGTGGGCCACACGGGCGATGGGTAAGGCGGGCTAGCTATGAAGTCAGGGGAGCTAAACAGGCCCGCGTTTCCGCTCCCTAGATGGCGCCACGTCCCGCAAATGACCACGTCGCTGGGAATGGATGGAAAGGAAGCAATCCGTCATTGCTTTACTGCACTGCGCTGCACAACACACACACACACACACACACACACACACACACACACACACACACACACATACACGCACTTACACATACACACACACACACACACACACACACACACACACACACACACACACACACACACACACACACACACACACACGTAAACACCGTGCGTGGGTGAGAAAGATCACACAGGGAACCAAGTTTCCTGAACCATATCATTATATAGTGGAATGAGAAATTGAGAAGAAAATGGTTTAACGTTTTCCCACAGCATTTAGTTAGCTCGGTAGTTTGGCTGTCTGTCTATCTGATCATACCTACAAAATCGTTTTCTTACATAAAATAAATGTTTTCTTGAGGTGGCCCACAGACATACGACAAATCAATACCACGCCAATGATGTTGTACCGATATTGCAGATACTGTGGTCCTCATACGCGGATAATAAACAAGAAGGACACACTTTGACCGTGAAGTTTTCAACCCTGACCTTTCACCTTGCGTTATGCTCACCCACTCTGAGTCCGCTGGAGACTATTATAGTCACAGAAATGGCGGCGGTTGGGCAGATGAAAAAAAAAAAGCAGAAAACAAAATGAAAACAAAAACGTTGTCGTCATTACCAGGCTAATAACAGTAGTAAAGTAGCGCCCAGACGGAAGTTATAAACATCGGAGATTTCATACTGGCACGGGTACTTGTACTGCGCGCACAGACACTTGGCCCCACCGACACTTAAGTGCCCCTACTTTTCACACACACACACACACACACGCACGCAGCACGCACGCACGCACGCACGCACGCACGCACGCACCACACACACACACACACACACACACACACACACACACACACACGTTGACCTACTTGGTGACTTGTCAGCCACATCTTCCCATTCGACGAAAACTAT
>CM065725.1:62370758-62385758 GCA_033310375.1 Conus canariensis
CGCGCGTGTGTGTGTGTGTGTGTGTGTGTGTGTGGGGGGGTTGATGAGACTAATTACGATTATCAACAGGTGCCCTCCAGCTTCTCAAGAAGGCCAGGCAAAGGTCATTACCAAGGCGATGATAACGTGCAGGTTGAAAAATGAAACAAAACTGCAGAAACTGTCCGCTTACCCTGAAGGAAGAACACAACACTGTCCTCTTTGACATGCAATAGTGATTTTAGAGTCACATTTTTTTCTGAACATGCTTCTATTGATCAGACTTCTTTCTGGGATTTAATGATAAAGTTTGTGATGAATGATACAGTTAGTTCCTCTCTGAAATGATTAATGATAGGAACAACGATTCCCTTTCTTACATCTTGAATATCCTGGATGGATGGAGAGAGAGAGAGAGGGGGGGGAGGGAGGGGTCGCGGATGGGTGGGTGGAGAGGAGAAGGGCAGGACGTACAGCGACGTGTCATTATCAAGCCTGAGATGAATTTTTTTTTTTGATAACCGGCATGTTTTCTGACACTGTCTTTCCATCTATGAAGGGCAGTGTTGCTGTATATTAGGCTGTCCATCAAACAAGTTTCGACCACGTTTGGAGCCACTGCGACTACACCTCGTCAGAATCAAGTTTTTTTGTTTTTAATTTTATTTCTTTTTTTCTAAATCCAGATTAGAACTTGTAATTTTGCAGTATCAGTTCTTCTTTTTTTTTTTTCTCAGAAAAGTTAGTTGAATTTTATCATGGTAATCAGCCTGGGGCTTTCTGTGGGGCCTCAGTGTATTTGAAAGGATGGGTCAGTTTGTGTGTGGGTATCAGCTAGCCTGAACACGACTGGTCCAACAGAAGGGACGTCAGCGTACATGGACACGCAGCCTTAGACATAAAAAAAATTAGCAGACATGTTTTTTGACATACCCAAAAACACCACTATAGATGTTTAAATCCTATTTCTAAAAAGAGCAGTGTCCATTAAAGATAATTTTAAAAAAAAACAGTCACAGAAACACACACACACACACACACACACACACACACACACACACACACACACACACACACACACACACACACATATATATATATATATATATATATATATATATATATAATGTATAAGCAAACAATGCAAACATGTAAAAGGTGTTGAATCACGCCCACAGACTTAAAAAAGTATAGAATCACGATTATTAGACATACAAAAAGCATAGAAAGACAGCCATAGAAAAAACAAAGAAGTATAGAAACACGGCCACAGACATTACAGAAATGTAAAAACACGACACAGTGTAGAAACACGGCCACAGAAATACAAAAACGATGCCACAGACAAACAAAAAGTACAGAAACACGAGACATAAAAATGCTTATAAACACGGCCGTATACATAGAAATAATAAAGAAGCACGGCCGCCGTATCTGCGTTAGAATGTTAAGAGTCCTGGGCCCACTATCGCGTCAAACACGGCTGGTTTAACTTGTGTTGGTAGTAAGCCGTAAACAGCGGTGGATTGCTGAAGTACTGACCATTCTCTGATGTCCTGGTGGATTGCTGAAGTACTGACCATTCTCTGATGTCCTGTTCCAGAAATGGTGCTTGAGAGCGAAATGTCAGGAGTCCAAGAATGAGAAGGATGTTGGCCGAGTGTGTTCATCCTGCACTTGTTTTGATTCTCAAGTGATGACATGGGGTGGGGTATGGGGGTGGGGTGGGTGGGGAAAGACGGGGTGTTGGCGGGGTAGAGGTCATTTGTTATTTCCGATCTGACAACATATTTTTTTTCTTGTTCCGTAATTTCTTTCTTTACGAGTACACATAACTGGATTTGCGGCATGCGCGCGTGTGGCTGAGAGGCACGATGGAACGAGAGACGGAGCAACCGTGGCTGACATTTTACCCAAACATGTCCATCCAGCCATGGTAAGCTGCAGCACAGGTTTTTAAAAGATGATTATACAGCAGGGAGAGACGACAGCAGGGAGAGAATGATAGAGGGAAGAAAACGATCTGACATACAGGAGAGGGGGAGGAAGGGGAGGGGTGTGGCAGGGGGGGGGGGTGGAGATTAAAGGAGAATGGGGTGGTCAGGATGGCGGCAGACGAACCGTGGACGATGTACAGCGGCGCGTTACGTTTGCCTCGTATAAAACGGGGGAAAAAGACATGCTGCTGTGAAGGCAGGGGAGCTAACCAGGCTCGCATTTCAGCTTGCTAGATGGCGCTACGTCCTGATACGACATTGTCATTGAGACTGGTTACAAAGGAACCAATCCATCAGTGCTAGGCTGAACAACACCCCCCCCCCCAGCCCCCCCTCCCCTCCCCCTTACCCATTCATTCACCCACCTCTGCCCATCTCCATACCCACCTCCATCCCACCCCACTCCACCTCATTCCCACTCCCATCCCCCTCCCCCTCCCACACAGAGGCACCTCGACGCACAATGATCAAGCCGCGCTCACGGCAGACATGTACAATAAAGTCTAGACACATATATACATACCAAAAAAAATAATTGTGTTCGCAAATGAAGAGAGAGAGAGAGAGAGAGAGAGAGAGAGAGAGAGAGAGAGAGAGAGAGATGGGGTGAAGTAGCATTTGAATTCTGTGATTGATGTAGATCTGTTTGTGTCCTGGCCTCGTCCTTCGCGCTCCGTTCATCATGTTCATTGTCATGCCCTTGTCTTCTGTGAGAATCACACTGGATGTCCAACGCAAGACGCACTGGACGTGCGATTTCCTGGTGGCTCGTGTTTAGAACGCTTACCATTCCAAGGCAGCCCACCAGAGGAGGCATGGCATTGCTGCTGAGTCACTTTGGTGCCTGTTCTGATCCATCATACACAGATCACCTCCTACTAACGACTATAACTGTTTAGTCACAGAGCCAGCATGAATGACTGTTGTCCCTCTAGTTTGGGCTCCACCACGTCCATCCAACGACCTCCCCATGAACTAGCAGATACCAGGACAACCTCCACACGAATTCACCATAGACAGAGGCGTGGAGAGGAAACCGAAGTCTGAAGTCTTAATGAGAGCAGCAGGGAGACAGAATTTGAGATTGTTCATGCTGATCGATGAGGATAGGGATGATGAAGATGATGCTCCGCTCCGAGTTCCACATTCTGGTCTGAGGTGTCACAGGACTGTACTCTGCGCATGATTTCATAATATGTACCCCGGCGTCAACCAGACTCGAGGGATACAGACACCTGCAGTGTTGGTTAGGGAATTTCACACACACACACACACACATACACACACACACACACACACACACACACACACACACACACACACACACACACACACACACACACCTTCGGAGAGGCATCCAATCAGTGGATGAAACTCGATTTTGAGATTCCAGACTTCCAACATAGCCCATAGAAAACTCGACTCCGGGTAGGAGCCAGTCATGGACCAAAACAATTCTACACAAATAGCTGTGTTGGTAATTGAACCCATGATCTTCCAGCCGGGAATGTGCGATGCTAACCACTGGGCCACAGCGACTAGCGAAAGAGTTTTTTTTTTTTTTTTTCTCATCATTACGTTCCTTCAGTGAATTCATGGCATTCACTGTCCATCGGTTAATCCAGATGGCAGTGTCAGGAGCTTGTATACCAGCGTATCTGAAAGGCTGCCAGAGGGGAAAGAAGCGGAAAGGTCTTTCTCCCGTTGGGTGACGTCATGAATGTAGTGGTCTGTTGGTCTAGCTGAGTGTCCTCCCGGAGCCGTGAAGGTCTGAAGCCACAGCCAGGATGCCCAGATCTTCTGCTGGATCCAGAGAACCCAGGTTACATTTTCCATTCCCTGGACTGGAAGTATCCTCAGTTTCGCCATCTGCACGTTCTGGAAAGTGTGAGATCTCAGCCGGCATAAAGAGACTTGATGTCAATTCCAGCATGCCTAACTTATTGTCTCTAGTCCAGTTCCTGAGAAAGGAGAGTAATGTTTTTTTTTAAAGTAAAGCTTAGCAGACTAGGAACCAAGTTAATCAACTGAATGGGAATCAGCCCTTCAGCTTAATATTCAGTAACTAGTTGAATTAATAACGTGAACGCAATTGAACAGGCAGACATAACACTATTCCTTATTCTGTAGGTTGTACCAAATATTGGTCTAAATTTAATGAACCTTCTAAAAGCACAAATAGAATACAAAGCAAAGTTACAAGACTCACAAACACCTGCATGAGACTGTTGGGCTGGAGGCAGAAAATTACGCAGGATCTCAGAGGTGTCAGGATTAGCCTTCACTTCTCCAGTAGACACTTAACTCTTATTCTTTTTCATTTTGAAGTTTTCTATTGGTACTCGAGTTTAGCCAGTTGGACTCCCCGTGGGTGAATACAGGTGCTCAGTTGGCCACAGTGGTTATGGGATGCAGTGGTGTCATCCTCCCGATAATCAGAAGAGAGACAGGTTCTCAGCGAAAACAAAAAACCCAGTCAAACTGGGCAGAGTCAGAGTCAAACTGTGTGAACGGACAGCAGGGTAAAACTATCTAAACAGCCGCTCTCAGTGCCAGTGAGTGCAGCCTACACACACACACACACTCTCTCTCTCTCTCTCTCTCTCTCTCTCTCTCTCTCTCTCTCTCTCTCTCTCTCTCTACATCCACACACACACACATACACACCACACACACACACACCCACACAGAAGAAGCAGAGTAAGGTAATGTGTCAGAGTGCCCTTTATACAATTGCCCTGTGACATTTTGTGGCACACAACATGGCCCATGACCCACTGACCCTTAGAGAGAAGGTTTAGCGGGTTTCTCTCCCTTAGCGTCCCCAACGCGCTCATTCACATGAAGCAATCGTCATAGGTCAGGCTTTCTTCCATCCTATTTCCCCCCATTCCACATACTTCTTCCCCACCTGCTAATGTCCCTTGAGGTAGGGGAACTGGGAGTAGGCGGAACGCTGCTGGTGGTCATGCCCTGGAATGCATCAAGGACCGATAGACGCAGGGACAGGTGGACATTTCTCAAAGGACCGTGGCAAAATGTATGCTTTAGTCTGACATGCCAGGTAGAAGCGAAAGAGAAGGGATGTTGGTTTGGGGCTATTTTACCCTTCATTAATTTTCATCCAACATCTTTTTTTGTATGTGTGTGTTTTGTTTCTGAGGGAGAGGTAATGTGGCGAGTATTGGGGGAGGGAGGGGGGGGGGTGATTTTGGAAATCAAGACATATTTTGCTTATTCCTTTTTTAATCATCAATTTTTTTTTAACAAACAAACATACGTTTGTGCATGAATGTATTTGTGTGGGTACGAGAGCACAGGACAGAGAACAGGGAGGCATAACCTAACATTCTGCCATGTCCACTTTCCACTAAGTGGAGAAAAAAAAAACAGCCAATAGAAAATATGACACTGACTTGCGGGAGATACGTCAACAGCTACAGAGGATGAGGGGTTAAAGGACTGGCAATGATTGACAGGCAGGAGGAGGGTTTAATGGGTGGGGTGGGAGAGGGGGGTGGGGGGTGAGGGGAGCAGAGGTGGTGAATGATATCCAATAGTTCATCCAATTTGCCACGTGAAGTGGAAAAGGCATGCCATGACCTCAAGGGAGCTAACTAAACAAGCCCACGTTTCTATTCGCTAGACGGCGCCATTTGCCTGCTCTGACGTTGTTACTTGCTACGTCTACAGAGGAAGCGATCCATCATGCCTTTACTCCACACAAACACGCGCACGCACGCACGCACGCACGCACACACACAAACACAAACACACACATACACTCACTCAAACCCCACCCGTCCCATCCGCCCTACCCTTTCAGACTACACACACACACACACACATACAGAGAGAGAGAGACAGAGACAGAGGTAAGGTAAGGTACAGTATAGCCCAGTCGACCGCAAAGGGCCACATCAGGGTTGTCGCCGCGTTGAAGTAAACTCACAAGTCAGTCATTCATACAACCATTTAAGATACACCATCTAAAAACACATCCGAAACTTTGTTAAAAATCTTTCTGTTGTAAAATCTCAGATCAGATGAAAAATGTGAATCTCTTTCAGAAATTCAAAGATCACATCAGGTGGAACGTCTCTGAACAGGGTTTTCATGGAGTCTGCTGTAAAATGTTTATGTCTCACATCATGCAAGTCCCAAAAAAGAGAGAGGCTGTACCAGTCTTGAATAAAAGTTACTCTGTGTTAGGTTTTCTTATGGGAGCAAGAGTTACCCTGTCTGACTTTATTCAAGTTTAAAAGGCTGTGCCAGTCTTGAATAAAAGTTACTCTGTGTTAGGTTTTCTTATGGGAGCAAGAGTTACCCTACTTGTTTATTGTTTATTCATCCCTCCCTCCCTCCCTCTCTCTCTCTCTCTCTCTCTCTCTCTCTCTCCCTTTCTCTATTCTCATCCACCCACCCTCCCTCCCTCCCTCCCTCCCTCTCTGTCTCTGTCTCTGTCTGTCTGTCTGTCTCTCTCTCTCTCTCTCTCTCTCTCTCTCTCTCTCTTTCTCTCTCTCTTTCCCCTACCCCAGCCTGAAACAAAAATCAAAACTTGAGATGACTAATGGTTAAAAAAAATCTCCCATACCCTCCCTAACGTTTTTTTGTTGTTGTTTTTTTTTGGTTACCCTACCCCTACCCCAGTCTCTGGTGACCTCTGTCCCTTCCCTCCCTCCACCCATCACCTCCACCTACATGATCACGTGTCAATGGTGATTTTTATATTGATCTCCGCGCCACATGGCCTCAACAGCGGCGCATTAAAAAAACACACCCAGCCTTGAAGGGGAAAAGGCGTGGGGCGGGGGGCAGTAAGGGGAGTTGAGAGCTGGGATTAAGGAGTACAGAAAGAAGAGGCTGAGGGCGGAGACGTGGCAGGGATAACGCCTGAATCTTTTCTGTCTTTATTGCTCGTTCATTTTCATTGTCCTGAGTGTTGTGTACCTTAGCCTGAAGACCTAAGAGGTCGAAACGCGTCGTGTTTTGTCTTGGGATTTGTTTGTGTACTTTTTGTTTGTTTCTTGCAGTGCTTTACCAAGAACTTTTCAAATTTGTTTAGATTTCCGCCTGCAGTTGCCTCACTAGTTCTGTCTTTAAATCGGATCTCATTTCTGGATTAAAAAAAGGGGGTGCACATGGGGTTGAATAGAGGCTGGGGTGAAGAGGAAGTGGGTGGAGAAAGGACGGAGGGTGAGGGAGGTGCCCATACTAACCGTTCTTTCATCCGCCCATGCCTGATGTAGCAAATTGCAACGCCTTCTGTGAAATTTTGCACGCCTAACCCTGAAACCAGCTGCGTTTACCCTATATACCTTTCCTAAATGAATCTTAAATAAATTTAGCGAACCGCCCAGAGAAGGCGCCTTCTTCCTTGCGCTGAACCCTGTGAAGTGATCTGAAGCGATCAAAGCTAAGTGAATTTTCATTGTTTTATTCGTTTATGTCTCACCTGATGAAGACCTAAGAGGTCGAAACGCGTTGTGTTTCGTCTTGTGACTCGTTTGTCCACGTTCTCTGGGCGGTTCGCTAACATTTATTTAAGATTTGTTTAGATTTCCGCCTGCAGTCCTCTCGCTTTGCAACTAGACCTTTCCTAAATGGCATGTGTGCGTGTGTGTGTGTGTGTGTGTGTGTGTGTGTGTGTGTGTGTATTTATGCGTGTGTGTGTGCGCTCGCGCATGCGCACGTGTGTTTGTTTGTGTGTGTGTGTGTGTGTGTGTGCGTGCACGCGCGTGCGTGCGTGCGCACGTGTTTTGTGTGTGTGTGTGTGTGTGTGTGTGTGTTGTGCATGCATGTATGTGAGTGTGTTGGGGGGGGGGGGAGCAGGCAGTGCAGGTCTCATTGTCTTAAACGCCAGTGATTAGCATATATTGATATGCATCAGCAATTAATGAGCAGGGCGGTTTGAGCATTCTCCAAAGACCCTGCACACACACACACACACACACACACACACACACACACACATATATATATATATATATAACACAAGTAAAGAAATCCACATGCCCGTGCCTGTTTCTTCCACTTTATTTCCTTTTCAAATTTTCGGCTTTTCAGCCTTCATCAGCCTTCATCATATATATATATATATATATATATATATGAAACCCACAGCAAATCGATGAAATCTACAGCCAGATGTATGAAACTGACAGTCTTTTAGGTAAAACCTACAACCGCACAAATTAAACCCTAAACCATACATTTAAAACACACAGCCATACAGAAATACCTACAATCATACATATCATATCGCAGTCATACAGAGAAAACTAAAAACCATCCTTATAAAAAAAAAAACATACTCCACTGATGAACCTCCCCCCCCCCCCCCCCCCCAACTGTACACATAAAACCTACAACCTGACATAATAAAACTGACAGCCATACAAACAAAACCTTACAGAGGAATGGACACCCCCCCCCCCTCCCCTCAGCCATGCAGAGAAACCCACAGCCATACAGATAAATCCACAACCATACAGATGAAACCCACAATGACATAGGTAGAAAAAACCTCACAGCGACATAGATTTTTTTTAAAACCCACACTAATACAAATAAAGGCCCTCTCATATGCAGCCAGAGAGAGAGAGAGAGGGAGGGCTGATATCTATGACACACAACATGACCCACTGACCCCAGAAAGAACAATCAGATGGCCGCTCCACTCCCTCAGGGTATCCCCCTGGCTTACCCATATTAAGCAGTCGTGATAGGTCAGGTTTCCATCCATCCCATTCCCCCATTCCACATACTTCTTCCCCACCTGCTAATGTCCCTTGAGGTCAGGGAACTGTGAGCAGGCAAAACGGCCCTCTCAACATTTTGAACGCCGATGGTTTTTGCATGCAATGCTGTGCATCAACAATGGACGAGGGCAGAGTCGGGAATTCTCGGAGGGCTCTTGGCAGACTAGGTGCTCCAGACCAAATGCCAGGGTAAAAAAAAATGGAAATAAACAGCCCAGGTTTGCATATTCATCCTTCATTCATTTTCGCCGCGTTTTTTGTTTTGTTTTGTTTTTCGCTTTTATTCGTGGAGGGGAAGGCAGAGGGGGTGCTGGGGATGGAGAGGGGGGAGGGGGTCAGGAGTGAAGTTTCAGATTCTTGAGTTGTACGTTATTCATTTGTTTGAATTGACGTTCCAATGGACGTATTTATTTGCTTCTCTGTAGGAGTGTGTTTTATGTGGATAATGAAGGCAGAGATGGGAGGGAGGCAGGAGGTATAGGCCAGATCTCCACCTCATCTGGTTTCCAACTGAGTAAGATGAAGACAGCTGATAGGAAACACGATACTGAACCACTGGAAGGCATAAAAAAAATTGGTGTGGAGGATGGAAGGGGACGAAGGAAAGGCGGACATGAAGAGGGATTAATTGAGGGGTGGGTGGGGGGTGCCTAGGGATTAAGGGGAGTGGTGATGATGGATGATTATCCAATAGTCCATGAAATTTGCTGATTGAAATGTGACAGGCTTGTGCGTTTCCGCTCGCTGGATGGCGCTGCTTCCCTGCACGGACATTGTCATTGCGACAGGCTCCAGAGGAAGCTATCCATCATTTCTTTGCTCTCTCTCTCTCTCTCTCTCTCTCTCTCTCTCACACACACACACACACACACACACACACACACACACACACACACACATGTGCATTTTTGCAAACACGTGTGATAATGTCTAACAATAAAGATAGACAGAAATGTATTCACACACACACACACACACACACACACACACACACACACACACACACACACACACACACAGATAGAGAGAGAGAGAGAGAGAGATTTGAAAACAACAGTCATCACCACTGGCCTAGTGACAAAGGAGTTGAAGAGACAAAAACATTGCAAAAAAGAGGGACTACTAGAAGAAGTCATCTATGTGACAAGGAAAAGGTGACCAAAAAAAGAGTTATTGTAATAAGCTAAAGAAAAATCAGATTGGAGAGAGACAGACAGACAGAGACAGACAGACACAGACAGACAGACTGACAGACAGACAGACAGACAGAGATAGAGGAGGGGAATGAAAGGCAGTGTGAACACTAGAAACCGTATCGTCAACAAACCATTGATGGACGTCAGTTTCGTTATGCAGCCTTCTTTCATCACTGTTTGATATTTACTAGAAGATGGGCCAACTCTTCAAAAGTTGTTTTCATGTGACATCTCATAATCATTCTCACCCCCCCCTCCCCCTCCCCCAGTCTCTCCCTGAGAAAGGAGGTTCAGAACTCTAGATAGGTTGCAGGGCTGGAGAGTAAGCAAGCTGCACAAAGCCGCTCTTCCCTACTCCCCCCCCCCCCCCCCACTAGCTTTCCCCCAATGCTGTCAACTCCCTCAACCCCCCCCCCCCCAGTTCCCCCCCCCCCCCCGCCCCCCACTGCTCCTCTTCCACAACTTTGACTCAAATTATCACGTATCAAAGGTGATGTTATGTCGATACAACAAACCACAGAAGCATACAACCGTGCTTATCGAACAAACGCAGAAACATGAAGCCATGTATACAAAGCAAGCATAGAAGCTTGCAGCCTTAGATATTAAATTCAGATCAAATTTATGTGCAACTATTTATATTATATAAAACAAATACAAGAAACGTACGACCATGGATATAAAACAAACACAGAAACATGCAGTCATGTATATAAAGCAAACAGAAATATAATATATCAGCCATATGTATCAAATTAAGACCATTTTTGCCCAAGTACATAAAATCTACATTTTGCAAGTGTGGTCCACCAAGCAGTGTCGTTAGTTTGTTTGTTTGTTTTCCAGTGACTTGTATGACGCACAATTGTACCTACTGACATGCACAGAAATTCTCCTTTCTCCACCCCTTAAGAGCTCAAATGGCGCACCTCTTCAGATTAACGATACATCAGTCCCCCCACTCCCACCCCCACCCCCAACTACAATACATCAGTCTCCCCCACTCCCTCCCTCGCCCCTGCTCAACCTCCCTTCCCCCACTCCCTTGCAGCTATTACGCCCGTTCACTTCCCGCCTGTTTCTTTCCTACTGTGACTGTTCCCTGGGGGGGGGGGGGGGGGGGGGGTCACAGGGTTACAGGCAGTGCGGGTCTTGTTGTCCCTAAACGCCGGTGGTTAGCATGTATCGGCATGCGTCAACAGTTAACGGGCAGGGCAGTCTGACCACTCTCTAAAAAGACCCTGCGCAAAGTAATAACATGTGCATGAGAATCAAATGCCAAAAAGAGGGAGGATGGGGGTGTTTGTGATGAGGGGTGAGTAAGTGAGTGAGTGTGTGTTAGTGTATGTTAGTGTGTGTGTGTGTGTGTGTGTGTGTGTGTGTGTGTGTGTGTGTGTGTGTGTGTGTGTGAAATGTTTAAAGAACTTCCTTCACTCTGGTTAAACCTGTTTTTTTTTTTTCTGTCGGACCTAGGCCTGCACTTAACACACACAAAGACAGGAATTAGAGTTTAGGTTTTCTGAAATATGACTGCAGAACATCATAGCTATCACAGGTGATACAGTGAAGTAGATATAGTGCGCAAAATTTGCTGAAAGAGAACGAAAATGAAACGCTCTTTATGTTCTTCTGCACTGTCCTACACGAATGCAAATAAAAGCTCACCATCTGCACTTAACATGATTATGATCGCGTTATGACTGTGCGTAGATGATAGGATGTTAATTAGCTTGCACCATTTGAAGGGGAGCAAGGGTTTGACTGGACTTTAAACTGAATCTCTCTCCTCTCTCTCTCTCTCTCTCTCTCTCTCTCTCTCTCTCTCTCTCTCTCTCTCTTCATGCGAATCTTTTTTTCTATGAAGAAAGAATCAAGAACAAAATTCACACACACACACACACACACATCCTAAGCAGTTTGACAGCGTAAGAGGAGGAGAGGCTTCATCAAAGCTGATTTTCGAAATGATCAATACCGAAAGAGATGCCCGGAGAGGTGCCAAATCCCTTCAGTGCCTGGCTTGCTTTCCTTCCACTTTTTCAAGGTATGTGTCTCCCGTTGTTGATGTGTGTGACCACAACGAGGGTTCACCAATGGGCGGGTCTAAACAGGTGTTGAACTGTGAGATGGCAACGCCTGACTCTGCGCTTCAACTACTCGGTGCAGCAGGAATAGAACCAGCGAGCTTCAGACTGAGGGCCTGGTGGTTTAACCACCCGACCAACCCGTCAAAGTAGAGAGCTGATGATGTTACACACACACACACACACACACACACACACACACACACACACACACACACACACACAAAATGTGATTTCAAAACTTTGTAGACGATAACGGCTCCGGCTGCAATCATTTCTCGTCTCCCCGGCCCCCTTTTTATTTTCTGTTCACAATTTGCAGTCCCAGAAGGCATGCAACCTCCCCCGTTGGGACCCTGTCCCTCCCTCCCTCCCTCCCTGCCTCCACTTCCCCGTACCACCCACCCATTCCCTCCCTCTCCTCAGTGATACTCCCGTTCTACTTTGCGCTCTTCACACACTCCCTCCCTCCTCCCCCCCTCCCCCCCCCCCCCATCTCACACACACGGTTACATAAATGCGCGCGCGCGTTTTCTCTCTCTCTCTCTCTCTCTCTCTCTCTCTCTCTCTCTCTCTCACACACACACACACACACACACACACACACACACACACACATACACACACACATGCACACACACACACACACACACGCACGCACACACACACACACACACACTCACGCACGCACACACACACACACACACACTCACACACACACACACACACACACACACACACACACACACACACAACCCCAGTAATGTGATCAGTGTTTTTTGTCTTTAATCCGTGAATCTTACGTACTTATTAACAAATAGGTGTACAAATCGATTCTGCCCTCTTTCAAATCAAACTCGAAAGCTTTTCCTTTTCTTCCTCATTAAGTGACATACAAAATGGTCGCTCATTTTGTTCGGGTGCATGATATGTGCGTGGTGGTGGGTATCTATTTGTACTTTGTTATTAATTGTTTTGTGTGAGCGTTCAATGGAGAGGGTGTGTATGAAAACTCTGGTTTGGGTGGTGGTATGGTTGGATTGAGTGCGCGTGTTTGTTTGCGGAATGTGGTTTGTGCTTATCCGTTTGTTGTACTTTATTTGGTGCGTAGTTTTGTGTTTTTCTCATCATAAAGGCGTTGGGCGTTTATTTGATGGGGTATTAAGTGTTCTCAATTACAATAATATCAAGCTGTGATCTACGACATGAGCAAGAAGAGTGATATAGCGCCGCTTTCATAAAGCATTAAAAAAAAAAAGTCATAGATGAGACTAACATGTGTACATAATAATTATTTTTAAAATCTGTAGCATGTGTTTCTGACTTAAGCATTTAAAAAAAAAAGAATTCCTAATGATATGTATAAACTGAGTGATTTGCATAAATGCAGTATCTGTTCGTCAATGGATAAGAATATAGATTCACATCTCAAACAATTGTATAACATTGCGATTACTGTTTTGTCAGTGTTTTGTCGTGTTCCATTTTTTGTGAGTTTTTTTTTTTTTTTTTTTTTTTTTTTTGGTGAGCAGTCTTTCAGTTGTGGGCGACTGCCTCACAGACACTGTCGTGTATCGCAAGACATATCCGACTGAGTTGGGCAGAGACGGAACAAGGGTGAAGGCACAGAGGCAAACTAGGGAACAACAAAACAAGAAGACCAGTTCTTCCAGACCTCTCCCTCTGCTTCTGCCTGTTTCCTCAAGGTCATAGCACACTGACAGCCCCTAGTAGTGACCGTCCACTCTCTGTAGCGGAATGTGCACGTGCGACACGTCTGCAAACCCCGAGCCCCTGAAGACAGGGATGACACAGATCTCCCCCACTCTACACCACCCTCCTCCCCACCCCCAGTGAGGGAAAGTATACCGTACTATCTTCTGACCGTGAGAGAAGGGACAGACGATCACGCTGCCACTGGCGTGGGGCACGGTACTGTCATGTTCCCCAGTACGTGTTGAGGTGATGCATCTTCCATACAGTCTGCAGACAACATTGACAACAGCAGGACTGGTGCTGGAAACGGTGCCAGAGACACGGGGACAGCTTGGTGTAGGCATGCCATGGGGCACATTGTGTGATCTTATGGCTGATTGACAGGGAACAGACTACACAATGGTATCAGAAGGGAAAGAGGAGGAGTCTCACAATAAAGAGTGAAAATCTTCAGGAGACAACGTCGGGAAACCGCACGCATTTTGACAGACTGCTAACTAAATCTTTTCAACGGTTTCTTGTTCAGTTATCATTTCTGTGATTTGGTTTTTATAGATCGCTAAGACTGTTCATTGTTTATGTGTCATATTCTTCCTGTCCATAAGAGCGGAGAATGAAGGGTTCCAAACATTGATGGAATTTTGGTTTTGTTTTGGTTTTGGTTACTATGATAATCAGCGGGGTTGGGAATGACGACCATGATGATAAGGACTGGGTTTTTTTTTTTTTTTTTTGAGTGGGTGGGTGGGGTGGGGTTGGGGGAGGACCTATAACAGAGCTGTACCCATGCGCCTCATATTATGATGTAGCCCGTTACCAAATCAGATCCCAGAAATATCAACGGCTGCAGTGGGGGTCGAAACATTCGAAACAACGCAGGACCCCACAACCCCTCATGAGCTGCAGTTCCTGAAACTAACCATTGCTCCCACGACGACCGGGGAACATTTCAGTTTGACAGCATGTGACAAGGCTGCCTGTTATGTTCCTCTCCTGACATAACCCGAGCAGACCTGAGCGAGACACAGACGGACGCATGCTGAAATCAACCAGGCCCGAGAGATACAGACACCTGCTGTGCTGCTGGGTGCCGGGAAGAAGGGGGTGGGGAGGAAGGTGGAGAGGGGAGAGCACTGTGAGCAATATTCTCAGACACGTGCTTCATGAGGAGGGAAACTCCCTTGAGTAGTCCCAGCCTCACAATTCAGCCCACACACAGAGACATACAATGCAATTCGTCAATCATCCCAGACTAGCAGTCGACAGC
>CM065725.1:62393258-62395758 GCA_033310375.1 Conus canariensis
AGTATGCTTTTGGAATCAAAATAAATCTGTTTTCTGTCGTAGCGAAAAGACTGGCGCTGTTTTGACCATTGGTGGAGTTTATGTGAACGATTTGTTTCAAAGTTAATTTCTGAGGAAAATGTATAATGTCATATCCAGTGGAATGTTCTTTGGTGCGTGCGTGCGTGTGTGCGTGTGTGTGTGTGTGTGTGGTGTGTGTGTGTGTGTTTGTGTGTGTGTGTGTGTGTGTGTGTGTGTGTGTGTGTGTGTGTGGTGTGTGTGTGTGTGTGTGTGTGTGTGTGTGTGTGTGTGTGTGTGTGTGTTTCCCCCTTTTCCTGGTTCGTTTTTAAGAAAGTGTATTTCAAAGAGATGCAAGAATGTTTTTTTTGTATTGTCTTTTTATTTATTTATTTTTTTGTGATGAAATGTGGGTTGATTTTATCGTGGTGACAGCCCTGATATGGCCCTCTGCGGTCGGCTGGGCTATAAGCAACATTACCTTACCTCCTTTTTCGGTGGTGATATTTGGCTTTGGTCGGGAGTAACATGTGAGCGCGCGTCTGGAGTCAAGTGTTGGGTGTCTGCACTCATCGTCATATCAATTACTATTGTTTCGAATGTTGCCACACATAGAAACTGTCTTGCGCATACGCTCATGAGTGTCTAATACAACCCAGTGAACTCAGCGACATCATGAGCAACCTACTCTGTTGCTTTGCCAAGCACTGTTTTGATACTTCGTGACGTCATAAAGTCAACCAATAGCCGCATTTAACTCGGATTCCATGCGCGCGCGCCACACACACCACACACACACACACACACACACACCACACATGCGCCCACGCCACACACATGGGCCCATGCCCACACATCATACACACCGTGTACATCCACCACACACACACACACACACACACACACACACATAAAATGGTAGGTAGGCACTCAAGGTCTGGCCAACGCGTTGGGCTAATGCGTAGGTCAGACATCCGCTGAGTCGTAGCCACGAGACCCTCTTCTTCAATTTTCTCCTCTTTGTTGTTAATTCATCAGCTTCAAATCATGCGTATGTGGTCTTAAAACTCAGCGGATATGGTGTAACGTATATGGACTAGTCCGCACGTAGTGACGCCTCCTTGATGAAACTGAAACTGAAACCATGTCATTTTCAAAAAGTAATATTCACTAATCTGTATATATTCAGTGGACATTCGGCCAGAGCACTAAACTTCTATCTGTATAAGCATGTGTTGTGACTCAACACAATATGTCACATTACATGATTTCCCAAAATCTATAAGTCAACAGAACACAAAAAATGGCATGCAACACCATTTCCACGTTTGGAATGAAATGTAAACAAATTATCGAAGTTTCTCTTAGGAAGACCATTTAGAGGAATTCAGCCAAACAACACTGTATATAATTCTAAAAGCAACTTTCCCAAACCATTCGTGACGTCTGTCTTGTGATTTTCTGGCTAAAGCATTGTGATCTTCATGACTGACGTTATCTCGTGCTCCAATTTTTAGGTTCCTTTTTCAAATTTGTGCACATAATCTCCAACAATCATTCCTATATTTTCTTTTTTTCTCATGAAGGAATAGAACGAACTGTTGAATTAAATCAATATTACAGTCATAATTTTTGTCAGTGCAGAAAATGCTAGTTACTGGGTGATTTGCATTATGCTAATAAACAAAAATGGCATCTTTATCACAGACCGAGTACCAGAGATTCGAATATAACGGACGTTATCAAGTTAAGTTTTGACATATTTTAAATAACCCCGACATGTTTACGAACAAGCAAAACATAAACACGTGACGCTCTGTCCATTCAAGCAGAGGAATGAAAAATAAATTCCGTGAAGTAAATACTGAAGTGAAATGATTGAAAGATGAATGTTTCACTGAACTCCCTGCAGTTCTTCCCCTTGATTTTCGATCACCGGTGATGGAAGAATTTTTGTGGAAATTATCACATCTGAGAACATTTTTTAGTGAACTAGTTTACTTAAATAGACCTCAACAGCACATTTACCTAGAAAAAAAATATTTGAAAATGTTTCATATTGTTGCAGTTATTGCTCACACACACACACACAACCACACACACACACACACACACACACACACACACACACACACACACGAAAAAAACTCAAAAAACCGTCACAGGACATAATCAATTAAATCAAATTTGGATCATTTAGTTTTCTCGCTTGACCGTGTATGTTTCCCCACATGCTGCGGAAACGGTATTCCTCTTGTCGCCTTGGCAATATGCACCGTATGAGGCAGGCGCACGTGCAGTGTTGTCGTGTATGTGTGTGTGCTCTGTACGGTCGACCTTGGCCATGTTGAACTGTCACCGGTGTCACGAGCATCGCCGCTGCCACGTGCAGGCCGTGCGTCATCATGGAAAGATCGTCTGCCACTGCTTGACCGTGTGTGACGGAGGCTGTTGCACAAGCGGGTGTCGTTCTCACGTTAGACGTATTCTGCGAGGACACGCT
>CM065725.1:62408258-62410758 GCA_033310375.1 Conus canariensis
CCCCCGGCATCCCTCCACTCATGTGCGTACACGATCTACCACCCGTTCTCCCAAGGTTCGCCGCGAATACTTGCAAGCCCCATCAAAACACATCCGCAGGATCCAACAAAGCTATCAAACAGAACTTTCAGCTCTGCATGTGGGTGGGTGCCAGACAGCTCCAAGCTCTCAGAGAACGGCACACACATGAGCATCCCGTACCACTTAGCACGAGTGTGACTCTGTGTGACCGGAAAAAGAGAGAAATCAGATTCGAATCAATCCGTTCCCGCTAACAATGCGACAGATTGCCTCCCTTGTGACTCTGAGGCATGGTCGTAGTTTCGGTGGAAAAAGATAGATAAATGAAAGGCGAGAGACACATACACTGACCGACGAAGCCACATCCCAACACTTAAGGCAGCAAACAGGTCGGTCTGAGCCATGCTGCAAGTATGGAGGAGAGAACATGATACAGTCTAGCAGGCTTATGAATTATATAGTATATGTCTTTTCCATCCGTCACCCTCACTCCACCCTTACCCCCACCTGCCTATAACCTCAGCTTTCGCCGCTTCTCTGTTTCTCTCTGCCTTTCTATGGAAGGGTCAGGGGCTTGTTTCAACGTATTTGTTGGTTGGTTGCCTCGTTTGTTTGTTTTTTCGATTTGTTGTAATGAGGGTGTGGTGCACAGAAACTTGTCACCCTCAACGAAACATTCGCTTTTCACTCACTTTCTCTCTCTCTCTCTCTCTCTCTCTCTCTCTCTCTCTCTCTCTCTCTCTCTCTCTCTCTCTCTCTCTCTCTGTATTTTGTTGTTGTTTCTCTAAAATAGAATCTCTAATTTTTGTTTACTGTAATGTGTATGTATGTGTGCGTGTTTGTGTGTGTGTGTGTGTGTGTGTGTGTGTGTGTGTGTGTGTGTGTGTGTGTGTGTGTGTGTGTGCACGCGCGTGCGCGCGCGCGCGCGCACTCTCTTTCTCTTGGCATTTCACTGATCATACTCTCCTGCTCCGAGAGTACAACTGCTCATTTAGACATCTTCCCTATCGCTGGCTTCCACAGCGATGCCTCCTAACAAGCACCATTGCCTTCCGAGAATGCGGATCGACTGTGATCATGTTACCTCCCTTTGATCGAAACTCATCGGATTCCCGCGAGGGGGTGCTGTCTTTTGGTGGACTGGACAACATCAAAAGTTGCAAGCAGGAAAAAGGAGCGGGTGGGGGGTGGGAGGTGGGTACACCTCTTTTCCTGCGCTTCAACAGCCCCATGACTATTCTCCAAGTTAGACTCGTCCCCCACCGTTCAAGCACAAGGCCCGTCCCTGCCTCTGGAATTAATTGATTTTCTTGTGTTGTCTCCTTTCCCCCTACTACTGCCAGCTTCATTTAAGCCGCCATCTCGGAATGTCTGGCACTGATGCTTCAGGACTCTGAGCCTCCAAGGGAGGAGTGGCTGTCACAAGCAACAGATGGGCAACAACCCCACCCCCACCCCCGCATCACATACATTTAAAAATCGCATAATACCTGTACGGATCGATTTGTTTGAACAAAAGCAATAATGACCATAGAACTAGGAATCACTTACGGATCGATCAATCAGCCAGCCAACGATGAAAGGGACAACCTAAGCTAAGCTAACACGTATTTGTGTCCAATAAAATGCAAAAGGGGTACCGGTAGTGGGTGGTGGGTGGAGGTGGGGGCAGATACCGGCAGATCGTGCATCATAACACGACACAGTTGACAACAGAACTGTCAGAATACATTTGAGGATGATGCACGATTAAGCGTAACATGATGTTTTTTTTTTTTTTCTGTAGCTGATTTGTCTGTCTGTCTGTCTGTCTGTCTGTGTCTGTCTGTCTGTCTGTCTCTCTCTCTCTCTCCTCTCTTCTCTCTCTCTCTCTCTCTCTCTCTGTCTGTCTGTCTGTCTGTCTGAGTGTATACTCTGCTCTATATTTTTTCACATATAGTATCTCTAGTGGGTTTTTTTTAACATTAAAATGTATGTGTGTGTGTGTATGCTTTCATGCGTGGGTGCGTGCGTGTGTGCGTGCGTGTGAGTGTGTGTGTGTGTGTGTGTGTACGCGCGTGCACGTGTGTGTGAGTGTATGGGTGCGCGCGTGCGCACCAGATTTCGTGCACTTGCTCTTGGCATCCCACTGATCATACTGTCCTGTCCTGAGAGAGCGTAACTGCTCACTCAGGTATCTGCCGTATCGCTGGCTTCCACAGCGATGCCTCTTACCATGCACCACTGCCTTCCCAGAATGCTCATCGACCGTGGTCAGGTAACCTCCCTTTGATCGTAACTCATCAGATTCCTGTGAGGGGGTGCTGTCTTCCGAGTGACTGGGCAATATATTAAAAACATTACAAGGAATAAAGAAGCGGGCAGGTGGACGGGAACACCTCTTTTCCCACGCTGTAACAGCCCCACGGCTATTCTTCAAGTTAGATCCAACGGAGGTTCAAGCACAAAACCCGTCCCTGCTTCTGAAATTAATTGATTT
>CM065725.1:62418258-62420758 GCA_033310375.1 Conus canariensis
CTCTTTCCAGTTAGATTCGGTCTGCTCCGTTCAAGCAAAACGCTCATTCCTGCCTCTGGTATTAATTGATGTCCTTGTGGTTTTTTCCCCCATCTCCCCTAATACTACTAGCATCAGTAAGCCGCCGTCATGGAATGCCATGGCACTGACGCATCAGGTCACTGAACGAGAGAGGAAGATAGGCTGGCTCAATCAACATGCTTAACCCACCAGCAGCATGGACATTCAGAATTGCCATGATCCCCCATACAGTTCGTTCTGTTTGAACAACAGGAGACGATAACCATAGAACCAGGAATCACTTATGAATCGATCAGTCAGCCAGCCAACGGTGTAACAGACAAGCTGGCGGAGCTGACTCGTTATCATGTCCAGTAAGATGCAAACTGGGGATTAATACCGGCGAATCATGCGTCATAACGCGACACGGTTCACGACAACAGTCAGAATACGCTTCAGAGGGGAGAAATGCATGATTAAGCGTGACGTTACTTTGTGTGTTGCTTTATTCTGTGGCTGTCTGTCTGTCTGTCTGTCTGTCTGTCTGTCTCTCTCTCTCTCTCTCTCTCTCTCCTCTCTCTCTCTCTCTGTGTGTGTGTGTGTGTGTGTGTCTCTCTCTCTCTCTCTCTCTCTCTCTCTAGCTTTCTGTGTTCTGAGTTCTCTCTCTGTCTCTCTCTTTCTCTATGTCTTTGTCTCTGTTTCTGTCTCTGTTCTCTGTCTCTGTCTCTCTCTCTCTCTCTCTCTCTCTCTCTCTCTCTCTCTCTCTCTCTCTCTCTCTCTCTCTCTCTCTCTCTCTCCCTTCGCACAGGGTCTCAAACTGTGCCAGGAACCGGCATCATCCATTTGGAACATTGCCAGCCAGCTGCAACGACGATAGCTGAGTAAACTTGGTATTTTGTCAGCGTTCCATGTGAAAATCAATGCACTAGGGGAAAAAAGTTATTTTTCCTCTTTTCCCCCATTTCATTGAAAAGATTGGAAAAAAAAACCGTGATGACCTTAAGCGTGTGCGTTTGCCCTGCAGTACAGGGGATGACTGACAGGAGTCAGCAGACGTGGGCAAGGGGTGGTTGTTTGGGGAACACAGTGTGCAAAGTAGCCGACCTTCAGGTTGCCAGAATGTGATGTGGGCTTTCGGACTGTCGTCATTGAAATAGTTGATTCAGCAACAAACAACATCATCAACAGCAGCAGCAGCAGCAACAACACGAGCAATAACAATAGTAATAGTAGTAGTAGTAGTAGGTTGTGGTGGTGATGGTGGTGGAGATGTTGTAGCCGAAGCAGTAGAGAGAAAAAGAAGAAGAAGAAGAAGAGGAGGAGGAGGAAGAACTAATGTTGGCAATGATAATAGTAATAGTGCTAATAATAACAACAACAACAATAATAATAACAATAATACTGATAATGATGATCATAATGATAATGATAATAATAACAATGACAATAATAACAACAATAATAATAATAACAGTGATGATAATAACAATAATAACAAAATAATGATATCAATAACAATAGTAATACCAGCCGCCGTGGCGAAGTGGTTAGCGTCGCGAACTCCCGGCTGGGAGGTCGTGGGTTCGATTCCCATCAGAGTCATGTGGGACGTTTCTGCCACAACCGGCTGCTACCCAGAGTTGAGTTTGCTGCGGACTCAGTTGGGAAGACTGAGACCACACAGTCGAGTTTCATCCACTTAATGGATGCGTCTCTGAGAGTGTTGCTCAAATTTCCTGACCAACACTGCAGGTGTCTGTATCTCTCGGGCCTGGTTGATGTCGGGATATGTTGTGAAAAGAAGCGTAGAGTACAGTCCCACATGGCCTGCTCTCATGGTGACCTCAGTTTCGATGTTCTTTCCACGTCTGTGGCCTTGGTTTGAGTCTGTCACCGTTATCGGCGAGTCCATGGGGGCTGTCGTTGGAAGGACGTGGTGGCGCCCTCCGGAGGGAAAGCTCACTCACGCCGACTCCGCGACTAAGCAATTATTGTCGTCAGTAGGGGACTTAGTAGGTGGTGTCCTGCGTATGTTGGATCAGAACAGGCGCCACTGAATACCACCGAAGTGACTCGGCAGCAGTGCAGTGTCTCCTCCGGTGGGTTGCCTCTTGACGACTTGACATTGACTGCTCCCTGTGGATTACCGGTGCCGGGGCTGCGGCGCGACTGACCGGGCTGTGGCTCTGGATGGGATGTTGGAATGAGCGGCGTGGGTGCAATGCCACTGGGGTGGCACAGAAGATGGGACAGCAAAAAAAAATAAAAAAAAAAGAAAAGAAAAATAAAAGAATGAAAAATGATAATAGTAATAATAATATTGATAATGATAATAGTAACAATAATAATAACAATAATGATGATAATGATAATAATAATAATAATAATGATGATGATGATGATGATGATAGTAATAATAATAATAATAATAATACAGCAATAATAATAATAATAGAAAATGAATTTAATAAAGGACAAAATCTTCATCATCATCACCATC
>CM065725.1:62425758-62478258 GCA_033310375.1 Conus canariensis
TGCGGATCAGGAAGCTGATGCTGTGGAAATCCATTCTGGCCCTGCCATCATCGGACAGGGCTATATTCCACCGCTTTAGTTCAAAATCGATCCCACCGTCAACCGAGCGCGAGAGAAATGGAATTCTTAGCGTCCTCATCACCCTTTTCATCGACGGTGATCGTCGTGTTCATAAATGTTGGTCCGAAAATTTGAGCAGCAGCTCTTAGGGAAGCATCTGTTTTATTGGTTTCAAAGTGAGGTGAGTACAGGCGAAGATTGAAACAATGCCAAACGAAAAACCAACCAACCAACAAATTATAAAACAAAACTACGCGTTTTGACCTTTTTGGCCGTCTTCAGGCGAGACGAAAAACAGTAAGACAATGAAAACGGAGGACGACACAGTCACTTACCTCGTGAAACTGGGCGCAAAATGAAAAAAAGATATATCTGTTGTTTAAAACTGCATTATGTGCCCACAGTCTTCATACTCTGGAGTCCATAGCGTACTCTGCTCAGGACATGAGCCAGCTGAGGCTAATATGTATTGCAAACAAATGCCACTAACGAGATTCGAATACTCGACTTGCTAGCCCACCAGCCTGCGATTCTAACTGGTGACTGGTCACGCGAATGTTCTTACCTGGTTTACGATAAAGCGAGTTACAGCATTTGAACACGTATGAAATCTATCAGTTATGTGTTAAGGAGTTCTTGTCAGAAGTGACTTGCAGTCAAATCTAGTGGGGCTAACATCAGGGATAGTAAACAGTTTGGGTTGTTTAAACGAAAAGGATGTCGGGCTCTCGCTCGCGAAACGTTGACCCACAACCAGAGAGAGAAAAAGAGAAGTTAAATTTTACAATATTTATGCAAAAAGTAATGTTCACAACAGTGTCAAATGATTTTCATTTTCGTTCGCGCAAGTTTCAACACAGAATTTTAAACATGTCCTCACGGACTCACAAGTAATTTTCGTTTTACAAACTGGTTTAAACAGCGATGTAAAAAAAATCTCTCTTAGCAAATGAAATGCCCTTGTCCTCACAGACCTATATAAGTTTTTACTCCTGGATTTGGCCTCAACAAAGCATCAAAACCTACAAAACCTTCACAATTTCCGCGATCTCACGTCGACTTACAACATTGTCTATCAGGCCCGCCCCTCTCAGTATGTCCCTAGTGTATCCGGGAACAGACTCACTGAAAACAAACATGAATAAATCGCTTTGTTTAAATCAATTTAGAACCTGTCTTCATCAGTAGAATTATCTTTTTTTTTTTCCAGTTTTCATTTCATTTTCATCGTATGTTACTTCGAGATTTGCTAAGCCTATCGCCTCGTCATGGGTTTATTTACGGTCGCCAACAATTACACACAAAAAATGACACGTTTCGGAAGGACAACATATATCAATACTTAACCAGTGCGTCTAGGCTGGAAACAGCGTTCTTGTATTCTTACTTTAGACGTAATTTACTCCCCTCTGCAAGACGGTCACACTCCGTACTGCACATTTCATGAGTGGAAGTCAAAGTCCCTGGCACTTGTCAAGGCAGCTCTGTCCGCAAGTTTACAAAAAGGCCAAGTGACTCTATGACGGCCACAGTTGACTATCCCTCCTACGGTTCGTGTTCTACCACAGTCCTCACACCTACAGTCTATAGGCAGCTACCAGTATCTAGTTGCTTTGAGGCCACCCTCCGTAGGAGACTGTCACTTCGTGCCGTCCAGTTCCGATCGGCACATAGAGGCTGAAGCGAAGGTCAAAGCTGATTACCACCTTACGTCACCTCCCGTTCATCGACGTTGTGCCGACTGGTGACTCCCCCCCCCCTCCCCTTCCCTCCATTTCCCCTCTAAACCACTTCCTAAACCTACCAATTCGATTCCTGGATGGCGAATGAATATGGAATTTATTTATTAATTCATATTTGCTTTGTTTGACAGGTCCAGATATTTGACCAGATCGTGTTTGAGAGCATCAAGTCCCCGGGTCATTTCTACCACGCCAGCCAAGGGTTTCAAGTGGAACATCTGACCTATGGGTAACATTCCGTTCTGAATGTTATGAATTGACGACTTTAAAAAAAGACTCACTATCAGTAAAAAGGGACTTTGAAAATTATACATTTGTTATCAAAAGACACTCTTGCTGTCTCTCTGTCTCTGTCTCTCTTTGTTATCTCTCTCTCTTTCTTCTCTCTCTCTCTCTCTCTCTCTCTCTCTTCCTCTTCTACTCTCTCTCTCTCTCTCTCTCTCTCTCTCTCTCTCTCTCTCTCTCTTCTCTCATTTATTTCTTGCTTTCTTTTCATATGCAAATTTCCAAGACTTGTCTTTGCTCGTTTTATTATTTTTCTCATTAGGTCTGCCTGTTATTTTTCCTTATTTGTTCATCCTTTTCCATCGGTAGCTATCTAGTTAGTGTGTTGCTTGTCATCTATCTTTTTTTTTCCTTTCTTTCTTTCGTGCATCTTTCTTCTTTCTTTCTTTCTTTTTTTTGTTCTTCCTTTTTGTTCTCTTTTTCTTTCCCTCTTTCCTTTTTCATATTCGATCTTTTGTTTTGTTTTTATCCTTTTTCTTTCCTTTTATTTCATTCCATTTCTCTTGTGCGCTTCTCACCTTCCCGTGTCTCCCCCCCCCCCCCCACCCCCCGTCCCCCTACCTCACTTCCCCACTTTCACCCAAACAACCCCCCCCCCCCATCTCCCCCATTCGATTCTCCTCCCGATCTCTGTGCGCTTCATGGTTTTTTTATCGATTGTATTTCTTTCCGTCCTTTCCCTTTTCGTCAAGCGACTTGGGATTTCAGAAATGACTCTCTTCGCTTAGCCAGTTGGACTCGCTGTCTCGTCGTCTACTGCTTATATTATCTGAATTTCCATCGTTCATGTTCTTCTTTCTTTGTTTTTGTACAGACTCTTTCCCTGGGATATGTTTTTTATCGTTTGTCTTATTCACTTCAATTACATTCCTTTTGTTTTTTTGGTTGTTTTTTTTTTTTGTCATACGTCACCTTACGTTCAAAATTATTGCTTTATGGTGTTGATAAATGAATGATTCTTTCGATCGGACATAACATTCTAAGACTTGTATTTGTTATATTATATGTATGATGTCTTCTTCGTCATCGTCTTTGTGTTCTTCTCCGTCTTCTTCTTCGTCTTCGTCTTCTTCTTCCTCCTCTTTTTCCTCTTCTTCTATTTCTGTTTAAGTTTCTGTTTCTGTTTCTTCTTCTTCTTCTTCTTCTTCTTCTTCTTCTTCTTCTTCTTCCATCTCACCCTCCGCCACTTCCTCCTCGTCATCGCCGTCGTCGTCGTCGTCGTGGTCCTCCTCCTCCTCTTCCTCCTCCTCCTCCTCCTCCTCCTCCTTCTTCTTCTTCTTCTTCTTCTTCCTCTTCTTCTTCCTCTTCTTCTTCTTCTTCTTCTTCTTCTTCTTCTTCTTCTTCTTTGTATTTTTTACTTCGTATTCTTCTTCCTCGTCGTCGTCTTCCTTTTATTTAGGTTATCTTTCGCCAATAATTGTAAAACGTATTCTACTTGTCTTGAGTTGTGTCACTAATCCTTGTCTGATTACTCCTTTCTTGTTTACAGGAATATAATCGATGGCTCGTAGGTATTACCTGTGTACTTCCTGGCAATTTTATTCCTGTTTGGACCAAGTGTCCGTTTTGTATTTGTGTATGCAGTTCATAATGTTCACATGCGCCTTCGAACCTTAGAACTGTAAACTGCTTTGAGCTTTAGAACAGAGTGTTGGTACATACAGGTGTGTGTGTGTGTGTGTGTGTGTGTGTGTGTGTGTGTGTGTGTGTGTGTGTGTGTGTGTGTTTAGTGTGTGTGTGTGTGTGTGTGTGTGTGTGTGTGTGTGTGTGTGTGTGTGTGTGTGTGTGTTGCCTGTCTGCCTGTCTGCTGCCTGTCTGTCTGTGTCTGTGTGTGCACACACAGTTATGTGTGTATGGTGGGTGTGGGTGTGTGTGTGTGTGGAGGGAGGGTGGGGTTGGTGTACACACGCTCACAGTTCCATCATGATGAAGCCATTTCTATACCCACCACAGGCAAACGTAATTGCAGCCATACTCTCAAAGTTACGTAGATCAGCGATTGCAGTACAAAGCACAAACATGCTGCCGTGGGTGTGGGAAATCTGCTTCCAAAATTCCACAGAAAGATTCACAAGATTGAAAGGGACAACACGAGATTACACTTTGCTTCATATCAGCGAGTACATGTGAACATTATGAACTTCGTGTTTTCTACCGAACCCATTTTTCATATACACAAACTACCATTGCCGTACATTGGTGCAATGTGCTAAGTAACAGTGTATTGAACAAACGACGATTCACGGTAACCCCACCTGTGTATAGATTAACCCTTACCAACTTGTGAACGAGTGCTGTGTATGTTACGTACTGTGTATTGACATTGATGTTTATTTGTATGCAAATAACGCATTGATCCACGTTTTATGACCCCCCCCCCCCCAAAAAAAAAAAAAAAAAAAAAAAAAAAAAAACTTTTTTTCTTATTTCTTTTCATTTCATTCTCTTAAATGTTCTACTTTTTTTTTTAATAGTATTCTAATCATGTTTTTTAAGAACGTATTTGGCTGTATGAGATTTAATTTACGGTTTATTAAAGAATTAACTCACAATAGCGTTTTTTGTCTTCTTCGGAATAGGCGATAAAAACAGAGCCGACGAATCACCATTATTGATTGGATATCCGCCATGTGCAAAGGGTTTCAACATGGGACTAATCATATAAAACAAAAATTGCCAAATTTGCCAGCATTTATAAGCAAACTGAACCACTAATACACTCGGACGCACATGGTGGCGGCTTTCCAAACTTGAGACTGTTACCCACAGCGGCACCGCAAACGAATAGTAATTGTCGTCAGTAGGGGGCCTAGTTCCCGGAGTCCTGTGTATGTTGAATCATTCCAGGCAACATCGGACACCGCCGCAGTGGTTCTGCAGAAGCGCAGTGTCTCCTCCGGTGGGTTGCCTCATGACGACTCGTTGTTGACTGTTGTTTTTTTTTTTGAGGAGTGCTGGAAGTAGGGTGAAAGAGGACACACCAGGCTGAGTCTGTACATGGGGGCAGCTGGGATAAATGGAGAGAAAGAGAGAGAAATGCGCTAATGGCCATCAAAGACGAGATAATGTTACTTATAGCCCAGCCGACCGCAAAGGGCCGTGTCAGGGCCACCGAAGACGAAACAGAGAGGTAAAAAAAAGCCTTAAATCAACTGCAGAACACTTTTACTAAGTTTTTGATCAAAACACACGAGTATCATATAAACATATGGGGGCTGGAATAGCTCGGTTGGTAGAGCGCCGGACTCGTAATCTTGGGTTTGCAGGTTTGAATCTCCGCCGGTCCGTTTCGGTACAGGGGGATTTTTCCCTCGGAGTTAACATCAGTTCTGACTCCATTTCCCATGCAGTCTTTCGAATGAGACTATTATAAACCGAGGTTCCGTGTGTGAACGCACGCATAACATCTTGCACACACGTAAAATCCCATCAACGACTTTCGGAAGAGAAGGCCAGTTTGGCCGGTTGGTATGGATGACACGTTACACATAGCATGCCCCTTCCCCGAAGATGGAGAATGGCTGCCTTAATGGCGGGATAAAAAAAAAAAACGGTCATACACACAAAACTCCACTCCCTTTATTGGGTAGATGGGATTAATCCTTGCCTGTCTATACAGGGAGTGTCCGCAAGAGTATCAGCCTGCGTACGCAAAAAAAAAAAAAAAAAAAAAAAAAAATATATATATATATATATATATAATATATGCAGAATAAGCAACTTTCAGCATGGTTTTGAGTTTGCGATGCACCCCGATTTATCACTAGTAGACCTTTGTCGGTCATAGCATCGCTTTAGCCTAACCAGGTCTTTATCTTTTCAACATAATTTTGTATGTGAAGATTCCAGATACTATGTTGAGGTAAAGCCAACCTCGGTTTGACTTATTTACATGCCATATGAAGAAAGTATGAAACCTCTTTCTGTATTCAACTTTTTTATTTTTGCATGTGTTCTTTTTGTTTTAGAAGATGAAGCACAGTTTCAAGATCTTATCATCTTGTGCAGCATTTAACTGCGTTTTACTTTTTGTTGTGATGACGTTCAAATTAATGAATGTTGCATGCCTTTGAATGTGTTGTAATTATGTTGGCGTGTTACTGAAAGCATGGTACAGTGAGAATAAAACCTTTATTGTAAAGGGAGAAAAAAAGCAAAGAAGAATAAAAAAAAATGTTCTGCAAAAGAGGGATATATATATATATATATATATATGTGTGTGTGTGTGTGTGTGTGTGTGTGTGTGTGTGTGTGTGTGTGTGTGTGTGTGTTGCAAAAGATATGTGTGTGTGTGTGTGTGTGTGTGTGTGTGTGTGTGTGTGTGTATGTGTGTGTGTGTGTGTGTGTGTGTGTGTGTGTGTGTGTGTGCAGATAAACAAAAAGAAGAGAGATAGAAAGACTGAGACAGAGAGAGAGAGAGACAGAGAGAGACAGAGAGAGAGAGACAGACAGAGAGAGTTGCATCTTGTAGTACCCTTTCATTCGCTAAGTTGCTTCTCTTTAATTCTGAATTTCTTTTTTCTTAAAGATGTTTTCGTTCTATTGTTTGTGGCATCTGCTGGATCACCATTCTAATCATTATTTACGAGCAAGGTTACAGTAGAATGTTCTTGATCTTATGTATACATTTTCATAGGTGGGGGGAGGGGGGGGGTGGCGAGAGAGAGAGAGAGAGAGAGAGAGAGAGAGAGAGAGAGAGAATATGATTAGCGGTTTAAAGTATGTCCGTTTGCGTTTGTGCACAGTATTTTGTCACCTTGGTTGCTTGAATCGTTTTCGGTTGACGCATTTGGATCAATGAAGCTACGAAAACACTGATTAATGCATTAAAGTTTTATTCGTCTTGAACATAACCTGAACGTTTTGATTCTTATCAGTAATATTCCTTTCCCTAGTTGATAACTTATAGAAAATAGATTGCTTCCGAAGGATATGTATGTTACATGTAAACCATATGTTTTACATTTTATCCAAAAAAAAAATGTTTCTGAATTTATTTACTTTGTTTTATTTATACACAGTTTCCAAATCGGGTTTTTGAATTGTTGGCCTGAGTGACGACGTTGATGAGAATGACGGAGTGGAAGTTTTCTCGGTTGTGGTGTTTTCGTAGAATGAGCAACTGAACGATGTCATGGTGGTGATGCTGTCTTTACAGGTCGGAACTGAACTTGGGTGTGGAGCGATCAGGGTTCACCTTAGTTCGTTTCTGCAAGGAGAACCCAGAGCTTGACCTGCTGGTGAAAGTGAGTTGTGTCCCCTGCGTGGCCTCTTTCAGGCAAAATTACGTCATTTCCTTGTTGTTGCATGTCTATTTTTTATTTTCCTGATATAATACTTGTGTGAAGTTACCAGAAACGTTTGTAACTACATTTATCACTTTCAGATCCATTTTGGCTAAGCGATGGAGTGTTAATAAACTCTGTATGAAGCTAAACAAAAATGGCCTCTAGAATGATGGTGAATTATGACACAAAGCTTGTTGTCAGGAGAGTAATATGTTTGGGACAGCTTAATAGTTGATTGTGAGTGGGATTTTTAATAATAGGAAGAACATTCATTGTTTATTTTGTAGCCGTTTACATTTTCTCTGTGACATGAGAAAAAATGTCACCAAAGTCTTACTTTGATACGTGTCTGTTTTTAGCTGAGCTTTTACGGGATCAAAGACAGTATCGGTGCATTTATGAAATAATGAAAGTGTTAAGATAAGTAGAACTACAGTTCCAGTTTTCAGTCACAATAGTTATTTATCAGTGCACATAGGAACGTCAGTTTTTTTCCCCTCCACTAGATTTCCCTCAGTATAGAAGTGATTTTTGAATTTTGGTATATAGAACTTCACTTTCAGTTCGTGTACATTACAGAATTTATCTTTGGTGCTTTTGTCTTTGCTTTCAGAGAGGAATAAGTGTTTTCCCCAAATACGTAAAGGTAGAATGATCTGTGTGCGAACCTATACCCTGTACCCGTGTACATGTACCATATATATATATACAGCACCTTGACCTCCATGTACTGTACTGTGCAACCGTCAAACGCCTATTCTGTATCCCAGTCTACTGTCCAGTGTCTGCCGTGACTTGTCATATACTCTATGTGCTTTGGCTCAGTAGTCTTGTATTTCCCAGTAGTAGTGACTTCAGCTAGCCTATGTACTCAGGCTGTTGTGTGACACACTCCGGTTTAATTCTTGTTACCGCCATTTTGTTGCTTGACTGTTCAGAACAAAATCACACACAAAAAAACTTTCTCCTCCTTAAAATAGTCATCTTCTATCTCCTCCCCTGCTCTCAATGTCCTGCGAATCTTTTTCTGGTAGAACCTGAGAGCTCAGACTCAGCTCCGAAACTTATCCTGCCTCTAAAAACCCTCTGAGTTCCCGTGTCCGTAGTTGTCCTTTCTGTATTAGAAGTCACACGTTATACATGGATGCATCTCTTCTATGATTTGAATCTTTTTCTCTCAATCTGATTCCTGTCTTCTCCGCCCTGTTGTCTCCGAGTCGCTCTGTGACGTCACGATATTTTCCTACGTGGTATGCTCTCACTGATTCTGCGCATGCGCGATGGCTACTCACTGGCAAGCTGTGTGATGTCAGTGTGTGTGTTCTTTGGGGGGGACACGATCGCGTGTCGTGACTGTGATGACGTCAGATCGGCCCCCTGATACATGTCACATGTGTTGGCAGTGTCTGCGCCAACAGTGTTATGACGTCATTGTTTTGTTGCATTGCCTGCACGATTCGACTGGACGTCACACCATCTCGTAGTATTCAAATCAGTAATCGGTATTGAAATCTGCAGTTCGGTTAATTAATGAATGATTGTTACCAGAAAAGGTTCACGCCAAGTCGTAGTATTCATGTCAGTAATTGGTATTGAAATCTGCAGTTTGGTTAATTAATGAATGATTGTTACCAGAAAAAGGTTCACACCAACTCGTAATTGATATTGAAATCTGCTGTTTGGTTAATTGATGAATAATTGTTACCAGAAAAGGTTTAACTACACAGAGCAGAGGGTATATGCAATCGAGAGCTTTATTGTCTAATACGTGGACATATCTTAATCTTCTGCAAAGCTGACAACAATTTATGTTTTATTGTAATGCCCTAACAAGTTGGTCATCGCAAGAAAAATATGCTTGTTAATGTTTGTTTTGCTTTGTTTCAACTAATGATTTAAATCTCGTGCAACTTTAAAGCATTTTTACTAATCAGAAAATAAAAGATTTAGGAAAATGCAAGTACTTACGTAAGTGATTTGTGAAATAATCGTAGGTGATTAAACAGATGAACACTTGCTCTTCTTACGTATGATATAGAACGCTTGAGTCACATGCAGATCATTGAAAATGTACATACGATGAGAAATGGATTTAACGAGTCATAAACATGTACATAGCCTGAGAAAAAAAAAAAGAGAGAGAATCACGAATGTTGTTGTTGTTAGTTTTATTAGCAGAATTATTGTTGTTTGTTTGTTTGTTGTTGTTGTTGTTATCGTTATCATTATCATTGTTGTTACTGTTTGGTTAAGTACCAACAAAATACATCGATGCTGTTTCCTTTCTCTGATGTATTCCTCTTGTTTCCACTCTCAGTTCTTCTCGCCTCTCCTCTTCTCTTCTCTTCACTTCTCTTCTCTTCTCTTCTCTTCTCTTCTCTTTTCTCTTCTCTTCTCTTCGTGCGATCCCTATTTCTCTTCCTCGCACCCATTCTGTGTTCCAAGCACACGCACACACACACACACACGTGAACCCGCAAGGTGTCTCATTGTTGTGAGGGCCGACAAGTGTGATTGGTACCTGTGCAGGGAGGCAGCGTCATCCGGCTCTTCCACAAGGAACTGGAGGCCTACATGGTGGCCGAGGGGCTCTTCGACGATGAGGTGACGGAGGACGGTAAGTCTGGCATGCTTCTGTCCCTGTGTTGACTTTGTTTTGTCAGGATGGTGGAATGCCAGCTAGTTTGCTTCTTCTAGTTGTTGGTTGGGGATAGAGGAAGGTAGATTGAGCATCGCTTCTACTAGCTGTTGGTTGGAGACAGAGGAAAGGAGGAGTAGGCATTGCTTCTTCTAGTTGTTGGATAGAGACAGAGGAAGGTAGAATGAACATTGCTTCTTCTAGTTGGTGGATAGAGACAGAGGAAGGCAGAATGAGCACTGCTTTTTCTAGTTGTTGGTTGGGGATAGAGGAAGGCAGATTGGGCATCGCTTCTACTAGCTGTTGGATAGAGACAGAGGAAGGTAGAATGAACATTGTTTCTTCTAGATGTTGGATAGAGACAGAGGAAGGTAGAATGAACATTGTTTCTTCTAGATGTTCGATAGAGATAGAGGAAGGCAGAATGAACATTGCTTCTTCTAGTTGGTGGATAGAGACAGATGAAGGCAGAATGAGCATTGCTTCTTGTTGTTGGATAGAGACAGAGGAAGGCAGAATGAGCATTGCTTCTTCCAATTGTTGGATAGAGACAGAGAAGGTAGGGAGAGCATTGCTTCTTGTTGTTGGATAGAGACAGAGGAAGGTAGAATGAACATAGCTTCTTCTAGTTGTTGGATAGAGACAGGGGAAGGCAGAATGAACATTGCTTCTTCCAGGTGTTCGATAGAGACAGAGGAAGGCAGAATGAACATTGCTTCTTCCAGGTGTTGGATAGAGACAGAGGAAGGTAGGGAGAGCATTGCTTCTACCAGTTGCTGGATAGAGACAGAGGAAGGTATAATGAACATTGTTCCCTCTAGATGTTGGATAGAGACAGAGGAAGGCAGAATGAACATTGTTTCTTCTAGTTGGTGGATAGAGACAGAGAAGGTAGAATGAACATTGCTTCTTCTAGTTGGTGGATAGAGACAGAGAAGGTAGAATGAACATTGCTTCTTCTAGTTGTTGGTTGGAGACAGAGGAAGGTAGAATGAACATTGCTTCTTCTAGTTGGTGAATAGAGACAGAGGAAGGTAGAATGAACATTGCTTCTTCTAGTTGTTGGATAGAGACAGTGGAAGGTAGAATGAACATTGCTTCTTCCAATTGTTGGATAGAGACAGAGGAAGGTAAAATGAACATTGCTTCTTCTAGTTGTTGGATAGAGACAGAGGAAGGTAGAATGAACATTGTTTCTTCTAGTTGTTGGATAGAGACAGTGGAAGGTAGAATGAACATTGCTTCTTCCAATTGTTGGATAGAGACAGAGGAAGGTAGAATGAACATTGCTTCTTCTAGTTGTTGGATAGAAACAGTGGAAGGTAGAATGAACATTGCTTCTTCTAGTTGTTGGATAGAGACAGAGGAAGGTAGAATGAACATTGTTTCTTCTAGTTGTTGGATAGAGACAGAGGAAGGTAGAATTAACATTGTTTCTTCTAGATGTTGGATAGAGATAGAGGAAGGCAGAATGAACATTGCTTCTTCTAGTTGGTGGATAGAGACAGAGGAAGGTAGAATGAACATAGCTTCTTCCAGTTGTTGGATAGAGACAGAGGAATGAAAGCTGAGCGTTAGTCTAGTTCCGTGTTTGCTTAATAGTTTTAGTGGCGCGGTAGTTACGGTAGAGGAACGTGAGAAGATTATTTGACGGTTGGAAGAGTATTTGTTTCTTCACTGTCATTCCACTTGTTACGTTAGTTACACGTGACAGATGAAGTAACATGTTTATTGAGTAGTGTAGTTAGTTGGTTTGGTGGCTACCGATGTCACGTGACGATAAATGCATATTTTGTGTCAGCTTCTTGTCTTAGCGGTCAGTTTGCTAGTCAGTGACAGATGAAGTAACATGTTTATTGAGTAGTGTAGTTAGTTGGTTTGGTGGCTACCGATGTCACGTGACGATAAATGCATATTTTGTGTCAGCTTCTTGTCTTAGCGGTCAGTTTGCTAGTCAGTGACAGATGAAGTAACATGTTTATTGAGTAGTGTAGTTAGTTGGTTTGGTGGCTACCGATGTCACGTGACGATAAATGCATATTTTGTGTCAGCTTCTTGTCTTAGCGGTCAGTTTGCTAGTCAGTGACAGATGAAGTAACATGTTTATTGAGTAGTGTAGTTAGCTGGTTTGGTGGCTACCGATGTCACGTGACGGTAGAATGTATATTGACCTCTTTGACAATAACTTAACTAAAATTCAGCCTGCATACTGAAAGAACGATGGATGACTGCGGGAAGGTGGACAAGAATTTAACCCTTTCCTGACAATTCATTGAATTCCGATCCGTGGACAAACCTGCCTCTTATGCCTGACAGTACCAGAGTTTCGACTCCCTGAGGAATCTCGTCAGCCACCCTTGCGATACCCTGGTAATACAAAAAAGACCGTAAAACGAAACAAAATATTGGAGTGTTAAAATCATTCTTGAAATTAATAACCTTTTCTGGAATTCATGATCGGATTTTAAAATAAACCTAACCCCCTATTTCACCATTGGGTACCCAATACCTGTAGAAGCTTTGTCCTATTGAATGCGGTGGTAATACATTCTTAACCCGAGGAAAAGAAACACGGTCAGCCAGATGAAAGGACTGCGTTTGCAGACACAGACAATGTGGAAATTTACAGACAAAACAATCAAAATAAACAGACAAAGAAAAAAAACGAAGCATGGCAAATACCATGACCCTGCGGACGTGGCTTCAGTTTGCCGGGTCGAGTAGCGTGAAGACTGGCCTCTTGACCTTTTTGACCATATCAGAAGGTGTCCCAGTCGCCACGGGAAAACAATGGCAATGAAATGCTTTTCCAAAGCTGCTGGCGAAGTTGAAGTACTTAAGAATAAAAAAAAAAAAGCATTAGGAAAACATGAAGAAATATAAATAAATGAAGAAAACCTGCAGAGGAACAAAATCACCGTTGAAATCTGTTTGTGCTTTATGCTTGGCATGAGAAGGGATGTAAGGTCAAACTATGTACCAACAGTTACAGTGGTTTGCTCCACCGTTCTGTGATGTAATAATTGTTGTACGTCCCTTGAGTAGATAGGTAGTTGGTTGCTAATTTCGGTTACTAGATGTAAATGTTGTAGTTTTTTTCCCTTTTTAAAAAAATTCTTTGTGTGTTCTACCCTGTTTTCACCACTTGAATATTCATTCATTCGAATGTTTGTGTTGTTATGTGCTCCGTTATTGGTTAGTTTGACTTTTTTACCGTCTTAACTTATTCATTAATCAGAATGCGCGCGCAGTGCCGTGTCTTACCTACGAGTCAGCTTGTGAATTCGCCAGTGCCCAGACACACAGATACGCAGACAGATGGACACACACACACACACACACACACATACACACACACACACACACACACACATACACGCACGCACGCACGCACGTACGCATGCACACGCACACACACACACACACACACACACACACACACACACAAAGAGGGAGGAGAGAGAGAGAGAGAGGCTCACGCGCGCCCACGCACACACACACGCGCGCGCGCGGGCGCACACACACACACACACACACACACACACACACACACGCGCGCGCGCGCGCAAACACCAGAACACCACGCAGAGAAAAATTACTCTAAATCCTCCTTTCCTACACACCTGCCTCCCTCCCCCCACCTCCCCACCACCACTTCCAGTCCGCCACCCCGACCCACAACCCCGCCTTCTCCCACACTCTTTCGGAAAACGAGATGCCGAGCCAATGGAAAACGTATCGATATTTCCCCCGTGGATCCTGTGAAAGACGATCTGGTGGGTTCTGACATGTGGCCTGCTGTTGACTGCGAGGCCTGTCGTCTGTTTGTTTCCAGTGTCGGCTTCACCCGGCGGTCGACCAGCTCATGTGGGACTCTCCCATGTTGCTCACTTTTCAACGTATTATTGAAAGCATCGACCAGTTAAAAAAAAAACTCTTCCATATTCACTCCTCAACGTATTATCGAGAACATCGACCAGTTAAGAAAAAGCTGTCATCAAGGCGATCTCATTTTAATCTGACAAGCTGCTATATTTTTGTAGCTTTGGAGTACAACATTAAAAAGAAATTACAATAAAAATTGTCTGATGGTACATACGTTATAACTGGAGCGTTATAAAGAAGAAAAAACTTTCTTCAGAACAGTAAACAAAAATAATTCCCAGCAGATATTGCCCTGCATCTATTGAGGAAAAGGCCCAAGTCTGTCGTCTGTCTGGCCGTCAGCGAATCAGGATACTGCTGTCACAGGCTTGAAAAATACAGGCCCGGGATGTATGTGACCGTGCAGTGTTCCTCATGTCGGTCTCCTGTGGCCTTAGATGGCGGTCTGGCCGCCATGTGCAGATGTATACAGCTTTCAAGCCCCGAACTCTCGGTCTGAGCGTTCCATGAATGTTTCTGTATGTTGACGATTAGGCCGCTTCAGGGATACCACGGAGGACATGCCTGCTTGTCCACACATCACAAATGCGGTTTTGCACTTAGGCCAAGATAACCCTTTTCCCACCCCTCTTCCTCCACCTCCTCTCTTTCATAATGAGAAGAAGAGAGGATGGAAGCGCCAGCGGATGGTAGGGGAAAACGGGGGTGGGGGAGAAGTGTAGGTGTGGATATAGGAATAGAGGTGAGATGCCCCTTTGACTGCGTGGCTTTGAGGTGGTCCAGCCGTCTTTCTATCGCCCTGATGGAAGAGTCTGATTGCAGTCCCTTCCCGGAAGGAGATGTGTTGACTGCGATGAGCGCACGGACACACCGACCCTGTGCTGATCAATGGCTGAACCCGTCTGGCACTGGATCTTATCATGTGGACCCCTGTTCACCACATGAACATGTTCCCGGAATGTTTGCTATCGGGCTGCCTTGGATCCTCAGTGAGGTTGTGGCCTAGTGGACCCATCAGAGATTGGAGTTTCCAGGTTCCAGTCCCACACGTGACTGGATCGTTCTCTCCTTCTCCACTGCGCGGGTGGAGGTGTGGGTGTCATCGCTTAGCAAAGAGGAAATCGAATATCCACAGGATCGTATTTACATGGGTGTCAAGTACTCCGCAGTAGACGGGAAGGCAAATCATGAGACAGAAATGAAAAAAAAGAAGACAGAGAATGATCATACCCCTTTCCACCACCACACCACCACCACCTCCCTTCCTGGCCCCATCCTGGTAACTATGTGCGTCCTTGGTTCAGCCAGTCCCCTCCAGTAGCGGTCCATGGTAGCATTGTCCCACCTGCACCGTCCACCTGGCAGAGACTGTTTTTCATGAGAGACAGAACTTCTGTGATTAAACTAAGGGTTAGTCTCGCTCTTGAGTCAGTGTTTCCAAACCAGGAACCTGAGCAGTTGATGCTATTGAGGAGATTTGAATTGTTAGATCATTCAACGCCCATCTTGCGCTGAAGTGAATGAAGATAAGTGATTGCCCGTTTCTTGGCGGTTCGCTATTAATTACATTTGAAATTTTTTGAGAGTTAAGTTATTTTTGTCCTTGGGATATCGGTGTATTTGCCACAGAGGACGTAGATCGGTGTTATTTTGTCGCCAGTTGCTTTAGTTCTTGAGAGAGAGAGAGAGAGAGAGAGAGAGAGAGAGAGAGAGAGAGAGAGACAGACAGACAGACAGACAGACAGACAGACAGACAGACAGACAGAGACAGAGAGGGACAGAGAGAGGTGTGAACGTCTGCCCCGCGCACTGCACACAGAGCACGCTATACAATCTACAGTGACGTAGAGCTGGCCGTCAGAACACACAGTCCAGGGTGGCAGGGCAACGACTCCACAGGTGGACGACAGGAATGGACCAGGCTGCGCTCTGTCAACACCTTCCCCTGCAGAGAGCTGCTCGGTTCCATGAGAAAAAAAAAATCATTATGTCAAAAAGAACACACAGCACATAGATATACTATATATGTCCATGAGTCTCAGACCTGTTGTCGTCGATAGCTTAGAACCAATCCGAAACTGGGTCTTTTCGCTTTATAATCCTCTTGATAAAGTAATGAACAGGGGGGAAAAAAGTGTTGAATTTGTTTTAAGTTTGACTACTTTGTTTTCGTGACATGCTTACTTAGACGCTCCAGAGTGGTGTGACATAGGAGGCAGTGTAGTCTAGGCTCTACTTTGCTCGTCCTCTTTACTGTTTTGGTTAGTTCGGAACAAAGTTTGTGTTCACTTCAAACACTTTGCCGCCGCCGAGGTTACGGTGGGTTTTTATCTTGAAGGATTTTCATCTTTGAATGTGTTTTCTAGTCATCTGAATTAACTGCCTTCAGCGTTGATCATGTTGGTCTGACTGATGATCTTACTTTTTGAAGAGAAAAATAATCCACCAAACAAATAAAGAGACAAACAAATTACAAGACAAAACGCGACGCGTTTCGACCTCTTAGGTCTTCTTCAGGCAAGATAAACAACATTCAGGTCAATGAAAACGAAGAACGAGCAATCACTTATTTTCTCAAACTGGGCGCAGGATCGACGTTGCAACGCCTGCAGCCACCTCACCTTTAAAGTGATGACGCTTGCAGCTGTATTTCACGCAGCTGTGGTTACATGTGATTCCTTCGCGGAGATGCAGCATTTCAACCATGCCGAATCAATAAAGTGTAGCCGATGTGTGTATCAAGAAACAGTATGTGCAGAAGCGAAGTAGCGTCACAGGTCCAAGAATAGGTGTTTACTCCGGTCTTTAGAACTGGTAGTAATCTTCAGGAAAAACCGCGATCTAAAGGAAATCGCCCTTTATTCCAGTAATCTTCCTTGGGATCACTATCGTGAAACATGGAAAACAGCAGTTGTCATTGCCAAGCCTAAGGATCACAGCGTCTTGTTTGTTTATTTGTGTTACAGTTTTTTGTTGTTGTTTTTTTCAATATGGTCCTGCATTTTTCTTTCCTTGAAAATGTACGTGTTTTGAAACTAGGGTCATTTGATCTTTTGCTTGCTGATCTAAACTGAAGTACATTTTAGGTAAAACACCATTATACTGTTTTGGGTTGGTCGGGTTTATTTTTCATTATTTATTTTATTTGTTTATTTAGGATTTTATTTGCGCAGCATCTCGATCTCTGGCAAACAGAAACACTTCATCAGCGTCCTGCAGGCCACGACTGATTTAGGAGGGGAAACGATAATGGCAATGGCTTTTTCGTGCACATTTACATGAAGATGAGAACTCTAAATTCATTTCTGAGACCAGCTTTTAGACCCCGTTGCTGATGACTTCACAACCCCAATCAGACAGCGTGTATAATTAGAGGACAAAAGGTTGAATTTAGCCCCAATCGCTTGCGCCCAAGCAACCGTTTATTACTTGGAATTATTTCCTTTAGGTGCCTCTGCTTCTTTCCCATCTACAATGCTCATATATTGTTTCCTCTTGGCTGGCATTACCGGCCTTTAATTGGCATGCGCATGCTTGATCTTTCTTTCCGTTTTAGAGGATGACTGATAAGAAAGGAAGCTTTGAAAAAAAAATGCCCATCCAATCGTTCCCCGCGCATTGTGAAGAGAAAAAAAAGAAACAAAAACAAAACTATCAGGGCAGCTCTAATATCTCTGGCTTTTTTCCACTGCCGCTCTGTGAATGATTAGAGTGAGAGGGGGGGGGGAGAAAGAGAGACGGAGAGAGAAGAGAGGGGGGGGGGAGAGAGAGGAGAGAGAGAGAGAGAGGGAGAGAGAGACAGGAGACGGAGAGAGAGAGAGAGACGGAGAGAGAGAGAGAGAGAGAGAGAGAGAAGAGAGAGAGAGAGAAGAGCGGCTTTTTGGGGTGATTGATACAACGAGGGCAAAGGTAATCCACTATTTTGTTTTTATTCAAGCTGTAGATACCTCCGCAGGACGCAGTAGGTCCGTTCCATTCCATTTTCCTCCCGCCCATTCTGCTGACGAGTCCACAGCGGGGACCACAGTCATTTTGAATCCTTCATGAAATGTTGTCCTTGCCTGTAGCTGGTGCAGCTTATCGCTTGCCTGTAGCAGGTACATCTTATAGTTTGCCTGTAGCAGGTACAGCTTATCGCTTGCCTGTAGCGGGTACAGCTTATCGCTTGCCTGTAGCGGGTACAGCTTATCGCTTGCCTGTAGCAGGTACATCTTATCGCTTGCCTGTAGCAGGTACAGCTCATCGCTTGCCTGTAGCAGGTACAGCTTATCGCTTGCCTGTAGCAGGTACAGCTTATCGCTTGCCTGTAGCAGGTACAGCTTATCGCTTGCCTGTAGCAGGTACAGCTTATCGCTTGCCTGTAGCTGGTACAGCTTATCGCTTGCCTGTAGCTGGTACAGCTTATCGCTTGCCTGTAGCAGGTACAGCTTATCGCTTGCCTGTAGCAGGTACAGCTTATCGCTTGCCTGTAGCAGGTACAGCTTTTGGCTTGCCTATAGCTGGTGCAGTTTATCGCTTGCCCGTAGCTGGTACAGCTTATCGCTTGCCTGTAGCAGGTACAGCTTATCGCTTGCCTGTAGCAGGTACAGCTTATCGCTTGCCTGTAGCTGGTACAGCTTATCGCTTGCCTGTAGCTGGTACAGCTTATCGCTTGCCTGTAGCAGGTACAGCTTATCGCTTGCCTGTAGCAGGTACAGCTTTTGGCTTGCCTATAGCTGGTGCAGTTTATCGCTTGCCCGTAGCTGGTACAGCTTATTGCTTGCCTGTAGCAGGTACAGCTTATCGCTTGCCTGTAGCAGGTACAGCTTATCGCTTGCCTGTAGCGGGTACAGCTTATCGCTTGCCTGTAGCAGGTACAGCTTATCGCTTGCCTGTAGCGGGTACAGCTCATCGCTTGCCTGTAGCAGGTACAGCTTATCGCTTGCCTGTAGCGGGTACAGCTTATCGCTTGCCTGTAGCAGGTACAGCTTATCGCTTGCCTGTAGCAGGTACAGCTTATCGCTTGCCTGTAGCGGGTACAGCTTATCGCTTGCCTGTAGCGGGTACAGCTCATCGCTTGCCTGTAGCAGGTACAGCTCATCGCTTGCCTGTAGCAGGTACAGCTCATCGCTTGCCTGTAGCAGGTACAGCTCATCGCTTGCCTGTAGCAGATACAGCTTATCGCTTGCCTGTAGCAGGTACATCTTATCGCTTGCCTGTAGCGGGTACAGCTTATCGCTTGCCTGTAGCGGGTACAGCTTACCGCTTGCCTGTAGCAGGTACAATCTTTTGCTTTCTTATAGCAGCTACATTGTTTTGCCTTCTTATAGCAGGTACATGTTTTGCCTTCTTACAGCAGGTACAGTTTTTTGCCTTCTTACAGCTGGTACAGATTTTTTTTTACCTTCTTTTAGCAGATACAATTTTTGCCTTCTTACAGCAGGTACAGTTTTTTTGTTTACTTACAGCAGGTACAATTTTTTGTTTACTTACAGCGGGTATGATTTTTTTTTGACATCTTATAGCAGGTACAGATTTTTGCTTGTGAACTTCAAAGCCTTGTCTTGAAATTAAGCTCATGTTGGTTTGGGCCAATACATGGTCAATGTGCCTAAGATCCTGTAGTATATACCATACATGGCGTAGCATTGTCAAGTCATTTTTCCTGTAGTGTATACTATGCATGGCACAGTGTTGTCGAATAATTTTTTTCCCTGCGGTGTATACTATATATGGCATAGTGTTGTCAAGCCATTTCTTTCATGTAGTGTATACTATGCATGGCATAATGTTCTACAGTCTTTTTTGTTTCAAACATGAGTATCTTGGCACTAAGCGAAATGGTCTGTCTCAAAATACAGTAGGATTGCTTGCATCATAAATTTGACTTCGACAATTTGATAACACAAAATGCATGCAAACACTCGCGACCAACCCATACAGATTTCCATACATCTGTGAGCAGTCTCACACAGCGAACTACTACACGCCAAGGTGTTGAAAACCACAGCCGACTGTAACCTCCACATCGTACGAACAGAACAACCCAAGCCCGTACACCTGTAAACACTTGCAACCAACGACCCCATAGTCACTTTTAAAGAGAAAGGACAAAGTAAGCTTAAGCCTTTGTTTGATTTGTCCATGGCAACGAATCAGTGTTAAAACTGATCCAAAATGAAAAACACAGAAAAAAAGAGAAAGGCTAAAAAAAAGAAAAAAGAGAAAAAATATGAAAAGCAGAGAAAAAGGGAAGAAAACAGAAAAAAGAAAGAAAAAGAAAAGAAAAGAAAAAGAAAAACGAAGAAAAGGCAAGAGAAGGGATCTCCGTGCTCTTGCATGCCGTTGAGGCCAAAAAGGCGAGAAAAGAGTAGCCTGCCAGTATTTGCAACACAGTTTGGTAGGCAGAGAGTGGTATGTCTTGAGCAGGAACACACGTACATGCATGCATGCACACATTGCATATATGCATGCATATAAACACACACACACACACACACACACACACACACACACACACACACACACACCCACAATACAGACAGACAGACAGACCGACAGACAGACAATCAACGACAGTACGGGTATGTATTTGGTAAATTAATGTATACCACGTCATTTATATTTGATTAGGTTTCATTGTAATCTGCCATATTTATTTGTTTAGAATTGGTGTAAGGATAAATTGATGGATACTTCTGTGGAGGTGGTTCACCATGTTGAAAACTCAAGCCATTGCAGGGGCCATAAACACGACTGGTGTTGCTTGTCAGCGCTCAGAGTGCTCTGCTCTTGAGCAGTGCTGATTTATGTGATGATTGCCCTATGGCAGTAGGTGGTAGGGGCTGGGATGGAGATGGGGGCGGGGAGAGGGGGTCGGTGACGGACGTTTGAACATCTCCATGGCATTCTGCCCATGGCCACGTTCAACGCGGTGGAGATATTGCAAACCAGTGTTGCCATCCTTGACGATTTAGTGACAATAGCACGGTGGAACGAAGGCACCAGCTGTTGATGTGGATACAGTGACAATCTTCTTTTTAATGACACAGAACAGAGCCCCGTTTCACTTCCATGTGTTTTGCATGCAAACAGACGCGTGTCTGTTTCTTTGTTTTTGCTACACGCAGGTTTGAATCCTGGTGCGCTAGGTTGTATGGTCTCAGCTGGTACCTGCTCCTCCATGCTTTCGATCTTGCACTCAGAAGTTGCTGTACTCATGATGGATTTACAACCGTTGGTCAAAGGAAGGAACATGATGCAATTGACAATACTATGAATCTTGACATGCGAAGCTACCGTCGTCTGTGACACATGTTGTTATTCTCCGTTTCTTTCATTCTGTTTTAATCAATATCCCATGTCAGACTCTGGTCTGAGCATTTAATCAGTTTCTTCGGCTGGAAATCGCTTAATCTTCTATAAAAGAGCATGGACGTACATAAGACCGCTTTGATTATTTTCATCCCTTAGTTAATAGCTTCAGAAGCAAAAAGGCTTAGTCATAAGATTTCTCCTCGGGTTCCGTATACCCTTGTTTCACTTGCATTGTACTAAAGATGCTGCTTTAACCGCAATTATGAAAAGGTGTTATGTCAGTAAGCTTGAGGACACTAAAGAGTTATTTATTGATAATGTCTTTCTGTATTTGTTTTTTCCCCATGCCCAAATCTTGTTCTCTACTAGGCGGAAAGTGGTCTGTGAGACTGGCATATCCGTATATCAATATATCGATTAACGAGTAGGAGCCAGGAAATTGTTCCAAGCAACATCGGTCTGCAGCTCGTTTTGACAGAAATAGACGTTCCCATCCTCTTGCCCTAATTGGCCTTTCTGATCTGTGCGGTCATTCACTGACCAGTCAGCGTGTCGGCCTGGGGAGGAAGAGGCAATTTACACCCGGCACGTGCCCGCAGAGGGGACAGAAATAACATTGATTGGATTTCTTTACGTGCCTTTCATGTCTCCGTGTCTGCGACTGTTGGTCGGTTTGTTTTTCTTATCATTGTCTCTCCTCGCCCTCCGTGAAGGTCTCACCGACAGGCTACGTCCTTTCTCCCAGTGTGGAGGGTCACGTGGTCTGTCTCCATGGAGACAGAAATAGACTTTGTTGATCTGCTGACCTGAAAGTTGAAAATGGTTGTGGAGTTTCCTTGGTGAGTCCGCTAGATGTGGTGTGAGGTGGGCTGTCCTTGATGAGTCAGCTAGATGTAGTGTAAGGTATGGGTGGATACGTCGGGGGGGGGGGGGGGGGATGCCCATTGAAGTGATGAATGGATGGTGAGGTCAGAGAGAGTGTCCACTGAGGTGAAGGAGGGAGAGATCCGGAGGAATGACAATTGTAGAGATGATGGGGAGTTCCTATTCAAGTGATGGACTGAGAGATCAGGAAGAATTCCCGTTGAAGAGATGGATGGAGAGGTCAGGAGGAATATCCATTAACGTAATGGATAGAGAAGTCAGAAGAAATGCCTACTGAATAATGGATAAAGATGTCTGGAGGAAGCCTATTGAAGTAATAGGATAGAGAGGACAGGAGAGTGCCTATTGAAGTGATGGATGGTGAGGTCAGGAGGAATGCCTATTGAAGTGATGGATGGTGAGGTCAGAGGAGTGCCATTGAAGTGATGATGGTGAGTCGGGAGGAATGCCCATTGAAGTGATGGATGGTGAGGTCAGGAGGAATGCCATTGAAGTGATGGATAGTGAGGTCAGGAGGAATGCCCATTGAAGTGATGGATAGTGAGGTCAGGAGGAATGCCATTGAAGGATGGATAGTGAGGTCAGGGGGAATGCCTATTGAAGTGATGGATGGTGAGGTCAGGAGGAATGCCCATTGAAGTGATGGATGGTGAGGTCAGGAGGAATGCCTATTGAAGTGATGGATGGTGATGTCAGGAGGAATGCCCATTGAAGTGATGGATGGTGAGGTCAGGAGGAGTGCCTATTGAAGTGATGGATGGTGAGGTCAGGAGGAATGCCCATTGAAGTGATGGATGGTGAGGTCAGGAGGTGTGCCTATTGAAGTGATGGATAGTGATGTCAGGAGAAATGCCCATTGAAGTGATGGATGGTGAGGTCAGGAGGAATGCCCATTGAAGTGATGGATAGTGAGGTCAGGAGGAATGCCATTGAAGTGATGGATGGTGAGGTCAGAGGAATGCCTATTGAAGTGATGGATAGTGAGGTCAGGAGGAATGCCCATTGAAGTGATGGATGGTGAGGTCAGATGGAATGCCTATTGAAGTGATGATGGTGATGTCAGGAGAATGCCCATTGAAGTGATGGATGGTGAGGTCAGGAGGAGTGCCTATTGAAGTGATGGATGGTGATGTCAGGAGAAATGCCCATTGAAGTGATGGATGGTGAGGTCAGGAGGAGTGCCTATTGAAGTGATGGATAGTGAGGTCAGGAGGATGCCCATTGAAGTGATGGATGGTGAGGTCAGATGGAATGCCTATTGAAGTGATGGATAGTGAGGTCAGGAGGAATGCCTATTGAAGTGATGGATGGTGAGGTCAGATGGAATGCCCATTGAAGTGATGGATGGTGAGGTCAGGAGGAATGCCCAGTGAAGTGATGGATGGTGAGGTCAGATGGAATGTCCATTGAAGTGAAGGATTGAGTGATCAAGAATAATGCCCATTAAAATGATAAGTGGGGAGATTAGAAGATAGTAATGGATTGTAAGGCAAGGAGGAATGCCAATTTGAGTGAGGGATGGAAAGGTCAGGAGAAATACCAATTTCAATGATGGGAAGATCAGATGAATGCCCACTTAAATAATATAAGACAAGACAAAGAATCTATTGTCAAAGGAGCCACTTAGCTGGCTAGTAAAAATGGTACATTTTATGGCACTTCATTCAAATAATAGTACGCGCTCACACACACACACACACACGCACGCACGCACGCACGCACGCACGCACGCACGCACGCACCGCACGCACGCACCACACCACACACACACACACACACACACACACACACACACACACACACACACACACACACACATGCGTACGCGCGCGCACGTAAAATCCATAGAGTAACACTGTCCGTAAAGTACCACAATTCAGAAAGCATTTCTAATTGTTTCAAGAAATTCGACTCCTGAAGAAACTGACTTGTTTTTAGGTTAAACAATGAATGGGATTATTATATTTGGGCATTTGTAGAAGTATTTTGTCACAAATTTGATTTTGCGTTCACGGAAGAACAGCCATTTAAATACGTAATGAAACTCAAGTCCGAGTTCTCCTGCGATGAATTTTCGACATGATCTTTCATTATGTGGTAAACCATGTAATCTGTCTTGGGCCATCGGTAGCATAAAGATCTAAAACGTATAAACGAGAAAGTAGGATTTTCAGGCAGTATTTCAAGATATTCTTCAAACAATTGTTCCCTTAAAAACAGTCTTTAGATATAAAAAAGACATCCGTAAAATCCAAATGCGCGAAAGCTTTATTGGACATATGGTTTTCTATGGTCTTGTTTATTTTAGCTTTGAAGTATTTTTCAGAGATGGGGAAACTGAATTGGTCTTACTACATGCCACAAAGTCCAAGTCCATGTAATGTTGCATTTATGGCAGAATAAAACGGAGTATAATACTTGTCTCTTTTATGTATAACTCGTACAGAAATACATACATTATATTTGAGAACTTCGATCTACAAACAATGTTGACAAGTTTGAAAAAAACGCGTTATCATATTAGTCGTTGCCTGAATTTCTAAAGAAAACCAACCAGTTTCATGGTACACCATACACGAAGGCGTGCTTTTGTTCAGTTTCAATCAGATGTGTAAAATCGAGGCTGTGGTTTTATTTCTGCTAATTTACTTATTGTTGATACTAAACCTCACAACCAGGTAACAGTATGGAAACAATTATTATATCAAACAGTCACAGATTGATATTAACATTGGCGACATCAGTTTGTTTTACTTTTTCAGAAGGGGCCAATCATGCCCCTTGAAGCTCGATCATACAATTGCTTCTGTGCAGCCTGGAACTTCTTAGTGTAGTTAAAGTGTATGCGCAAATCTTGGAAGCCAAATGCGCCCCGATATCTAGTCCTGTATATTGCAAAGGTGGAATATTTTGGATCTTCCGTTTTGTGAACACAAGTACTTTAGTTTTAGAAGCATTAAGCTGTAAACTCCAGTTCTCAGAGCACTCTGACATGGCGTTTAACACTCGCTGCAGATCATTTGCTGATTTAGAACACACAGCTGTATCATCATCATATAACAAAATGAACACTTTAGGTCTTCAGCTTAATTCCACCTAATATCTCTTGTCTCTATCTCTAATGTGATGAAACCGGAAGAGCTGGTAACGATGCATTACAGCAGAGTATTAAAAATATGTAGCATAAAGCAAAGGTGATACATTTTCACCCTGTGTGACTCCTAGACGACTTTATAAAAAGTAGACCATTGATTCCTTACCTTGAACCATGACCATGCTTTCTGATACATGTCCTATATAACATTAAGCACCCACCCGTCGGTATCAGAATTTAAAGATTTGTTTCCTCAAGAAAGTCCTGCAAACACTATTAAATGCTTTTTCACGATCAACAAACTGAAATATACAATTTTTTTTCTTTCACAGAAAATAGTCAATAATGCGATGTGTTGTGAAAATATGGTTTAAGGTTAGGTGTTTTGACTGAAATCCTGCTTGTTCAAAACCAATAGTGTCATTTGTGTCAAAGAATTTGAAAAGCGTGTTGTTTGTACTACTTGTGAATAGTTTATCAAAGCAAGTGAGAAGAATTTTGCATTTATGATTATTCGGATCATGTTGACTGCCATTCTGCTTAAATACTGTTTCATTTCATTCCTATTGGCTATTCTATTGGAGTTTTTCATTTAAGAAATCAAATTTTTAAAAAATAATGAATAATTTTAACATTTTCCCACGCGGTAATTTAATATATCCGTTTATAATTTAGTCATAACCAAATGCCTCGCCAGGTTTTAGATTTTGTGTTGCCCGATTGACATCAACATCTGTAAATGGTCCGTTCAGCACTGAGTTCTCATCAGTGTTAAACCTGTCATTTGTAAAGAATCCTTTGTCTCTTTCATGAACACTATTCACATTTTCCAAATGTTCGAGAAATGTCTCAGACAATATATTTTCTCTGTTTCTGTCTTTTCAGTTTTTAAACCATTTGTAGTTTTCCTGTATACTTTTGTGTCTTAACGCTTCGGCTCTCGAAGTTTTTCTCTGAGTTGATAATTTTTTGTACACTTTACTGGCTCTGGATTTTACTGTTTTAATCTTTTTTTTTAATGTATCGAATATGTGCTCTTAGCCTCGAACAAACGTTCACGTTTGTGGTTTTTTGTTGTTTTTTTTTGTTTGTTTTTTTGCCTTTCACAGTAAACCAAGGGCATTGATTATTTGCTTTGTTTTATAACTTTTTTCCTCTTTTCTCGTTCTTCTTGACATATTATTGACTGCGACGCATGTTTTAATAATGTCACCATTTCATCTACAGCCCCATCTATTTCATCCAAAGAGGCTGTCATGCTGACAGAAGTAGTTCATCCAACTCTCTGTTAACTTTACTGATTTCCATTTCATCCAGAGCTGGCACATAATGAATCTAACTTTACTGATTTCCATTTCATCTAGAGATGACACATAATCAATACCTCGAGTCGGCTGCATTTTGGTCTTCCTTCCAGGAACGTGTGAAAAATGTGGTGTTTGACACTGGTGTACTAAAAATCCTCCATGCTCCAAAAAATCTTACTTTTGACAATATCCTCCAACACCGATAAAGTGGGGCAGATAGATGAAAAGTTCAGAAGACATGCCTACTGATGTGATGGATGGAGAAACTAGGAGAAACGGCCCGAGGAAATGAAAAATGAAGAGTGTTGGAATGCCGTCTGAACCGAGATGGAGTGATCAGTAGGAATGTTCTCAGAAATTATCGATTTTATGAAGCGGACAGGTAGATGGCTTTTCTTAAACTACTAGACTTGATGCAATAGGTCTCATCAGATTAACCGTATGTGCATAATTTCCTCTGCCCTCTACTCTTTGTAACACGTCAGCGACTGAGTCACCTTTACATGTCATCATAATGATGATAATATGTAGGTAAGTGATGTTGCTTATAGCCCATCCGACCGCAAAACGCCATATCAGGGCTGTCACCGCGTTGACGTCATCGCCAGTCGTTAAAAACCATTCACACATCCCTTTAAAGTACACCTTCTAAAAACACACCGGAAACTTCGTTAAAAATCTTTCTTCCGTAAAATCTTAGATCAGATGAAAAATGTTAATCTCTTACATAAATTCAAAGATGATGACGACGATGATGGTGCAATAGTAATAATAATAATAATAATGATAATAATAATGATGATGATGATGATAATGATTGTCAAGTGTGAGTACACCTGACAGGAGGGGTTCTTATACAAGTAATGTACAGTGGCAGAAACGGAGCGATCACTCAATCCCTCACACCACCAGACCACAAGAGGAAGAAGTTTCGACAATACTTTTATTCACATTACAATCATTCACTCGCACTAGCACTCCAGATGGGGTATGGATCCTAACAAAGAAGAGAAAAAATAGTCGAGAGGAAAAACAAAAAAAAGGCATAGAAGAGAAAGGCACTATTCAGAACTAGCTGACCTAGGGGACAAAGTAAACTGAATAGACCACAAAAAAAAACTCCCAAATATCCCGGAATCCCGCTACTGTCCCAACCTAACCCGCTAACCCGCTACAAGGACATTCAGCAGAATGACAGAAGAAAGACAGTTATAGAAACAATGCTACATACAACAGGACCTACACAGCAAGAGTTAAACAAATTAAAAAAAAAAAAAAAACGAATCAGTGACAGGCTTTAAACCCACGCACACGCACGCCAGACCCACGTCCACACTACACAAGATGGAAAACTCAACTCGAGTCCATGAGCCGAGGAGGTTCGCAGAGGGAGGTGGATCCCGTAGAGGGGTGACGTTCGTAGTGGGCTGGTCTTCCAGTCCTAGGTGTGGCAGATGTCTCAGTGAAGGAGACAAGGTTCACCACCACCAGTCCGCAGGTCTGAATAACGACTGGTGCCTGGGCGAAGGATGACTGCAGGGTCCGTAGATGCTGGCCGCCCAGCCAGCCCAAGACCGGAGCTGCAGCTGAAGGAAAAGGGCGAAAAATCCCGCCCTACGGCGGAGATCAGTCTCCAGATGAGAAGTCATCACCCTATAGTCCTTGTTGCAGTCAGTGTGTGGCAACATAGTGGGTCCGGCAGTGCGTCACAGTATGAAGGGTCACAATACCGTAGATAATGTCAATGTCTTTGTCACTACAAAAAGGGGCAAATGAATTAGAATAACCTCTGTCCCCTTTTCCTTTCCTTTTGACCTCTACTAAGGATAATTTCCTTAGTCAACAAAAGCTCCAATCAAAACAAAACAATTAGAATTCATCCACACATCTGTCACACAAACATATAAGACAAGGACACAACGAGAACGGAACCACATGTGGGGCGATACGGCAGGAATTCCACACTCCGCGGTCTAAATGTTTAACCGTTCGCACGCTCATGCGTTCCACGATCCGTCTCGTGTCCGTGAAGCAACAAGGAAAAATGAAACTAACATTTCTGATATCCTTCCGGCCAAAATCACGTATTGAGCGAAAGACAATATTTATCACATAATTCCAGTCTGACACCTTTGGAAAAGAGGGGAGATAAGCATTGACTCAACCTGTATAACCAGAAAAAAAAACACAGCTTCCATTGACCGAAATGAAGGGATATTATATAGTAAGACTTTCAACTTAGTCCAAGCGACAGAGTCCTAGCCGCTAAGGACCGAAAACGCAATTAAAGATAATGCGTCTCTACAATTCTACAACAAGATGCATATCTCTATGCCAGTTCCATACCTGCTTCCCCTCTTTGGGCAGTTACGCATGGAAAAGGTGTGCCCGAGCCAACAGCACATGAAGGGAAAAGAAAAACCTCTCAACTGCTGAAAGGTTAGAAAACCCAAATAAAACAAAACACTGTCCAAAACAGAACATATAGTTACCAAAATGGCGGGTGGGCGAGGTGAGAAACGGTTCGCTCCCCAGTCCAGCGAAGGGTGGAAGCCGAAACCGTGCCGGTCCACACCGAAGGGGACTCCAGGTCAGGGACGACCCAAGGTGATTCTTCTAGCTGGCAGGGATAGGGATCCCAGAGGTGTCCAGTGGAATACTTTCCGACCCACTGAAGGGTGAAAGACTCTTCCACACAACCCACACCGAAGTGGATAAAGAAAAGTGGGCCCAGCTAGCAGAGATGGAGATCTCTCCGACTCGACGGTCCGTAAACGAGTGCCACACCACTAGCCTAACCACGATGGCAACAGGCAAAACGCTCACCTGTGGCACCCGACATCAGCTGATGGACCACGTGGAAAGCGATAAAAGCACAGAAAAAGAAGGCTTTAAAAGAAAAAATGAAGAGAAGTATTGGAGGATGGGAGCGAAATGCGCGGACGTAGCGCACCCGGGATGACAAAAATAGCACACTGGTCAACACCCGGCCAGTGTAGTAAAGAAGTCACTGGTGACACTCCAATTTATACTGGGTTTGAAAAGAAATGACTTATCTTATCAACTAAAAGTATGTACGTCCGTGACAACGATGATGATTATAATATATTAATAAGAAGAAGAACATGATAATGATGATGGTGATAATGATGATGATGATGAAGAGTACTTTCATAGCGCCTGTCCTTGCTTAGAGACCCATCTCCTAGCGCTTGAAAGTCCACGCTCTCGTTTACACAACGGGCTGCCTGTATATACTGCACCATATACGGGCTGCCTATCTGTATATACAACACCATATAACACAAACCGTATATATATATAAGATGCGGTTTGTGTTATATGGTGCATTGTTCAACTCGCCGTCCCATGTAAGGCAACGAACAGGCGCTCTGCTCCGTGGTTCATCAAATCTTTTACTTGTCCTTCTGTGCACTGGTGTGACCGCAACAAAGAAATGGTCTGATATGCTGAACCTTTTATCACATTTACTTTTAAGCATAAAGAAAACAAATAAAAGACAGAAAACGGTTTTATTTAGAGATGAAGTGATCCGCGACTCTCTTTCACCATCCTGCCCAGTACTTTTCGCCAACTGACGGACTCAAAAGACAGGTGCGTGTCCTACGAGCGGATGCGGTGTTTATACATCAGAAGTATCTCTGTGAAGAAGTCAAGATTTGTTTAGTATTTATCAGCCTTTCCAGACAACCAGAAACACTTAGCCCACTGTTCATTCCAGACAGGAAGAGATGACAGTTGAGCAGTCACAGCAGTCACATCTTCCTGTAAACTTGAAGTGACGAAAATGCTCTCGTTCGTTTAACAATTTAACGCTACACAAACTGCAGTTGATTAACATGCGCCTTTTGGGGCAGCTGTATACCAGTTTGCCATGTTGTGTGCATGTGAAGAACGATGACTGAGTTTCTTTCACGCAGTGCTTGCACACATGAATACAATCTCAGTTTGTTTGTTTTCTTTAGAGACTGGGGATCTTCCCAAGCTCAGTATCCTGTGGCTGTGAAATGGAATTGTTAAGAATCGAGGGAAGGAATACATTTTGGTGATTCTTGTGCGTTCGTTGTAGCACGACCTTTAAGACAAGGCATTATATGGCATATGTATGTATATACGTCTGTATGTATGTAGTAGGTTATAAAGGTTATTCTCTCTCTCTCTCTCTCTCTCTCTCTCTCTCTCTCTCTATATATATATATATATATATATATATATATATATAATGCTGAACAATTAAGTAGTGGGGGAAAACATATAATATATATATATATATATATATATATATGTATATATATATTACATAGGTATAGAGCGATTTTTTCACATTTCAGTCACTTGTTAAGTCGGTTCTGATCGAATGCCTTCGTTGGGATTTTTTAAAAAGGCAGATTTCAGAATATATTGTCATCAGCAGCCAGAAAAAAAAAAAAAAAAAAAAAAAAACGAAATAAAACTGACTGCCGAACAATGACGATCATATTCGGTCTCTGCTCAACATTAAAGATGCGCATGAAATTTGAGTGCTTGAAGTAATTAACGATCTTGTGATACCACTGACGTCATTTCTCTCTCTCTCTCTCTCTCTCTCTCTCTCTCTCTCTGTGTCTGCCTCTCTCTTCTCCTCTCTCTCTCTCTCTCTCTCTCTCTCTCTCTCTCTCTGTTCACTAGGTATGGGAAACATATCAAAGTTGAAGTTGTTAGTGTGGACCGACGCTCTGTGTTGAATAGAATCAAGCAGACTCCGTGCCACACAGACATCCACATTTCCCCTGCCGTCAAACCGTGGGACGTTCACGGGTCGAGTAATTTCTCCCGGCATCCATTTGTTGCATCATCCTAAGCGATGAACTTCGAGGATGAACGCGTCTGGTGTTCTGACGTTCCGTTCAGAAATGGAAGCTCCGCACACAAGGAACGACAGTTTGCTTGTGAGATCAAGTGTGATTCCTTGTTCCTTTTTTTTCTAGGCATGTGGGATCTGTAAACAAAGTGCTAAACGATGGAACGGCACTGGACTGGGAAGCATCTACACAGTTATAAAGTGTGTCATTTCTGTCAAGAGACTGAGGGACAGAACAAAACAGATTTAGCGTACAGAAAGTCGTTTTCCGATCATTTCTGTACGATGAATTCTTTTCCTTCATCGAACACGAAGGGGTCAGGGCATTTTACACTTAATCACCAATTTGTGACAGCTAATTACGAGCGGTCGCATCTCTGGATGCTCTTTTCGACTCGGATAAAAACCCAGGCTGTCTTGGAGGAAGTGACCTGTCTGACCTCTCCCGACACGACGTCACAGATCTAAAATGGCGGCGTGCCGTTTTGCGACACACAGTGATCGTGAGGCCGCGTTAGTCGCGGGCAGAGGGATCATCAATAACTTTGGACAGTTTTTATTTAGCATGTCTGATGTTTTCCCCTTCTGTAAACGCCTTTGATATATGTAACTGCGCTCGTTCAGCTGGAATGGGGGTCTTCATGCTGACGTTGCTCTCCGGCAGACTGATGGGGATGGAGCTTAGGATGTATGTTTAGTCTCAGCTGTCTCGTGACAAAACCTATAAGGAGAGACGGTGCGATGTGTCTGGACTTCTCCTTGGCGAGGGGGGGGGGGGGGGGGGGGGGTTGGCAAGTGGGACTTAAGGAGAGGGGGTAGCCATTGCTTGTCGCTATGACGGATGGTGAGGAAGAATAATGAACTCACCATTTTGAAACAAAACAATAGTTGATAGCCCTTGTTTGTGATGAAGACACTTTACTCTTCCCACTCCTCCGCCCTCCGTCAAGACACTGATCGTCAGTAAATGGGAATCTTTCGATCAGACACATTTTTCTGCTCTTGAATGGTCATGTAAACTGGGCTCTGCTGACGTCTAGAGTGTTTTAATGCTGGTTGGTAATCAGAGAGATGAAGGAGGAAATGTGGGTCAGTGGCGAGACAGCTGTGTCTCCTGCCCTCTTTACCTTGCCACCTCCGCCTTTGGAAGGTATGTTTTTACCTTGTCTGCTGACTAGTCTGTCTGTTTGCAAGAACGCACTGAAGCAAGCGAACGCTTTCAGCGACACCTTTTTGGGTCTCTTCTTCTGTGTCACTCTAGCGGCATTACACCCACACCCCTCATTCCGGCTTCTCGTCCACAGTCGCACCCTCGCTGGTCCCATCGCGGCCCCTGCATCGCTAATCCACAGGGAGAGTCAGTGTCAAATCGTCATGAGGCAACCCACTTGAGGAGACTCGGCATTGCTGCTGAGTCAGTTTGGTGGCGTTCAACGGTATACCTGTTATGATCCAACATATGCAGGACGCCACCTACTAAGACCTCATCTGACGACAATAACAGGTTAGCCGCGGAGCCAGCGAGAGTGAGTGCCCTCCCCCCCCCCCCCCCCCCCCCCCCCCCCCGCCCACACACACACACACACTCCCCGCCTCCCTTCTGGAGGGCGGCACCACGTTCGTTCAACGACAGACCCCATGAACTCACCGACACTGGCGACCTCGGCACGAACTCACTGAGGGCGTGAAGGTGGAGAAGAAGTCGACACTGGCGACCTTGACACGAACTCACTGAGGGCGTGAAGGTGGAGAAGAAGTCGACACTGGCGACCTTGACACGGACTCACTGAGGGCGTGAAGGTGGAGAAGAAGTCGAAGTTGAGGTCACCACAAGAGCAGGGCATGAAGAGCCACAGATTTCTGAGACTTCTACTGATGATGATTAGTGAGGACTGGGGTGGTGAAGATGATGTGGTTGAGTTCCGTTCTGGTCTGAGACTGTATGACAGGGCTGAATTCAGTGCTCACTTTCACAATATATCCAGGCATCAACTAGTCCTTGTCTGTCTCGGGACATGTAGAAGGAGCGTATGGAGAAGGGGGGGGGGGCAATATTAGTGACTGAAATGATGATTAGATATGATTCAATACTTTAAAGAGAACAAGTGGCTTTGTAGCATATATAGACTATGTGCCGCCTCCTCCCTCCCTGCGCCTCTTTCCTTTTCCACCCCGTTCCTTGCTAATTTCTCCCTGCCGTCTCAAGAAATCATTTTCCATGTGCGGAGTGGCGCAAACACAGTAGATCAACAGAGCCAACGTGTTTGTCGCACTGACTGGCACACTAAATGAGAAAGCCTTAAGATAATTTTACTTGTGAAACAGCTGTGTCTTTTGAATTCTATTGTTCATTAAGCGTTCTGTACCCCATATGACCGTTTGAGGCTATGAGATTTAGATGTACTCAATATGAGCAGGTCTGCATTTAGACGGTTGTTCACATCAGCAACATTGACGGGAGAGACATCGATCGACAGAGGAATTCAGTAGAACTGTAGTGAACAGTAAAACTGTAGTGAACAGTAGAACTGTAGTGAACAGTAGAACTGTAGTGAACAATAGGAGCAAACACGTAGGGCTTTCAGTGAGCTTTGTCATGTCCAATGAAAGTTACTGTCCTCTAAACATTTCCGTGAGTGTTATTAGATCTGTTAGCTATACATTCAAGGATGCTTAACAGCGTATAAATGAGTATTTGAAGAAATTAATTTGGGACGTGTTTGGGAGTTTGAAACTTTCCGGGACAAAGCACACTATATACTAAAACAAGCATTGTAAAAAAAATCGCTTGTTTCAGACTGGCGTAATTCACTTCAAAGTAGAAACAAATGTTTCGTATACAGGTACTTCATATCTGATTTTGGCAATGAACAATATATTGCGCAAAAATCTGGTGAAATGTTATTGCATTAATGGCGTTATCAAGTAGTCACAGATTTGAAATTAAAAAAAAATGATTACAAGAATGAAGAAAAATCAATGCATTGAACAATCAACATGAATGCAACTGATGAGTGTTTCCTTGGCGATGCAGATTACTCTGTAATACGGGAAAACGACGACTTGACATTCGCCCTGTTTCAATTTGCGTACTTTGCTTAAAATTCTGTATGTAGGTAGGTTAATATTGGTTAGGTAGGTGAAATGCGTAAAGGATATTAAAATATCTCATGTACAGTACAGTCCTCCAAACCCATTTCTTCACATTCATATATGCTACGGGCAAAGTGTAATTTATTGCATGTTCCTGGGGGTGTTATCTACACCTACGTATATGTATAGAGTATTCCGTTCGCAAATGTAGATATGTGGTATTGTATTCATTTGTTGTATTGTTTCTTGTATTCCGCCTCCATATTCCAGCAGTGTAAAGTGTAGACACTCTTTGTTCGTCGCTAGTTCCTCTTGAAGGATACATAGGTCCCGTCTCTCCGACTGTTTTCCGTGAGATGGCATCTTCCTTCTCTCAGCTCTCTTTTCGAAATGCCATCTTCGGTGAAGAGTGCACTTCCAGTCTTTTCTTTCCCTTCTAGGTAACAACAGATGATAGAAACTAAGTGAAGGAAAACAGTATGGTCAAGTACCCAAAGCATCATGCTAAGTGAATTTTATGAACTGACGTAAACTCCTTTGCTTGTTCTCCTAGCTTTGGTCAACGGGGACGTTGGTGATGGTAGAATAGTTCGTACTGAAGTGATGCACTAAGAATGGTGACCTTCTATTCAGGTCAGGCATTCAGTGTGAAAGGGAGATCACCCACTACCCAAAATGGCTGCAACAGCAGTCTAGCGACATAGGGATTCTGGACAGCGATGATGATGATGATGACGATGAAGAAACTGAATGATCGAGGAGGGGGGGAGGGGGGGGGGGAGAGTAACAAATCCTTCTGTCATAGAGAGGCTCAACATCTCTTTACAATGAATCTCTCTCGTGAGTAGAAGCTGGGCAAGACTTCTGTCACTTTAACGATATCCATGACTGCCAGCAAAGCATAGTATTGACCACATGTTAGTATATACTTGCTCTGTCTGAGTGATGTCTACGACTGTGTATTGTCACGGATAAATGACGAAGAGGACAGTACAGACGTATAGAGTTTGTACATCACCGATTACGTGTAGATGGTGAAAAGCTTAGCCATGAAACAAAATCCTCGTTCTCACTCGTTGTCTGCAACGCTTTGCCCTCCTCAACACAGTGCTCTGACTGACAGACAGCACAGATACAGGACAGGAAGAGGTCAACATCGGGACGCCAGGTCAACACCAGTGTGTCCTTTGGGTCACAGGGTGTTGTTATGATGCCATCGTTTCGTACTCACTGCTCCTCTCTTCGAGTCTTCATCCTCCGGCTCCAATCAGTCTCGGTCGGTCCGCTATCGATTGGCCAGGATGGGATGAAGTGTGAGGGATAGGAGTGGTCGCACTCTGCACTTCAGTGTCAGACAGGAAGAGGTAGCTGGGCTCCTACTGGCATTCATCTGTCCTGACCTGTCTGGTCGAGCTGCAAGATCTTACCAGGCAGACCGTCCGCGTGAAGAAACTAACGTTTGTCGTTTGGCACATTACAAAAGGAAGGAGGAACTACTTTTCAGCGAGTGTCTATCATTACGTGGCAGAAATACGTCTCGAGTTTTGCCTCCCTCTCTTCAGTCGGTCTCTCGCGCTTGGCAAGCTGCGAAGGGAAATGGATGGCTTCGGTTTTACTTGCAAAACGTTTCCCTTCTACAGAGAAATGTAAATACCTAGATTAAGCTTGGTTTTGTGACATCCCTGATATATAAGCAGGGAAACAGGAAAAAAATATAGATCTGCACTCTCCTCTATCGCACTGTTCATTGCTTATTGTATGCTGAATGGTATGTTTAATTCCAGACATCAGAACACATATCGTAAACATTCAGATACAATGTATATGTCAGCTGTTCTATAGAGGGTGCTATAATTACAATATGTTTGTTACAGGATCCAATTGGTAGTTCCTATGCATCGTGCTTGATTTAGATTTTATCATAAAGTTACAAAATAGAAGTCTAGAGAGGAATTTGTTTACATGGTTCCCACAAACACACACACACACACACACACACACACACACACACACACACACACACACACACACACACACACACACACACACACGCACACACACACACTCAACACATACACACACCCGCACCAGCACGCACACACGCGCGCGCGCACACACGCACGCACGCGCACATACGCACACACATATGCACATACAAAGAGACAGACAGACAAACAAATAGGCAAACAGAGAGAGAGAGAGAGAGAGAGAGAGAGAGAGTGTGTGTGTGTGTGTGTGTGTGTGTGTGTGTGTGTGTGTGTGAGTGTGTGTGTGTGTGTGGAGAGAGAGAGAGAGAGAGAGAGAGAGAGAGAGAGAGAGAGAGATCACATGACAGTAATGTGAATGCCGAAGGAAGACAAAAAAAACAACTGTTCCAGCCTCTTTCAAACTGTTCATTGACAATAAGAGTGACAGGTCATTGAGACACAGAGGTATGCACAGTTCGCTCTGTCCTTCACTCTCTGTCTATACTTTGGCAACTTCTAGACAGCAACATCGGTCAAAATGTTTGCTACCATTCACTGATCAGCATGTCTGATACGTGGCTTTTATCCATCCTAAATTTCACAGGACAGATGTGTGAGGTACGGTCAAAATGTAGTAAGGTTCTAGCTTAACTGCGATAACAAATACAGTCTCGTACTCTTTGTTTCCTTTCTCACTTCGGATGGTGGATGATGTGGATTTGGACTGGAAAGAATTGTGTCGATAGTTTGACATGCACCATGAACAGATGCATATTTAGGTATGTCAGCAAGCCGAGATATGTCCATCCTGCACCCGATCGATCCTTTTCGCCCCGGTCTCAACCTCAGACCACAAGAATCATGTGACCTGTCATAAATCACAACATCGATTTTACTGTAAAAGAAACGAGGTGGAAAGGTAATAGCAGTCATGCCTTCCTGATCTCGTTTGGACGAAGATCAGTAACTTTGCTCGTTTCAGAATCTGTCTTTTTGACGTTTTGTCCAGGGTTGTGCACACTTGATCGATCAGCATGTCCATTCTGAATAACATTGCTGCAGAATGCCCCCGTGACTTGCACACAGTGGAGACATAAATAACGCGGAAAGAGAATTTCATCCCGCTCTGTCTACGAGCCATGTCTTTTTTTCATAAGTTGTCTCAGCTGCCTTGAAGACGGAGCTTTGGACTTTTTCTTTTCATCTACATTATGGAGAAAGGGGTGATAGGGTGATATTGAGAAAGACATGTTTGGATTGATCGGTGTGTATATATCCGTAGGGTTAAGAGCGGTGTCTGGAACGGTTTTTATTGTAATTTTTTCTTCCACACATCAAAAGGGGCAAAAACATTAACTTCTTTAAAGTCTAAAACTCTTGGGCAGAGAAAAAAAAAGAGAGAACTTATATAGCGACTATCCCCGGCCAGAAACCAAGCTCTAAGCGCTTTACAATCCGCATTCTCGATTACACAACGGGCTGCCTATGTGGGTAGAGCCGACTGAAGAGCTGCCTGTTGGCGCTTCATCCAGTCGTCTCCCGTGTCATTCAGTCAATATCGTTCATTCAATTTAACAACTGTTTCATTTTCTCAGAGCCTGGTTAGTGAGTGATGGAGGGAGGCCTGGGAAAGTGGGGCGATGGAGAGAACGAGCTGATGAGTGGAATGATGGAGAGAGGAATGATGGTGAATGGGGTGACGGAGAGAATGGGCAGATGAGTGAAATGATGGAGAGAATGGGCTGATGAGTGGGATGATGGAGAGAGGAATGATGGTGAATGGGTGACGGGGAGAATGGGCAGATGAGTGAAATGATGGAGAGAATGGGCTGATGAGTGGGATGATGGAGAGAGGAATGATGGTGAGTGGGGTGATGGAGAGAATGGGCTGATGAGTGGGATGATGGAGAGAGAAATGATGATGAGTGGGGTGATGGAGAGAATGGGCTGATGAGTGGAATGATGGAGAGAGAAATGATGATGAGTGGGGTGATGGAGAGAATGGGCTGATGAGTGGAATGATGGAGAGAGAAATGATGGTGAGTGGGGTGATGGAGAGAATGGGCTGAGAGTGGAATGATGGAGGAGAGAAATGATGATGAGTGGGGTGATGGAGAGAATGGGCTGATGAGTGGGATGATGGGAGAGGAATGATGGTGAGTGGGGTGATGGAGAGAATGGGCTGATGAGTGGAATGATGGAGAGAGAAATGATGATGAGTGGGGTGATGGAGAGAATGGCTGATGAGTGGAATGATGGGAGAGAGAAATGATGGTGAGTGGGGTGATGGAGAGAATGGCTGATGAGTGGAATGATGGAGAGAGGAATGATGAGGTGGGGTGATGGAGAGAATGCCTGATGAGTGGAATGATGGAGACAGAAAATGATGGTGAGTAGGGTGATGGAGAGAATGGCTGATGAGTGGAATGATGGAGAGAGGAATGATGATGAGTGGGGTGATGGAGAGAATGGCTGATGAGTGGAATGATGGGAGAGAGAAATGATGGTGAGGGGGTGATGAGAGAATGGGCTATGTGTGGAATGATGGAGAGAGAAATGATGGTGAGTAGGGTGATGGAGAGAATGGCTGATGAGTGGAATGATGGAGAGAGAAATGATGGTGAAGTAGGGTGATGGAGAGAAATGGCTGATGAGTGGAATGATGGAGAGAGAAATGATGGTGAATAGGGTGATGGAGAGAATGGCTGATGAGTGGAATGATGGAGAGAGAAAATGATGGTGAGTGGGGTGATGGAGAGAATGGGCTGATGTGTGGAATGATGGAGAGAGAAATGATGGTGAGTGGGTGATGGAGAGAATGGGCTGATGAGTGGGAATGATGGAGAGAGAAATGATGGTGAGTAGGGGTGATGGAGAGAATGGGCTGATGAGTGGAATGATGGAGAGAGAAATGATGTGAGTAGGGTGATGGAGAGAATGGCTGATGAGTGGAATATGGATGGATGAGGGAATGATGGTGAGTGGAATGATAGAGAGAGAAAATGATGGTGGAGTGGGGTGATGGAGAGAATGGGCTGATGAGTGGAATGATGGAGAGAGAAATGATGATGAGTGGGGTGATGGAGAGAATGAGCTGATGAGTGGAATGATGGAGAGAGAAATGATGATGGAGTGGGGTGATGGAGAGAATGGGCTGATGAGTGGAATGATGGAGAGAGAAAGGATGATGAGTGGGGGTGATGGAGAGAATGGGTGGAGAGAATGGCTGATGAGTGGAATGATGGAGAGAGAATGATGATGTGTGGAGAAATGGGGTGGATGATGAGGAGAAAGATGATTGAGAGAAGCTTATGATGTGGAATGATGGAGAGAGGATGATGGTGAATGATGAGAGAGAAATGATGGTGAGTGGGTGATGGAGAGAATGGCTGATGATGGAATGATGGAGAGAGAATGATGGTGAGTGGGTGATGGAGAGAATGGCTGATGAGTGGAATGATGGAGAGAGAAATGATGGTGAGTAGGGTGATGGAGAGAATGGCTGATGAGTGGAATGATGGAGAGAGAAATGATGGTGATGGTGGGTGATGGAGAGAATGGGTGAGTGTGGAATGATGGAGAGAGAATGATTGGTGATGTGGGTGATGGAGAGAGAGGAATGAGGGAGAGAGGAATGATGGAGAGAGGAATGATGGGAGAGGATGATGGAGAGAATGGATGATGAGTGGAATGATGGAGAGAGAATGAGGGAGAGGGTGATGGAGAGAATGGGATGAGGGAATGATGGAGAGAGGAATGATGGTGAGTGGAATGATGAGAGAGGAAATGATGGTGAGTGGGGTGATGGAGAGAATGGGCTGATGAGTAGGATGATGGAGAGAGAAGACTGATGGTGTGAGGAGGAAGGTGAGATGAGATAGGGAGGAGAATGATGAGTGGATGATGGAAGATGGGAGATGGAATGAGGAGAGAGAGGATGATGATGGGGAGATGGAGGATGATTGGGGAGAGGTGAATGAGAGAGAGGAATGATGGTGTGGAATGATGGAGGAGGAGGAATGATGGGAGGAATGAGGAGAGGAATGAGGAGAGAGATGAGGAATGACGGAGAGAGGAATGGATGGAGAGAGGATGAGGGTGTGGAATGATGGAGAGAGGAATGATGGGAGTGGGAGGTTGGAGGCAGGCTGGTAGGATTGAGGAGAGAGGACTGGTGAATAGGAGAGGGAGGACTGGGAATAGGAGAGGAGGACTGGTGAATAGGAGAGGGAGGACTGGTAATAGGAGAGAGAGGACTGGTGAGTTGAGGATGGAGGGGGAGGACTGGTGAGTTGAGTGAGGTAGAGGAGAGGACTGGTGAATAGGAGAGAGAGGACTGGGAATAGAGAGAGGACTGGTGAATAGGAGAGGAGGATGGTGATAGGAGAAGGGATGGTGAATAGAGAGAGAGGACTGGTGAATAGGAGAGGGAGGACTTTGGGGAATAGGAGGGAGGAGGGAATAGGAGAGGAGGACTGGTGAATAGGAGAGGAGGACTGGGAATAGGAGAGAGAGGACTGGTGAATAGAGAGGGAGGACTGGGAATAGGAGAGAGGAGGACTGGTGAATAGGAGAGAGGGACTGGTGAATAGGAGAGAGAGGACTGGTGAATAGGAGAGGGAGGACTAGGGAATAGGAGAGAGAGGACTGGTGAATAGGAGAGGGAGGATGGTGAATAGGAGAGGGAGGACTGGTGAATGGAGGGAGGACTGGTGAATAGGAGAGAGAGGACGGTGAGTGAGTGATGGAGAGGGAGGACTGGTGAATAGGGACGTGCGTGAATAAGGAGAGAGGACTGGTGATAGGGAGGGAGGACTGGTGAAGGAGAGAGAGATGGTGAATAGGAGAGAGACTGGAGTGTGAATAGAGAGGGAGGACTGTGAATGGAGGGAGGATGGTGATGGGAGGGATGGGAATAGGAGAGGAGCTGGTGAATAGGATGGTGATGGAGAGAGAGGACTGGTGAATGGAGAGGAGGACTGGTGAATAGGACTGGTGAATAGGAGAGAGAGGACTGGTGAGTTGAGTGATGGAGAGGGAGGAAACTGGTGAATAGGAGAGAGAGGACTGTGAATAGGAGGGAGGATGTGAAAGGACTGGTGATAGGAGAGAGAGGACTGGTGATTGGTGAGAGAGAGGACTGGTGATAGGGATGGAGACTAGTGATGGGAGAGGAGGACTGGTGAATATGAGAGAGGAGGTGAAGGGAGAGAGGGACTGGTGAATGGGAGAGGAGGACTGGTGAATAGAGAGAGAGGACTGGTGAAGGTAGGGTAGGACTGGTGAAGAGAGAGAGGACTGGTGAGTTGAGTGATGGAGAGAGAGGACGTGAGTTGAGGTGGGAGGAGGATGGGAATGGAGAGAGGACTGGTGAGTTAAATGATGGAGAGGGAGGACTGGTGAATGGGAGAGAGAGAGGCCTGTGAGTAGGATAATGGAGAGAGAGAGGACAGGGGAAGGGGTGATGCGAAAGAACACTGATATGTTGGGTGATGGCGAGAGGGACTGGTGAGTTGAATGATAGAGATAGAGAACTGTCAGTGGGGCGATGGAGTAGGAGCATCGGTGATTGGGGGGATGGAGAAAGAGGACTTAGTATTGTGGTGACTGAGAGAGAAAGCAACGGTGATTGGGGTGATGAAGAGAGGACTGGTGAGTGGTATGATGGAGAAAGAGGGCTTAGTATTGTGGTGACTGACAGAGAGAAAGCAACGGTGATTGGGGAGATAAAGAGAGGACTGGTGAGTGGTATGATGGAGAAAAGGGGACTTACTGTTGTGGTGACTGAGAGAGAGAAAGCAACGGTGATTGGGGTGATGAAGAGAGGACTGGTCAGTGGTATGATGGGGAAAGAGGACTTTGTATTGTGGTGACTGAGAGAGAAAGCAACGGTGATTGGGGAGATAAAGAGAGCACTGGTGAGTGGTATGATAGAGAAAGAGGACTTACTGTTGTGGTGACTGAGAGAGAGAAAACAACGGTGACTGGGGTGATGAAGAGAGGACTGGTGAGTCGGGTGAAAGACTGATTAGTGGTAGAGGATCGTTGATTGGGGATGGGTGGGTGGGGGGGAGGGAGGATGGAGAGAGAGGACTGTTGAATGCGGTGATAAAAGAGACGATCGTTTCATGGGGTGATGCAGAAAGAAAGAGAGAGAGAGAGAGAGAGAGGTGGGGGGAGGGAATGTCAAAGGGGTGGTAGAAAGAGAGGGCTGTTGAACTGAAAGACAGGACTGGTCCGCTGGGCGATGCAGAGAAACCAGCGTGAGTAGAGAGAGAGAGAGAGAGAGAGAGAGAGAGAGAGAGAGAGAGGGTGCCAGGAGAGGGGGTGGTGATCTCCTTCTGATGTTAGGGATCGTTCGGCACTGGGGAAAATTCACTGTCTATCAGACTCTAAAACAACACAGCCAGACATAGCAGGTCAGTACGACACCCAGACGTAAGGTCATTCCCTCAGTCGTCTATTTTGTTTGTCTCCCCTGCTACTGGAAGTGGGCAGCGGAACTAATTCTCTGGGTGTTTTTCCTTCTGCTGATGTAAACACTGCAGACTGACGTGGCTAATGTTCTGAATCTTTCACACCATTGATTTTTCTCTCTAACCGCAAGCACATTTGTTTACCATTGAGATTTTTTTTTAAAGTGTGTTCTTACACAAAGACGTATCCTATAAATTTGGAAGAAGGAAGCTCACGGTTGACTGACTGCTTATGTTAATCAATTAAGCATGAATCAAAAATTTAAGAATATGAAATTAGAGAACAAAATGGTGTCACACTCTCAATCAAGGGTCCCTCAGTCGAGAAACTTCACACTAGAGTTTTGTCCCTGAAAAGGTCTGAAAAAAACTTCTTACTAGAGTTTTGTCCCTCAATAGAGCTGAAAAAAAAAAACATATCATACGCATTCCAGCTTTATTATGATACAATCAGTTCACAAAGGATGATTGCTGAGGTCAGTTCAGAAGACAGGAGTGGTGAGTACTCTTGCTTTCACATTTTGTCCACAAATTGCAAGGGTCTTTTTCTGTTCAATGCTCACTCCTTCTGGCATGCCTTATTGAGGTTTGCAGTGAACTGTTTGAGTCTTTCTCACTATAAAACACTCACTCCTTCTGGTATGGCTCACTGAGAATTAGAGTGAACTGTGAGCGTCATTTTCACTGTTCAATACTCACTCCTCCCATTTCTTGATGAGGGTTATGGTGAACTGAATGTGTCTTTCTCTGTGTTCAACGCTCACTCTTTCTGACATGCCTCACTGAGGTCTATAGTGAATTGAATGGGTCTTTCTCTCTGTTCAACGCTCACTCTTTCTGACATGCCTCACTGAGGTCTGTAGTGAGTGAATTGAATGGGTCTTTCTCTCTGTTCAACAGTCACTCTTTCTGACATGCCTCACTGAGATCTGTAGTGAGTGAATTGAATGGGTCTTTCCCTCTGTTCAACACTCACTCTTTCTGACACGCCTCACTGAGGTCCACAGTGAGAGAATTGAATGGGTCTTTCCCTCTGTTCAACACTCACTCTTTCTGACACGCCTCACTGAGGTCCACAATGAGAGAATTGAATGGGTCTTTCCCTCTGTTCAACACTCACTCTTTCTGACATGCCTCACTGAGGTCCACAGTGAGTGAATTGAACGGGTCTTTCTCTCTATTCAACACTCACTCTTTCTGACATGCCTCACTGACGTCCATCGTTTGGCCCACGTGGTGGTGCCCCCCGTAGGGAGACTTTCTCACGCTGGCTCCGCGACAAAGTAGTTAATGTCGTCAGTAGCAGGCTATGTGGATGGTGTCCTGCGTATGTTGGATCGGAACGGAATCCACTCAACACCTTCGAAGAGTGACAAGGACTGACAAAGGTTAAGTTTCTGTGCCTTGATGGTTATTAAATTAATTAGTTCTTTTAAAATTTTAACTTTTGTTTTCCTTTGAAGCTTATTTAAAAAAATTAAATGTTTTGCAATTACCATTATTATTCATATAAGCACTCATATAAGCACACACATATTCACACACACACATATTCAAACACACTCGCATATGTATACACACACAAGCATACGCACATGCACACATACGTGTGCGTGCACAAGCATAAGCACATACGCTCTTTCTTTCCCTATCTCTCTCTTTTTCGGCTCGATTTTTTTTTATAATCGTCTAATATCACGATTAGTGGAAAGACGTTAAATGAATGACACACACACACACACACACACACACACACACACACACACACACACACACACACACACACACACACACACACATACCTTCGAAGAGACTCTGCAGCAGTGCAGTGTCTCCTGTGACGGGTTGCCCCTTGACGACTTAAAAACTGACTTTTTCTGTGAATTATTGGTGCCAAAGCTACGACGAAAAAAGCCTGGGTGTGACTGCGTGAAAAGTGCTAAGGGAGTGGTATTAAAGGTGTACTGGATAAAGTAAAAATAGAATAGAGAACATGAGTAGACTTGAAAAGACGAATCTAGACCCATGTATTTTTCGCCATTCGGTCTTCATTTGTGGTGACACAACCTTCCTCAGAAAGCTCTCTCATAACGGACATTCAGTGTTTCATGACAACATTTAAACTCTTGCATGCAGGATTGAAACATCGCAGCAGTAAGGCGTTTGTAAGTCAAAACACACTGTGCTCATTTTTGATTAAATAATGCAAACGGACATGGGCATGGACTTTAAACTTAGGTATGTAAACCCTTGGTTTTTGAGAATTTTGTTTTTAAACAAATATTTATGGACAGAGTGTGGGTACTTTGCTCATAACTATACACTGAAGATGAAATAAGTGTTTTATCTGTTATCTTTTATCTGTCTTTTGAATGGCAATTTTCCATCGTCTGCGCATGCAGAAACACAAGCATGACATACCCTCTGGAACTTCGTCGATGGCAAGTTTAAGAAATAAGAATTTTGCATCCATTTCTCCCAGCTAGAACCTTGACATCAACCAGCAAAGAAATATTCCGTTGTGTATTCTATAGTCGCTCATCGAATTACGACAAAAAATGAGGTGAAAAGGTTGCAGGCAATAATGTCCTCCTGTGGCCTTTACAGACGAAGACGAGAAGCCCTTGCTCATTCCAGAACTTGCCTTTGCGATCTTGCAGTTCCTGGCTGTACAATAAGCACCAAGTACCATGTCTGTTGGGAGAAGTGGGGTTGTTGCTCCTCTTCCCCCTCTCCCTCTGCACTTGGCTCTTCTCCTCCTCCTCCTCCTCTTTCTCTTCCTCCTGTCCACTACCCCCTCTCCCCCCACCCCTACTTCCTCCTTGATCATGAATGAAAGATGATGTCTGTAACTTTGTATGTTTGTTATTTTCTGTCATATTCATCGCCAGGAAGGGAGAACATGCGTATTTTTCTATTCAGATAGGAGCATTATCAAGGACATCGTTCAGCGTGTATTGTGAGAAGAGCTTTAAGAGCTTGTGTCATTTGACTCTGACCTGCCCTACTGGGTGTGTGAAATGAAACGGATGGAAGGGAGCAGCAGGAGGGGGTAACGGGGCACTGCTTACTGTAGTGATGGATGGCCCGAGAGGAAAGGTGGTCCGCCATTTTGAAATCGCTGAACAGGAAATAGCACATCCTTGTGATACAGGGGGTGAAACTTTCATAATTCTCTCTCTCTCTCTCTCTCTCTCTCTCTCTCTCTCTCTCTCTCTCTCTCTCTCTCTCTCTCTCTCTCTCTCTCTCCTGTATTCTTCACAATCCCAACCCCCAATATCCCACCCCACCCTCTCCATGCCGGTGAAGGTCAGCCAAAAATAGGTTGGCTGTTTTGGTTCTTTAGCGAGTTGTCTTACCTACCAAGACCGACTGAAATACCGTAGAGGAATGGGGCATTGTGTGGACTATTCAACGCAAAATATAAGGCCTTGGTTAATCACTGATAGAATAGACAAAAAAGATTTTAAAATGCACAGGCAGTTGTCAGACAAAACGGATTCCTTGTCCAATTTTCTTCCCCACAGTCCCAGACATGGTGCAGGATTGAATGATATCAGCAGCCACACTGTGATGAGCCATGTTCATGTCTGTCAGTTTGAAAGAGAATGACGTGTGGGGGAAAAAGTTTAATCCAGATCAGCATTCGTTGGGTTATGGAAACAAGAAAATTTCCAGCATGTACCGGGCTACTTCTACTTAAAAGAGACATGAACACCATCCTGTGTTGACCCTCTGTCCAACGAAATTGGTGTACCAGACTCTGAGCCAGGGCACCAACCCTGACAGGCATGGCTGAGGACGAGGATGTGTCATGGCACCTCTGTAAGCAAGGATCAGGAGAGCATAGGATGTAGCCATCTGCAGGACTCTGTACTTCTTTTGTTAAGTGACCTCAGAACGATAGGAACTGCATTATTCAGTTATGGTCTTGAGCTGAATGTGATCATTTGCACGATGTGTTTGAGTCAGAGGGATTATACGATCAATAAAAACTACAAATCTATAGATAGCTGTAGAGTGAGACCAGAATACTTGTGAATAGACACTCTATTGCTTTGTGTAGGCTTGGAGAAGTCCTATAAATCAGACTATAAACTTTGAGGATTTGCTTGTGTTGGGTTTACATTTGTTTGTTGTTTTTTTTGTTTGTTTTTTGTTTTTTTTGTTTGTTCGTTCGTTGTTTAAGGTTGGGAGGGGTGTGAGTGCTAAGCTGTCTCTAAGGTAGGACATCCCGTTAGCAGGTCATTAATGTAATGACGGAAGATTTGTTAGCCCATACTTGTGTTCCCCCACTACTAAATTGTTCAGCAATATATATATATATATATATATATATATATTGTGTGTGTGTGTGTGGTGTGTGTGTGTGTGTGTGTGTGTGTGTGTGTGTGTGTGTGTGTGTGTGGATTCTTTGAATTGTAACTTTTTACCATCTGTGCAAGCAGAATCGCTATCATGACATACCGCTCTAATTTTGTCCAAAGCAATCATTGTAAGGTATCAGAATTTTGCACTCACTTCTCTCGCCTTGAACCTTGACTTCAGCTGGCAAGAAACATCATGTTGTGCATCCTGTAGCTGCCCATCGATTTACGAACACCCCCCCCCCCCCCCCCACCAAAAAAAAAAATGAGGTGAATAGGTTACAAGCAATCACGTTCTCCTGTGGCCTTTTCCAACAAAGATGAGATGCCCGTGCTTATTGCAGACTTCCTCGTTCTGATTTGAATGCCTCTGCCTGTACAAAAAGCACCAAGCATGTCTGTTGGGAGAGACAGGGTAGCTGCACCTCTTCCACTTCCCCATCCATACCTGGCTCTGCTCCTTCTCTTTCACCTGCTTCACTCTGCTGTCCCCCCCCCACCCCCCCACCCCCCCCACACCCCCCACACCCCCACACCCCCCCACCGCCTTCCTCTTCCAGGGATGATCGTGTATGTAAAACGTAATGTCTGTAAAACTTTGATTGTTTGTTGTTTTTAGTCATATTATTCGCCAGGGATGGAGCACATACGCTTTTTCTCAATTTGGAAGGGAACATATCAAGCAGGGAAGTCTTCGGCGTGCATTGTGAGAAGAGCTTTAAGAGCTGGTGTAATTTTAGCCTGGCCTCCTTTACTGGGCATGGAAAATGGAATGGGAGGAGATGGGACAGTAGGAGGGGGGAGGGGGGGCGGGAGATTGCTTAGTGAAGTGATGGATAGCCCAAGAGGAAAGGTGGTCCACCATTTTGACATTGCTGAACAGGAAATAGCATGCCCCTGTGATGCAGGGCGTGAGATCTTCATAATTCCCTTTCCGCTGCACTCTCCACGATCTCTACCCCCACCCCGCTCCACCCCTTTCCCTCCATGTGAAGGTCAGCCAGACAGACCGGCTGTTTTTGTTGTTTAGTGAGTTGTTGTTCCCACCAAGACTGACCCAAATACCGTGGAGAAATGGGTCATCGTGTGCACTACTTTATGCAGAGTTAATCGCTGATATGGAACAAAGGTTTAAAGATATAACAGCAGTTGCCAGCTATGATGGATTCCTTGTCCAACTTTCTGTTCCGCATTGCCAGACATGGTGCAGGATTGAATGATGTCAGCAGGCACACTGTGATGGGCCGTTTTCACATTCGTCAACTTGAAAGAGAACGACGGGTGGGAAAACTGTGTAATCAAATCACCATCCATCGGGTTATGGAAGCAAGAAAATACTGCATACGCACTGAGGTACTTGAAAGAGACATAAACAGTCCTGTGTTGACCCTTTGGCCAGTGAAATTGGTGTGCCAGACTGTGAGCCAGAATGACCCTGATGGGCATGTCGAAGATGAGGGTATGTTGTAGCACCTCCACCAGTCAGGGTCACAAGAGCATAGAGTAGTCCTCAGTGAGGGCTGGTGCCACTCTAATTATAGTGAGTGACCTGAGGGTGATAGAAACTGTTTCACTAACCACATTACTCAGTTGTGGTCGTGAGTTGAATGTGTACATGTGCATGACTTATTTGAGTCAGGATTATACGATCAGTTGAAACTGCACATTTATTGATGGCAGTAGACTGAAATCAGAATACTCGTGAACAGACACTCTGTACAGGCTGAAAGTCCTATAAACCAGACTGTACTCCTTGAGGGTTTGCATGTGTTGGGTTTTCGTTTGTTTGTTATTTTGTTGTTGTTGTTTGTTTGCTTGTAGATTGGGAGTGGGGGTGATAAGCTGTCTGTGTGATAGAACATCCAGTTTGGAAGGTGTGAGTGCAGATTCTGCTGGCTTTAGATAGATAGATATATAGACAGACATACAGACAGATAGATAGATAGATAGATAGATAATCATATATCTCTATATATCTATGCATATCTTTGAATGGTAGTTTTCCATCATCTTGGCATGCAGAAACATAAGCATGACGTATCTGTATAAGTTTGTATAGCAAGTATGAGATACCAGAATGTTGCACCCACTGCTAGACCCTTGACTCTTGCCAGTAAGAAACATTCCATTGTGCATCCTGTAGTCACCCATCGATTTACGACTAATAAAAAAAAGATGAAAAGGTGCAAAAGCAATCATATTCTCCTGCTCCTTTTCAGAAAGCGATAGCAAGCCCTTGCTCATTCCAGAACCTGCCTTTCAAATCTTGCAGCTCCCAGCTGTACAGAGAGCAGCAACTGCCATGTCTGTTGGGAGAAACAGGATTGTCACTCCTCTTCTACATTCCCCTCCACACCTGGCCCTCCTCGTTCTCTTTCTCCTCCTTCTCTTTACTCTCTCCCCGTTCCTCCTCCATGAATAATAAATCAATGTCTGTAACTTTGTACTTCTTGTTTTTAATCATTATTCGCCATGAGCGGAGCACATGCGCTTGTTTTCTACTCATTTGGGAGCAAATTAAGACGGAAATTCTTTGGCGCACATTGTGAGAAGAGCTTTAAGACCTGATGTAATTCTATACCCTGGCAGTCTTTACTGGGCGTGGAAAATAGGATGGGTGGAGAAAGGGCAGTAGGAGGTTGGGAGCGGGGCACTGCTTAGTGAAGTGATGGATGGCCCGAGAGGAAAGGTGGTCCGCTATTTTGACGTTGCTGAACAGGAAATAGCACATCCTTGTGATACAGGGCGTGAGACTTTCGTAATTCCCTTTCCGCTGCACTCTCCACGATCCCCACCCCACCACGCTCCATCCCTTCTCTCCTTGTGAAGGTCACCCAGATAGACTGGCTGCTTTGGATGTTTTGTGTGAGTTGTTGTTCCTATCAAGACTGACCCAAATTCCGTGGAGAAATGTGGCAGCGTGTGGACTACTTTATGCACAGTTAAACGCTGACAAGAAAAAAGAGGTTTGAAAATATATCGGCAGTTGTCAGCCAATATGGGTTTCCCGCCCAATTTTCCTCCCCACAGTCCCAGACATGGTGCAGGATTGAATGACGTCAGCAGGCACGCTGTGAGGAACCATGTTCACGTCCATCAGCTTGAACAGATCAGCGGGGAATGAGGTTTGGGAGAGCCGCATAATCCAGATCAGCTATTTGTTGTGTTATGGAAGCATGGAAATACCCAGCATGCACCGGGCCACTTGAAGGAGACATGTATACCATCCTGTGCTGATCCTTTGTCCGATGAAATTGTCTGTGACAGACACTGAGCCAGGTCACCAAGCCCTGACAGGCATAGTTGAAGATGAGAGTGTGTCGTTGCACCCCCACTAGCCAGGGTAAGAAGAACAGTGAGACCCGGTGCGTCTGTAGTCATAGTAACTTCAAGAACGATAGGCACTGTTTCACCATCCATATCATGTGAACACGGTCGTGAATTGAACATGTTCATGGGCATGGCGTATTTGAGTCAGAAGAAAAATACAATCAATTGAAACCACACATCTGTTCATGGCAGGAGACTGAGATCAGATTACTTGTGAATAGACACTCTGTTTCTCTGTATAGGCTTAGTCTTATAAAGCAGACCACACTTTCAGGGTTTGTTTGTGTTGGGTTATTGTTTTGGGTTTTTGCTTGTTTATTTGTAGTTTGGGTTGGGAGGGGGGCATGATAAGCTGCCTCTTCTAGTTTGGAAGTTGTAAGTTCGAATTTCGCTGGACACCCCAAAAATGGTTTTAGACAGATAGATAATTATATATATATATATATATATATATATATATATATATATATATATAGAAGGGTTTCTCATATTTATAATATATTCCCCCCATTTTCTTCATCTTCTTTTATTTTATTTTATTTTTTTCTGAAAGTTCAAATCTTTGCCAAGTCATTACTATAATGACTGAAGAATTGTTAGCCTGCACTTGTTTTCCCCCACTGCTTAATTGTTCAGCATTATATATATATATATATATAGAGAGAGAGAGAGAGAGAGAGAGAGAGAGAGAGACAGACAGACAGACAGACAGACGACAGAGACAGAGAGAGAAAGAGATCTTTTAAATGATAATTTTCTATCATCAGCACATGCAGAAACGCAAGCATGACATATCTCTGTAACTTTGTTCATAGCAGGTATCAGATACCAAAATTTTGCACTCACTTCTCCCAGTTAGAATCTTCACTTTACCAAGCAAAAAACACTTCAGTGTGCATCCTACAGTCGCCCATCGATTTACGACAAAAAAGAGGTTAAAAGATGCAAGCAATCATGTTCTTCTGTGGCCTTTTCAGACGAAGATGAGAAGAGTTAGCTCATTCCAGAACATGCCTTCCGATCTTGTAGTTCCTGGCTGTACAGAGAGCATCAGGTGCCATGTCTGTTGGGACAAACGGGGCTGTTGCTTCTCTTCCTCCTTCCCTCAATACTTCGCTCTCCTTCTCTTTTTCCTCTGTCCCTCCTTTCTCTCTCCATCCTTCTTCCTCCTTCAGGGATGATCGTGAATAAATAAAAGATAACGTCTGTAGCTTTGCATGGTTGTTGTTTTTAGTCATGTTATTCGCCAGGAATGGAGCACATGCGCTTTTTGCTATTCTGGATGGGAACATGTCAAGAAGGAAATTCTCCAGCGCGCATTGTGAGAAGAGCTTTAAAAGGTGGTGTAATTTTAATCTGGTCTTGCCTACTGGGCATGGACAATGGAGTGGGTGGAGAGGGGACAGTGAGAGTGGGGAAAGGGGGATAACTCACCGAAGTGACGGATGGCCTGAGAGGAAAGGTGGTCCGCCATTTTGAAATTCCTCAACAGGAAATAGCACATCCTTGTGACACAGGGCGTGAGACCTTCATAACTCCTTCTCACACGTACCATCCATGATCCCAACCCCCCACCCCCACCCCGCCCCACTTCCTCCCTCCCTGTGAAGGTCAGTGAAATAGATTGTCGGTTATGGTTCTCTTGCGACTTGTCTTTCCTACCAGGACTGACCCGAATACTGTGGGGGGGAAAATGGGGCAACGCGTGGACTACTTTAAGCAGAGTATCAGGCCTGAGCTAAACGCTGATAGAGAAAAACAAAGTTAATAATGGCAGTCGTCAGCTAAAAGGGATTCATCGTCCAATTTTCTTCCCCACAGTCCGAGACATGGTGCAACATTGACTGATGTCAGCAGGCAAACTGTGACGAGCCATGTTTGCGTCCCTCAACTTAAAGAGATAAAATGGGGAATGACGTGTGGGAC
>CM065725.1:62483258-62505758 GCA_033310375.1 Conus canariensis
GTACACACCTGCCGCTTGTGATCCATCCTCTCTGTCTGTCTTTGTCTGCCTGTCTGTCTGTCTGTCTGTCTGTCTGTCTGTCTGTCTGTCTGTCTGTCTTTCTGACTGACTGTCTGTCTGTCTCAGTGTGTGGTGTGTGTGTGTGTGTGTGTGTGTGTGTGTGTGTGTGTGTGTGTGTGTGTGTGTCTCACTCACTGACACGCACACTGTCTCTCTGTTACTACCTGACTCTCTCTCTCTCTCTCTCTCTCTCTCTCTCTCTCTCTCTCTCTCTCTCACTCACTCTCTTACACATACATTCTCTCTCTTTCTCTGTCTCTGTGTGTGTCTCTCTCTCTCTCTCTTGACTCTCTCTCAGACTCTCTCTCTCTCTACCTCTTTCTCGGTCTCTCTCTCTCCCTCCCTCTCTCTCTCTCTCTCTCTCTCTCTGTCATACACACATACACACACACAAACACACACACGCGCGCGCGCACGCAGGTGCGCGCGCACTAATGAGATTCTGATAAAGTCGTAGACACAGCGACTAACAACATAACAGCTAATAAACCTCTAGACGCACCCACCACCACCAGAACAGCAAATGAAGCCGTAGACACATCCACCACTAACACATCAGCTGATAAAGCTCTAGACCCATCCACCACTAACAACAGGTAATAAACCTCTACCGCTAACACAGCAGGTAATAAAGCTCCAGACACATTCACCACTAACACAACAGAAAATAAAGCCATAGACAAATCCCACCACTATAAAAAAAAAAACAGCTAATAAAACCCAGGGCACATCAACTGCCAAAAACAAAAAGGGGGGGGGGGGGGGGGAGCCAGTAAAGCCCAAGATAATACACCATCAACAAAACAACTAGTAAAGCCCCAGATACCCTCCACCAGCAGCAAAACAGCTCTAAAAGCTCTAGACACATCCGCCCCCAAGAAAACAGCTAATAAATCCCTAGACGCATCCACCACCGACAAAGCGTTTGATAAAGCCCCGGACACATTCACCACCACACAAACAGCTAATAAAGCCCAGATCGCATCAACCACCAACAACACAGCCAGTAAAGCCCTAGACAATACACCATCAACAAAAGCGCTAATAAAGCCCTAGACGCATCCGCCATCAGCAAAACATCCATAGAAACTAGACACGTGCAACATCACCGAGAGGGGTAATAAATCTCTGAACACATCCATGATCGATGAAACAGGTAATAAAGCCTAGACACGTCCAACACCAGCAGAACAACAATTACAGCCATAGACACATCCGCCACCGACAAAACATTTCATAAAACACCTAGACATATCCGCCACCGACCGGACAATTAATAAAGCCATAGACCCACATCCACCAGCAACAAGAAATCCTACGCGTCAATAACCGCTTGTCAAATTCGTCCATGCATTAAAGCTAAGACGACATAATATAAATGATCGATTCAGAGAGAGAGAGAGAGAGAAAATGTTTTTGGTTATTGTTATTATTGAAGCATAGCTGATTCTGTTATTTCGGGGGTAGGGGTAGGGGTGGTGGTCGACCCGTTTAGAAATGGTGGGAGAGGCGAGGAAGGAGGGGGGGGGGGTGCGAAGAAAGCTATAAAATGCACGAAAAATACTCTTTAAAAAAAGACGGGAAAGAAGGGAAGGTTGCAAAGTAATGGGGAGGAAAAAGGGTGGTGGGGTAAGCGACATTATGAGGATGGATGTAGAGGGGGGTGGGGGTGGGGGGGGGGTTGGAGGGCAGGATCTGGATTGATTACTTTCCCCGTGAGGCCCACAAGACACAAACTCAGAGTCAGTGTTTTAAGAATAATACTAAGTGAGTCCACACACAAAACAAACAAGAAAAAACAAGTTACAAGACAAAACACGACGCGTTTCGACCTCATAGGTCTTCTTCAGGCAAGATAAAACAACGTTCAGGACAATGAAAACGAAGAACGAGCAACCACTCATCTTCTCACATTCGGCAGCAAGATGGACGTTGAATCAGAGGCAGTGGCAGCTGTCTTAGCGTGACGACCGTAATATAAACAGTGTCCACATAGAATGGGTCACCCAGGAAAAGGAAGGAGTGAGAGTTATGTAACAGAGTGTGTGTGCTTCTGAAAGATGTCGCAAAAGATTTTTTTTAACGGATATTTTGGTGTGATACACTAACATTGTCTGACACCATCTGTGTGTGCGTGCGTGTGTGTGTGTCCGTGTGTGTATGTGTGTGTGTGTGTGTGGTGCGCGCGCGCGCGCGCGCACGCGTGTCTGTGTTTGTGTGCGTGCGCGCGCGCGCGTGTTTGTGTGTGTGCGTGCGTTTGTGTGTGTGCGTGCGTGTACGTGTGTGTGTGTGTGTGTGTGTGGTCAGACAGAGAGGACTACATTCGCAAGCAGTTCCGCTCCATCGATGACTCTCAGGACCAAAGCATGCGTGGCCTGAGGTGGGACGGGGCCCAGGTCAGACAGGTGAGACACGCCCTTCCCCGGACCCTCCACCCCACCCGCACCCCTCCCTTACCCTCCGCCCATCTGCCCAGTGGCTTCCCTCCTACCCTCCCCTTACACCACACTTCTCTGAGTTCAACCTTGGCGACTCTACCAGCTTTTTTCAGTTATTACGCTCACCTATGACACTTTTCCTGCAGAATCAGGACAGCTTGCCTTGTTGCCCCGAGTTCTTTTACGTCTACAAGTAGCACGGCACGCAAGATATCTTACATAAAGATATCTTAGATAAGATATATTCAGATAAACGGTTTATGGTCTGATCCCAAAGACTAAACATCAGACCATTGCATGTTGCATATGGACAGATTAAAAAAAAAAAAAAGAAAAAAATTCCTTGACCAAGACTGGCGCTACCAATCATCTTGGTTCTTGGGCGAGACCAGATCCACACATATGGTCATTGCGTCTGTTGTCCACCAGGCACTAAGCTACAGGCCTTGCCAGGGCAGACTGTGGTGTATCAAGGGTCACCTCGGTCCACCCGTCACTGTCATGGAGGCAGTGTGACGTCAACAGCTAAACGGGCCAGTGGTCATTTTGAAATGATGATGATGATGTTGCTGTTGATGATGGTGATGATGATGATGGTGATGATGATGATGATGACGATGATGGTGGTGATGATGATGATGGTGACGACCACACCACGATGATGATGACGACGACGTTGAAGACTACGACGACGACGACAATGATGATTTTAATGATGATCGTGGTGATGAAAATGATAACTGGTGGTGGTGAGGGTCGAGGTGGACTCTGATCATGGCGCCTTCAACACGTCAGAATAATGTCCTTGGTAGCGGTAAGGGTAACTGGAGTCGCAACCAAAACAGCAGCATCAACCGATGAGCATTGACATCAACGATAGCGACGATGAGAGTGACGATGATGATTGAACCAAAGGTGATGATAAAGAAACACACTCAAATTTCGAACATCGCGCAGTTTCCTTGACGACGATCAAGTCATCTAGCTTGAAAACGGTAACAATAACGATCATCAAAAAATAAAGCTGATAATGAAATTGATAATGACGACGATGATCATCATGAAAATTATAACGACGATGACAGTCATGGTGATTATGACGAAAATAAAGTGAAAAACAACAACAACAACAACAAAAAACCACACACACACACACATGATGACGAAGATGTTGTTGACGACACCGATGAGGTCCATGACGATGACGCTGTTGATGACACTGATGAGGTCCAGGACGATGATGATGCTGACGAGGACGGTGGTGGTGGTGGTGGTGGTGGTGGTGGCAGGTGGCGGCGAGCGGGGAGAGCATGTACGATGACGCCTTCACCATCCAGCACGTGGAGAAGCAGTACGTGGACGACTTCAACTACGTGGCCGGCATGGTGCCCTTCCTGCTGAACCTCATCAAGGACGTGAGTCGCCAGGGCGCCCGATCTGCTAGAGAAACCCTTGTTCCCATTCCTCCCTGTCTGTCTTCCTTGCCTGCTCGTATCGTTCCTTCCTTTCCTGCCTTCCTTCTTGTCTGATTCTTTCCTTCGTGGCTCCGTTCTTTGCAGAAAGTCCTCCTGATCTGCCTTAAGTTCTTTGAAATAAGTCTTTCCGGAATTCCTTCTTTGTTATTCCTTCCTTCCCTGCTGTCCGTGTCTGTATAGTTCTTCCTTTCCCCGTCCTCCTTCTTTGTAGTATCCATTTCTTCCCTGACTTTCTTCTTGGTGTTCTTCCTCCCGTCACTGTATCGTTCCTTCTCCTCTGCCTTCCGCCTTTGTGTCAGTCGTACTTTCCGTCTGTCTTCCTCGTGGTACTGCCGCTTCCCTGCTTTCCTTTCTTTATTGTCATTCCTCGTTCCGCTGCCTGTGTCGTTCCTTCTTCTCTCTCTCTCTCGCTTCGTTGTGTTGTTCCTTCTTCCCTGCCTACCTTCTGTGTCTTATTCTTTCTTCAACTGCCTTTCCTTCTTGATTTAGTCCTTCTTCCCGTACCCTCTTCCTTCCTTCCTTCCTTCTTTCCTGTCTTCTTTGAATTATTCCCTCGTTCCTGTCTTCTAATCTTTGCATCATTTGTTATCTTTTTTCCTTCCTTGTGTCATTCCTTCTCTCCTTCCTTCCTTCCTTCCTTCCTTCCTTGTGTCTTTCCCTATTTCTTTCCTTCCTTCTATCCCTCCCTTCTTCCATCGTTTTATTTTTCGTCTTTTGCCTCTTTCCTTTCTTCTTTGTTTCTGCTTTCTTCCGTCTCACCTCACGTTCATTCCCTTTTCATTCTTTCTTTACTTTCTTCTCCTGCCTCCTTCCTTCCTTCCTTCCGTCCTTCCTTTCTTTCTTTAACCTGTCTTCTCCCATTCTTTCTCCATTTCCACCACACTTCTCTATTTCTTCTACGCATTATTCCTTCCTTCCCTTTTCCTTTCTTTCCCCAGTTTTCCATTCCTCGGTCCTTTTTTCCCCCATCCCTTCCGATCTTCCCACCTTTCATCCGTCCTCCATTCTTCCTCACTTTATGCCCTTCTTCCCCGTCCCTTCCGTTTTCTTGTCCTTCCTTCTTTCTCTCTATCCTCTGACTTTGACTACTCCAAGGATCCGCATTCTACCCATTTTATCCTCAGTCCTAACTCCCTTCTCAACCTTCAGTCCCGATGTTGCGTATCCGTGTGCTGCTTGTGGAAAATCGGCATTGTTGTATGTAGGCGATCAATTGTTAGCTTACCATAGGAGGTTGATGAATTTAGTTTTAGAAAAATTGTTGCGACAGGAATTCGTTCAGTTTAGTGTCATAAACTGCTTGTTTGCAACAATAAGTATTTGGATGTAAGTGGTAGACCATGTAACTGTGGTAGAATGTCGTTTAAAACGGTAACGAACTGTTTTCTTGCAGCGGAAAGTAATTAGATTTAGCTGATGAACTGTTTCAATGGGAGCTAGTGAAATGTGGGTGATGAATTCTTTGCAGTGGGAGCTAGTTGAATGTCAGTATTGAATTCTCTGCAGTGGGAGCCAGTTGAATGCGAGTGATGAATTTTTTGCAGTGGGAGCCAGTTTGCGAATGATGAACTGTTCGCAGTGTAAGCTAGGTAAATGTGGGTGATGAATTCATTGCATTGGGGACTGGTTAAATGTGGATGGTATGTTCTTTGCAGCGGGAGCTAGTTGATGTGAGTGATGAACTGTTTGCAGTAGGAACTAGTTGAATGCGAATGATCAACTGTTCGCAGTTTAAACTAGCCAGATGTGGGTGATGAACTGCTTGCAGTAGGAACTAGTTAGACGTGGGTGATGAATTGTTTGCTTCAAAGGAAGTATTTAACTTTAGTAATGAACTGTTTACAATTTAAATAGATCAGTTTAATGACTGTTTGTTATACTTGTCAGAAGAAGTTAGATGGTGAGCAGTTTGCGTGCTATGAGATGTACTTAAATTTCGGTTTTCAGATAGCTACAAAAATGTTAATTTCGTTGTTAACATATAATAAAGATTTTTTTTTTTTTTTTTTTGGGGGGGGGGTACAATATGAAACACCGTTCATTACAGTTCTGTTAAGTGTGGTGGTTATCCTTCTATTGTCTTCGTTCCTCAGTTCGAAGACCCTGACGCCTTTTTAATGGACAGTAGCGTGAGTTCTGACTCGTCCATAAATGATTCCTATTTTTTGATGGTTTCTCGATTGTGTTTTTTTACGGATTCATTGGTTGCAAAATGTGGTGGCTCACCAAGTACGTGTCGATGATGAATGAGCATTTTCCTTCAGTTTGCATTGTGAGTTATGATTGATCGGATTGTGCCACGTGATTTGTGATTTGCGCAGCTAGTAAATTGTGGTGTGTGACGTGTTTTTTTTTTTTCACTTTACTGAATTGCAGTTTACGATATTGAGTTTTGTTAAGGGTTTTTGCCCTTTCCAACTGAATAGCAGTTTATGAGTTGTATTGCGTTTTTTCTTCTTAAATCATATTTGGCTTTAAGAATTGCAGTAAAGTTTTTTTACAGAGTCCCAGCATTTGGGAACTGTATTGTTAAAAGTTAAAGACTGCTCTGACAGGTGTGATCTATGCTGTAATTTGTGAATGCGCGTTGCAAATGATGGGTGTTCATTGCTGTGAATTTTGATACAATTTTCATGTGTGATTTCTTTACATCCATTGTTGTGCAGTGATGTGCTCCCTTCGGATGACTTGAGTGTGCAGAAAAAAAAATTAATAAGAAAGACCAATCCACGTACACAAACAAGCACAAAAAAAAACGAGACAAAACAAAATAAAACAAAACAAAACCACACACAATTACACCCGCACGCACACACACACACACACACACACACACACACACACACACACACACACACACACACACACACACACACACTTGCACGCGCGCACGCACACACACACACACACACACACACACACACACACACACACACACACACACACACACCGCGCGCGCGCGCGGCGCGCGCGCGCATACGCGCGCGCGCTTTTCCCCATTAGCTTCTTAAAATTCACGAAATTTATTTTGAGTTTAAGAAACCGCAATTTCTGCATTTCAGTTTGAATGTTGTTGTGTTGGGTTATGCTCGTTGGAATGGTAAACAGGTTTGTTTTTCTTTTTGCATCTTGGTTGGATTCATTTCGGGGGCGAAAAGGCCGGGCAAATCACCGTTTCATTTGTTTATGTGATACCCTGACGTTTTCTTCAAACCATGATAACTGTGCTGGTGTTTGTTGTTGGGCAGTATTATTTTACGTTCAGGGTACAAAAGCTCTGTCTGTCTGTTTTAAACTAAGAGCTGTAGTGTGAGAGCTATCTCATTCGATTTGAACAGCAGCAAAGTGTAAAGTTGTTTTACCACTGGGTTTGAACAAGATCTCAATCTATAGCTTCTCTTCAGTTAGATTTAAACAAAGCTAGGCCTAGAAATTTCTATAGATGCCAGTAGATTTGAACATGACAACGCAACAAATAACATAAATTATTGAAAAAAAGTGTCTTCCAGAAAATTCACAGCATGCATTGTTGCTATAGATGTCATAGATTTACATTGTACAGAAGCTAGAATGGCCTTTTCTTGAAAGTCTCAACAATTAAGTTCGACGTAGCAATGAATATCCAGTTATTTCAGGTATTCGTCTTCCTGCAACCAGAATTAGGAAACACAAGCATTGCAAGCACGCACACAGACACACACACAGACACACACACACACACACACACACACACACACACACACACACACACACACACACACATAATTACTTAGATTCCATCCTTTCAGAGGCACTGAGCAATAAACCATTTAGGGAGGAGAAGCCAGTAACGAGGGGGGGGGGGGAGGGGGGAGAGGCGGCAGGCGGCAGGCAGAGGGGTGTGGAGGGGACTGGAACGGGAGAGGAGAGGGGCTGGAACCATTTCTGTATTGATTTCCTTCCAGCATGCCTGGTGCTGAATGATTTTCTTGGAGATGCAAGGGGTAGGCTAGGGGAAAATGGTTTTTTTTCCACTCACAATATTAAAAAAAAGAGGAGAGAAGAAGGGGATGAGGGTGTAAGAACGACCATGAGGAAATGTACACATGGATCATGTATTTTATCTTATTGTATTCTTTAATGAACACTATCTATATCAGTGTACACTATCTATATCAGTGTAGAACAGAACAAAAAATCACCCAGACTACAGATATCCACCAATAAACTAAAATACAGATGTAAAACTGAAGAGTACATTGCTCGTGAAAAAAAAAATTGTATATAAAGATGTTTTCTCCAAGTGGAAAGATTTTAAACAAGCTTTCGGATGGTTTTTCGATGTATTTTAAAGAATTGTGTGAATGACTGACTTGTGAGTTGATTTTAACGTGGTGACAGTCCTGATGTGGCCCTTTGCGGTCGGCTGGGCTATAAGCAACATTATCTTATCTTATCTTATCCAGGTGGCTTTAACCAGATGGCTTTCATACATGACGATATTTGCAGACCCGGACTGACTTATAAATGATTCTGACTTTGTACATTATAATAGTTTTAACATAATTGCAGCTCCCTAGAACTGTTATTATGTCACCCAACACAGCCCCTGTAGAAATTGTACAGGACCCTCAAAAACCAAAATATGTCAACTTTCATGATGTGCTGAGAAGCTGACGGGAGTAGGGGAAGCGTGGAGGAAGGGAAAGGTGTGAGATAAGCATTACGGAAAGGAGCATCACATCAGAAAGATGCGTAGAGCCAGCTGATCAGGGTGACAGCGACAACAACGTATGTCACATTAGCGGAGAAACAGGACCGGGGAGAAAGAAGCGGAATCAGAGGTGTAGGAGGGGAATCAGAGGTGTAGGAGGGGAATCAGAGGTGTAGGAGGGGAATCTAGGGTGTAGGAGGGGAATAAGAGGTGTAGGAGGGGAATCTAGGGTGTAGTAGGGGAGTCAGAGGTGTAGAAGGGGAATCAGAGATGAGGGAAGGGAATCAGAGGTGTAGGAGGGGAATCAGAGGTGTAGGAGGGGGATCAGAGGTGTAGGAGGAGAATCAGAGGTGTAGGAGGGGGATCAGAGGTGTAGGAGGGGAATCAGAGGTGTAGGAGGGGAATCAGAGGTGTAGGACGGGAATCAGAGGTGTAGGAGGGGAATCAGAGATGTAGGAGGGGAATCAGAGGTGTAGGAGAGAATCAGAGGTGTTGGAGGGGAATCAGAGATGTAGGAGGGGAATCAGAGGTGTAGGAGGGGAATCAGAGGTGTAGGAGGGGATCAGAGGTGTAGGACGGGAATCAGAGGTGTAGGACGGGAATCTAGGGTGTAGGACGGGAATCAGAGGTGTAGGAGGGGAATCGGAGGTGTTGGAGGGGAATCAGAGGTGTTGGAGGGGAATCAGAGGTGTAGGAGGGGAATCAGAGGTGTAGGAGGAGAATCAGGGGTGTAGGAGGGGAATCAGAGGTGTAGGAGGGGAATCAGGGTGTAGGAGGGGAATCAGGGGTGTTGGAGGGGAATCAGAGGTGTTGAAGGGGGATCAGAGGTGTAGGAGGGGAATCAGGGGTGTAGGAGGGAATCAGAGATGAAGGAGGGGAATCAGAGGTGTAGGAGGGGAATCAGAGGTGTAGGACGGGAATCAAAGGTGTAGTAGGGGAATCAGAGGTGTAGGAGGAGAATCAGAGGTGTAGAAGGGGAATCAGAAGTGTAGGAGGGGAATCAAAGGTGTAGAAGGGGAATCAGAAGTGTAGTAGGGGAATCAGAGGTGTGGGAGGAGAATCAGAGGTGTAGGAGGGGAATCAGAGGTGTAGGAGGGGAATCAGAGGTGTGGGAGGGGAATCAGAGGTGTAGGAGGGGAATCAGAGGTGTAGTAGGGGAATCCGAGGTGTGGGAGGGGAATCAGAGGTGTAGGAGGGGAATCAGAGGTGTAGGAGGAGAAGGCGAGGAGGAAGTTAAAGGTGTAGAAGGGTATATGCTTATTAGATGATGATTGTGATGATAATGATGATGATGATGGTGATGATGATTGTCATTACTATGATGATGATGATGATTGTTATTGTTATTATTATTATTATTATCATTAGTTTTATTATCATTCTTCTTCTTCTTCTTCTTATTATTATTATTATCATTATTATCATCATTATTATCATAATTATTATTATAAGTGCACGTGTGTCAACAAGAGACTTGTTTATTATTGAAGTTATGATAAGAATCATGAAGATGATGATGATGGTGATAAAATGATAACGATGACAATGATGATGATGATGATGACGATGACGACGACGACGACAAAGACATTGACGACGACGACGACGACGACGGTGATGGTTGTTGTGTTTGTTGTTACTGTTGTTGTTTTAAATAATCTAAAGATAACGTTCTTTTTTTTTCTACGCATTTTGCATGCACTTTCAGTGTTTCTGAATGTTACGAATCCCCACCGATGTCCCCTTAAATCAAAAGTGATTTTTTTTTCAGGAAATGTAAGTTTGGAATATTGTCTTTTTGCTCTCTTGGAATTCCAAGTTTTTAACGTTTCCTTTTCAGTTAGAGAACACCATTTCTTAAGATAATAATTTTTCCCTTTAAGAACGTCAAGGTTGGGATAATATTTTCGTTGGCTGGACATTTTATCGAAGTGCTGCTGTGCTGTTTACCTTATTACTGTTATTATCAAAAAGAAGAAAAAAAATATGTATATAAACAACTTTGTAGCCTCTCTCTGTCTCGCTCTCGCTCTCTCTCTCTCTCTCTCTCTCACTCTCACTCTCTGTCTCTCTCTCTCTGTCTCTCTCTCTCTCTCTCTCTGTCTCTCTCTCTGTCTCTCTCTCTGTCTCATGTTTTCTCTCTCTCTCTCTCACACACACACACCACACACACACACACACACACACACACACACACACACACACACATATGCATACACACACACGTACGCACGCACGCGCACACACACACATACACACACGCGCCCTTAGCGCTTATGCGTGCGCCGGTGTATGCTTACATACATACATACGTACGTACATACGTATGCATACACACACTGACAGAGAGAGAGAAAAAAAAAGAGAGAGAGATAACATACATAAATACAGACAGACGGACAAATCTACATACATCATACATACATACATACATACATACATACATACAATACATACATACATACATACATACATACATACATACATACATAAATGCGTACAAACATACGTACATTCATGCATACACCAAAGTTGTGTGTATCCATCTAGCTAGCTGAGTGGGATTTTTTTAAGAATTATCAAAAAAGCGTAAAATGTGCTGTAACCTAGGTAAACACCACACTGATATTATGTGTCAGATGAATTGACTCAGAGAGAGAGAGAGAGAGAGAGGGGAGGGAGAGAGAGAGAGGAGGTGGGGTGGGAGAGGAGGATAGAGAATGCTTTGTTGTAAGAGTAGCTAGGGTTACCACTGTTTAATGATGATCATGTCTATATTGTCTGTCCGTCTGTTTGTGTCTGTCTGCCTGTCTGTCTCTATCCATCAGTCTATCTATCTATCTATCTAACTGTCTATCCATCTCTCTATCCCTCTCTCTCTCTCCATTTATCAGTTTATCTCTCTGTCTATTCTATCTATCTTTCTATCTATCTATCTATCTATCTATCTAACTATCTATCTATCTATCTATCTGTCTGTCTATCAGTCGACCTATCTATCTGTCTATCTATCCATCCATCTGTCTGTCTGCCTCTGGCTGGCTGGCTGACTGGCTGGCCGGCTGGCTGGCTGGCTGTCCGTCCGTCCGTCTGTCTGTCTGTCTGTCCACCTGTCTGTCTATTTGTCTATCCCGAATAGCTCAGTGGTACAGGACATAAAATGACAGGTGTTACTGGTGGCGGTGTTGCAGAGAGAAGAAGGCATGTACCTGAACGCCAAGAAAACCCACACCACCTTAACGGTATGCAGGAGGCTTTCTCTGAGGAGAGAGAGAGAGAGAGAGAGAGAGAGAGAGAGGGGGGGGGAGGGAGGGAGGAAAGAGAGGAGAGAAAGAGAGAGAGAGAGAGAGAGAGAGAGAGAGAGTGAGTGAGAGAGAGAGCTAAATAAAACTTATAGGGAAAAAGAAAAGCTTGAAAGAAAGTAACAAAGATATCAAAAAGCGCCACCATCACTTCTTCTCCGTACCTTAGAGGTCTCCACCATTACATCTTTTCTTCTTCTGCCGATGTGCAGGAGGTTTTCTTGGTGTCCACCACGTCTCTCCTCTGCACTACGTAGGAGGCTTTCTTTGCCACCGTTACAGCTCTCTTTGTTATTTAGGACAAATCACCTAGTTTTGGACAAATCCCAGTGGCAAAAAGAGACAAAGGGAGACTAGACAAGAGGTGAGAGAGAAACAAATAAAGACAACAGCGGCAAGTCGGGGGCATCGTCGATCAAACCTGGGTGACAGTTGTCTTTTTACCGGATAAGTCCCAAAACCTGAGTCGTATCGGGCGAAATACCCGTATGGAAGGGTTTCGATGTTTCGAAATAAAGGTGCGGGCAGCTGAAAGGAACCGGAAGGCTCGGTGGCAAGAAACGGAGAGAGGAAGCAAGAGGGAAGAGGCAAGGCTGAGAGAGGCGGAGGGGGGGGGGGGGGGGAGTTGAGAGGAGGAGACAAGAGGGGCGGATTGAGGAGAGAGGCGGGAGAGTAGACACCGTCAGAGTTATCTGTCTTGAGTGCTGAGTGTCAGCATAAAAGAGAACGGGGATGAACTTTATATACCGTGGGTATCTTTTTCACGGTGTTATAATCAGCCGTCAAGCAGGCTGGAAAGACGAAACCGCTTTAGAAATATTAAGCGAAAAAAAATGGTGCAGAAAGATGGCACAGTTAAGAATAACAATCAAATCAACGACCGGCTTCAACATTGTCTTCACTGCTTTTGGTCTTGAAACTGTCAGTCAAATTTCAGTAATACTTTGAGGTCAGTGAAAATTTAATGGTAATGAAATCCTCTTTTGGCCTGTGCAGCCCATTGCCCTGGTGTTCCTTCTCAAATACTGTTGGAACATATTCTTTCAGATGCTTCTGTTTACTCTGCTAAACTTACAGCTCTGGTTCTGGCGCTGAGGATAATCTCACAATCTATGAAGAGGGACTTTCTGGTTCTGTCGGATTCGCTGTCAGCTTTGGAGGCCATAGCTGGCCGCAACCTCCATCATCTCGAACTTATCCACTGTTTTGAACTTTTTACCAGGTTGAAAGTGGAAGGTTACAACATTGCTCTGGCTTGGGTTCCCGGTCATGTTGGCATCGGAGGGAATGAAATGGCTGATCGCCTGGCAAGAATGCCACAACAGGAAAATTGTCTAATATATATATATATATATATATATATCCCCTGCTCAGATCTGAAACCAAAAATTAATGATTATGTCCGAGACCTCTGGCAGGAGGATTGGAATGCACAGATGGATAAAACTCTTTCAGATCCGTCCAAACCTAAAGGAGTTCCTCTCATCTACGTCTGGTGGTCGTAAAGAAGAAACAGTTCTATGTCGGCTGCACACCGGCCATTCGTATTTTACCCATTCATACCTTTTAAAGAGTGAAGAAGCTCCATGGTGCATCCTGTGTCATGTGCCACTCACAATGAAGCATGTTCTTTTAGAGTGTTGGGACTTGCATGATGTGAGACACAAATGTTTTACAGCAGATTACATTTTTCATCGGATCTGAGATTTTACAGTGGAAAGTTTTTTTTAACAAACTTTCGGTTGGGTTTTTAGAAGATGTATTTTAAAGAATTGTGTGAATGAATGACTTGTGAGTTGATTTTAACGTGGTGACAGCCCTGATATGGCCCTTTGCGGTCGGTTGGGCTATAAGCAACATATTATCTTATCTTATCTTATCTTATCCTCTTGAAAATACAGGCGATGGAAGAACTGCGCAAGTTTTTGCTGCACATGGGAGCCCCGGTGAAAAACCGACAGAAGCTGATGAGGAACTTGAGGGTGAGTATGAGAAATAAAGATTTTGGTGTGTGTGTGTGTGTGTGTGTGTGTGTGTGTGTGTTGTGTGTGTGTGTGTGTGTGTGTGTGTGTGTGTGTGTGTGTGTGTGTGTGTGTGTGTGAGCACTCTCTCGCTCTCTCTCACTGTGTGTATGTGTGTGTGTGTGTGTGTGTGTGTGTGTGTGTGTGTGTGTGTGTGTGCACTCTCTCTCTCTCTCTCTCTATGTATGTATGCGTGTGCGCTCTCTCTCTCTCTCTCTCTCTCTCTCTCTCTCTCTCTGTCTCTTTGTATGTCAATGTGTGTGTGTGCGTGCGCGCACGCGCGAATGTGTGTGATTTTTCTCAACCAACGTCATCATCGTCGTTGTCGTTAACATCGTATCTTCTTCATTAAACCAAAATAAAAGCAGTGTCAACGATAGAAAATACCGCGATGATCAGACCAACATCAGCATGAAAGGAAACCGATCCGCAGGCAGGAAATGAAAGGGGTATGAAAAGAAAGAACATGAAAAATACAACAACAACAACAACAACAACAACAACAAAAACGAATAAAATAAACCGGAAAGAAGACAAACAGTAGACATTAAACAAAGGAGAAAATGAAATGATGGAAAGGAGAAAGACGGAAAAAAAACATCAGCTAGACAAAAGAAGGAAAATAGGTAAGAAAGACAGACAGACAGAAGACAGAAAGTCAGAAAAAGAAGACTGGAAGAAAGAGAGAAGAACAAAAAATGAAAAAGAAAAAGACTAAAGGAAAAAGAATGAAAAGAAAAATAGACAAACCGACAGACAGAAATAGACAAAGAAAGAAAAAGAAGTGAATATGTAGCTAAAACTATGTAAGCAAGAGTTAATCTTAGAGAGAAGAAAGAAACGTTCATGTAAATCTAGTTGCAAAGCGAGACGACTGCAGGCGGAAATCTATAAACAAATCTTAAATAAATGTTAGCGAACCGCCAAGAGAAACGTGGACAAACGAGTCACAAGACAAAACACGACGCGTTTCGACCTCTTAGGTCTTCTTCAGGTAAGACGCAAACAAATAGGACAACGAAAATGAACGAATCTGGTACTTAGCTTCGATCTCTTCGCTCTTCAGCACAAGATTCATGTAAAGAGAAGGAGAGAATGAAACGCTCAAAGAAACTATGGATTAAAAAAAAAATAGAACGGGAAGGAAGAGAGGAGTAAAGAGAAGGACAGCGACTGAAGAAGAAATACAAAGACTGCAACAAAGACAACAGGACCAGAAAAAGGCACACAACACACGCACGCACGCACGCACGCACGCGCGCACACACACACACACACACACACACACACACACACACGCACGCACAGACACACACACATACACACACACACATACACGCACGCACACACACGTACGCATGCACGCACGCACGCATACACACAGTAATAAACACACACACACACACACACACACACACACACACACACACACACACACACACACACACGCACGCACATGTACACACAAACACGCGTGTGTACACGCGCGCACGCACAATGAGCGAGCAAGCAAGAGAGAGAGAGAGAGAGAGAGAGAGAGAGAGAGCTAATAAGACTTAATGGGGAAGAGGAAAGCATAAAAGAAAGGAACAAAGATATGAAAAGAAAGGGGAAGAGTAGGGGGGAAAACGAATATTTGAGCGAAAGATGGAAGACAGGGGCAGAAAGAAGACTCTATCGAAGAAAGAACGAACGACAGACAAAAGAAAGCCTGACACGAACATGAAGAGAAGAAAATAAAGAGAGAGAGAGAGAGAGAGGGTGGGTGGGAAGAAGAAGAAGAAGAAGAAGAAGAAGAAGAAGAAGAAGAGGAGGAGGAGAAGAAGAAGAAGAAGAAGAAGCAGAAAAGAAGAAGAAGAAGAAGAAGAAGAGGAGGAGGAGGAGGAGGAGGAGGAGGAAGAAGAAGAAGAAGAAGAGAGAAGAAGAAGAAGAAGAAGAAGAAGAAGAAGAAGAAGAAGAAAGAAGAAGGAAGAAGAAGAAGAAACCTTGCAGCCCAAGCAGCTGAAGAAGAAGAAGCTGAAGAAGAAGAAGAAGAAGAAGAAACCTTGCAGCCCAAGCAGCTGAAGAGAATAGAGAGGATGTTTTTGAGTCCAGGCAGCTAAAGAGAGTTAAGAGGAAATATCGACCCAAGCAGCTACAGAGAGTACAGAGGAAATGTCAGTTTAAGCAGCTACAGAGGAAATGTCAGCTCAAGCAGCTACAGAGAGTACAGAGGAAATGTCAGCTTAAGCAGCTACAGAGAGAACAGCGGAAATGTCAGTCCAAGCAGCTACAGAGAGAACAGCGGAAATGTCAGTCCAAGCAGCTACAGAGAGAACATAGGAAATGTCAGCTTAAGCAGCTACAGAGTACAGATGAAATGTCATCCCAAGTAGCTACAGAGAGTACAGAGGAAATGTCAGCTTTAGCAGCTACAGAGAGTACAGAGGAAGTGTCAGCTTAAGCAGCTACAGAGAGTACAGAGGAAATGTCAGCTTAAGCAGCTACAGAGAGTACAGGGGAAATAGCCTAAGCAGCTACAGAGAGTACCGAGAAAATACCCCGAGCAGCTACAGAGGGTACAGAGGAAATACCCCAAACAGCTACAGAGAGTACAGAGGAAATAGCCTAAGCAGTTACAGAGAGTACAGAGGAAATACCCCAAGTAGCTACAGAGAGTACAGAGGAAATATTCCAAGCAGCTACAGAGAGTACAGAGAAAATAGTCCAAGTAGCTACAGAGAGTACAGAGGAAATACCCCAAGCAGCTACAGATAGTAGAGAGGAAATGCCCCAAGTAGCTGCAGAGAGTACAGAGGAAATACCCCAAGCAGCTACAGAGAGTACAGAGGAAATACCCCAAGTAGCTACAGAGAGTACAGAGGAAACACCCCAAGCAGCTACAGATAGTAGAGAGGAAACAGCCCAGGCAACTACAGAGCATACAGAGGAAGTTTCAGTCTCAGCAGCTATAAATGGGTACAGTTCGTGATCATGCTTCAGATGTATTGAGTGCGCGCGCTAGGGAGGGAGAGAGAAAGGGAAAGAGAGAGGCGGAAAGAGGGGGGGGGGGGGGTAAAGGGTGAGATAGGGATGGGGGCGGGGGGGGGGGGGGGGGGGCAGAAGAGGAACGGGCGGAGGCAGAGTCACAAACGGACACTTGTACATGCAGAAAAAAAAGACAGACCGAAAGAGAGACAGATAGGCAGACAGACAGAGATATGGACAAAAAAAATGCTAAAGGAAAGAAAAATAATTGATGGAGTTTTCCCAAAGACGAAACAGTCTTGAGAAAAACTAACGTTTACCAAATCTTAAATAAATGTTAGCGAACCGCCCAGAGAACGTGGACAAACGAGTCACAAGACGAAACACAACTAGTTTCGACCTCTTAGGTCTTCATCAGGTGAGACCTTAACGAATAAAACAATGAAAATTCACTTAGCTTTGATCGCTTCAGATCACTTGGTAGGGTTCAGCGCAAGGAACCTTGCGCTGAACCCTACCAAGTGATCTGAAGCGATCAAAGCTAAGTGAATTTTCATTGTTTTATTCGTTAAGGTCTCACCTGATGAAGACCTAAGAGGTCGAAACTAGTTGTGTTTCGTCTTGTGACTCGTTTGTCCACGTTCTCTGGGCGGTTCGCTAACATTTATTTAAGATTTGTTTAGATTTCCGCCTGCAGTCCTCTCGCTTTGCAACTATAACGTTTACCAGCTTGGCCTATGGTCTTGTTAACATGTATCAACACGAGTAGGATCAGACAATTTTCCAGAGATGCTTTTTTTCTTTTTTTTTAAATTCTTTCCTTCTTTCTTTTCACCCTTCATTCTGTCCTTATTTTCCTCTCTTCTTTCTTTCCTTCCTTTACCTTGTTCAGTTCTTTCTGTTAGTTTGTTCTTTTTTCTTTCTTTTTTTTTCTTTATCATTTTCCTTTCTTTTTTCCGCAGTCGTTTTCCTTTTTAAATTCTGTCCTGTATATTTTTTTTCTTTATTTCTTTTTCTTGTTTTCCTTTTCCTTCTTTCTTTCTTCTTTTCCATTTATTTCTTTTTTTTTTGTGGGATTGCTTTCATACACTTAGAGCACGTTGAGGAACTGTGATGGACAAAAATTGGCTTAGATCCTCCAGAATCAAAGAACAGGTGGGATACAGTCCCCGGTTTCAGCAGGTTTTCTCTTTCTTCTTCTCGAAGTTGCAGTAGTAGTAGCAGCAGCAGCAGTAGCAGTAGCAGCAGCAGCAGCAAATGTAGTAGTAGTAGTACCAGCCGCAGCAGCAGCAGCAGTAGTTCTAGTGTAGCAACAGCAGCAGCAGTAGTAATAGTAAAAGTGCCGCTGGCAGTGTCTGCTGTTGCTGCTTTTATCAGTATTACTGCTGCTGTTGTTTTTGTTACTGCTACTATTACAACGACGACGATGACGACGACGACGACGATGCCGAAATTGAAGACAACTGTTAACTGTTAAAACGACGACCACTTCGACGATGACGAAATTGAAGACAACTGCTACTGTTAAAACGACGACCACTTCGACGATGACAAAATTGAAGATAATGATTAAAAAAAAAAAAAAAAATGCCACTGCGGTTCTGCTGCGCTGCAGCAATTTGCTGCTTCTGCTGCTACTACCACTAAAACTACAGCTTCTACAGACCGTCTGTTTTTGTTTCCATGCAGCTGCTGCTGCTGCTACCAGCTAAAACTACAACCTGTACTTAACTGTTTTTGTTTCTATGCTACTGCTGCGACTCTCGCTGCTAAAGCTACAACTTCTACAAAACTACGGGTTTTCTTTTTGTTTGTTGTGTGCTACTGTTGCTGCTGCCGTCGATAGCATTAAACTGCTGTAAACCAACTGTTTTTGTTTCTATGCTATTTACTGCTGCCACTACCGCCGCTAAGATTACAGCTTCTACACAAAAACTGTTTGTGTTTCTGTGCTGCTGCTGCGACTGCCAGTAAAGATACAACTTCTACAAAACAACAGTTTTTGTTTCTGTGCTACTGCTGCGACTGCCAGTAAAGAGACAACTTCTGCAAAACAACTGTTTTTTTGTTTCTGTGCTACTGCTACTACAACCGCTAATACTACGAAGTTCTACAAAACAGCTGGGGGGGGGGGGGGGGGGGGGTTCTATGCTGCTGCTTTTACTACCAGTAAAACTAACACTTCTTCAAAACAACTGTTTCAGTTTCTATGCTGCTTACTGTTGCTATTACCACCGTTCTACAAAACAACTGGTTTTGTTGCTATGCTACTGCTGCTACTACCACCGCTTAGACTACAACTTCTGTAAAACAACTGTTTTTTTTGTGTGTTTTGTTTTGTTTTGTTTTTATGCTCTTGCTCTTACTAACGCCGCTAACATACCACTGAAAAACATGTTTTCGTTTTTATGCTTACTGTTGGCTGACTTCAAAGCCAGTGCAGGCTTATATCAGTCAAGCCAAAAAACGACCCGCCGTTTCTTGTTCCCTCGTTCAACTCTCCAAAGGCGGTGTGCCAGTCGGCCACTCTGGAACGTTCTCCCCACAGAATCCATCACTCCATTGCGGGCCGGTTTTGCCGCCTGACTGCCGCACTGAGCCCTGTCTTTGCCGAGGGCCCAAATGTCAGACAGAGATCCATTAGATGGACGAAAGCGGACACAACGAAGGATTGGGGGGTAACCTCCCCTCCGTCATGTGGATGCCCGGATGTAAAGTTTAGGATGCCCCTTCAAAAATAGGCGCTGAAGTCGAGCCGTGTTGACTGGAGAGGGGCGGAGAAGCGGGAGGTAGAGGCGGGTGGAGAGAGGAAATAAAAGGTGGGGTACAGGGTGGGGAGGGGGGGTGGGCAGAGGACGGGGGATTGGGGTGAAGGTCTTTGGGGAGGGGGAAGAGGAAGGCCTTCAATGACGAGGCTGTTAGGTAAGCAAGTGCATGTTTTATTTCATACATCTTTTGCCCGAGAGAGGGACAACTGTGAAAAAAAAAGCAATAAGCGAAACTTACAGGCAAGTACGCGCGCGCGCGCGCGCGTGCACACATACACACACGCGCTCGCGCACGTACGCACGCACGCACGCACACACGAATCTGTAAGCATATATGTTTATATACACACATTTCCACAAACACTTTTTTCTTCACACCTAACCCCTCCTCGCCCCCCCCTCCCCCCTCCCCCCGTCGCTCCCCACACACACTAATTATCATTATCACCATCATCATCATTATCATCATCATCATCATTATAATGATCATCATCATTATCTCATCATCATCACCATCATCATATTCATCGTTATCATCATCATTATTATTATCATTATTATTCTTATGTCGTTGTTGTTGGTGGTCATGTTGGTGTTGTTGTATCAGCGTACTCATATTAACTACCCCTCAACGCTTTCATGTTGTCTTCTCATCACCGCTCTCGTCGTCATCGTCCTTTTCATTGTGGTCTGACGGCTAACTTTACGATGGGGATAAAAATGTGAAGAGAGGGGCACCCGATCACCCAATCGACCCATAGAAAAGGCAACGCTCCGGTGCCTCTTCCCCCGCCCCGCTAACCTGGATCGCCCAGGGCTTTTTTTCTGTTGACCCGTTCATTTCTCCGGCTGGCGGAATTTGTTGGTGTGTTCGGGTGGTTTTGAGCAGTCGTATCAATGCAGCTAGAACCCCAGTGAGCGGAGGCACCAATTACCGGTGCCTCTATATACTAGGCCATTCAGATTACCGGTTGCGTCTTCAAGATGCGTGCTTGACGGGAAGAAAGTGTTCCAAATAAGGTTCAGTACGGAACACAACACACACACACCACACACACACACACACACACCACACAACGCCACGCCATGCACGCACGCACGCTCGCACGCACACACGCACGCACGCACGCACGCGCCTACGCACATACACATACACACAACACACACACACACAAACACACACACATGTGTGTGCGCCAACTCACACATACACTTACACACAAAAGCGCGCGGGCGGATATTTTGCGCGCGCGCGCGCGCGCGCGCGCGCGCCCACACACCACACACACACACACACACCACACAACACACACACACACACACCACACACACACACACACAGACTCGGGCGCGTCAGTGTGCATATACATCTATCCATTCATGCGCGCATTCACATACATTCACATATGCTATGCTCACTCGCGTTAAGTATACCCACAGTTATGTCCGCACGCCGCTTACAGTAACGAGGTGACTGGGTATCGTAAACACTATCAGTTTGGAGTATTGTCACTTTCATTGTGCATAATGTTTTTATTACTCTAGTTTTGCAGCTTATCGCATATTCAGACAGATCGCAAACAAGCAAGTGGACCATTATGTATGGTCTTCGGATGAAACAAAAAATGCGTCGGAGACCGTTGTAAGCTTAGCTAAACAGAGTGATGAATACACGTGGGAAAGATTATTGGCAAAAAAACAAGAACAGTTAGACAAATTGTATGAACGTCGTGTCACACAAAAAGCTGTGAACATTGCTGCCGACAGTTCTCAAGTTCTTTAAACAAAAACAAACAAAAAACAAAACAAAAAAAAAAAAAAAAACCAATGTTCTACCATCTGGACGAAGATTCCAAATTCCAAAATTCAAAACAAACAGAACTAAAAACAGTTTCGTTTCCCCATTCCATCAAACTGAATCAAAACTGAACTTTCAATAAGATCCGGTTCAGAAAACTTGTTTGTTTGTGTGTGTGTGGTGTGTGTGTGTGTGTGTGTGTGTGTGTGTGTGTGTGTGTGTGTGTGTGTGTGTGTGTGTGATGATGGGATGGATGGAGGTGGATGGATGGGTGTGATTTGTGATTTGTGCTTTGTTAAATATAGATCCAAAGTCATGTTTATACGGCCACTCTTGATTTCTCTTTGGAGATAATAAAGTGTTCTTGACTTGTCTTGACTTGCTTGACTTGATACTTAGACCGGTGTGAAGAAAGCACCTCGCAGCTTGGTCTGACGCGAAGTTCGTCCGTGGTCCATTCCTCTGTCTTGCAGGTGATCGACCTGCTGGTTCGGATCCTCCAGTGCACGCTGGGCGGGGTGCAGGACGAGCTGAACCTGATCCAGGTGTTTAAGGAGGCCTACGAGATCCTGTACACCTACATGATCGGCAAGTCCCGCAAGAACGCCCTCTACTTCGCCAAGTACATCGACTTCTTCCAGACCCAGTTCACTCAGAAGGTATGCACAGAGGGTCTGTTTGGTTCTCTGTGGCGTTTGTCTGTCTCTGCTCTGCTCTTCTGTGCTTTGCGCTCTGTCTCTGTCTGTCTGTCGGGTCTGTTTGGTTCTCTATGGCGTTTGTCTGTCTGTCTCTGCTCTGCTCTGCTCTCTTCTGTCTGTCTGTCTGTCTGTCTGTCTGTCTCTCTCTCTCTTCTCCCTCTTCTCTCTCGTTTGTTGTGTGTGGTGTGTGTGTGTGTGTGTGTGTGTGTGTGTGTGTGTGTTGTGTGTGTAAATGAAAGTAAGAGAGACAGACAGACAGACAGACAGAGAGAGAGAGAGA
>CM065725.1:62518258-62520758 GCA_033310375.1 Conus canariensis
TCACCATCAGTCCGTTATCTGTGTTCCTGTTGTGTCACTATCAGTCAGCTGTCTGTGCTCCTGCTGTGTCACTATCAGTCAGTCCTCTGTGTTCCTGTTGTGTCACCATCAGTCAGTTGTCTGTGTTCCTGTTGTGTCACCATCAGTCAGTTGTCTGTGTTCCTGTTGTGTCACCATCAGTCAGTTATCTGTGTTCCTGTTGTGTCACCATCAGTCAGTTGTCTGTGTTCCCGTTGTGTCACCATCAGTCAGTTGTCTGTGTTCCTGTTGTGTCACCATCAGTCAGTTGTCTATGTTCCTGTTGTGTCACCATCAGTCAGTTGTCTTGTTCCTGTTGTGTCACTATCAGTCAGCTGTCTGTGTTCCTGCGGTGTCACCATCAGTCAGTTATGTGTAACTACCAATTAATGATCTCTTTGCCTATTGTGTCATTACCAGTTCTTTATACATCTTCCTGTTATTTGGCGGTAGGTCAGTTAGCTATCTTCTTCTTATGTCAACACTAGTTAGTTATACATCTTACGATATGTCAGTTAGCTATATTCTTCTTATGTCAACACTAGTTAGTTATACATCTTACGATAGGTCAGTTAGCAATCTTCTTCTTATGTCAGCTCTAGTTAGTTGTACATCTCCCTATATATGTCACTACCACTCAGCTAACTGTCTTCTTGTTCTGTCACAACCAACCAAGTTATCTATCTTCAGCCATCTGTCTTCTCGTTCTATCGCAACCAACAAGTTATCTATCTTCAGGTATCTGTCTTCTTGTTCTGTCACAACCAATCAGTTATCTATCTTCCAGTGATGTCACGTCACTTCCAGTCAGTTACGCGCCTTTCTGTTGTGTTACCACCTGTCAATCACATGTCATCGTGCTCTACACCACTTGCTAGGTATATATCTTCCTCGTCTGTTATCATCTGTCACTACGTTCGCTCTTACTCTTCACACGCTTTCGGTGTCTGGGTATTTTCTTTTCTTCATTTTGGAAGAAATGCAATGAATACACACATTTTTTGTGCGTTTGTTCATCATGATTTTGGTCATGTAAGCGCGCGCATGTGTGTGTACATCTGTGTGTGTGTGTGTGTGTGTGTGTGTGTGTGTGTGTGTGTGTGTGTGTGTGTGTGTGTGTGTGTGTGGTGTGTGTGTGTGTGTGTGTGTGTTTCTTCCTGTCTCCATGTCTAAGTTTCGTACGTGTGAGTAACATTTTGATATTGTTGTACCGTTAATACTCATGGAGACTCTGAAAACATTCTCACCCTTTCTTTATTTCCGAAGATCGAAACGCAAGGACAGGAGAGGGAGTAGAAGGAAAGAAGAGTGGGAGGGACGAGACGAAGGAGGAGGAGGATAAAAGATATTACGTCATGTCGTGGCGCCCCTATTGGCCAGTCAACATCAACACCAGTCACGGCGATTCGCCACTTGTCTTTTTCGGCGTTATCTATTTGTCGATTTATTTCCCCTTCTGTGGTTTCCTGTCAACTCGGCATGAGAATTGAAGGGGAAAAAAATGAAAAAGAAAACCGTGACAGCAATTTCACTGAGAGCAAAGCCATTTTGAAATTGATATTCTGGACAAGTTCGGTTTTCTTTTCTAAATCTTTTTATGGCCTGCCTAACAATGCTTGTCTCCCCTGCAAGAACGACTTCGAGCTGCAGTTTCAGAGGGTGAGGGATTGCGTGATGAACTGGAACACATAACCAATCAACCAGATCAAAGGAAATGAAGCCCGACTGATGTATTTCAATCTTCCATCCTTTGTTTGTATGGTCGATTTGATTTGTTTGGTTTTTTTTAAAGGGAACTTTGTGGTTTAATAGCATCCACGTTCTCTTCACCCCACTCTGCACTTCCCTCCCCTCAGATTTCCTCTACTGTCTTCAAAAATAAGCCATCAGAATTCTTTGTGGAACTTCATCTTTCAGTGGAGTGGGGTTTTTTCCCTGACGGGGCTAAATGTTGATTTAGGTGTACTGGCGATATTTCTTACGGTCCGACTGACTGAATGTAGCTCTGTTATTGGAATGGGTGGTACTAGGGGTTCGTGCGAGACCGACATAGAGAGAGAACGAGGAAAAGATGTTGAAAATGAGGCGAGCAAGGGAGAAACAGACAAGTACAATAACTATAGGCAGACGTTGACAAGGGTGAGAGAGAGAGGGAGAGAGAGAGACAGACAGACAGACGGACGGACCGACCGACCGATCGACAAACTGACTTACAAACACAAGGTACGAGACAGAACGAAAGAGAGGGAAAGAGAGAAAACAGACAGGCAGTCGGAAGGTGAAACATAGGTAGACAGAGTATGGGAGAGAAAGGGTCCGGGAGAAGAAGAAGAAGAGGGGAAGAGGATGGGGGAGAAACAGAGAGAGAAAGTGAAAGAAAGAGGGGCACACACAGAGAGAAGAAGGCACAGGCAGAGGGAAAAAGACACAAGACAGAGAGAGAGAGAGGCACACACAGACAGAGAGAAAATAAGGCATTGAC
>CM065725.1:62525758-62528258 GCA_033310375.1 Conus canariensis
TTATGAGAGAGAGAGAGAGAGAAGAGAGAGAGAGAGAGAGAGAGAGAGTGTTCTTTTCCATGAGATATATCTATCTGTCTGTCTATCTATCTGTCTGTCTATCTATCTGTCTGTCTGTCTATCTTTCTTTCGATCCGCCTGTCTGTCTATAAAATACAGTAATTTGTCCGATGACGTCGATGTATATGTGTCTATGTGGTGTGTATGAGAAAGAGAGAGAGAGAGAGAGCGCGTGTGTGTTTTGTGTGTGTGTTCGTGTGTGTGTGTGTGTTGTGTGTGCGTGCGTGCTGCGTGCGTGCGTGCGTGAGTGTGTGTGTGTGTGTGTGTGTGTGTGTGTGTGTGTGTGTGTGTGGTTCTTTTCCGTGAGATATATTGCTTTTCCTTTGGACATTGCGACAGCCCTGAAGAGATTGTGTGCGATGGGGCAGGATAAAACTCCGTCAAAACAGAGCTGCCCCTCTTTTCCTTTTCTGTTACGTTTTTCTTTTTTTCTATGAAGGTTGTCTTTTCGGGTTTGTTGAGGGGTCTTCGTTGTTGCTGTTGTTGAGTTTTTGCTGGCGTGTTTTTCACAGTACATAATGTGGCCTTCACGGTTCCATATTTTTAGGGTAGAAGTCGATAAAACAAAAACAGAGACAGATTGTTACTCCTATTGACGGAAAACAATTTTCAAAGTGATGACTAAAGTAAAAGAAACAAAATGGAAATGATACAGACAAACAGATTACAGGACGACAAAACACAATGCATTTCGACCTCTTGGGTCTTCTTCAGGCAAAAACAAGCAACATTTAGGACAATGAAAACGAAGAACGAGCATCCACAGAATGGGTATTGGATGAAAACGAGGCCGTTAAGAAGGGGATCATAAGCGTTGAAATAATAACGATGACAATAATGATGATGGTAACAATAGTGGCAATGATGCCAACGTAAATAATAAAAGGAGCATTAATTTTTTTTCTTCCCCCTCCCCCCCCCCTCCCTGTTTTCTAAAAAATAGTTTTATAATATGACGATAATAGTAGTAGTGTTAATAGTGGCTAAACACTGAAGGGGAGAGAGAAAAAAAGGGGGTAGAGGGTAGTAAAACAGGGATTTGCTTTTTGTTTGCTTTGTAATTATTGTTTAATGGTATGATGTATTAGTGATGGTAGTGATTATGGGTTTGTAGTGATTATGGGTTGTCAGCGATTGCTCGTTCTTCGTTTTCATTGTCCTAAATGTTGCTTGTTTTTGCCTGAAGAAGACCCAAGAGGTCGAAATGCATTGTGTTTTGTCCTGTAATCTGTTTGTCTGTATCGTCTGGTGGAACTAATACCGTTTCTTTTCAAAATTTGCTTCATTTTCCGCCCTCAATCACCTCGTTTTGAAACAAAATTCGAATGCTTTCAGATTCGAATGTATTATAGAATTTTTAGCAGCTAAACAGAGTAGGCGTAGTTGAAAAAGACAAATGGACTTTTTTTGTAAAACTGAAAAGGATTCCATCAACCATTGTTTATGAAATTGTATCTCCTCGTAGTATAATTTTTTGATGAAGTTACAAGACGTATTGAAAGCGAAATGCGAAAATCGTAAAAATTAACGCTTTCATATAGAACTTGTTTTGTTTTGATCAGATGAAAAAACACACAGATAAAGTGTTTGAACTTTTAGCCTTGTGTACTGAGTTCTACATATACAAGAGCAAAATTGAAAAAGGAATGTAATATAAATACCGTTTAGAAAAACACGTACATTGTTTGCATATGCAACCCCACGAGCTTGAGAAAGATCGATATCGTCTCGAAACTGGTGAGTGCTTGAAATAAAGCCTAACCGTTATGCGACATTTAATAGCATGACTGCAAGCTTATCCTTTGCACGATAGACTCTCTGATGTATCAAAGCAGCTTGTTGTATATTTTGCTGCATTAAATTATTTTGTCATGATTCCTTTACGCGACATCTCCAAGCATATAACTAAAAGCTGGAACAAACGCGTATGCGTTCGCACGCGTTTTCGTGCGTGAGCGTATGTGTTACTTTGTATGTGTGTGTGTGTGTCTGTGTCTGTGTCTGTGCGTGTGTCTTTGGAGGGGGAAGGAGTAAATTGCGATCGTGTGGTAAGGTGTGTGAAGAGGGGAGATTCGGGGTGAGGGGGGGTGGGGGGAGGAGGAAATCTGGACGGAAGACGAGTGGATGGTCGAAATCGGAGTCTGGCGTGAGTGGGTCAGAGTCTGTGTAAGAAAGTAACCAGAATAAAAGAGAGTGCTTTCTGTAGCTTTTGCATGCTGATGTTCCAAGATTGTTCTTGATCTGTAGCACGCGGATTAAACGCAATCTTTGTATGTTCATAACTGTCTGATTGTATTCCTGTGTGTTTGTAAGATGCCATCTTATGAATGTATGCACGTTTCTGTTATAGTATTTCATGAAAAGAGAACCTTCTTTGTAAGGAGGAGGGAGGGGGGCAGCCCACATGACGTGTTCGTATGAGCTGTTGATCCAATAGAGC
>CM065725.1:62533258-62578258 GCA_033310375.1 Conus canariensis
TTGCATCGATGCATGTCTGTTTGTGAGTGTATACCTGTGTGTGTGTGTGTGTGTGTGTCTGTCTGTCTGTCTGTCTGTCTGTCTGTCTGTCGTCTGTCTGTCCGGCCGGTATCTCTGTGTGTTCGTGCTTGTATGTGCAACAGAGTGGTTACAAGTCAATGAAATGCGACCAAACTGTTGTGACCAAAAGGAGCAGACCCAATCTCTAATCCCGATCGCTGTGACTGTCCTCTCCCTCAGGTCTCTTTGTGGACGTGGGCAACAATTACTCTGTGCTGGACCACCCCAACATCTGCTTCGTCTACGACTATGTGGGTTCCAAGGACGAGGAGAAATCACAGGCTGACTTTGTGAGTTGAACTCCGCCTGTTTCACACACACACGCACGTACGCGTGCACACTTACGCACGCATGCTCACTCACGCGCGCGCACTCACACACACACACACACACACACACACACACACACACACACACACACACACACACACACACACACGCGCGCGCGCCGCGCGGCGCGCGCGCCACAGATACACAGAATTAGAGAATGACACACACACACACACACACACACACACACACACACACACACACACACCACACACACACACAGATTCAGTGGGGAAGGGGAGAAGACCATTACGCTGCCATTTCGGATGATGGTAATAGTTGTGGTGGTAACAGTCGGTGAACTGACCTTACCAACATAGATCCGGGTGAAAATATTTTGAAGTGATTCAAAATACATCGTATCTATCTGAACTGAATGGAATCGAACTTACATGGGCTGAAATGAATTGGAACAAAACAGTGTGAAAGCAAATGAACTGAACCAATCAGAACTGATTTGAACCGGTGCAGTTGTCTGTACGTAACAAAGGAAACATGAGGTCGTTTGAATTAAGCTGAGTTATACAGAGCCTGGACTGAATTAAGCTGAAGTCCAAGCGAGCTGATTTAATTCTAACTGAGCTGAACTGCTGACACAGGTGGTGAAGGAGCTGGTGGCCATCTTCCCTGTCCTCCGAGACTGGATCACGGAGTTTCTGTCGGAGAACAACAACATGGTGGCCTCTGAGATTGGCCACAACATGCTGATCGAACAGGTGAGACATGTGGCGGGTGAGACGTACCAGTGGGTGAAACATACTGCAGGTGAGAGACACACTACCAGTGAAATTTGCAGGAGGTGAGACGTATCACAGGTTTGACATAGTACAGGTGAAGTATATTGCTGGTGAGACATATAACAGGTAAGGCATTAAACAGGTTATGTGCATATCAAATGTACTACAGGTGAGACTTACCATGCGTAAGACAGGCAGTAGAATAGACAAGCAGCAGATGACACATGCAACGGGTGACATAGCACAACTCAGGCATACCACTGATGACGTATGAAGGTGATGTTCCACAGGTGACACACTATACAGTTGACATACCACGGGTGGCATGCCAGGGATGGCACACCGCAGGTGGCATTCCGCATTTGACAGATCGCAGATGAAGTACCACAGGTGACGTACCAGGAATGGCACACCGCAGGTGGCATTCTGCATTTGACAGATCGCAGATGACGTACCACAGGTGACATACCATGAGTCAGACATAGCACAGGTGAACGACATACCATAGGTTACATGCCAAAAGTCAAACATACCACAGGTGCCATACTATAGGTCAGACATACTACAGGTGACATACCATAGGTCAGACATACTACAGGTGACATACCATAGGTCAGACACACTACAGGTGACATACCATACGTCAGACATACTACAGGTGACATGCCATAGATCAGACATACTACAGGTGCCATACCATAGGTCAGACATACTACAGGTGACATACCATAGGTCAGACATGCCGCAGGTGACATACCATAGGTCAGACATGCCGCAGGTGCCATACCATAGGTCAGACATACTACAGGTGCCATACCATAGGTCAGACATACTGCAGGTGACATACCATAGGTCAGACATACCGCAGGTGACATACCATAGGTCAGACATACTACAGGTGACATACCATAGGTCAGACATACTACAGGTGACATACCATAGGTCAGACATACTACAGGTGACATACCATAGGTCAGACATACCGCAGGTGCCATACCATAGGTCAGACATACTACAGGTGACATACCATAGGTCAGACATACTACAGGTAACATACCATAGGTCAGACGCACTGCAGGTGACATACTGTAGGTGATATCCCACAGGTGACACATCACTGGTAACAAACGACAGCTAACGAACCACAGGTGACATACTACTGGTAACATACGGAAGACGATATACTACAGATGACAAACCAAAGGTGACATACCACAACTTAAACATATCAAAGGTGGCATAGCACAGATTAAACATACCCATGTGACGTAACGCAGGTTAAACGTGCCACAGATGACATACCACAGGTAACTTACCATACATGACATACCACAGGTAACAGGTAGTTTACCATAGATGACATACCACAGGTGACATCACAAGTGACATACCACAGATGAGACATACCACAGGGGACAAACAACAGATGACACACCAAGGATGACGTCACAGGTGGCGTACCACATTGAGGCATATCACAGGTGACACACCGTAATGACATACTACAAAGTCACTTATCACAGGTAAGAGGCACAGGTGAGACACACGACAGTTGAGACATACCACAGGTGACATATAACAGATGACACACCACAGGTGGTATCACAGGTAACGGGGGGGGGGGGGAATTACAAAACCCCAAGTGCCATAGATGAGACATGCCACACGTGAAACGCAATAGATGAAACATGTTACAGGTGGGATGTGTCATGGGGGTACGAATTGCAGGTGCGACATATTGTAATTGAGACATGCCACACGTGAAACACACGTTAGATGGTACAAGTGGGACCTACCACAATAAAGACGCACAACAGGTAAAACGTAACACAGGTAAGGCAGTACAACAATGGAAAAAAATACAGGTCACATTGTGCTGATTGAACAGGTGAGATTTCTGAGGAGGTGTCAACTCGATCGCTTCTGACGTAGGCCACACCTCAACACTCGAACAGGACAGACACATTCTGGACTAAGGACATGACTGTTAAGAGTTAGGTCAAAAAATACTGATCACGCGCCGTAGAATGGGAAGAAACAAGGTGGTGGCTTTAACCAACAAGAATCTTGCCGGGCTAAAGTGAAACGTATCACAGACCACAACATGATCGATTAGAAAGCTGGCAGTTGCTTTTCAACACGATGATTCTACGGATCAATGATCTTGTTGAAGACCAAGGCGAAGTCATATCAAAATTGCACCATTGCTGATGGACCCGTGATGTTATGCAGCAATAAGATAGACTGTGATGGAAGTAAGTGTGGTGTGGCGACGTGTGGTGTGGCGACGTGTGGTGTGTGATGCAGTGGAATGAAGTGGAGCGGGATGGAATGGAATATAAGACTTCAGTATACAACAATTCGGAACACCAATCTCAACCACACCACACAATCACCGAATCCAGCTTCACACCGCTACATACCAAACCAGACTAAACCACGTACAGTTCAACACCATTCTGCTACACACCCAACTAAACTACCACACCTCGCCAGCCAACAGTAATGACAGACTCACTGCCACGTATGATCATCGGACATTCCCCCGCAACAGCAAAGGGAAACCCGTTTATTGGTATTAGCATTAGTAATTTTCTGTCGATAGGTTCTTCGCCTGTTGTACCACCTGGTCAAGTTCGGCTACTACCAGGACTGGGAAGACGTGCAGCAGTTGTTACCTCCCATGCTCAGCCTCCTGGACGGACGGAAGGACTTCCCCTTCCCAAAGGACAAGGACAAAGGTCAGAGGATGCATGTCAACACATATAGACTTATAGACTAGCCGTGATGTTATGCAGCACCAAGATTCCTATCATGGCTGCAGGGAGTACAGAGGCCTGGTTGTAATACACGCTAAAAGTATCCAGTATAGTATAAAACGTGGAGTTGAGAGAATCTAAAAATTCACAGCGTTGGTGCTGGTTATAGTAATGTGTTGAGAATACCCAGCTACAAACGAGTGAGACGATGGTGTTTTTTCCAGCGTAAATGTCCGGAGATTTACGCGTAAAAAGTGAAACAGCAAGGGTCGTTGTGTGTGGGCCGATATCAGGAATTATTTGTGTAGGTCTGTTCAACAGGGGGGGGGGGGGAGTTTGAAGCTTACTACCAAGACAGCTCAGCAGTAGACCTGCAGCAATGGTCATTGTTTTGGGAAATAAATTAGGAATATTTGTTGAAAGGAAAATGTAATGACCATCTGTGGGAGTGTCCACCTGTAACAGCTGTAACCGTTGGATCTGTTCTGGAGGTATTCAGTAACGAGAGAGTGAAATGTAATAGCTGTGGTGTATGCAGACACACCTGTTAATAGTATTGCACTCCAGGTGTTTTCAAAGCATAAAAGTTGCTGATTCTGAGCAATGAAACAGTGTAGTATATGATACGATTTAGGGAAGTTTGATTTGTGGCAGTTTCTAAGAGAAAGAGAGAGAGAGGGGGGAGGGGGACCAATCAGACGGATACTCAAAGACAGACAGATCTGAGAGACAGACAGAAAGAGAGAGGAGACTGAAAGGATGGGAGAGAACAGGAAGAAAGACAGACAGACAGACACGGAGAGAAGGAAATCCATGATTACTACCGCTACTGTGTCTGTCTGGTTCCATGCAACACAGGCTACAGCAAGGATCTGATGAAGCAAGTGCACCAGTACCAGCATCAGGACCGCTACGACAAGGGCCGGGAGACGGAAGCCATCGTCAATGCCAAGTTCCAGTGAGTCCATGGTGTTCCTGTAATTAATGTCTGTTTTTAAGGAGATGCTTGAACAAGCGTTGGGGAGACACTTTACCTTCGGATTTCATTCTATACACTAAAGCTATCCTCATCCTCATCCTCCTCCTGCTCCTCCTCCTGCTTCTACCCCCTCCTCCTTCTCCTCCTCCTCGTCCTTTTCCTTCTCCTCCTTCTCTTCCTCCTCCCCCTACCTCCTCCTCCTCCTCCTCCTCCTGCTCCTGATTGTTAGGTTATTACTATAAATGTTGTAATGATTTCCTCTTCCTCCTCCTCCTCCTCCTCCGCCTCCTTCTCCCCCTCCCCCTCCTCATTATTATTATTATCATCATCATAGTTACGTTATTACTACTATAAGTATTATAATGATTGTCATTATTATGATTATGAGCATTATTGTTATCATTATTGTTGTTGTTTCATTGTTGTTACTGCTGCTGTCAATTTTGTCCTATATGATTATCTATGCCGTCTGTCATATCTTTGTTTTCCACCATCTGTTCTTTCAATGTACGTCAGTTTTCCTTTGTATTGACCATGATACAATCCGTATGTTCATCAATAAAGTAAACGCACTGAGCTTATTGTCATGTAAAAGACTCTTCTTGCGAGAGAGCGAGAGCTAGCATCTGAACGAGCTAGCATCTGAACAAGCTTTCTTTAATGATCTGCTTCTCTCTTATGTCTTGTGTTCTGGAATCACACCGCTGTACCTCTTTGACCATGTCTTTTGTTTCAGAGCTCTGGAAGTGCTGGACCTGCTGCTGACGTACCAGAGAAACCTCCGCCTGCAGGTGAGCAGTCCGTCATTGTTGCGTGTGTGGAGCATCTTTGTAGTGGCCTGTCAAAGGAATGTGTATGGTTTTATACTTCCTGATCTTTGCTTGATATGTTTATTTTTGGTGTGTGCATAATTATATTAGTGCGTTCGCGCGCGCACGTGTGTGTGCGTGTGTGTGTGTGTGTGTGTGTGTGTGTGTGTGTGTGTGTGTGTGTGTGTGTGTGGAGGAGTCTCTGTGTGAATGCGTGTGTTTGTGTGTGTGTGTGTGTGTGTGTGTCTGCGTGAGTCGGTGTGTGTGTGTGTGTGTGTGTGTGTGTGTGTGTGTGTGTGTGTATGTGTGTGTGTACATATGTCAGTATTCTCTATGTCTCCCTTTCTCTCTCTCTCTCTCTCTCTCTCTCTCTCTCCTCTCTCTCTCTGCTCTCTCTCTCTGCCTCTCTCTCTCTCCACTCACACACACACACACACACACACACACACACACACACACACACACACACACGCACACACATACACACAGAGTAATTGGCACAAGACAAGCTTCCCAAAATCATATATACCACCCTCTTTCACTGCTCAGCATCAACATTTGTGCTGTGAGCCATCTCCGTTTACAAAAAAAGAGAGACAGAGTGTGCATATGTGCCTGTGCTGTGTGTGTGTGTGTGTGTGTGTGTGTGTGTGTGTGTGTGTGTGTGTGTGTGTGTGTGAGACACAGACTTACACTGCGGTGTGTCAGTTGAAGACTTCCGTCGTTAAAATTTTAAAAAAACGAACGAAAAAACGATCCCTGGTAATCCCCTTGTGTAATGATGACCAGAGCTTCATGGGCAAGTTCAAGTTCGCGGAGAGGAGCACCCTGGCCAGAAAGTCCCAGCATGTCCTGTCCCCTCTGCTCTACGACACCTACAACCCGCACGACCAGACCAAGTACGTTCCGCTGGCTGGCTGGCTGGCTGGCTGGCTGTCAGCCATGAATACTCATTACAGCTTTATGCAAGATCCATTGGTTTTCAAATGATCACGAACATAGTAATGGATCGTAACGCCTGATCTTCAGCTAACATGGACATTATTCACAAATCAATAATCTAAAGTAAACAAAATTTAATTACCGTGATACGATCAATTGCACAATCATTGGAATCAATAACGGGCGAGTTGTTTAATGATCAGAAGCATGGACAAGGCAGTCAAGAACAGACAGTATATCAGGCTCAATGTTTCAAATCGTATTCACTCACGACTGAGTCAGTAATAGAAAAGTCGGATTAGCTCAGGAAGGCCTAAATGATTTTGAAAGATTCCCTGACTGAGTGGTCAATCATGAATGATTAAGTAACTGACTAACAAGCTGTATGTTCCGACTGGTGGACTTATTGATCGGTTGACTAACAGATTGCCTTATTGTTTATTTGGCTGACCGATGAATTGCCTTATTAAATGACCTATTAACTTACTAGTTAGTCCACTTAGTGAATTGACGTACTGATTAGTTTATTAAGTGAGTGACTGGCCGGCTTACTGATTAACTGACTGGTTTGTTCATGAATTGACTGGCTGACTTCGTGATTAGTAGTTTTAGCGACTGATTGGTTTATTGATTGATTCGCTGGCTGCTTGACTGACTTGCTTGCTGACTTATTACTTGATAAACTGACTGAGGTATTGGTTGATTGAAGCTGCTTGACTGATTTGATGGCTGACTTAAAACTTGATTAACTGACCGAAGTACTGGTTGATTGAAGCTGCTTGACTGATTTGATGGCTGACTTGTAACTTGGGTAAACTGACTGACGTATTGGTTGATTGAAGCTGCTTGACTGATTTGATGGCTGACTTGTAACTTGGGTAAACTGACTGACGTATTGGTTGATTGAAGCTGCTTGACTGATTTGATGGCTGACTTGTAACTTGGGTAAACTGACTGACGTATTGGTTGATTGAAGCTGCTTGACTGATTTGATGGCTGACTTGTTACTTGGGTAAACTGACTGACGTATTGGTTGATTGAAGCTGCTTGACTGATTTGATGGCTGACTTGTAATTTGGGTAAACTGACTGACGTGTTGGTTGATTGAAGACGGGCCCTGAAGAAGCAGAAGACGGTGGTGAAGGAGCTGAGAGAGATGTTCAACGTGTCGGCCATCTTTGACGTGGAGCTGCTCACCAAAGTGCTGATGGTCAGCAATTTTTTCCTTGGCTTGTCTACCTTTTTGTTTTTTTTCCGCGCTCATCGCGTCGGTTATGTCCCTTAGTTTGTTTTCTTCATGTTTACGTCCTCTCCTGTTCGTTTTACTTTCTCTCTCTCTCTCTCTCTCTCTCTCTCTCCTCTCTCTCTCTCTCTCTCTCTCTCTCTCTCTGTGTGTGTGTGTGTGTGTGTGTGTGTGTGTGTGTGTGTGTGTGTGTGGTGTGATTTATTTATCCTCTTGGGAGGATGTATTTTCCCATGTTTCTTTTCTTCGTGTCTTTTTTTTTTTAGTTCTGTTCCTTTCATTTCCTATTTTCTTTTCTGTGATGAAACCATCATATTCTATTCGTCAGTCGTTTTTTTGTTTTGTTTTGTTTTTTGGTTTTTTTTTTTTTACTTCTTCAGTCTCTTTCTTAGGTCTTTTCTTTCTTACTTCGTGTTTTTTCCCTCTCCTTCGATTTTTGTTTCCAGTTTGTTGCGTTATTTCTTTATTCGTTCTCTCTCTCTCTCTCTCTCTCTCTTCTCTCTCTCTCTCTCTCTCTCTCTCTCTCTCTTTCTCTTTCTGTCTTTCCTTCACGACTCGGATATGGAGTCCATCACCAAAGCGTGCATGATTTTTTTTTTGACTGGGGGAAGGGGGTGGGTATAGGGGTGGATGGGGAATGGTCCGTTTGTTTCTTTCTCTGTTTCTTTTTTTTGTTGTTATTTTCCTTCCACATGTTTGCTACATTTGATGTGGGACGTCTCGTCAAATTACTCATGGAGATGGGTTTTGCTTCTCTTTGCTTGCCTGCGTCTTTCATGGTGTGGTTCTTGATGTTCTGTTCTTTTCCTGTTTTTCTTGGTTATTTCCTGTTTTCTACCTTATATCTTCGATTCGTTTTATTCGTTTATGTTTTTGTTCATTTCATTTCCTGGTTTTCTTTATTTTCTTTTGATGCTTTTAACTTTGTTTTGATGATTTTCCCTTCGTTCTGTTCTTTTTTTTTTCTCCTACTACTTTTTTTTTTGTATTCGTTTCTCTTTATTCTTTGCTTTGTCTCGGTCATATATTTGTTTTGTCACCATCTTCCTGCTTTCTTTTGTAGTTGTCATAATCTTATCTTTATTTTTGTCGCCTTCTGGCCGCTTTCTTTCTGTATATCATGACGTTGTTTTCGTTGCCCTCCTGCTCTCCTTCTGTCTGTCATGACTTTGTTTTGGTCACCCTCCTGCTCTCCTTCTGTCTGTCATGACTTTGTTTTGGTCACCTGTTTTCTGTTTTCTGTCAACACATCGTGTCTTTGATGGTTTGTACTTGTTACCAGCGTTTGTTCTCTGTGTAACAATCGTCTGTATGAAATAGCTGTTACGTGTGAATATGTTCGACATCACCTGCATGTAAAAGATGGGACTGTCTGTGTCATGATCGACACACAAACCAGCTGTTATGTGTGAACGTACATATCATCATCTTCGTACAACAACTGTTATGTGTGAATTTGTATTTCATCTTCTGTATACAACAACTCGTATGTGTGAACGTGTATGTCATCATTTACATACAATGTTTTTTATGTATAAATGTATATGTCATTGTCTGTGTGCGACAACTGCTGAGCGAGAATATGTATGTCATCATCTGGGCGCAACCGTTACGTAAGAATGTGAATATCATCATCGGTATTTAACCGTTACGTTTGAATATGTATTTCATCAACTATGCAAGTTACGTGTGAATGTGTGTCCTCATTCGAACAGTATAACTGCTGTGTTACCGTCTGTATTCAACAGATGTTCCGTGTTAATGTGTGTGTTTCTGTTGTTGTTGTTGTTGTTTAATTTTTGTAAGGGCCTTATTTTAAGAAATCGTTTATAATGTTTCGTAATCATAACGTGATCACATTCTAGAGGTCTTTGACTTTTATTGTGTTTGTTTGGGCAGAAAAAATATTTGTGATTGATTGCTTACTTATCTATTAATCTTACTGTTTAAGTTACTTGGCTTGTTTCATACTATCTGCATTTGTGTTTGTTTGTTTGTTTTTATTAAAAAAAAAGTCAGGTGTCACTAAAGTTACCTAATGGCATGTCATGGATCACAATCTATAAAGCGTATGAAAATGTCTTTCTTGAAATTAAGTCAATGGCAAGGAATTAAATTCCTCGTGAAAATCGTGTTTATGTTTACAAGTAACTGGCATACTTTAAAGAGATTTCAGTTTATTCAGCGATGTTTGAAAACTCAGATCTTAGAAAGAAGTGCATATCCAAGAAATAGGTATCCCCAGATTAATGCTTAAGTTCGCAGATTCTCTCTCTCTTTCTCTCTCTCTCTCTGTCTCTCTGTCTCTGTCTCTGTCTGTCTGTCTCTCTCTCTCTCTCTCTCTGTCTCTCTCTCTCTCTCTCTCTCTCTCTCTCAAACCGTATTTACAAAAGCAGCCTCTCTCTCACTCACTCTCTTTTTCTCTTTCTCGCTCTCTCTCTCTCAAACTGTGCTCACAAAAGCAAACTCTCTCTCTGTCTCTCTGTCGCTCTCAAACCGTGCTCACAAAAGCAGCCTCTCTCTCTCTCTCTCTCTCTCTCAAACCGTGCTCACAAAAGCAGCCTCTCTCTCTCTTTCTCCTCTCTCTCTCTCTCTCTCTCTCTCTCTCTCTCTCTCTCTGTCTCTGTGACTCAAACCGTGCTCACAAAAGCAGCCTCTCTCTCTCTCTCTCTCTCTCTCTCTCTCTCTCTCTCTCTGACTCCAATCGTGCTCACAAAAGCAGCCTCTCCCTCCCTCTCTCTCTCTCTCTCTCTGACTCCAATCGTGCTCACAAAAGCAGCCTCTCCCTCCCTCTCTCTCTCTCTCTCTCTCTCTCTCTCTCTCTCTCTGTGACTCCAATCGTGCTCACAAAAGCAGCCTCTCCCTCCCTCCCTCTCTCTCTCTCTCTCTCTCTCTCTCTCTCTCTCTCTCTCTCTCTCTCTCTGTGACTCCAATCGTGCTCACAAAAGCAGCCTCTCCCTCTCTCTCCCTCTCTCTCTCTCCCTCTCTCTCTCTCTGTCTCTCTCTCTCTCTCTCTCTCTCTCTCTCTCTCTCTCTCTCTCTCTCTCTCTCTGTGACTCAAATCGTGCTCACAAAAGCAGCCTCTCCCTCTCTCTCTCTCTCCCCCCTCTCTCTCTCTCTCTCACTCTCTCTCTCCGTGACTCCAATCGTGCTCACAAAAGCAGCCTCTCCCTCCCTCTCCCCCTCTCTCTCTCTCTCTCTCTCTCTGTGACTCAAATCGTGCTCACAAAAGCAGCCTCTCTCTCTCTCTCTCTCTCTCTCTCTCTCTCTCTCTCTCCCCTCTCTCTCTCTCTCTCTCTCTCTCTCTCTCTCTCTCTCTCTGACTCAAATCGTGCTCACAAGCGTAGCGCTTCCCTAGAACCCTGTTATCAGCCCCAGCCAATTGACCCCTGTAACCGCGGGAGGAATAGTATGGTCAGACATTCGTGACAACAGTTGGGAATGTGCATGTGTGAGCGAATCAGTGGGACGGTTCGCTCGCGGCCTAAAAAGTGCTTCGGTCACGCGAGATAACAGAGGAGGCCGTACTTTCGCTGCGCGGTGGCACAACGGTAGCGACGACAGTCCCACAGTCCAACAATCCAAATAGTATCTTCGGGATTCCCAGCCTCTCCCCTCATTCTCCCCTCTCCAGTTTATCGTGGTCTGGGTCAAAGTCTTTCGGACGAAGTAATAAAACTGAGGCTGTATTTGCAGAATGTACCACACCGTAGTATACAGCACATTGTTGTACAGTATAATACAACACAGTACAACGTCGTTCAGTGCAATAGAACACGGTGCAATGTTGTGCAACACTGTAGAACACAGTACAGCGTCGTACAACACCCTGGAACACAAGAAGGCTCGATACAATGCAGCAGAACACAGTACAGCATCGTACAACACCCTGGAACACAAGAAGGCTCGATACAATGCAGCAGAACACAGTACAGCGTCGTACAACACCCTGGAACACAAGAAGGCTCTATACAGTGCAGTAGAACACGGTACAGCGTCGTACAATACCCTGGAACACAAGAAGGCTCGATACAATGCAGCAGAACACAGTACAGCGTCGTACAACACCCTGGAACACAAGAAGGCTCTATACAGTGCAGTAGAACACGGTACAGCGTCGTACAATACCCTGGAACACAAGACGGGGTGGTACAACGCGATAGGACACAATACTGCATCGTACAATGTAACAGAACACATTACAGCGCAGTACAACACAGCACAACACAGTGCAGCATAGTGCAGTAAACTAGGTCACTACAGCGTTGCACAATATCGTTGGACACAATACGGCGTCGTACAACATCGTTGAAGGCAGTTGAGCGTCAAACAACATCATAGAACGCAGAACAGTGTTGTGCAATCTTGTAGAACACAGTGTAGCGTTGTACAATATTGTAGAACATGGTACAACATACTAGAGTGTATTACGAAAAAGCGCAAAGGAGAAGAATGCAAATGCGCGCCAGCGTATTACAGAACCGATAGCACAGCGCAACACAGTACAAGACAGTAAAGCGCACGACTTGCAAAGAATACTTTAGTGCAGGTCATTACAGTGCAGTTACAACACACTAAAATCCAGCGCAGAGCACCATCACACACAACACATCACAGTTTGCAGAGCGCAATGCATCACGGCCTAATGCAACACAAGACGATACATTGCAACGTGGTACACGACACAACACAACGGAACGCATCTTTGCACAAACCAAACCTGGAGGTAACCTCCCACGCACAACACTACATTTCAGTACTAAACCCTGTTCACGTTGGTGTCGGTGGTCGGAATAAAACTGAGCCGGCATCATTAAGGAGTATCGCGCACAGTCGCTGGAGCAATGAGAGAGTACGCAGTCACTGTTTAAGGGGAGGTGGTGATGAAGATAAACTGTAATGAGTGTTATGAGCGATAACTCGTATTATGAGGACTGTCACTTTGGGTGGAACCCGACGGGCTGATTGCGTGTTGGGATGAAAGAGACGGAGAGTGTGCTGTTTGTTTTCGGGGTTGTGTAAAGAGGGACAGTTGCAGGGTTGTTTTTTTTTTTTTTCTCTCTGTCTTTGCTTCTGTGTGACTGTTGATCTGTCTCTGTCTCTTCCTGCGTGTGTCTCTCTCTGTCTCTTTCTCTCTCTGTCTCTCTGTCTCTATCTCACTCTCTCTCTCTCTCTCTCTCTCTCTCTCTCTCTCTCTCTCTCTCTCACACACACACACACACACACACACACACACACACACACACACACACACACACACACACATATCATAAGGTGCAAGACCTAGACGATGGAGGTGATGATCTTCCTTCGTATAAAATAAAGAAATTATATAATCGTCGTCGTTGTCCTTGTCGTCATTGGTGTTGTCGTTGACGTCGCCATCATCATCATCATCATCATCATCATCATCATCATCATCTCCTCTCTCTCTCTCTCTCTCTCTCTCTCTCTCTCTCTCTCTCTCTCTCTCTCTCTCTCTTATAAACGGGGAGTTACACTGATGCGGAGCGTGCTGAACAGTTATTTTGATTAGCCGGTTATTTCTTGTGCAAAGTATAAATGCTGGAATTCAGTGCAATAACCTTTTCTTTTTTCAACTTAGCTGACTAAAACTTCAAAGGTGTGTGTGTGTGTGTGTGTGTGTGTGTGTGTGTGTGTGTGTGTGTGTGTGTACCCCTGCGTATGCGCGCGCGCGTGTGCGCTCCCGTTTTCGCAGGACCTGTCGCAGTACAAATACAACAAGCTGATCACCAAGTCTCTGAACATCCTGAACAAAGTGTACTCCTCCAAAACCAACATGTTCAAGTTGTCCGAGAAGGCCCAGGTGAGCACTCTGTTAGCCCCCCACCCCCACCCCCCCTCCCTAGTTCTGTCTGTCCCTCTGCTCTGGCCCTGCCTGACACATCAAGACGTGCTGATAAGGTGATGTCAGGTGGGAAATGCTATAGAGAGGGTTACGAACACAAAATAAAACGAGCAAGAAAATGAAAACACGTTTTGTCTTTGTTTGTTTGTTTTGTTAATTGATTGTTGTGCTCTGATCGAGCCATTTCAGGCACAAGTAGGAAAACACGGTGTGTGAGTGTGTGTGTGTGTGTGTGTGTGTGTGTGTGTGTGTGTGTGTGTGTGTGTGTGTGTGTGAATTAATCGTTGTTCTCTGATCGAGCCACTTCACTCGCTGGTATGACAATACGACATGTGTGTGTGTGTGTGTGTGTGTGTGTGTGTGTGTGTGTGTGTGTGTGTGTGTGTGTGTGTGACGTGTGTGTGTGTATATGTGTGCTTGTGTGTGTGTGTGTGTGTGTGTGTGTGTGTGTGTGTGTGTGTGTGAATCAATCGTTGTTCTCTGATCTAGCCATTTCACGCACTAGTGTGACGATACGGCTTTGTGTGTGTGTGTGTGTGTGTGTGTGTGTGTGTGTGTGTGTAAGATCGAGAGATAGACAGACAGACAGACAGACACAGAGACATGGATAGGGGGTAAAATTTCAGTAGCTCAGTGAAAGACACGCGCGCCTGACCTGTGCCCTCAGGTCCTCCTGACCCAAGACTCTGCGCGTGTTCACCGGGAGGTGCTGAAGAACATGCCTCTCCTGAGGCGCCTGGCCAGGGCCAAGCTGGACGACCAGCAGGTCAAGCTCATGAGTGACATCCTGGACGACCTGGCTGAGTGAGTGCGGCCTTTGCCTTAGACCAGTGCCCTGAATCTGTGGGTAAACGTTGTTATGAAACAGCAGCAGCAGCGGCAGCGGTACTATAGTAGTAGTAGTAGTAGTAGTAGTAGTAGTAGTAGTTAGTAGAAGTGGTAGTAGTGGTGGTGGTGGTGGTAGTTGGTGATGGCAGTGGTAGAAGTAGTAGTAGAGGTGGTGGCAGTAGTAGTAGAAAGATTGGTGGTAGTAGTAGGAGTGGTAGTAGTAGTAGAAAGATTGGTGGTAGTAGTAGGAGTGGTAGTAGTAGCAGAAAGATTGGTGGTAGTAGTAGTGGTGGTGGTTGTGGTAGAAGCAGTAGTAGAGGTGGTGGTAGTAGTAGTAGTAGAAAGATTGGTGGTAGTAGTAGTGGTGGTGGTAGTAGTGGTCGAAGTAGTAGTAGTGGTAGTAGTAGTAGAAATATTGATGTTAGTAGTAGTGGTGATGGTAGTACTTGTAGTGGTAGTAGAAGTAGTGGTGGTGGTGCCTCAGTTTTAGACAATTGCCCAAAGTCGGTGGATAAATGTTGTTTTGCAACTGCAGCGGCAGCAGCTGTAGTAGTAGTAGTAGTAGTAGTAATATTGGTGATAGTGGTAGCAGTCGTAGTGGTAGTAGTAGTATTGGTGGCGGTGGTAGCAGTAGTAATAGAAATAGTAGCAGTACTAGTCATCGTCGTTGTCGTCGTCGTCGTCATAGTAGTATTAGTAGTAGTAGCAGGAGCAGCAGCAGCAGCGGTAGTAGTGGTAGTTATAATAGTAGTAGCCCCAGTAATACTCGTGGGAGTAGTGGTGGCTGTTTTTTTTCCATACCTTTTGTTTTTCTTTCTGTCTTTTCTCTCCTTCATGTTCTCCTTCTTTCTTTCACTCTTAAGCCCAAGTATCTCTACCTCTCTACGTATTTGTATCGTTTTGCGTGCCCACCTATTTTTCATCCTTTCATGCTGTTCTTTCCATTCTGTGTTGTATATTGTTGCACGTCTCCAGAAGGATCCGCCCCTTCCCTCTACTCCTTCCAAGGTGACTTTTTTGGTCGTTTATTTTCAGTCGTACATTGTGTTGAAGTAGTTCGTCAGAAAAGTAAAAGAAGAGGCTGCTGTAAAAAACAAAAGAGAGGTAACGACAGGAAGGAATACATCAACTGAGGAGGGCGGGGAAGTCGATGAAAAAGGGGTGGATGTGAAACGAACCGAAATAAAAGATAAAGAGGAAATAGAAACCGTAACAACAATGTTGTCACTGCTGTTGGTACACCTACTACTGCTGCTATAATTACCTTTACAACTGCTGCTGCTGCTGCTGATACTAATACGACGACGACGACGACGACTACACGACGACGACGACTACGTCGACTACTACTACTACGACGACGACGACGACGACGACGATTACTACTACTACTGCTACTACTACTACTACCACTATACGACGGCGACGACGTCGACGGTGACGACTACTACTACTACTACTACTACTACTTACTACTACTACTACTACTACTACTACTACTACCACAACTACTACTATTTTCTGATCGATGTGCACCACAGTGTTCAATGTGGAGTGGACGTGGTGTGTTGATGCTGTGCACAGGTTCTGTCATCTGCCTATGACACCTGATGAACCGCATCCCATGAACCAGAACATCCTCATCTCCAATGGTGTGTATCTCTTTGCTGGTCTGTCCCTTCCACTCTCTCTCTCTCTCTCTCTCTCTCTCTCTCTCTCTCTCTCTCTCTCTCTCTCTCTGTCGTTCTCTGTCTCTCTCTGTCAGTCTCTGTCTCTCTCTCACTCTCTGTCTGACTCTGTCACTCTCTCTCTCACTCTCTGTCTGACTCTGTCACTCTCTCTCTCACTCTGTCTGTCTCTCTCTCTCTGTCACTCTCTCTCTCTCTCTCTCTGTCTTTCTCTCTGTCTGTCTGTCTGTGTGTCTCTCTCTCTCTCTCTCTCTCTCTCTCTCTCTCTCTCTCTCTCTCTCTCTCTCTTTCCCTTTGCCTGTGTCTGTTTCTCTGTCGTTGTCTCTGTCTGTCTGTCTGTCTCTCTGTCTGTCTGTCATGTCTGTCTCTGTCTCTCTCTTTCTGTGTGTGTGTGTGTGTGTGTGCGTGCGTGCGCAAGCATGCGCGCGTGTGTGTGTGTGTGTGTGTGTGTGTGTGTGTGTGTGTGTATGTGTGTGTGTGTGTGTGTGTGGTTTTAGTGGGTAGATGGAATTGAAGGATTGGAATAAAAGTTCATATTACGTTTAGCTGTGAGAACAAAGTAGAAGCATCTATTTTCTGTATTCTGATAATATTTCACGGTCATTTTATTATGGATCTTGAAAAAAAAAGAGTTATTCATCACCTCTTTTTTTTTTTCGTTTGACAATTTGCTAAGATAATGTAACAGTCCGATCTTTTGTCCAATGTGCTAAGCGACCAGTAATTTGCGTGTAAGCTGCCAAATTATTTCGTCTAGATTTTGCTACTTATCAGTATTACTTTTCTTTTTTCGTTGCAGGAATCCTCATCATTCTCTTCGAAATCCTTGTTCAAGAAATCGACCCCAAGCTGTTGGTAAGCTTCACAGAGATTTTTATGAATTAAGATTTAGATGAAAGTTGACTGCATAAATTAATGAGAAAACAATCAAATGAACATTTCTTCACACTGCATTATTTTCTGTGTCGGAAGTGGCTCGGATTTGATTTTTGATGTAAACTGTTTAAGGTGTGACGACAACGCTACACTATATAATACTTTCAGATGAAGCGGTCACGTGGAACCATGTGCATGTGCGGAGCATGTTTTAGGAGAACATTTTTGTGAATATACATACATAGATGAATATATAACAGTTTTTTTTTCAGATGAACAAAATTACAGACAGGCAGGAAAGAAGGATGATACACGACGCTACCCCGTACAACAGAACACTACGCTATACGACACAGCGCTAGGCTACACTGTATACTATGCTATACAACATAACATGCCATTTAACACAACACTATGCTACACGGAACATCACAACGCTATGCTATACTATACAGCTCTCTCCTGTACAACACAACACGGTGTTATACAACACAACACATTGTGAGACAGCACCAACCAAAACAACACAATGGTACACGACAGAACATAACACTGTGATGTTCAACACAACACAGCATACAGAACATCACACCGTTGCCCCTACACTGTCCGCAGGAGCACTACGCGAGGATGACGGACGTCTTCATGAAGACGCTTTACCTGATGAACACAACACAACACTATACAACACAAGACGACAGTACGCCACGCTACTCTACATCCCACTATGCTATGTAGCACAACGTAGCGCTACACTACGCAACACTATAGCACACTGTGTTATACTACACTACACTACACTACACTACACCACACCACACTATATTTTACAACACAACACAACACAACACTACACTACACTGCGCTACACTGCACTGCACTGCACTGCACTATACTCCACATCACTGCACAACACAACACAACACTGTGCTATACAACACAACGCTGCACTACACTACGCTTCACTTCACAACACAACACAACATGCCACAAGACTCAGCAACACTCCACTCCACCACACCACACCACACCAGACCACATCACACACCACACCACACCACGCCACGCCACGCCACGCCACGCCACGCCACGCCACGCCACGCCACACCACACCACACCACACCACACCACACCACACCACACCACACCACACCACACCACACACCACACCACACCACAACCTACAGAGCTCTACACAGGTGGCCTGACTCTGTCGTGCCCAGGAGCAGTACGCGGGCATGACGGACATCTTCAAGAAGACGCTGTACCTGCTGAAGCTGCTGGCCCGGGAGAACGAGACGGTGCAGCACCACATCTTTGAGCGGCTGGACATCCTGCTGGAGGTGCGCGTGGTGGAGAGCGATCTGGCCATCGCCCTGGCTGAGGTTCGAGTCCCTGTCCGTGCCGCCTGCTGTCGCTTTGTGCCTCTGTGTCTGGTACCGACACTTCTGTGTCTGGCACTAACTTCGTTGCAAGCTAGAGGAACCGAGTGAACATTCAGCCATTGAATAATCGACTGGTATTGACATTGAACTGGAAAGGGACATAATGAGAAAAAGAGTTCATTTCTGACCTCCGGCCAATGAGGACAACACTGATCTGATTGCGTCAAAGGTGGAAGCGATTATAAACGGGGAGAAGCTGACTTATGGGGCAGGCCTGAAACGTCCTTGGGTGGAGAATGTCGTGTGTCCTGGTTTCATGCGGAAGTTGAATTTATCGTACTTCTTTATTGTTGATGTCCTTGTTCTGTTGACGGTTATACAAACGATCCAATGACCATTTGAAACCAGGACAGAATTAGAACGAAAAGAAATCTAAATCATTTTTAACGTGTCTGTGTTCTGCCCGTTTCCATTTCTGTCTGTCTCTGTCTCAGTCACTCTCTCCGTCTGTCTGTCTCCCTCCCTCCCTCCCTCTCTCTCTCTCTCTCTCTCTCTCTCTCTCATTTCTTTTTTTTTCAAGTTTACATGCATATTCAAGACACGGCCTGGTATCTCGTTGTGCTATGAGCAACACGATTGAATTTGATTTTGTTTCGGTTCGGTGCGATTCGGTTTTGTTTGACTTCAATATTACCATATCAAAAACCCCAACGTAACTGATTTTGACGGGTGTGATCTGGTTCAGTTTTAAATCGACTCAAATCGATTCGATTTCACTGGATTCGGTCCGATTCCGTCCGACGCAGTTCGCCGTTTTTTGCATCCTACACGCTTTAGTCTCACCGCGCCCGATGTCTTTCTCTTCCCTGCAGGTTTTCTACGGGAACCAGAACACGTGCCTGAAGATCAACCCCCGGCAGATCCAGAAGATCGTAAACAGGGCGGCGGAGCTTCAGGACCGTGCCCCAGAGTTCCTGGACCTGCTGTCCATGATCGTCAAGGTGGCCGGCACGGGCCTGACCCTCAAGCGGAACCAGGCCTACGTCATGAAGTACATCATGCAGAACTACAAGAAGCTGGCCTTCGTCCTGGACCTGCCCCGTGACGACAGGTGAGGGGGAGAAAGGTGATGGTGAATGTGGGGGGTCACTGGAGGTGGGGGTTGGAAACAGGTGTCAAGAGAGAAAGGTGTAGTTTGAGAGAGAGAGAGAGAGAGAGAGAGAGAGAGAGAGAGAGAGAGAGAGAGAGAGATTTCAATATCACGAATTTTTTTTGAGAGAGAGAGAGAGTTCAATAATATGAATATATTTTAACAAAGATCATACACAGAACCACAGGAAAATGGGTTGAAAGAGAAAGAGGGAGGGGATGGATAGCACATATAAATTCTTCAGTAAGAAACCACGCAGAAGCACTTGAAGATGGATAAGAGGCTGGAATGGATGGGGAGGAGGGTGAAAAAAGGAAGAAGGGTGATAATCTGTAAATGTGCATGTGTGTATGGGACTGTTCATGTGTGGGTATGTGCGAGGCACTGTTTGTATAACTGTGCGTGCGTATGCGCACATGTGCGCTCGCGCGCGCGAGTGTGTGTGTGTGTGTATGTGTGCGTGTGTGTGTGTGTGTGTGTGTGTGTGTACGCTTCTGTTAATGCGCATGCATGTGCGTGCGCAAGTGTAGTGCATGTGTTTGTGTGTATGCGCATGCCCGCCTTCGCGCGAGTTTGTGTTTGAACGCACTTGCGAGTGCGCACGTGTGTGTGTGTATGCGTGTGTGTGTGTGTGTGTGTGTGTGTGTGTGTGTACGTGCGCGCATAGAACAGGCCTGGGCCGCATGGATGGCCTACATGCATCTATTTGTGTATGTGTGTGTGTGTGTGTGTGTGTGTATTAATATTTTTGTCAACATGAAGCTGATTATGTCACATGAGACTTCATGGCACCTGTCTGCAGAGAGAAGATCCTGATGAACAGCAGCAACATGTCCACCCTGAGGTACTACATCAGTCTGCTGGACCTTCTGGCCGTCTGTGCAGAGGTAACTCACCATTGTGCTGTAGTCACTGGCAGGCCTGGAGTCGATGCTGAATAAAGGGTAGTGGACTCCTGAGTCCTAGTCTCATTGTCTGTTAGGGGCCGTTGGTTGACTGCTTGGTTTACTGATGGGATCTTCCTCTTCAGGGTTGTTGATTGACTGACCAGTAGCCTTACCGACTGATTTATCCATCCACCTATCAAATGATACGGTAAGCATGTAAGTATCATAGTGGGCAGGGAGAGAAGATGTTCAACGAATCGTTGATGGATTTGGCTAATTGACTGACAAACCCACTGACTGACTGAACTATCGCTTAATCAGTCGAACAGACTGATCACTAACGTTTGGTGCAGGCAAAGAACATGTTCATGGAAGCTATTATTAGACAGTCTTATGATATGGAGCCTATCAGAATCGACTAAGTGACCACCTGACCAGCTGATTGATCGACGAGTGTGCTGACAGGAGGATCGAAATGACCAGCTCAGTACGACAGCCAGCTCACCGAGTCGCTCTCTCAGCTAGTGTTATCCCTGAATAAACCACTGGTACAGACAGACCGGCTAACAGACTGACTGAACGATCGGTCTCCTCGCTGAGGCGTGGCGCGTTTGGTTGACTGTCGCCTGCGTGTTATGTGAAGGCCGAGTTCAGAATGTTAGACTTTGATTAATGTGTGTTTCAACACTGTCACTAATGTCGTTCTCTGTGGGCATGCCTGTCGAATGCTACACTGACTTATTCCCGTAAAGGCACCCACAACTCGATCTTCACGAATTCAGATACAAAGGTTTTCAAAACTAGAAGAAAAACAGTTGACACTGATGTAATTATCATAATATACTCCACAAACGTGCTGAGGAATTCTGTGAATTCGGTGTGTGTGACATGGCGGCCATTTAGAGAAACGGGAGATAAAGCTTTTTGTCACACCGAGTAGTTTCCCCCGAAAGCAGGTTTTCGACTCTCAACCCTTTCCCAGAGATTGCGCAACGCAAGAATGAAGGTATACCTACCGTCAGTCAAAATGAATTGCTTTGTTGATCGTTTGATGAGAATGATCAAGTGACTGTTGTGTGGTCGAGCGTACGACCATAAAAACACAGCAGGATTTTAAACCGTTTGATTGTTAACTGATTGACGGTGGGAAGTCCAGCCTGTATATGGAAAAGTAAGCGCTAATTAAACTATCTGTGCACAAATCTGACCAAGGTTAACTTTCACTACTGACTCCCTCTCCCCTGCCCTGGCGCGTACGTGGTTGGCTAGTGCACCGAATTCACAGCTAATTGTTGCGGGTTCGAAGCTTTCTGACGCCCAACATAAAAGATTGCCATTTGCGTTCCTGCCTTAACGTGTTGTCGTTCTGGTGGTAGGCATGTGGAATACCCTTCCCCTCGCTCTTCTTGAAAGGTTATCTCTGTCTGCCATGTCACGGTGTGGGTGGGTGTGACGTTAAACCTGAATGTAACTTCTTCTGGTCATGTGAACCAGATCGGTTTTTGGCAACATAACGGATGATCTTGTGGGAATGGATCACATAGGAGTAGGACTGGAACTTCGTAATATAAGAAAGAAAGCTCGTTTGTTCTCCGTGCCTTTTATTTGCGTGTGTTCTGAATGTTTCGTAGCGTAAACACTATTACTTTGAAGTGATGTCTTGTCGTATGCTGTATTGATTATTCCTTCACAGCTCAGTACTGTGGTGGTCGCAGGGCGAGAACATGTTCATCGAGTCGCTGTGTCAGACCATCCTGCCCATGGACGACCTGCTGGCCATCCTCAACAAGCCGGGCATCGACAACGTGCTGAAGAAGCCCTTCCTCAGGTGCCTGCACCACGTCTACCTCAAATCCAACGGCAGCATCGTGGACACCCAGACGTCGGAGATCCCGCATGACAAGTATGTGGATGTGTCCGGGGGTTGGGGGTGGTGCTGGCTGAGGGTTGTTGGAGAGGGGGAGAGTGGGGATAGAGGGCTGATGGGCAGTTCTTGGTGGATTTTATGGTCTGGTTAAGGTCTGCTACAGTTTTTGTGATATTTGGACAGAGTTGATGTGCGTGTGGTGTGTGTGTGTGTGTGGTGTGTGTGTGTGTGTGTGTGTGTGTGAAATGATAATAAAATAGTGTGGTTTGTATACACACCTCTGTATACACACCTTTTCTTTGTGAGCCAACGTTATTATGCTTTGTGTTTCAGTTTTCAGGATTTATTAATTACATAGTATGTTTACACCGAATTCTCACCATTCTACTTGATGATCAATCTACGTTTAGTACATCTGTCAAATTTATCTGTCATTCTCACGTTTTACTAATGGTTCACGTACATTTAATGAGAAAGGACCAGTCCATAACACGAAAAAAAAAAATTTAAGTGAAGAAGACATGTGTTCGTTCGTTGGTTCGTATGATTATGATATGGATTCGAGAGCAATTGTGGTTTTCGTAGGTTTTATGTGTGTGTATGTTGTTCTGAATTATCCTGGCTGACGCTTTCTGCCTTTGAGCACTACAAACAGTAATATCTTCCATCCACTTGCTGATCATGCAAAGGTTTGCGTCTATCCCACAGTCTGACAAGGAAAGGAATGTGACTGCGTCTTTATTGTCCCTGTGTCCCTGTCTGTCACTGATAACCCTGTGTCCCCTGTTCACCGCTAGGCCCATAGAAGAGAATGCCGCAGCCCAGAACAAGAAGCGATTGCAGATGATCGTAGAGTACATGCGGTAAGATGGCCTTCGTGTCCACCGCACCTGTCAGCTATGGAAGATTGCTTGTATCAAAAGGTTTTCATTTCAGTTCTCTTTCATGAAGAGAGTGATGCTGTCCTTAAAATGAGTAACGTGCACACCGTTGATTTCACTTTTGTGCCGTATTCTTTTCGATCGAAACAGTCATAAGTTGACTAGATATCAAAACTGAATGAGTAATTATAACTTGGGAACGCGAACGAGGCCTTGCGTACAGAACTGATTGATCACTGAAAGGAAGTGACTTATCTGTTTGGAAGCGAAAGGGATCATAATTATCGTTTTGTTTCTTTTAATATACTGTTGAGTGGGTTGGTGGTACCTAGAGCGATCAAAAGTATGAATTTAGTGTCAAAATTTGTAAATATGGGCTTGGCGCTACGTGAAAAATATGCGTATGATGTACAGTTGCTTTTTTATGACAAGAATCACTCTTTTCTGGAGGAAAGTTATTTATTGATGAAGAAAATGTTTCCTTTTGACGCAAGTGATCTTCCATAGATTCCTGTCCACCACGCTGCCTGGTTCTCCCAGCCTACCTAAGTGTTCAAACGGTCATGTCCTTGTCACGGTGGACTGCTTTCCAGTTGTCTCCCGTCTTTTGTCCTTCCCCTCTGTTCTTACCAGTCTCTGGAATCTTCTTTTCGTCTGTTCTTCAGAGTCTTTTGACTATCTCTTTTCCCTTTTTAAAGCCTCTCAGTTCTCTTTTCTTCTTTCGGTCTCTTGATCCTTCTTTCTGTGTCTTTTCGCAGTCTTTCAAATCTCCTTTAGTTTCTTTTTTCATGTTCTAAATTCTTCTTCCAATTTTTTTTTCATTCTCTAGCTTCTGTCTTCTGTTTTTCTTAATTCTCTAGTTTCTCTTATCTAGTTGCAAAGCGAGAGGACTGCAGGCGGAAATCTAAACAAATCTTAAATAAATGTTAGCAAACCGCCCAGAGAACGTGGACAAACGAGTCACAAGACGAAACACAAGGTGATTCAACGCCTTCTTCCTTGCGCTGAACCCTGTGAAGTGATCTGAAGCGATCAAAGCTAAGTGAATTTTCGTTGTTTTATTCGTTTATGTCTCACCTGATGAAGACCTAAGAGGTCGAAACGCGTTGTGTTTCGTCTTGTGACTCGTTTGTCCACGTTCTCTGGGCGGTTCGCTAACATTTATTTAAGATTTCTCTTATCTGTTTTTTTACAGTCTCATGATTCTGAAAAAAAAAACAACAGAACTTGGTCTGCTCCTCTTAGCCTTTTGTATTCTATTTTCTGTCTTTTCCTAACAGTCTGTTAATTTTGCTTTCTGTCTGCTCTTTATAATCTCTGAATTCTACTTTCTGTCTGCTCCTGTTAGTTTGTAAATTCCATTTTCTGTCTGTTCTTCTCAGTCTGTTAATTATTTTTCTGACTGTTCCTCTGAGTCTTTTGAATGAAGTTTCTGTCTGTTCCCCTCAGTTTGTTAATGCTACGTTTTTTTTCTGTTCAGCAGTCTTTTGATCTGTCTTTCTGCTGTCAGTTGATAACACAATGACCACTGTCTTTCTGCTGTCAGTTGATAACACAATGACCACTGTCTTTCTGCTGTCAGTTGATAAAACAGTGACCACTGTCTTTCTGCTGTCAGTTGATAAAACAATGACCACTGTCTTTCTGCTATCAGTTGATAAAACAATGACCACTGTCTTTCTGCTGTCAGTTGATAAAACAATGACCATAGTCATTCTACTATCAGTTGATTAAACAATGACCACAGTCATTCTGCTATCAGTTGATTAAACAGTGACCACATTCATTCTACTATCAGTTGATAAAACAATGACCACTGTCTTTCTGCTGTCAGTTGATAAAACAATGACCACAGTCATTCTACTATCAGTTGATTAAACGATGACCACAGTCTTTCTGCTATAAGTTGATTAAACAATGACCACAGTCATTCTGCTGTCAGTTGATAAAAGCAATGACCACTGTCTTTCTGCTATCAATTCATAAAACTGTGAACACTGTCTTTGTACTTTATGTTTCCTGCCGGTCAGTTCCTTAGAAACCTGGACTACGTTTCCCTGTGGATACGTTCTGGTTGTCTTCCTTTTCTTTCCACCCGTTTCCATCTCTTTCTTTCTCTTTTTCCTGTCCAGATGTTCCGCACTTTCTTCCTTATGTTTTCAGCTTCCATGGTCATCGCCTTGCCTATTCCGTTTCCTTCCTTAACTCCCTCATCCCCCCCCCCCCCTCCTTCCCGTCCAACTTTAGAAAAGAAATCCCATGTAAGATTCCCTTTGTTCGATGGAAACTGGTGAAACTGATTTAAGAAAGAAAGAAACAAACAAACAAAATCCCCACTCAGTGACTCTCTCTCTCTCTCTCTCTCTCTCTCTCTCTCTCTCTCTCTCTCTCTGCCATCAGCTGCTCATTTTTACATCATGCTTACACGTAAAGAAATCGGCAGGACACCCTCATTCTTCAAGTCAGAAACTGGATTCTTTCTGCCCCTGCCCACCAAGTATTACTAGCTTGTCTCTGAGTCTGGGTGTGTTTGTTCGGCCGAGGGAGGGCGGGCGAGGAGTCAAAAGAAAGGAACAAATTTAAAATGTTATTCTTGTTCTGTGTCAGTGATGTTATAGACTGTCCCTCAATCATTCCCACTATGTGTGTGTGAAAATCACCTTTACCAGGGAATTACTAGAGTATCTGTGTTATGTCTCAAACAAGAGTGTCTCTGGTTTGGGTGTTGTGTTCCTTACCCGAAAGACAAGCTTGATTGTAAGGATTTTTACCCTCTTTACACAGAAAGTATCTAGTGACATTGTCACCATTGTTATGTTTATTATCGCAGCAAATTTATCCAAGTTAGGTTTCGTTATATGAGTGCATTTGTTTTTCCCACAAATGTAATTCTTGGTTTTAGTTCTGGCATCGTTGGTTTTTTTTAAATCTTCCCCTCTTTTCCTTTGTCTGTCACTTGCTTTCTGTTGTGTTTTTTTTTTTAATGTTTCCATTTAGTCGCCTTGCCTTTAAGGGAATTTTGAACAGGATAAATGTGTTCTTAAACTGGATTTTGCTGTATTTGCTGATGGTACAAACGTTACGCCAGACAACAACGCTTACATTACCGCCAGATGTACTATGAACTGAAGAATGCCATTATAAAAAGAGAACTGCAGTTATTCTGAGCTTAAACTGACACGTATCTTTCCGACATAGATTGTGCTAATGTATTTATACTTTATAGCTCTAGGACTTTCGTGGTGAACATTAATACGGAAGAAGCAGACTTTCTCGGTTGGGAGAAAGGGGGAGGGGAGGGGGGAGAGTCGAAAGAGTAACTGGCAGCGAAACTTTATGTCAAGTTCTTTCTTGATGTTAATGTAAACAGTACTAGTGTACCAGGGGAACATTGAACTAGGGAAATTGAAAATATTGTCAGGAAGAAATTGCATTTCTTTTAGCTCATGTGGCAGACATCAGTATTTCCGTAAGATGGCGTAACAAGAGCTCACGTAAAATGTTCACATTTCATGGATTTTGAATAAGAATGTTGAAAAAGACATGATAATACCGCAGGCAAATTCATGGAAAATGTGAAATGATTGATGTTTGGGAGTAATGCTGTACCTACCTGTTGGTTCCCTTGTCGTGCCTGTCTGTCTGTTTTCCTCTCTGTGGCTCTAACTTGTGCACGTGCTAACAGCGCTCAGGTGGAACGCCCCTTCCATGACGTGTACCGAGGGTAACGCTACTTGTCTCCCCCCCCCTCCCCCACTCCCTGTAGACTCGCCCCGTGCTGTGCTGCCTGTCAATCCCTCCCCTCCAACCCCCTCCCCCTCCCCGCCTGTCTGCCTGGAGCCAGCATGACCTGGATATAGAGTGACACTGACGTCATAGCCTGTGATGGTCATTGTGCGTCATTACGTCATTTCCGTGTGCATTGTTGCATACCCAGGGCTTTATTTGTTGTCCAGGGGACGGTGTTGATGTTAGTTCGTAGACCAGCTCGGATTGGTGGAAACGTTTTTTTGTTCCTTACAACTGTTCAGTTCTACCCCGCTACTGTTTGCAGGATTGGGTCAGATCGTAGGAACCATTTCGGAAAAAGCGCAGTGTAGCCCTCTCATCCCCCTCAGTCAAGCTATTCATTGACCCCCATCGGTTGTCGCCCGACGGAAAGAATGACCACGGTAGGACTTTCTCCGTCGAAACAGCCACCTTGAGATCTGATCTTGACAAAAGAAAGGTCGACTATTCATCTCTTACAACCTACGCAGTGAGCACCGGGGAAGATCAAAACTGCTTCAGCATGTCACAGTTTTGAAGCATTCCCGGAAACTTTTGCCTCAGATGTTAAGGAGTTGCTCAAGATACAGTACTGCAGCCTGCAAGAATAGAGGCTCTGTTGCACAGTAAACAATCAGTACTCACCGAACTCAATGAATAAAGCAAGCCATGCAAGGTGTACATTGTAGGATACACGTACCTCGACACAAAGCAGTATTCTTTTGACTTTTTGATCAGTATATTTCAAGTAACAAAATGATGTTAGAATACCAACAATAGAAAGTTTGATTATTGTAGGCCTACACGAACAAACGTATTGAAATGACAATGGCATGGACAAATACAGAGACTGTGATCCTATGTTTATGTATTTAGTGCTTGAAGTTCGATGGTAGCTGTGTTTGTCTCTCTCTCTCACACACACACACACACACACACACACACACACACACACACACACACACACACACACACACAGGTAATCATGTTCGCGCGCTAGCACACACGCTTGCATTCCAGCCCATCCCCACTTCCCCCCCTCCATCCCCCGGTTTCCGCACGTACGCGCGTACACACACAAACACACACGTGCGCGCGCACACACGTGCGCGCGCGCACACACACATACACACACACAACACACATATACAAATGTGCGCACGCACAACACACACACACACACACACACACACACACACACACACACACACACACACACACACAGAGCTTATTTCGATCATGAAAATGCAATCGTGTATTGTTTAAAACACCTGCATAGCCATATGGATGTGCTATTGGGTATATCCCATGCGTGTATTTATGTGTGCGTGCTCTCTTCGTGTGTGTGTGTGTGTGTGTGTGTGTGTGTGTGTGTGTGTGTGTGAAAATCATACAAACCCAACCTTTAGAAAGCGCAATAAAGGCAAAGGAAAGCAATTACTTCTGAATACGAGGACACGCCACTTGGCACTTGTCCCGTGTGAGCCAGCGCATAGCCAACACCCTTGATCCAAACCGTGTCACTGACTGTAGTGCCCCCTACCCATTCCTGGTCCCTCGCCCCACGTCGTCGTCAGTACCCCATGCATCAGTGTGTGGAGTCCTTACAACTAACTGCATGACAGGTTCAGCAGCTCCAAGTCATCAGCCTTCCCTGTAGCGTGTCCATGTAGCTTTGAAGAGCCAGCATTCTCTGGCCCCAGTCGACGAGATGCATGAGCAGTACCTCAGTGTTCTTGCATGAGTACCTCTTAGCGCGCAGCACTCCGCATTGCATGCCTTGATCGTAGATGTGAGAATGCAGCCGGGATGGTGCGCTACAGTGTGGTGATGATGTTGTCGTGGGCGTTTCTAGACTGATTGATTAGCGAATGTGCAAATTAAGAAAGCACGGGCATTATAAAGGCACGTGGCATCTCTTCGTCAGAGAAATATCAGTTTACAAACCTCACGCGCGCGCACTCACGTATGCACACACAGGGCGTGAATTCATGCACACGCACGTGCAGACATACATCCGAGACACACTGTGTGTTCTCTGTTCTTGTCAGAACATACGAAATGTTGCGGTTGAGAAATGTCTGTGGAATGTGTATGTGGGTGGTTTCAAGGTTGAGCTCGAAAGAACTTTCTGTTTCTCACATTACACGGTGACACAGACGTTGCTGCGATGCCACTTTGCCATGACAGAGTGATTGGAAGCAGATCTTGATTTTGATTGGCAGGAATTTAAATGGTTGTCTATGAAAGACTCTCTCTCTCTCTCTCTCTCTCTCTCTCTCTCTCTCTCTCTCTCTCTCTCTCTCTCTCTCTCTCTCTCTCTCTCTTCGTGTGTGTGTGTGCATGCGTGTGTCACGTCTCAATGTGTGTGTGTGTGTGTGTGTGTGTGTGTGTGTGTGTGTGTGGTGTGTGTAAAAGACTGTTAGCGTGTGTGTGTGTGTGTGTGTGTGTGTGTGTGTGTGTGTGTGTGTGTGTGTGACCAAATGTCGCTACATTCGTGTTTACTCAAAATAAGGTCAGGAAAAGCTGTGAGCACATTATACCGTACTAAAATGCTTATCTCTTGATTGTAGATCGTCTGCAGCATGTGTGTAAAATGCAATAGAAACAAAGAATTGCTTTGCGTCAGTGTGTTGTCTTCAGCAGCATGGAAACTAGCAGCCAATTACCACTGATAACAGAATACTGTTTTACTGTTAATCCGTGATACAGCCAACCATCTTCCAGCATCACAACTCCAACATCACCACCATGGCACGCTCTTTCTCTGAACGAAGTCCACCCTGTTTGGTCTGGCCTGGGTATTTCTTTTATTGGCACAAGACATCCTGCTGGGTGGTCTTTGCCAGTGTCGGTGGTCAATGGGCCTGTGGTGTACTCCTTCTGATCCCAGTTCTCATGTACAGGAATCTGTGAGTCTGCGGGTAAACAACCTGTTAGACGTGTGCACAACGATTGTGTTAAATGACTTTTTGACGTGAGTGAAAGAAGGAATGCAGGAGAGAGAGAGAGAGAGAGAGAGAGAGAGAGAGAGAGAGAGAGAGAGAGAGAGAAAATGAAATGGAGTTTGGTTCAAACAATATAGAAAATACAGGCCTACACGAGCATACACGAGGAGAGAGAGGTGAAGGTCACTATGAATTTTTTATTTCATCGTTTCTGACCGTGGAGGTGTAATATCAAATTTAGTTCTATGCAATCAGCATGTGGTCTGGAGTGTTGTTTGACATTATCCCAGACCGCTGCATCCAATATCCGTCTGTCCCCTCCACCCAAAAAAAGACATTCATTTTGCTTCGAGTGGTGAAGTACATTCACCTTCACTCTTACGAATAATCCACTTTCAGGTTAGCTTTAGCCGCCATTAATGCCAAAAAAATTCTTGCTTTAAACAATATTCAACTTAGAACGCGTTTTTGTTACTTTGTCTGCCATTTCATCCAGTTTTTATTCAGACTGAGCTGACATTAATGCCGAAAAGAAATTCTTGCTATGAATTCTATTCAACTTTAGGCGCGGGCTTTTTCCCCGGTTTGTTTGTTCGTTTGTGTGTTACTGTGCTCTTACTTGTTGGTCGGTTGGTTGGTTTGAAAATCAGAAAGTCAGTGGCAGCCTTTGACAAGTTCCCGTTGGTCAGGTTACATGGCCTGGCTTGTGTGTACAAACTGAGCTACGCTGTACCATGTTGTCAAGAAAGTGTCAGTTGATGCCGATCAGAAAAAACTAATTCAGTAACGACCCGTGTGAATACTGCAATCACTGCACCTCCCGTGTTCAGAAAGTTTGGTTATTCTTTCCGCTTGTCAGCAGGTAATGTTTGGGTTTTTTTTTTTTCAATGTAAAGTTCACTTGCCCACAGTGGCTGTTAGCTCACTGAATGATTCTGCAGTCCAGAACAAATGCACATATAGACTTGCTGAGATTTGCCGGGATAGGTTTTCTTTCCAGTACAATTTCAAAGAAATCATGTTATTTCAGATTCCAGTGAAATTTCAAAGAATAAATCAGTATTGGTTTCGGATTCCAGTGAAATTTCAAAGAATGAACCAATGTTGTTTTCAAAAGCTGAAAAAAGTGACGTAGAATGTGGTACTCATCTGTCTGCGTTTGTGACGCTCTCTGCTACCACGTGGCCATGTTGTTCATAGCCCGGCCGACCGCGGAAGCCACATTAAGGCGACATCTATCTCCACACCCCTTATCTGCTCTACGGATATTTCATCTAAACTCATGACTAGGAACTTTCGTAGAAGTGCCGCTGTATGGATGCATGAACAACAACGGTACCTTAGTGTCTGTTACAGGATTTCCAAACGCACCATAAAATGCTTTGTGATGTCATTCCGTCTCTAAGATGACATTCAAATGGCACCAGTTTTCCTGGCTTTCTCTGGAAATCAGTAATCGACTCTGTGTGTACAGTTTCAACGCTAAAACTGTGTAGTGTGGCAATTACGTTAGCAGGGCATTGCCTGTGGTTGTACGTGTGCTGTTGTCTGCATGTGGGTGTACATACTTAGAAACATTGTCCTAGTCTGTACAGTCGATGACGTGAACGCCCAATGAAAGACTGTGCTTTGCTCCAGGTTACGTCTAGAACACTCATCATCATAAGTATATCCTACAAATGTGTTTGCTTTAGATTTTCGGTCTTGGTGTATATGTAATCTAATGCTGCAGAGCCAGAGCAAGGTTTCTTCTGAGGTTTTATTGTATTCATGTTTCTTCGTTGCTATTGAATACGTCATTTGACCACGGTAGTATTTAACTATCGCTTCATCACTTTCAACCTGCTATTAATGAATAAAATATAAATTTATGCCTCTCTAAATGCTTTGTTGAACTTGTGTGCTCGGAACATGATTGCAAAAAGCAATGATGAAATGCGATTTTCTATTGATACCTTTTTTTGGCGAATGTTTTTTTTTTTCTATGATGTGTTCGTCACTTGTCCTCAAATGAACAGACGATCTTGTGAAATGCATGGGAGGTGAGATTTATATTTGAATAATGACAGGTACCACATGATTTGGATGGATGAGAAATTGGGACTTATAAAAGGATAAGGAAGGTTATGAAATACAGAGAGAGAGAGAGAGAGAGAGAGAGAGAAGAGAAGAGAAGCCCAGTCTGCCCAAGTATGGACACTTTGGTTACACTTAGGGAGTGTGGTTCAAAATGTAGAAGTGTCGTGTTGAAAAGATGGACAGTGTCAATGCATGGGAGAGACAAAATGCACGGGAAGAACATATGAAAGGAGGCGAGATGGATGCCTTACAAGAAGAGATGATTGTTCCGCGCTCTGAGCCATGTTTGTGTAACAAGATTGAAAAGGTAAGGTATGAAGGGGAAAGGGGAGAAAGGGGACTGTTAGGGGTAGTGGTTTACACACTCTGGGCAGCGGCTGTGAACCACGAAGGTGCCGAGAGCGAAGGAGAACGGAGTGAATGATTTGCAATGATAAGACGGGGCACAAGAGAGAAGAATGGTGACGCCTCTTTTATGAATGTAGTACCCTTACCTAGAGAGCCTGGGAACCTGTTAAACTTTTAACAACCCTGGAATAGCAAGAAAGTGTAGAATGTAAAGGATAAGGACAAAATGCCTGATGGAGAGGGGGAGGGGGGGTAAAGTAATGATGAGAGATGCCCCACATGTTAGACAGTGAAACAGAGGGGACTTTGTGACGATGAAATCTGATCGATGCCTGTGTTTTGTAGCGAACTGTGGGACTACCTGGCCTCGCTGTCCATCGAGATGAACCGGCTGACTGACAGTGTGCGGGAGGACCCCGAGAAGATCGGCATCCACCTCAAGACTGCTCCGGAGAAGAGGTGGGTGGGGTTAGAGAAACACTGTGTTGTCCACCTCCTGAAGTAAAGTTTACCTGGAAATATCTCCAGACAGAAACCAAAGTGCACCAGCTGACGTTAGAGAAGAGGGCTTTCTCATCTCAACAGTACACAAGTTACTGTGACTGAAGCAGCTTTTGCGGTAGCCATGGTACATTTTGTAGCAACCCCAATGATGAAGTAGAAAGAAACTCGTGGAGAGCGTGGCAGCAGAGAGTCCTCATGGTACATTTTGTAGCAACCCCAATGATGAAAGATCAAACGGCTTCTCGGAAATCGACCTCTTACTTTCTTGTTTTGCGTGCGCTAATCTACCTGTATGTTTGGTTCCGTGAGTCAAACAACGTCTTTCAGGCTACTAAAGCTGGACTAAAAGTAAATTCTTTCTTTAATTTGTCAGGGTTTGTTTTAAGATCGACGCACGTGTTTCAAAGTGGCCTTGGAAAGGTGTTCCTTCCTGTTGAAGATACATACCTCAAAAGGTCGTGCTCCGCAGCATTCATTTCTGTGTTGAATGAGCCATGGTAGACGGGAGTATGTTTGGGACTCTAAACAGTTTTATCTACGGGAATAAAGGCAAATAAGAAGTGCTTTCTTACTGTGTGTGTAGCCATTTGTTGTGTGGTTCACCCGACGCCAAACAGTTGACTGGACCATCGCAACACAGCGTGGCCTGCTTGTCCGTGGAACAGCGTAAAGTGACGACCTTACTGGGGGTAGGGGGGAGTGGGTGTTTTCAGAAAGGAGGTTGGGAGAGTGAGAGTTGTTATTTGTACACGTATCTCTGGTTCTTCTCAAATGTTATCATCGTCATCGATGTTGCTCATTGTCATCGTCGTCGTTGTCATCGTTTTGTTCCTTTCTCTTTAAGTCTTTATTCTGTTTCTCCTCCCTTTGATCTCCCTCCTCCTGCTTCACGTTCTTCTTCTTTGTCTTCTTTCCCGTTATCTCCCTCTTCTTCTCTTACTGCTTTATCTTTCGACTCCGTGTCCTCTTTCTCTCCACATTCTCCTCTTTCTTATCTTGTCTGCTTCATGTCAGTATTACACCTCTCCCTCCTCCTCCTCCTCCTCCTCCTCTTCCTCCTCCTCCTCCTCCTCCTTTCCTCCTCCTCCTCTCCTCCTCCTCCTCCTCCTCCTCCTCCTCCTCTTCCTCCTCCTCCTCCTCTTCCTCTTCCTCCTCCTCCTCTTCCTCCTCCGCCTAATTCCCTCCCCCCCCCTTTCTGTTTCATAATTTATTCCGCCTTCTGCTGTCTTTTCTTCCCCTCCTGTCCTTCTACCCCTCTTCCCTCCACGCCGTCTCTTGTGCCAACGCTCTCCCCCGACACCCATCCTCCTTTTTTTTGGTTTGTTTTTTTTTTGTGCTTTTTTTTTTTTACTTTCTGTTTCAAGTCAGTGACGCTTGTGAACGGACGTTAAATGCATGATTCATTCTGTTAGCGGGTCGGCGGCAGCTCCGGACTTCGAGTCGTCAGCCTACGGCACGGTGCTGTACATCATCGAGGGTGTGTTCCCCTTCCTGGAGACCTTCTACCGGGACTTCTACTTCCCCGACCCCCAGACCCACGGGCAGGAGGCGGACGAGACGGACCACTTGGCCAAAGCTTGCGTGGTTAGTGCTGTGCCGTGTGATATGCCCTTGGCTGAGTTCTGACTCACAAAATGCGTGCACCACAAGAGGGCGGCCTAGCGCATTTTAACGTGCTCAAACCAGAACAGAATAACTGGTTGAGTATGGTAGACCTACATTCCGTCCATCACCAATTTCTCCACAGCATTTCAACCCTAATGTTTTTTTTTTCTGTCCCGGAAGCAAAAATGATCTTTTATTTAGAGCCTTGTCATCAGTTCATTGCCCATTAAGTTCATCCTTTTAATAGTTGAGTCAATTAGAGAGTAAGCTGAATAACAGTTCTTTTTCTCTGTTTGTCTGTCTGTCAGTCTGTCTGTCTGTCCGTCTGTATGTATGTATGTATGTCTCTCTCTCTCTTTCTTTTTCTGTCTGTCTGTCTGTCTTCCTGTCTCTCTCTCTCTCTCTCTCTCTCTCCTCTCTCTCTCTCTCTCTCTCGTCTGTCTCTCTGAACTGCCTTCACCTCCTGTCATCAGTTCATTGCTGTGTTTGTTGTTGAAGTGTACGGTGCGCTGTGCTGTGTGTGTGCAGATGTTCAGTGAGATCATGGGGTCCCTGCTGTTCAAACCTCAACACATGAAGAACATGGTCAACTGCCTGTCGGTCATCGTGCCTGTCTCCAACATGCCCAACTCGGTGACTACGCTCTTCGTACAAAACACACACACACACACACACACACACACACACACACACACACACACACACACACACACACGCAAGCACACACACACACACACACACACACACACACACACACACACACACACACACACACACACACAACCACACACACATACACACACACCACACACCCCACACACAGACACATACACACAACACACACACACACACACACACACACACACACAACACACAACACACGTTCAGATAAGTAATGTGCATTAAAGATGGATTGGAAACGGACATTAATTGATATCCATAACGACAGATCTGTTCAACATCTAGCTTTTTTCTCTGTCTGTCTGTCTGTCTGTCTGTCTGTCTTCTCTCTCTCTCTCTCTCTCTCTCTCTCTCTCTCTCTCTCTCTCTCTGTTGTGTGTGTGTGGTGGGGTGTGGGGATGAAAGCGTCCTTAAAAATTTCTTAAATGATCAGATTTGTAGAAGATATTCACTTCATCGATTAACAAGCAGTGTCTGGATATGCAGATAGTTGGTGGTGAAGGGGTGGGGATGGGAGAGGGTCAGGGTAAGGATGTATGTAACTGTGCAGATTTTGTTGTGTTCCTTTCACCGAGAACCGTCCCTTCACCCATTTTACGTCTACAAAGGAACAAGTGTTTGTTGGTAGTTCGGTGTGTATGACATAATGGGCTTTGTGTTGTACCTGTAACCATCCACCCGACCATTTTTTCCGCACATCCACCCATCCATCGTTCATCTATCCGACCATCCATCCGTACATCCACCAGTCTATCCATTACTGTCCATCAACCATCCATCTATCCAACCATCCGACCATCCATCTGTAGGTCCACCCATTCATCTATCTATCTAACCATCCATCCATCCATCCATCCACGAATGTGCTGATGGTGCCGGTGGGAAGTGTGTATAACATGGTGCAGATTCTGTGTTGCCCCTTTCAGAACCTGGAGCACATCATGGAGAGATTCGCCTCGGGCATCACCGTGGAGGACACGTCCAGCGCCATCCGACGGGTCAGTCAGTGTCCACTGTGTTCACACAGCTACTGCAGGGTCTCCTCGCTAGTGAGAAGTCTGGTTCACATAAGGCTGATGTGTCGATCACGTGCGAGAACAACACTTCGTTCTGGCTCTTGTTCTTTCGCGTGCCTCATTCATTACATGGTGAACACACGGGGAAAAGCGGTACGCAGCTCAGTCTGTGACATGACACGTAACACACTGAAACGGAAATGTCCGCTTCGCAAATCACCTCAGGCCGAAATATCCGGGTCCGAAATTCACGAGCGCAAAATGTCAGCAAATCATACTGAGCGCAAAGTTATAAAGCGAAATTGAATTCCTTTGGCTGAAACCGAGCTTGAAATTTATACTCCCTCTACGAATCAATAAAGACATTCGCAGAAGATGACGAAAACCGTCAACATATTTGGCCTCCACTGCGGAGCATACACCCTTTTCTCTGTTGCTCTGGATAGATGACTGCTTTTGCCGTTTGAGTGTCTTGACTTTAAAGTTGAACGTACCCTGACACTGGACGAAAAGTCGGTATTGCATTTGCCGACCTGTGTGGTCACGCCTGTCGAGTGTCCCCGGTTGAGCGCAAGAGCAGGCAACTGACGAGAGGCGTGCTGAATTGCAACAAACTGCCACTGCTGAACATGCTGCTGGCAGCGCAGTGAGGAACACGTTAGGAGGGTTTTGTTCTGTTTCAGGACAATGTCCGGCGTCCACAAATGGATTACATTCTCATGATTATTTGGTTTGCAATGCTAAAAGTGGAGTCATAACAAAAAATGCACAGACAATTCACTTCGGAACAAATCGTCAAAATCCACTGACTGTGAAAAAAGGTGAATGTCGCCGGACATCTTTTCTTATACGTATTTCTTTTTTTTTTTTTTTTAACATTGTTTCCTTCCGTCAAAAAGTTACATTTTGATTTGGTGACAGCTAAAAGTACCTTTAAAATGCGCGCTCGCCTGCGTCTCTGTGTGTGTGTGTTCGTGCGTGCGTGCGTGCGTGATACTTATTTGCTTTCTAAGCCACAATTAGAGGTTAGAAAAATAACTGTCGCTAGTAGCAGGTTTTTCTGAGTTCATATTAGCTTACATGTGTACGGAAATGATAAATAGTCGGTTCATCCTTAGCATTTAGTACAGAAGCTGGTGAAGAGGTTTAAACATGGCTAGACCTTTGGAAGGCTGTAGTCTCTGATTAGAATAATCTACATCTAGAGTAGGTGGTTAAGACCAATATAGTCAGTTCCCCAGCAGTTGCAAACTCAGTGCGAGGAAGGGAGGGTTGATGGTGGTGGTGGCATCCATCCGCAACTTAAACAAGTATGTACACAAGCAGCAAAAAGACAACAACAAGCAAGACGAACAGAAAGGGAAATGTGGATGACGTCTGACAATATTTACATACTTGCCTAAGTGACAGTAACTCAGTATTTTTTTTTTTTACACACAGAATAATATGTTGTGAAGCGAAGACTGCTACACAACATTATGCTGTCATGGTTTTCTGAAACACAGAAAACAAAACAAAAACAAAAATAGTACAGAGCGCAGTCATGTGTGCATTTCAGCCAAACGTAGAATGCATGGGAAAGCACGCAACATGATTTACCGTAACCATTCTTGCATTGATTCCAGGGCAACATAGAGTACTACTCAGCAGAGGTGGAGCTGAACGCCAAGTTCCGCGTGTACGCCAAGAACTGCGCTGTTGTGTTCGCCGGCCACAACACGGTCACCGCACAGCTGAGGTTCAAATCCAAGAGAGGTAATTTTGTCTGGTTGTTGGCCTTGAGAGGGGTTGCTTCCCATTAAAGGTGCATGTGTTAGATATCGAGGTTCATTTGAATGGGTTCTCTGTGTGTGTGTGTGTGTGTGTGTGTGCGTGCGTGCGTGCGTGCGTGCGTGCGTGCGTGCGTGCGTGCGTGTGTGTGTGTGTGTGTGTGTGGTGTGTGTGTGTGTGTGTGCTGGAGGGATACTAGTTAATAAAAAAAAAGTAAATGTATTTTACTCTGCGCCATACCGAAACTATCAACACAGAATTATTTCATTAGTTCTTTAAGCGATAAACGGTTTAATCGACTTTCTTCAGCGCGCATGAAGTATGACTAATGATGACGTTTGAAAATGCCGAGAACCATTTGATATGATTGACCACTTCATACCTGTTGAAGGTTTGTTAATGCTTTTCTTTTTAAGCAGCTTTAAAGAATATAACAAATAATCGCGAGAATAGTTGAACAAATCAGTAGCAAACAAGCAAACAGGTAGACTTCATAGATAAGGGAATGACTGATTGACTAAATGAATGAACGAATGAATGAAAACAGAAGTGAATAAACAGAGATCAAAGAAAAAGAGAAAGGAATTACAGAATTAACAGGAAGAACGAGAGAAATCATTGAAAAAGTGAAGACAATGGAGAAAGTAAGAAAAAAAAAAGAACAACAACAAATAAACAGAAAAAACAACAACGGAAAAACAGTTTAAGAAAATCTTCGTTTTTAATAGTTAGGAAAACAAAGAGATAGATGTATTAGTATATCTCTATCTTTTCACATATTCCCATCTTCTTTCTCTCTCTGTCTCTCTCTCTGTCTCTCTCTCTCTCTCTCTCTCTCTCTCTCTCTCTCTCTCTCTCTCTCTCTCTCTCAGCGCGCTCCAAATGTGGTGTCCAGCGCACTGGCCGTTGTTTGAACTGCATTCAGTCCCCAACGTTAAAGCCAGATGGAAAACGGTTTTCAGAGACATGTTGTAAAATCGGTGAATGATGTGCAGATTGCAAGTCAGCCATTGATCTTTTTTTTTCTTCATTAACCGAATATCGCTGTTGTTTTCTTTCGCTTTCTCTTTCGCACATCTAGGAGGTGGAGTATCGGAATGAAATTTGAAACCGCATGTTTCCATTCTATTGGAGTCTTTTTTTCTTGTTGTGCTGTGGCATAACGTCTAAGCCCCCACCCCCTTTTCCACTCCCACCCCCCATCTTCCCAATCCCTCCGCCCACCACCACCACCCACCATCCCCCCCCCTCCATTCCCGTCCCCGCCGTCCCTAGGAATTACATAAATGATTGGAATTTTCGTGCTGTTAGCATGTTTTTTTCTGGTTTTTATGTAATAGACTGTGATTGAAATTTTGGACAAATCTCATGTCCTTGTTTTGAGTTTTCTTAACATAAATTTCATTATTGTTGCTCATACTTCTTCTCGTATCATTTCTACAAGAAAGACGTTTTGTTGTTGTTATCAGTTCTGTTGCTACCGCTATGACGACGACAACTACGAAGATTACTGCAACTACAACCATCTACCGCTTCTACTAGTTCTGTTGTTACTGTGGGGAAAGCGGGGGGGGGGGGGGGGGGGGGTTAGAGGGAAGGTGGTGGTGGCGTTGCTGCTATTACTGTTACTAAACCACGGCCAGCGACAATTCAGTGGTTAGGGTTCTGGGTACTACCGCTGCTGTTACAGTTACTACTTCTGCTGCGCTGCTATCGTTGATTCCATTATCATAATGGTCATCTCCGTCATCATCACATTGTCATTATCATCATCATTATCATCGTCATCGTTATCGTCATGATTACAACTGTTGTCGTGATAATTGTAAATGTTGTTATTGCGTGTTGCTGTATTTTTGTTGTTGTTGTTTTTGTTTGTTGTAAGAAGTGTGGTTCTAACTTTGCATGGTTTACGATTTTTGTCACGGAATTTTAGTAGTAATGTTTTTTTTCACTTTCAAGATACACATGTCGCCTTGCATAGGTTTGAGAAAGTGTGTCTTTTTTTTTCAAAAGTCACGGGAGACTGGGACACTTTTTCAATAACTCATTCTACTCGGCATCAGTCTAACGGACGATCAAAATGTCATCACCAAGCGCTAAACGTGAATTGTAGCAGGCTTACATGGCGGTGAGGGAGAAACACGTTTTACATTTGGAACTAAGGAATTACATTATGTTTGTTTAAAATGCAAGGCTTAAAACTAGGCTGACATTTTTGTCATCACTGTCTGAGTTTGGTATCCCCAGCATCATCAAGTCATGTAGGCCTGCTGTAATGAAATAAACTCCTTTCTTCTTTTTGTCCCTTGATGCAGATGTCCCTTTGCCTCCATTCAAGCAGAGCTGACATCGACTCACGTACACAGAAAGGGTCATTTGGGACTTTTGTTTCTTTTCATCATGGACACTGCTGAGACAGGAGGCTTCGATGCATAATGAAACAACAGTCGTTTGGGACTAGCCGTTTTCTGGTATTTCAAAGGACAAACCCAACAGATAACAATATTTACCGATGGTCGTTTTGAATACTTCTTAATCACTGATTTGACTAACACACAACGCAGTAGCGGTCAGCCAGTACCGTGAGAGTAGTTTCAGGGTAATGATGCAAGATTAGCGTAAAATGTCTTTTTTTTTTCTCTTTCATACTTCTTTTCCCTTCTTTTTCTGAGTGGTGGTCAAATGTGACTGGTTTAATATGGTTGAATGACATGACGTTTGAAAAGATCTTTTTTTTTTCTTTCTTTTCTTTATTCTGTTGTAGTCCCTCAGATTCTTTTTCTTTCTTTTTTTTTTCGTTCTTTAAGTCTTGCATTGACTTCTTTTCTTTTTCATTGTCTGTTCTTTTTTATTGTCTGTTCTTTTTTATTGTCTCTTCATGTTTTGTAACATGTCTGTGCATTGTTGCTTGATCTTTTTTTTATCTCAAGATTGTCTCAAGACTGTTTAACACTGTATGTTTTATAGACAGTTGCTCGATCGAAATGTCTGTCTGTCTGTCTGTCAGTCTGTCTGTTTCTGTTTCTCTGTCTCTGTCTGTCTCTCCGTCTGTCTGTCTGTCTGCCTGTCTGTCTCTCTCTTTTCTTTTGGAAAATTATATTTCTTAAAGCTGTCTTGTCATGATAGTAACTGATGAAAATGTTTTTAAATACTAGTAGTGATATATCTGAATAATTTTCCGATCTCTCTCTCTCTCCCTCCCTGCTCTCTCTCTCTCTCTCTCTCTCTCTCTTCTCTCTCTCTCTCTCTCTCTCTGTCTGTCTGTTCTCTCTGTCTCTCCCTCCCTCCCTCTCCCTGACATTCCCTGCTCAGGTGACTTATCTTGCTTACAAAATCATAACTCAGCGGGAGGACTTGATGTAAAACCACATACAACTATGCTTATAATTATGTTGAGCTCATACATAAAGAATTATGTATTATTTTTTACCTTTGCATTTACCCTGATAGTGGCATAAAACTGTGTGTGCGTGTGTATGTGTGTGTGTATGTGTGTATGTGTGTGTGTGTGTGTGTGTGTGTGTGTGTGTGTGTGTGTGTGTGTGTGTGTGTGTGTGTGCCTGCACAGATTTGCTCAGTGCGAGCATGTCACTCGCATCCATAGAGCTGAAGATCCATGTTGTGACTACTGTCATTCATCACACAACACACACACACACAACACCACACACACACACAACAACACACACACACTCACACACACACACACAACACACACACACACACACACACACACACACACACACACACACACACACACACACACACACAACACACCTACACACACACACACACACACACACACACACACACACACACACACACACACACACACACACACACACACCTCTACACACACACACACACACACACACACACACACACACCTCTCTCTCTCTACCACACACACACACACACACACACACACACACACACACACACACCTCTACACACACACACACACACACACACACACACACACACACACACACTCACACACACACACACACACACACACACACACACACACAACACACACACACACACCACACACACACACACACACCACACACACACACACACACACACACACACACACACACACACACACACACACACACACACACACACACACACACACACACACACACACACACACACACACACACACACACACACACACACACGCATGCCGTGTACTGATACAGCACCCCCTGTGTCTGCCCCACAGCCTACACCATCATAGGGTCCGACGAGGAGCTTCCCCTGGGCGAGGAGTTCCAGAGTCTGGTCAGGTGCTTCGCCGACCTGCACGAGAAGAAGGTGGAGAAGCGCTACCTGCCCGCCTGCAAACTGCTGGAGCAGCTGGCGTGAGTCTCCTACTGCTAGAGCTGCTCATAGGCTGTCTGTCTGTCTGTCTATCTCTCTGTCTGTCTCTGTCTCAGTCTCTGTTTCTCTCCCTCTCTCTCTCTCTCTCTCTCTCTCTCTCTCTCTCTCTCTCTCTCTCCTCTGTCCCCAGGGCTAGGCGAAAAAAAGCTTATTTCATTACCCTGGAAAAATACAGTTTCGTTTCTTTGTTCCTTCGTTAACTCTCTCTCTCCTCCTCTCTCTCTCTCTCTCTCTCTCTCTCTCTCTCAAACACACACACCACACACACACAACACACACACACACACACACACACAACACCACACACAACACACACACACACACACACACACACACACACACACACACACCACACACACACAACACACACACACACACACACACACACAACACACACATACACACACACATACACACAACACAACACACACACACACACACACACACACACACAACTCACACAACACACACAACACACACACACACACACACACAACACACACAACACACACACACACACACACACACACACACACACACACACACACACACACACACACACACACACACACACACACACACACACACACACCTTTCTCCTCTTCCACCTTCTCCTCAGACAGCTTCTCATCCTCATCCTCATCATTCCATCGCTGTTGCTTCTGTTGCAAGTCAACCTGTCCCTTTTCTCATCTTCCGTAATTAGCCTCTTTATTCTCCTCCCCTCTTTCCTCACTGTTACGATCGTTCCTTCATCCTTCTCCTGTCTCACCTTCGCATCCGACTTTGCTACGACTGTTTCTTATCCCTCCCACCTCCTCTCCTTTCTTCTCTTCCTCCTCTTTCTTCGGCTGCTGTTGTTACTGTCCCGCCCCGTTTCCTTCTTCCTCTTCCCAGTGCTGCTGTTTTACTACTTTGTATCCATTTTGGACGTGCGGCGAACGTGAGAAGATAAGTGGTTTCTCGCTCTTCGTTTTCTCTGTCCTAAACGTCATTTGTGTTTTTGCCTGAAGAAGACCCAAGAGGTTGAAATGCATTGTGTCTTGTCCTGTAGTTTGTTTGTCTATGTCCTTGGCGGTAAATAACCCCCTCTATTTCTAAAGTTTATTTTTTTTATCATCCACTTCCCCTCCTACGCATCCACGTCCACATGGTGCTAATGTCGCTGTTCGTGCCACTGCGTCTATACCTGATAATGATGATGACAGCGACGACAACAACAGTAGCGATACCAATATCAATGATAGGCAGACGAGCGTCATCGTGATAATTATCATCATCATCTCACTCATCATGAACAGATACATGAAAAAAAAAAGCGATCTCTCCGATGCTACCATCTCCGTGCTACATTTAGTTGTGTCACAACATCTGTCGGTACGAGTGGATGGGGTGTTTGTTAGAGAGAAATAGTGGAACTTGTCCTGTTTCCTCCATCAGCATCGTTTCGTCCCCGTCACCTTTCATCGTCATCATCCCTGACTGCTGCTCTTCATTGATATTAATATGGATTAAGTTTTAAATGTTAAGCATTATAGCCCAGTCCACGACACAGAGCTTTTCAGGGCTCTCAAACTCGCATACATCACAGTCACTAAATGAATCAGACAACTGGAAAACAGCAAATGCTGGAAAACAAACTCCTAAATGCAGGTGATATGACCTGGTAGTTTAACTATTGACATCTTAAGGTGTATAACACTGGGCCGTGTTGAGAGCGCTAGACATTCCGTTCATTTTACACTCATAGATAAATGAAGAAAAATAAATAAATAAACTAAAATCATTTCTGTGCCTAAAAAAAGACGCATAAAAGGCCCTACGGGCACACACACAACACACACACACACACACACACACACACACACACACACACCCCACACACACACACACTGAAGAATGAACAAAATGTGTCCATTCTGGACAGTATTTACAAGTTTCACCGCCTAACTGACAAAGAACAACAGCAAAGCTGGCGAGTCAGAACCTGCTAAAAGAGACAGAAAAAGTTCATACAAGTTTCCGGGACAAAAACAAAAAATGATCCATAGAGACAGGAAAACAGTAGACGACAGTAAAGAGAAACAAACACAACTAAATGGGAAAAAAAGGTAGAGTCAAAGAGTGACAGGACGGGGGAAGTTACTAGCGTAGAACTTCCGGAAGGTGGGGGAGCTGTCTGTAGGTTCGAGTCCACGGTTGCAGTTTAGGCCCAAAACGATAAATATTCCCCATGACGCTCAAAGCTGCGCCTGGCTTTTGTCAGAAGATCAGCCAGTACCAAAACATATTCATCGCACAGTCCAGCCCTTGACCCATGACCAACTGACTCTGAGGCAGGTCTCATGTCCGTCCCTTTTTTATGCAAGCACGGTCCACTTTGACCCTCCATTTTCCTGTCGTCTGCTGGACTTTTCCCTCCAAAATCCTTGTGTCCTACCAACGGCGTAGAAACAAGGGAGTCCACAAGTTATGCATCATTTTCTATTTTGCTGACATACGGCATTGAACTAATTACTGACCCCAAATTCCAGGATAAAAACCATCTTTTTCACATTCAGTTCTTTTCACAGAGCCAGGGCGATTTTCATCTGTTCAA
>CM065725.1:62580758-62595758 GCA_033310375.1 Conus canariensis
GACCTCTTTCAGTTTAAGGCGAGTTCTTTGATTTTGAAAGCGTTGTCAGGAATGTTAATCAAGTTGTACTGTTCAAGCTGTTTACAACATGAATCGTTCAGTCCATGTCCGGGAGGGGGAAAAATTAACTGCTTTTCCTACACCTTTCGGCGCCAGTGGAAGTAGAACTAACAGGCACAATGGCGGAACACACAACCCAGAGTAGCGTGCTTCAGTCCCTGTTGTTCATTTTGTTTTCCTTCCCAGACACTCCTCAGTTCAAACTGTGTGGAATCCGGCATCTAGGTAATGAACTGGGTAAATGTATACAACTCGCAGCGGTGTCGTTATGTGTTGATTTCCTGCAGCGTTACCGGAGTCGACAGACCAGTGTTCAGCTCTCTCCTAGGAGTCCGAAAGCGTGCACTAACCGTCTGCCTTGGTGGTGCTATGGATGGAAAATTTAGCACACGTCAGATTTCGATGTGCCTTTATTTTTAATCCTTTGGTCCCACGAGGTGTGTCGCTGGATCTTCCGGCTGCTGGATCCCACGGCCCGTATTTGACTCATTTGGACTTTACTGCATTACTGTAAAAAAAATACTCGCCTCCGTGATTCTGTGAAGTGGTATTTAGAGTTGTGATACCGCAAACAGGTGGTCTACAGAACCGTTACTTTTGCGGGTAGAAACACAGCATTGATGACTTGTTACCCACTGTTATACTGTGCTTACCAAGCCCAAACGCCTGTCTCTGTTTCACCAACCTCCCTACAGCTGAACCTTGCAGTAAGTAGTACTTCCCTCAAAAGACGGTTTTGTTCGGAACGTTGTTCTCCATGTCCATGCTGGAGTTGCCTCTCAACAAACGCTCTCGCCAGACAGATTTACTTTCATCTCTTCATCCCTACCTCTTAACAAAGGCTCATTCTCCGTAAAAAAAATTGTTGTTTTTTCTAGAACGCATTGCCTGTGTTTATGCTGGCTTCACCTCGCAACAAAATCTTTCTCTTGATAAAAACGTTTAAACCTCATTTTGTGTGTACTAATAGGTGCCTCACAAAAACACACCGTCTACAAAGATCCCATTTTTAACTATTTCTGATAATTCTGATAACTGTGGTGTGTCTCTATTTGACACCAAGAGCACAGACACAATCAGCCGTGTCTCCCTGATGAGTCCGATCCAGCGGACGAAAGGCCTAGGAGCAGGCAATACAAATAGATGTGCCTTCGAGAGGGATTGCGATGGTTCCCTCAGGCAGCTAGTGAAGGGTTTCTCATATTTATAATATATTCCCCCCATTTTCTTCATCTTCAATTTTTTTTTTCTTTTCTAAAAGTTCAAATCTTTCTTTGCCAAGTCATTACTATAATGACTGAAGAATTGTTAGCCTGCACTTGTTTTCCCCCACTACTTAATTGTTCAGCATTGTATTGTTTGGTCAATCAGTGGGAGATTGCATCTCTTAGGAGATCCAAGTAAAGGTTGTTCTGTACAATTCTTAGCCGCTTACAATGCTTGGGTTATTGAACAGCAGAGCTGACCACTCAGACTGTTCCACATCTTTTGATCTCCCTTGTATCCTTGAATGGATCCTCAAGCATAGGCTCAAAGATTGTCCCCTACATCTTATACTGTGTGCATAATGCTTTTAGTCTTTCAGCAACTTTTTTCCTCTCCACACTTTCGTTTTGTTCCATTTTGCTACCCTTCGCTGGCTGCTTCGGGGGTGCTGTTGCATTCTCTTTTGAACCCTTGGTGGTGAGAACACCACAGAATTATGGACTGTGGTGTGTCTCTATTTGACACCAAGAGCACAGACACAATCAGCCGTGTCTCCCTGATGAGTCCGATCCAGCGGACGAAAGGCCTAGGAGCAGGCAATACAAATAGATGTGCCTTCGAGAGGGATTGCGATGGTTCCCTCAGGCAGCTAGTGAAGGGTTTCTCATATTTATAATATATTCCCCCCATTTTCTTCATCTTCAATTTTTTTTTTCTTTTCTAAAAGTTCAAATCTTTCTTTGCCAAGTCATTACTATAATGACTGAAGAATTGTTAGCCTGCACTTGTTTTCCCCCACTACTTAATTGTTCAGCATTGTATTGTTTGGTCAATCAGTGGGAGATTGCATCTCTTAGGAGATCCAAGTAAAGGTTGTTCTGTACAATTCTTAGCCGCTTACAATGCTTGGGTTATTGAACAGCAGAGCTGACCACTCAGACTGTTCCACATCTTTTGATCTCCCTTGTATCCTTGAATGGATCCTCAAGCATAGGCTCAAAGATTGTCCCCTACATCTTATACTGTGTGCATAATGCTTTTAGTCTTTCAGCAACTTTTTTCCTCTCCACACTTTCGTTTTGTTCCATTTTGCTACCCTTCGCTGGCTGCTTCGGGGGTGCTGTTGCATTCTCTTTTGAACCCTTGGTGGTGAGAACACCACAGAATTATGGACTGTGGTGTGTCTCTATTTGACACCAAGAGCACAGACACAATCAGCCGTGTCTCCCTGATGAGTCCGATCCAGCGGACGAAAGGCCTAGGAGCAGGCAATACAAATAGATGTGCCTTCGAGAGGGATTGCGATGGTTCCCTCAGGCAGCTAGTGAAGGGTTTCTCATATTTATAATATATTCCCCCCATTTTCTTCATCTTCAATTTTTTTTTTCTTTTCTAAAAGTTCAAATCTTTCTTTGCCAAGTCATTACTATAATGACTGAAGAATTGTTAGCCTGCACTTGTTTTCCCCCACTACTTAATTGTTCAGCATTGTATTGTTTGGTCAATCAGTGGGAGATTGCATCTCTTAGGAGATCCAAGTAAAGGTTGTTCTGTACAATTCTTAGCCGCTTACAATGCTTGGGTTATTGAACAGCAGAGCTGACCACTCAGACTGTTCCACATCTTTTGATCTCCCTTGTATCCTTGAATGGATCCTCAAGCATAGGCTCAAAGATTGTCCCCTACATCTTATACTGTGTGCATAATGCTTTTAGTCTTTCAGCAACTTTTTTCCTCTCCACACTTTCGTTTTGTTCCATTTTGCTACCCTTCGCTGGCTGCTTCGGGGGTGCTGTTGCATTCTCTTTTGAACCCTTGGTGGTGAGAACACCACAGAATTATGGACTGTGGTGTGTCTCTATTTGACACCAAGAGCACAGACACAATCAGCCGTGTCTCCCTGATGAGTCCGATCCAGCGGACGAAAGGCCTAGGAGCAGGCAATACAAATAGATGTGCCTTCGAGAGGGATTGCGATGGTTCCCTCAGGCAGCTAGTGAAGGGTTTCTCATATTTATAATATATTCCCCCCATTTTCTTCATCTTCAATTTTTTTTTTCTTTTCTAAAAGTTCAAATCTTTCTTTGCCAAGTCATTACTATAATGACTGAAGAATTGTTAGCCTGCACTTGTTTTCCCCCACTACTTAATTGTTCAGCATTGTATTGTTTGGTCAATCAGTGGGAGATTGCATCTCTTAGGAGATCCAAGTAAAGGTTGTTCTGTACAATTCTTAGCCGCTTACAATGCTTGGGTTATTGAACAGCAGAGCTGACCACTCAGACTGTTCCACATCTTTTGATCTCCCTTGTATCCTTGAATGGATCCTCAAGCATAGGCTCAAAGATTGTCCCCTACATCTTATACTGTGTGCATAATGCTTTTAGTCTTTCAGCAACTTTTTTCCTCTCCACACTTTCGTTTTGTTCCATTTTGCTACCCTTCGCTGGCTGCTTCGGGGGTGCTGTTGCATTCTCTTTTGAACCCTTGGTGGTGAGAACACCACAGAATTATGGACTGTGGTGTGTCTCTATTTGACACCAAGAGCACAGACACAATCAGCCGTGTCTCCCTGATGAGTCCGATCCAGCGGACGAAAGGCCTAGGAGCAGGCAATACAAATAGATGTGCCTTCGAGAGGGATTGCGATGGTTCCCTCAGGCAGCTAGTGAAGGGTTTCTCATATTTATAATATATTCCCCCATTTTCTTCATCTTCAATTTTTTTTTTCTTTTCTAAAAGTTCAAATCTTTCTTTGCCAAGTCATTACTATAATGACTGAAGAATTGTTAGCCTGCACTTGTTTTCCCCCACTACTTAATTGTTCAGCATTGTATTGTTTGGTCAATCAGTGGGATATTGCATCTCTTAGGAGATCCAAGTAAAGGTTGTTCTGTACAATTCTTAGCCGCTTACAATGCTTGGGTTATTGAACAGCAGAGCTGACCACTCAGACTGTTCCACATCTTTTGATCTCCCTTGTATCCTTGAATGGATCCTCAAGCATAGGCTCAAAGATTGTCCCCTACATCTTATACTGTGTGCATAATGCTTTTAGTCTTTCAGCAACTTTTTTCCTCTCCACACTTTCGTTTTGTTCCATTTTGCTACCCTTCGCTGGCTGCTTCGGGGGTGCTGTTGCATTCTCTTTTGAACCCTTGGTGGTGAGAACACCACAGAATTATGGACTGTGGTGTGTCTCTATTTGACACCAAGAGCACAGACACAATCAGCCGTGTCTCCCTGATGAGTCCGATCCAGCGGACGAAAGGCCTAGGAGCAGGCAATACAAATAGATGTGCCTTCGAGAGGGATTGCGATGGTTCCCTCAGGCAGCTAGTGAAGGGTTTCTCATATTTATAATATATTCCCCCATTTTCTTCATCTTCAATTTTTTTTTTCTTTTCTAAAAGTTCAAATCTTTCTTTGCCAAGTCATTACTATAATGACTGAAGAATTGTTAGCCTGCACTTGTTTTCCCCCACTACTTAATTGTTCAGCATTGTATTGTTTGGTCAATCAGTGGGAGATTGCATCTCTTAGGAGATCCAAGTAAAGGTTGTTCTGTACAATTCTTAGCCGCTTACAATGCTTGGGTTATTGAACAGCAGAGCTGACCACTCAGACTGTTCCACATCTTTTGATCTCCCTTGTATCCTTGAATGGATCCTCAAGCATAGGCTCAAAGATTGTCCCCTACATCTTATACTGTGTGCATAATGCTTTTAGTCTTTCAGCAACTTTTTTCCTCTCCACACTTTCGTTTTGTTCCATTTTGCTACCCTTCGCTGGCTGCTTCGGGGGTGCTGTTGCATTCTCTTTTGAACCCTTGGTGGTGAGAACACCACAGAATTATGGACTGTGGTGTGTCTCTATTTGACACCAAGAGCACAGACACAATCAGCCGTGTCTCCCTGATGAGTCCGATCCAGCGGACGAAAGGCCTAGGAGCAGGCAATACAAATAGATGTGCCTTCGAGAGGGATTGCGATGGTTCCCTCAGGCAGCTAGTGAAGGGTTTCTCATATTTATAATATATTCCCCCCATTTTCTTCATCTTCAATTTTTTTTTTCTTTTCTAAAAGTTCAAATCTTTCTTTGCCAAGTCATTACTATAATGACTGAAGAATTGTTAGCCTGCACTTGTTTTCCCCCACTACTTAATTGTTCAGCATTATTTCTGATAATTCCTAAGATCCATTTTAAAAACAACTGATTAAGAAAATGAATAATGACCGGTGAAATTCACTTATACACGATGCCTGTATGTGGCATGCCCATTGCCATGGCTCCTGCATGGCTGAAAAAAAAGACTTGCGCGCTCACGCAACACACAACATTAATGCAAGAGCCAATAAGAGAAAACGGCAGCGCAGAGACGATGCTTAAACACACAGCTTAGATTATCACGAGAAAAAGTCTATAAGCGAAAGCACAGCCGATCATGAAAATGAGTGCTTCAAAGATTGCCAGATAAACATACACTAAAATCACAGTCATCTGAGAAAATTTCAGTTCAGGGATGAATGCTTGAGTTTAGGCACTGTTTGACGGATTTTCTTTTTTAAGCTAAGGAAAGAGAGGCCCTTGTATCCATTTGAACAGTATAGTGAGTCAGTAAGGAATCAGACAGGCAGTGCTGGCTCAACGCCCATGTTGATTTCTGCCCCAGACGGTCCTTGCAGGCCCAGCACGAAGCCAAGCTGAAGGACTCCTCCAAGACCAAGAAGTCTCAGAGCACCTTCCTCGTCACTCTCATGGCCCTCAAGGTGCGTTCAGCAACGTTGGAGCCGTTGCCTCACGTGTTGTTTGCGTGGTGTTGGTAGTAGTGGTGGTCCGTGGCTGTTGCTGCTGATGCTGTTGTGCTGTTACTGTTGTCTCGAGGTGGTGGTGGAGGATACTGTTGGCGTTGTTATGGGTGGATGGTGAGGATGAGGATGGTGTCGGTGACGGTGGTGTTTGTTTTGTTGTCGATGTTGTTGTTGTTTTTATAACGTTGTCGTCGTTGGGGTGTTGTGTGTGATTTTAGTTCTCCTTCTTTATCCATTTTTCGCTTTGTTTGTTTGTTTCTTCTTCTTCTTCTTCTTCTTCTTCTTCTTTGTTTTCTTCATCATCATCATCATCTTCTTCTTCTTCTTCTTCTTCTTCTTCCTCTTCTTCTTCTTCTTCTTCTTCTCCTTCTTCTTGTTCTTCCTCCTCTTCTCGAACCAATCTATGCAAGTGAAACATGTCGCACTGCCACTGCGCTATGCACGATTGGCCCAGTGCATCCTTCTCCGGCGTTAGTGTTCTTGTAGGGTTCCCAACTATTCGACTCTCTGCCGACAAAGGTTGAACTGCACCCCGTGCCCCAGACATCACCCCCCCCCCCCCCCCGGTTATAGACGATGGCGCGGCTCTTACTCGCACCATGGACCCGTCATGAATCGTATGCGGTGTTCCAGTGAGGACAACAGAGTCGCCTGTTGACCCGTCCAGTCCTGACAGGAACACTGTCACCAAATGGTCCGGAACTGCTTTTTTTCTCCAGGCAGGCTCGGTCACTCACAGTTGATACACATTAATGGCGCTGTTGTCGCCATCCACAACCCGTACTTTCAGCTCAGATGGGGAGAATGACCCCCATGAGTGAGTTTTAGTTATATTATTGTTATATTGGCTATTTATATAGTACGTAGTCTGTTCCCTTCTCTCTTTCTTTCATCTTTCTTTTTCCTTCTTATCTTTCTTTTCTTTTCTTTTTTTTAGGGGGGGGGGGGGCATCAGTGTTTGAAGACGATTTCCATCTTTTTGCCTTCGTGGAATGTTGTTGGTTTCTTGTTATCATCGTCATCATTATTTTGAAGTTGGTAATGCTGCTGTTGTCCTTGTTTTGGTCTGTATATTTTGTCGCCTTTATCTTGGTCTTTGTCTTGGTGTATCATTACATGGGTTGGGGGAATGAATGTGGTGATTAATCCTATCAGGGGGCATCTATTTTTGCGTTTTTGTTAGGTTGTTACCAAGTTAACAGTAATAACACGCACAGATTAGATGGGCGCATAATTTAAAGTAATGTGCGTGTTCCTTATAATAACCACAGAGAGAGCAGCAACACAACACTGTTAAATACAATACAACACGAGCACATAATCACACACGGTTACATGCTCGCGCACACACAGATACACACACACACACACACACACACACACACACACACTCTCTCTCTCTCTCTCTCTCTCTCTCTCTCTCACACACACACACACACACACACACACACACACACACACACACACACACACACACACACAGTGGAGTAAATGAGCTTTTTTATATTGCGTCTTTCATGTTTTCTCTGTCCTTGTTTTCCTTTGTTGGTTATTCTTTTTTTTTTCTTTCTTTTCCTTTATTTCTTTCTGTCTGTCTAGAAAGCATCTCTGTCTTTGTGTCAGTTCCATGGAGACAGCAATCATTGTGTTCTGTTATGTACCATTATACAGACTGTGTACTTGTGTACGTATGTATGTTATATACTTATCTATTCATGTGTGTATGTGACGTGACCGGGCCAGAATTTCTGGTACTTTTTCAACGCAAGTGAAGTCCTTTGCAAGTCTCGGTACAACACGAACTGTATAGAATTTCCGAAATCTCTGTCTTCATCCACTCCTCTCTGCGTCATCATGCTATCGTTGAAAATCGGTTGTAACCTGAATTTCAACCACAATTTTGTCAAAATCATCTTTCAAGAATTAGACAGCCTCAGGACGACTGCTATGATGATTAAATTGTAGGCTGATTGGCTTTAAAACTGCAGATATGGTGATGAAATTGTACACTGATTGGCTTTAAAACTGCAGATATAATGATTAAATTGTAGGCTCGTTGGCTTTAAAACTGCAGACATGATAAAGGTAAACAAACGGAAAACTACCTCATAGTTGACTTAGTTGTTTTGCTGTCTCACCTTCCGTGCCGCCGTCAGTGCCAGCACTCCCACATCGTTCATTCCGACTCCCTCGAACACACCCACACCCACTGGGAGTAATCTGCTTCAGGTTGACGTGAGGCGACCCGCCAGAGAAGAGGCCGCACTGCTGCGGAGACACCTTGATAATGTCGCATGGTGCGTGGTCTGGTCTAGCATTATCAGGAGATCGGTTACTGAATCCATTCATGGGGACCGGAATAGCTCAGTTGGTAGAGCGCCGGACTCGTGATTCTGGGGTTGCGGATTCGGATTTCGGTACAGGGGGATTTTTCCCTCGGAGTTAACATTGGTTCTGACTCCGTTCCCCACACAGTCCTTCGAATGAGACTATAAACCGAGGTTCCGTATGTGAACGCACGCACAACATCTTGCACACACGTAAAATCCCATCACCAACTTTCGGAAGAGAAGACCAGTTTGGCCGTTGGTATGGATGACACGTTACACATAGCATGTACCTTCCCCGAGGATGGAGTATGGCTGCCTTAACGGCGGGATAAAAAACGGTCATACACACAAAACTCCACTGCCTGTCTATACAGGCAGTGTCCGTAGGAGTATCAGCCTGCGTACGCAGAAAGAAAGAAAGAAAAGAAAGAATCCATTGTTGATAGCTATAATTCCCTGACCGCGGGGCCCGCATGAATGAGTGTCCCCCTTCAGAGGGCGCTCGCTACCACATCCATCCAACAACAACAGTCGCCACGAAGTTGCCGATACAGACGTCTTGTACACGACCACACCAGGGGCATTGGGCACAGAGAGAAAATAAAAACTGAGGTCACCACGAAAACAGGGAATAAAGGGCCACAGATTATGAGACTTCTCTTTTAGGCTGTTGAGTGTTGATGCTGCAGATGATGCTATAGAGGAGCGTTATGATCTCGTAGTATTTGACAAAGCTGTACTGTGAACTTAGTTTCATAATGTATGATATCCCCGAGTGATACACACACACACTTGCAGCGCTGGTCAGGAGATTTAAACAATATTCTCAGAGAAGTATCCATTAAGGGGGTAAAACTCGACTGCGTGGTTCCAGACGTCCTATTTGCGCCCATGGCTCACTCAACTCGGCGTAAGATATGGCCATGGCCAAAATATACCAGCAAAATATACCCTGAAGGGAATCAAACCCAAGACCTCCCATTTCGAACGTTTGAGGCACTAATCTATTTCACAGTTGCGAATTCGGACCCCGTCTGTCACATGATTTTTGGAAATGCGTTGTGAGTTTAATTTGTACGCTATAATCTCGTTCTGGCTCTTTCTTACTGACAGATCCCGTCTCGGACAGCTTCAGTTGCTTCATAGGCATATGCGTGTGTGTGTGTGTGTGTGTGTGTGTGCGCGCGCGCGCGCGCGCGGGCGCGCACGTGTGTGTGTGTGTGTGTCTGTCTGTGTCAGTGTTTTTGTCTGTGCCTGTGCGCGCGCGCGCGTGCCTGTGTATGTGTGTGTGTTGTTCTGTTCCAAACGTTCTCAAATATCTGTCCGTACCTTTGATAGGGTGGGTTCACCTGATGCACACACAGGAAACAACATCCAGGAGCTGGTCTACCCAGCATGTTTCTTCCTTCCCTGGTTGTCTTTCCGTCTGTCTGTCCATTTTCTTTATTTCTGGCTTCTTTCTTTCTTTCTTTCGATTTGCTTTTGTCCATTTCTTTCGTCATAAATATGTCACCATGATACAGCATGATCAGCCTCACTCTCTGTTTCCTTGTTTTCATATACGACGAAACTGTTCAGTATTGTCCTGAACCTTATTGACCGTTTCTTTTACAGAGAGTCGCCTTGATTTCGACAGCGTTGTCGGTAACGGATGCATTTATCCCCCTATACCATAGTGTTACCATACTAATCAATGTTTCAATAACGCACATGTTATTATGACACTGTATGAGGCATTATTACAGCATTGTACTACACGACTATCTAACAAGTTTCATGCAATGTAAGGTTCATAACGCTCAACGTATCGCCCATTGTAGTAGCTAGAACGTATGCGTGCAACATTTTTTCCGGATCATGCAGGACGTGACTTAACAATAACAGTATTCTCCATAAGGGAATGAAGTCTTGACTGTCTATCATTTAGTGAATGAAGACATTTTCTTGTGTGTACGACGAATAATTATCTTTGTTGCATTGTGTGTAAGGGTAATGTATGCTTCATTATGAGTGAATAAATGAAGGTGAGGCAAGTACAAAAATGACGTTTAATGCTCAAAGTGGCATTAATAAAAATTAAAAAGCACACTTTCGGGTTGGACATAACATGTGATAACATGAAGAAGGTATTGTTACATAGAATGTAGTACAGGAAACGCCGAAAGAATTCTACGAGAATTGTCAGCTAATTTGAAATGGCTGCAGAATATCATTTGGTTCTTTTATGTTCAGATTGTTACATCGCTTACCCACGGAAACTGCTGTATAACTGTATTTATTATGAACCCTGTTTTGTAAACATTGTAATCACCATTATTTGTATTTTTGCTATCATTCCCAACCCTTTTCCCTCCCAGACACTACTGACCTTAACACCCCTTCATCCACGTGTACCACTACTGTGTTCCCTCTAGAAAATACATTATACGACTACTTTGAATGCAAAGGCGGGTGGAATAATTAGTGTAGCTCTAGAAGACTGTTTTGTAGCCTCTGTAGTCCGGGACAATGTTATTTATCAGTAATCGCATTGTTGATGATATCATCAGGACAACCATATCAACATGGAGTACAAGATCACACTTCTACTTGCACTGGTGTTCTCGCGCCTCTTATAGCAGGCGAAACATGGACCGAAATTGCAGAACCACAGAGAAAGTGTAAAGCTCTGGAAATACGTTCTGTTGTAACATTCTTGGCATCTAAACATTTACCTCATCTCAATGCAGCAAGCCTGCAGTCAACCAATACCACAGTGACCTCCATTAGGACCTACTGATGACAGTGGAGGAGACACACTTCAAAAGATTATGACCTCAAGATCGTTCACCAGAGAACAATGGAAGGGAGGCGACCAGTAGGCAGAGTGAAGAAAAATGAACTGATGACACGAAGGAACGGACGGGGAAAACGTTATTCATTATCTGGCATAGCAACCACACAAATCAATGAAAAGATTGGCGAACATCTTGCCATGACATCCTCATAACTCCACCAAGAGGTTTGGGAGCAAGGCAAGGCAAGGCAACGCTAACAACATCTGCTTATCAGTGTTGTCTCCCGTTGTCCTTAGCTGATTTGGTTTGAAAAGTTTTACGTGTAACTGTTCCTCTCACATTACTGTTTTCATTTCGAAGTTTCTTCCGCTGCGGCTTTTTCTGTTTTGTTTTTTGTTGTCTTTTCGTTAACGCACAACAGTTTTCATTTCAGAGCCTCCCCCGCTTAATCTGTTACACCTCAAAAGTTTATTGCTTTTATTCCGAAAATTTTCATTTTGTCCCCATTTTCTATAAAACTGGTTTCACCCAAAAGTAACAAGTGTGATTTTCCCACTTATGACGGTGTTCCTGTGTACTGGCTTTCGTCCTGAAGTAACGTGGAGAGCTGCAGAAATCACAAACTGCTTACAGTCGTTTCCTTCCCAAAGTCTGGCATGTAACTGCAGTAGTCCCAAAGCCTGCTACGAAATCATCCAGAAAACGTAACGCAACTGCAGCGAGTCACATCCTCATGATGGCTTTTATTTTTAACCCAGAGTACGTGCATGTTGTCTGACTACTGCAAAATCAAAGTTTGCCTCAGGGCTGTTTTCCTTTGGTGTTTCGAGAGACATTGCCTCATAACTTGTCATGTTTTGTTGATCAGATGATTGTTCTTCCCAGTTCTGAACACAATTTACTGTATTTGTCATGCATATTGCCACATGAGTGCTTGAAGCGTTTGACTGCTTCATTAAAAAGAACAACATATGTACGTTTGTTTTAACCCTGAAAACAGTTCAATATTACATTTGATAATGATGGTGATTGTCATGTTCAGCATCACTATCATCATCATTTCCATGACATTACCATCCTCATATCTAATAATAATAAAAATAGATTTTCCCCTCAGAGGACAGAAACTTGCTGACTGAGTATACTTTATTGAGCGCCTTGAATTCGTTTAGTTACACGGAAAGCAAACACAGTGATCGTCATAACCAAAATGCGTTTACGATTGTATATTCTGGGAAAAAAAAGACACCGAGAGAAGACATCTTTTCACCGGTCACTTTTGGCTAAACTCGTGACATTTTTATTGCAGGAAAACAAAGTCAAATAATGGTGAAAATATAGAATTACAGTGCTGTTAAAGATTATAGGCAGGTAAGAGGCACCATTTCGACTGCAAACATCAACAAAATGGAACCAAACAGTCAAACATACACATTATTTGATGGGTAAAATATCGACTTCGTTTTTAATCGGCTGTAGCCCAAGTTCCGTCCGTTTTCCCAATGTATCTTACAAATGCTGAGATAGTTTGCTGAGATGCGTATAATAAATCTTTAGTTGTATGTGATCAAGTTTGAGTGTTGTGTGATTGATAAATTCTAAGTTGTTTGTGTTTATATATATAATTAGCGAGTGTGTTCTGTTTTGGAGCAGTTTTTCAGATATTCGATATCTTTTGTCTAAAACTTCTCTCATCTCCTCTCTCTCTCTCTCTCTCTCTCTCCTCTCTCTCTCTCTCTCTCTCTCTCTCTCCATCTCTCCTCTCTCTCTCTCTCTCTCTCTCTCTCTCTCTCTCTCTCTCTCTCTCTCTCTCTCTCTCTCTCTCCATACTTCTATGAACTTTTAGTATTTTTATGTTTTGCACAAATGAAATGGATATATCAATTTTTATTCGTTGTGAAGGGATTTTTGTTTTCAGTCGTTCTCGTATTGCTATATGTTGTTAGTAATTTTGCTTGTATTACTTGTTTTCACTCTTGATGTTTTTTTTTCTTGTTAAAGATGCGCTAAGTACTTATCTATATTTTTCTCTCTCTCTCTCCCTCCCTCCTTCCCGCCCCCCCCCCCCCCCTCTCTCTCCTCTCTCTCTCTCTCTCTCTCTCTCTCTCTCTCTCTCTCTCTCTCTCGCTCTCGTGTTTCCGGTTCATAAAACTCTTTACTATAGTTATTCCTTATCCTTGCATGCTTACTTACAATGTTCTTTTACAATGATGTACGCAGATCCTCATCAAGAATAGGACTGCTGTTAAAAAAACAACAACACATGAATGCTTACTTTATTTTCATTGTCTTCGTAAATCCATAATTTCGAAGTCCCCCTCCCCTCCCACTCTGTCTCTCTGTCTCTGTCTCTGTCTCTCTCTCTCTCTCTCTGTCTCTGTCTCTCTCTCTCTCTGTCTCTCTCTCTCTCTCTCTCTCCCTCTCTTAGCAGCACCTCCCACTCTCTCTCTGTCTGTCTCTCTCTCTCTCTTTCTCTCTCTCTCTCTCTGTCTCTCTCTCTCTCTCTCTCTCTCTCTCTCCCTCTCTCTCTCTCTCTCTCTTAGCAGCACCTCCCACTGCCTTATTCCATGCGCTCTCTCTCTCTCTCTCTCTCTCTCTCTCTCTCTCTCTCTCTTAGCAGCACCTCCCACTGCCTTATTCCATGCGCCCCTCTCTCTCTCTCTCTCTCTCTCTCTCTCTCTCTCTCTCTCTCTCTCTCTCTCTCTCCTCCATGCCCCCACTCCCCCTGCTCTCTGTCTCTCCCTTTCTCTGTGTTCCTGATTAAGTCAATGTCTATGCGCGTGCATGCTCGGCTTTATCTAAGGGCATTACATCCAAACTGTAAAGTGTATGCTGGCGATGTGTTAGTGTTTACCGTTCTTTTTAGTTTGTCTTAAGGTGTAACCTTGTGCACTATGGTCCCATAGCTAAGCCGATACAGGGACCAGTCCGTAGAAGGTAAAACCCCCCATGGTGACAGTGAAACTGTGTGTCCACAGCAAATCCAAGCCTACGAGGACGCCATGAGGCAGCAGAGGCTGAGCGGATGGGTGAGTGTCCACACGATGTGTCCTTCGCCTTCATGCTGTCTCTCGTGTTGACCCTCATTGCCACTGGGGCGGTGGTGAAGTAGTGTGATGGCCCAGCTCAAAGCACGTGCTCTGGAACAACTGCATGCGAAGCGAGCGCGCGCTTTTACATACACGTACATGTGCACACACGCACACACAACATACACACACACATGCACGCACGCACGCACGCACGCACACACGCACGCACGCGCGCACACACACACACACACACACACACACACACACACGCACACACACACACACACACACTGTATGTATATATACTCCCTCTCTCTCTCTCTCGCTCTCGCTCTCTCTCTCTCTCTCTCTCTCTCTCTCTCTCTATATATATATATATATATATTATATGTATATAAACGCACTTAAAATGAAGATAATAACAGACTCATGTAACTCTTCCCAATATTTCGGCCTGTAACAGGTCTTCCTCAGGGGACTTTAATGACCAGTTTGTTCAACATATGATATAATACACACACACACACACACACACACACACACACACACACACACACACACACACACACACACACTCACACTGGATGCAACAGTCCACTAACACTCACCAAGATCGGAATCCCCGACATTTTGAAGGACAGGCGTGAGCAGAACAAAACAAAACATTCACAGACAAGATTGAAACAGGCATAGTTCGATCAGTATCTCAACAGGGAAACGTAAACAAACAACAACAACAAAACCGCACACTTTCTCGCAGACTCGAAAACAAGGGGAGAGCTGC
>CM065725.1:62600758-62608258 GCA_033310375.1 Conus canariensis
ATACAACCAAGAATTAAAAGCAGTAAACATGAAGTGCTCTGAGTTCCAAGGAAGAAGTGGAAAAGAAACTACCGACCGTGCAACCAAGGATTTAAAAGCAGTAAAGGTAAACAAACTAATAGTGAAAAGAACGACTGAATGAAAGACCACCCCCCCCCCACCCCCCACCCCCCTAAAATAAAGACGAAAAAGAATGATTATTGAAGACGAATGTCACCTGGTTCCAGGGCAACCAAGAAAACCGCATCGTGATTTACGACAACAAAATCATCGACTACATCAACTTCATCATGAGGGCCGGAGACTTCGCCAACTGTTCCACCGAAAAGGTTCGCTGATTATTTAGTAGCTTGTTCGTTTAGTGGGTTGGTTGGTTGCATGATGGGTCAGTTCATTGTTGGGCGGGTTAGTTGGTTCTGTTCTTGTGTTGTTTTCTTTGTTAGAATATGTTTTCAGGAAAGTTATTTCATTAGTTAGATTTTTCCTTTTTAGCACAGAAGAAAGACAGTTCCTAATCGTACACATTTGCAGTGTTTCTCATCTTAACATGCCATTGAGAAATTGATGAAATAAAGCGTTCAGTCACAAGCTTGGTTGGTTGCTTAGTCGGACAGCGAATGGTTGAAATTGTACTCTCTTGCTGTGCTTAACCGAATATTGATAGTTTAGTGTGTTTCCCTGTGATCTGAAAGTTGATGATCACGCGGGCCGGGAACCTGCGGCTTCCCTGGCCAGTGTATTATCTACTGGACCACCTGCCTGTGTGTCTGTTGTTGCAGATCCTGGAGCTGAGGATGAGCATCGCTAACCTGGTGATGTCTTTGATCGAGGAGAACGGGCCTGGGGCGACCGAGGTGGCTCTGGTATGTCGCCCACAGAGAGAGAGAGAGAGAGAGAGAGAGAGAGAGAGAGAGAGAGAGAGAGAGAGAGAGACGGCCAGTGGTGTCTCACCGCTGCTCTTGCCACAATGTTTGACCCCAACTTACTGTGCTTGTAGTGTTTCTTGATCTGTTCGGTGAGTTATAGTCGTCCTGGTGACGTAGGTTGTTCGTATTGGAGAACAGTGCCACCGGTCTGTATGCCCCTCTATTGATGTTGAGTGTCTTTCTGTCTGTCTGTCGGTCGGTCTGTGTAATTCTGTCTGTCTGTCTGTCTGTCTGTCTGTCTGTCTGTCTCTCTCTCTCTCTCTCTCTCTCTCTCTCATGATGATGATTACAATTATCATTATTGAGAGCACTCATATAGCGCCTATCCTCAGTTAGAGCCTAAGCTCCAGGCTCCTTACAGTCCGCGCTCAGTTCACACAACGGGCTGTCTACCCGGGTAGAGCCGAGTGAAGAGCTGCCTGCTGACGTTAATCATTCGTCTCCAGTGTCAGTCAGTCGAATATCAGTCTTTCAGTTTTTCATTCGATCCTTTAATTTTTCACGGGGGATGCATGCTATGTGTATACATTTCATCCATACCATGGCCTTCTGTTCCGAAAATTGTCGATTAAAATTTACGTGCGTACAAAGTGTTATGCAGTGCTTTTAGAAGAAATGCATGATTACGATTTCTTTTCGTCTCTCCACTTTGTTTGTCCGTCTGTCGACTGTTAACATCATTGCACAATGTTTCGAGGAAGAAGACCAGTTATATACTTCCATAAATCGTGTGCTTATTTACGCGTTTCGTGAATCTGTATCCATTTCCATTCATCTGTTCTTGAACATCTTAACACCCCTAGCCTATCGCACCACATAAACCCATCCATCCATTGTCCGTTCATCCATCTTCAGCAAATTTCCACATATTCATCCTAAACATCTCAGATGGCTTCTCAGATGCGTCACCTCCTTTTACCCATACCCATTTACTTCCTCATGCATGCATGCATGCATCCACCCATCCATCCCTTCGCGTTCTTTTACCCATTCACCCAAAGATCCATCATTCTTCGTCCATTGTCCTGTGACTGTGATACGTGCAGATGCAGTGACAAAATACTTGGGTAATCAAAGTGTGATTTAGCTCCCTTCTTCAGCCACGCACGACAGATCAGGGGTAAACAGTTTAGTTCTTGAAGCTGTCCAGTCCAGTCGGAACTTCTTTGTTCTGCCTGTGAGACTTTCACCTGACACTGTGAGGCAGTCATGGCGAGATACATGTCCAGCCTCCACTCTGTCCTATAGAATGGTCTTAAACAGGGAGTGAGGGACAGATGCATGACCACTCTCCGTTGTACCCGCTAGAATGGTCTTGAACATGGAGTGATGGGTAGATACATGTCTACCCTGCGCTGTACCCGACAGAACGTAATTGAACAGGGAGTCATTGTGAGATACACATCCACCTTCCACTGTGCCCGATAGAATGTTCTTGAACAGGAAGTGGTGGACAGATAGACGCCCACGCAAAACCTCCATGTAGAATCGTCTTGAACGGGGAGTAATGGAGAAGGACATGCTCATTCTCTACTGTACTCGATAGGATGGTGTTGAACAGGGAGTGATACACAAACGCATGTCCACCCTGCACAGTTCCCGGTAAAATGGAGTGATGGACAGATACATGTCCACCCACCACTATCTTACAGAATGGTATTGAACAGAGACTAATGGTGAGACACATATCCATCCTCTACTGTACCCGATAGAATGGTAGTGAACGGGAAGTCATGGCGAGATTCACGTCCACCCTCCACTGTACCCGATAGAATGTCCTTGAGCAGGGAGTGATGGACAGATAGATGTCCACCCAACATTACTTATAGAATGGCATTGAACAGTGAGTAATGGAGAGACACATATCGGTCCTCCACTGTACCTGATAGAGTGGTAGTAAGCAGGAAGTCATGGTGAGGCACATGTCAACGTTCTACTGTACTCGACTGGATGGTCTTGTATAGGAATAATGGCGAAATACATGCCCATCTTCCACTGTAAACGACTGAATGGGCTTGGACAGGGAGTTATGGCGAGAGACACACCCATGCCCCCACTGTACCCGACTAAATTGTCATGGGCAGGGAATTATGGATAAATACCTGCCCACCTTCCACTGCACCCGATAGAATGATGTTGAACTGAGAGTCACTTCGACATGCCCATCCTCCCTTATAACTGATTAAACGGTCTTGGAGAGCGGGTTGTGATAAGATGCATGCCTGTGCCAAACAAAGCAAGCTTCGGTGTGTGATGACTATAGGGAAAGGGTTTTTGAGTCTACCAGTGCGTGTGCTGACTTGCTGCCAGACGAACGAGTGTGTCTTACTTTCCCAATACCCCAGTCCAACAATTGTTCTGATCATCCATCGATCTCATCCCTGCCACCGGACACACACACAATCACTGACGCTGTCGTGCCGTCTTAACCAGGAGGTGAAGGACACGCTGGACAAGAAGGTGGTGCTGCAGCTGATGGCCGAGTGCTACGAGATGCACCAGCCCGACAAGCAGAAGATCGAGGAGCTGAAGGCCATCGCCGAACCCCAGATCCCCGGCCTCACTACAGCCCCGCCAGGGTCCACCTCCGCCCTGGTCGCCGCCAAAACCCTGGCGCTCCGGGGCAGCTTCCTCACCAGCGTCATGGTCAGTGGTGGGGAGGGGGGGGTGGGGGGAGGGGGAGATAGCGTCAGTGGTTGATGAGCGTGCTGGTGATTTTGGAGGTGTTGTGGAAGAGTTATGATGGTGAAGGGGGAGTGGAAAGCGCGGGAGTGTGGGCAACATACTTAAGTATTCTTGCACCACTGTCTCGGCGACTTTTTTGTTTTTGTTTAATTAGGTAATCAGAACCACATTCTGAATCGAGAGAAACTGTTTTGAAAGTTGCCGTTGTAGCTGTAGTTGCCGAGATTACCTTAATGGTGGAATTTTGTTTTTCTTTCTTTCCTTTTTTTTCTTTTCTGCGTACGCAGTATGATACTCCTGCAAGGATTAATCCCATCTACCCAACAAAACAAGTGGAGTTTTGTGTGTATGACCGTTTTTTATCCCGCCATGAAGGCAGCCATACTCCAACTTCGGGGAAAATGGTGGAAATGAATGTCAAACAACGGATTCACCAGCAGAAGAAAACAGCAACAGTTGCAGTTGAAATGCAGCAGGCGGGAGTAGCTGCAGTACTAGATAATATATATGGTTAAAGATCAGTAGCAGAAGTATTGAATTACATATAATTGAACTTCCAGTGGTTGCGACCAAAGAAGATCCATCAGAGGCTGTTACACCACACTGGCATCAGAACCATCACCCCAGCGGCATCAGTAGGAGCAGGCCACAGAGAAATAGGAGCAGCAACAGTGCCACCTTTCTTTGCTTGTTGATCATGTCAAAGTTCACTGTGGTAACTTTCTTACAGCGAGAGGCTAACATAAAAATTCCGTTGTACATTAGGTAAACTTCGTTTTATTTTACTTTTCCACTAATAGATAGGGTGGTGGTGGTGTTAGGGTGGTGTGCCGGTGTCTGTGTGTTGTGATAGTGTTTTCTGAACCATTGCACACAAATTGTATGACGATTTGCAGAAGAAAGAAAAGAACGAACACGCGGACGAATATATGGACGTTGGATTCAGCCTGTACTTGATCCTGGCGCGAATGAACGACATCGACAACAAACTGCTTGATTATCGTAATTAATCAATACTCCGTCTGTGTCTGTCTGTCTGTCTATCTCTGTACTCTGTGTCACTTTCTGATTTACCAAACAGCTAAACGTATGCCAAATACCACCAGAGGTGTTCCATGGATTTACTGGCACAGAGAAGTGGTAGAAAATCAGTAAATATGTGTATGGACAGTCAGTTATACATACTAAGTAACCTGTGATAAGGATTTTTTTTTTTTTTTTTTTTTTTTGCTGTCCCAACCTCTGCGCCACCTCAGAGGCAGTGCACCCACGCCGCTCATTCCGACACCCCCCGTCCACAGCCACAGCCCGGTCGGCCCGGCCGCAGCCCCGGCACCGGCAATCCACAGGGAGCAGTCAATGTCAAGTCGTCAAGAGGCAACCCACCGGAGGACACTGCACTGCTGCCGAGTCACTTCGGTGGTGTTCAGTGGCGCCTGTTCTGATCTAACATACGCAGGACACCACCTACTAAGCCCCCTACTGACGACAATAATTGCTTAGTCGCGGAGCCGGCGTGAGTGAACTCTCCCTCCGGAGGGCGCCACCACGTCCGTCCAACGACAGCCCCCATGGACTCGCCGATACCGGTGACCCCGACGGAACCAAACCAAGGCCACAGACGTGGAGAGGACATCGAAATTGAGGTCACCATGAGAGCAGGGCATGAAGGGCCACAGAATTTGAGACATTTTTTTATGCTGATCGATGAGAATGGGGATGATTAAGATGATGCAACGGATTTCCATTTCGGTCTGAGACTACATGACAGGGCTGTTCTCTACGCTTCCTTTCATAATATATCCCGGCGTCAACCAGGCCCGAGAGATACAGGCACCTGCAGTGTTGGTCAGGAAATTTGAGCAACACTCTCAGAAACGCATCCATTAAGTGGATGAAACTCGACTGTGTGGTCCCCGTCTTCCCAACTGAGTCCGTAGCAACTCAGCTCTGGGTAGGAGCCGGTCGGGGCAGAAAAACCCACATGACTTCTGATGGGATTCGAACCCACGACCTCCCAGCCGGGAGTCCGCGACGCTAACCACTTCGCCACGGCGGCTGGTGTCATAAGGATATTTACAAGGAAAGTTTATATGCTTGCTTCCTCAAGATTACAGTATAGTTGACTATTTCTTTGGTTCACCAGCCTGATGAAAAACGTGGATCACACGTAAGGAACAAAATTACATGTATAATACCCCAGGATTACATGTAGCTGACTATTTTGTACGTTCACAAGCCTTATAAAGAACGTGAGATATTGTAAAGGGATAGATTCAAAGGAACAGTCTGAACCCGTTTCTTTTTAAAATAGACATATCAAGCATAGACATATCAATATGTATAAATCGTAACAACAAAAATGCATGCAAGTACTGATCTTGACAATAACGATATCTGTTTTTGATATACACTTTATTTGCCAATGATAAATCACGTTATAAATCAAAATTGAAGCAAGTGCGACATTACAACTAATTAAGAAAAAACATGCAGGAAAGTGATTCTAGGCAACTACAAGATGCCGCAGATGAGCGTGTTGAATTATGTCGAACGTTACCATAACAGCGACAAGATTATCCTGAAAAGCTAACAAAAAAACAACAACAAAAAATCAAAGCACGTCAATGAAAAAGAAAACGCCATATACTGTGGTTTCATTCATAATGTGTTAGAATGGAAAGGGGGTATAATCCTTACTTGGTGTGCCATTAATGTAAATCCTCACAATCCGAACTTCAGCGAATGTATTTCTCAAAAAGAAAGAATGCAACAAAATTATTAGAGGTAACAAGAAAACACTGACAGACACGCTAACAATTCGATTACCAGAGATGATAGACGAAGAATCAGGTGTTCTATGGAAATGAAGAAATTTAGAGATCGCGAAGTCGTTAGGATAAAAAGAATACGAATTCAACCATAATGGATACAAGATGTATAAAACTGATAGAAGAAGGGCTTCAAGTAAGTATAGGACGAAAAACATCAGGTGTAAAAACATGTTTTAGTTGATTTAGTCGACTAAGTAGGTTTTGAATCAGTTCACTTGATGTATTGAAAGAGAAAGGGAGATATCAAAATGTACCGAAAGAAAACAGAAAACCTCAACACTGCAACAAAATAGAGGAGTGATTTGACTTAATTGATGTTTGCAACAACCTATGAAGGACTCCGTTATCGCAGGTTTAAAGCAGGGGCAAAAGATTTGAACGGGAAGAAAGATAGAGTAAGTAAGATGGTTAATAATTAAATATATGTATGAATGGTTTGGCAGAAGAGTGTGGGTTAACTGGAAACACAACTTGTTTTAAAAGTACATTTTCAGAGCGTTTCCTTTCCTGTCACTGTTATAGCTTTATTTTTTTAGTTGACTCCTTGTGACTTTTACGGCACTACAAAATTTCTTCTACACACACACACACACACACACGACACACACACACACACACACGCGCGCGTGCGCGCGCGCGCGCGCGCACCACCTGGCAGTCACACAGTTGTGGAAACGTGAAGAAGTGCTGTGTACTGCTTTCAGTGCGGATGACGCCCCTGCAGGCGAAGTCGTTCAACTACTACAAGAAGAACTGCATGTCCATAGAGATCGTGAAGGACGACGTTCTGCAGAAGGTTAACTTCCGGGTCAAGAACAAGGTGGGTGTGCCCGACATGAAGAACCTGTTGTGTTCCGATTGCCCCCTGGCCGGTCTTTGTACACCCTCTCGGTTGTCTTGTCAATGGTAAAGAAGCTCTGTGGTGCTTTTCATGTGATGTACCGCTCGCTGTAAAGCATGTTCTTGGAGAATGCTGGGACTTCTATGATGTCAGTTGTAAACACTTTACAGCAGACTCCATGGGAATCTTGTTCAGAGATATTCTTCTGCCAGAT
>CM065725.1:62613258-62615758 GCA_033310375.1 Conus canariensis
ACAAACCAACAGACAGAGGCTGGGGTCAACAGAAATGAAACAGTGGTTAAAAGCACAGGGGAGAACAAAGAGAGGAGCTGAAGAAAGAAACGCTGGCAGGAGAATCCAGAAGGCAGCCCAGCAAGGCTAATGGGGGCGTTTGACTACATGGGAGAGCTCACTTCAAAGAAGTCCCAGCTGGAATGACATTTGGCACATGGCACCTCTTAGAATCAGCATCACCCTCAGATCCGCCATCAAATTCAAACCCGGTAAAGTGGGGGAAATCAGATGACCCTAGGTGTCCACTCTGTCGCAGCAAACAAACAGTAGAACATGTCCTGAGTTCATGCAAAGCAGTGCTTACTAAGGGAAGTTACCCATGGAGGCACAACCAAGTGCTTAAGGCGATTGCACATATGGTTAGCACTGCCAGAGAAAGCACTACGCCACCAAAAGCTCCAGCAATGGCATTCTATATGGCAGGAGGCCACACATTATCGTCGGGATCAGCTGTGGTTTCAAGAGCATGGAGGCAGGCTTTACTGGATGGAGTGGATGACTGGGAATGCACAGAAATGGTAAGACCACCCGAAGATCATCAGAAAGTGTAGCATGAGACCGGATATATTGTTCAGGTTCAGGTTCATTAAAACAAATGACTCTGATCAAAATCACAGTGCCATACGAAAGCAGAATGGAGCAAGCTCACATCTACAAGACTGAGAAGTACGCCAGTTCAGCAAGCAGTTGGAGGGAATATAGCTTCTAGGCCTCGCCATGGATGTCGGAGCAAGGGGGGTTGTAAGCCCATTAGCCAATGATCTCATGAAACAGCTCGAGATTATTGGCAAGAAGAGGGCCAGAACTCTTAAGGCAATGGCAGAGGCAGCTGAAAAAAAAAATTTCCAGTAGGATCTGGTCGAGGAGGAACAGAAGTAAACTTCATAAGGCTTTACATTTCTCAACTCCGAACAAGTGTCCGATGGCGATGTGAGTAAGACATCCGTCTAAAGAAAATCACGCCTTGAGACGCCCTCCCATCCAAAAGTTGCAGGACCGAATCCCGGCAGCGCCAAGGAAAAACATGGCAGCAGAAGGGCATCCGAGATTCATGCCCTGGATGCCGTCCGACCCCTTGTAGGGTAAAGAGTTTAAAGACCAAAACACTTGTCTGAGGAGGATTTATTCTCTGGAGACCCTCTGCTGTCAAGCTCTCCCCCAGAATGTCTTCTCGTTTCCTTGGCGTCGTTGACGGAATTTTGTCTTTCCGACTGACGACTTGTTCAAGTGAGAAAATGACCCGCTGTTGTTTTTTTCCCTAGGAGGTTGTCGCTGCGCAAGCACCGGGATGAGGACGAGGACGAGACTCGGATGAAGAAGCATGTGTCGAAGTTGGATGCTCGATTCTTCAGCGTGACCACTTTCTTCTACATGGTATGTTCGGCATTGACCACGTGCAGTTCGGGTTTTCTGTTGGTGTTGTTGCTTTGTTTTGTTTTGTTTTGTGACCAGGTACTTTTGGACTACTGCTGTCCCTGTTTCTTCCTCTTCCTTCTGTTTTCCTCATTTTCTTTAACAGCTTGTTTCTCCTCCTCCTGCTCCCCTCCTCCTCCTCCTCCTCCTCATCCGATAACCTTTCTTGTTTTGTTTTTCTTTCATCTTCTTCTTTTTGTCTTCTTGGTCCTTGTTGTTGTTCTTTTGGTCTTGTTGTTGTTGTTGTTGTTGTTTCTTCTTCTTCTTCTTCTTCTTCTTCTTCTTCTTCTTCTTCTTCTTTCTTCTTCCCCTTTGCTTCTTCTTCCCCCCCCCCACATCTCCTCCTCTTCTTTTTCTTTTTCATCGAAGACCTCTGTCTGTTTCACAGTGTGATAATGGTCTTCCTCTTTCTTTTCAGTCCACTTAATTGAAAGGGACTGATCACGCGTATGTTTGTGTGGTGTGTGTGTGTGTGTGGTGTGTGTGTGTGTGTGTGTGGTGGTGTGTGTGTGTGTGTGTGTGTGTTGCTTGAGGAGGTGGGGTTGGAGTGGAAAGGGCTGGAGCGTAAGGAAGGTGGGAGAAAAGAAGACAATGGGGAAAGGATGAGGAGGTGGAGAGGGATTTTCACAGATGATGATTTCTTCTAAACCGCTGGACAAGTTTTTTACAAGGTTAAGATGAGTTTGTTTGTTTTTTTGCGGACAGATACTGGCCTTTCATTATCAGGTGACCTTCACTTTGTTTGTATGGTATTAATAACAAGGCCAGACACTTCAACAAGGACGTAAGTACAATGATGACGACAATAATCGACGGACTTTCTCGGAAGTTAACGTAGTGCTTCATTACATGTTACCAGAACCCAAAACTACGTGAAGGGCGCACACACAGGCACGCGCGAGTGCACGCACGCACGCACGTCACACCTGCACACACACACACACCACGCACACACACACACCACGCACCACCGGACACAGTCACCCCCCCCTCCCCCCACCCATCAATCCCAGACTGACACGACCTCCCCACGTCCCACTGTCAC
>CM065725.1:62625758-62635758 GCA_033310375.1 Conus canariensis
GGAAAAGAAGCGGCGCGAGGAGCGCATGCGTCAGAAACTGTGGGAGCAGAAACATCGGCTGGGCAGCTTCCGGCGACGCGCACGACTTCCGGGCGCCGTGGACACGGAAGCGGCGCAGCTGGAGGAGGAGCGGGAGAGGGAGAGGGACCGGAATCGCCTGGGTCAGCTGAGTCCTCTGCCCCCAGGCCTGGTCGGCTCCGGCAGGCGATCCAGCATCACGGAATTCGCCATGAGGGAAGGCACAGGTGAGTGGTGTGGGTTGGTTGGACAGCTACTGTGTTCATTAGTTGAGTGAGTGAGTGAGTGAGAACGGGTGATTGTCAGATTGGCTGTGTGTGTGTGTGTGTGTGTGTGTGTGTGTGTGTGTGTGTGTGTGTGTGTGCGTGCGTGCGTGCGCGCGCAAGATTTGTTTCGTCGAAGTCAAGGCAGCATAGCAAGGAAGACACTGCGATTACACGAGTTTATGAGTTGGTGCTTATTTTTTAATTAGAAGATTATATGAACATTCCTCTCTGAATAACATTTGTTTTTCCATATCATCCTGAAGCCTGTCAGCATCTCTCTGGAAGCCAAGGTTTCTTCATATCGTACTCTAATCCATTCTAACGGCTCTTCGCTTGTGTTAAACATTTCATTACAACGCTACTCTGCTCCCCAGTCCCTCCGCTCACCATGAACCTATTCACCATGAACAGCACCTTCTCTGTGCCATGTCTAGTTCGTGGCGTGTACGGGGACGGAACCCGCCGCCCCAGCCTGACAGACCGGGCGGGAATGGCCGGCGACATGGGAAGCCAGCGGGCCATGTTGGGAGACATCGGAGCCAGGCCCTCGCTCTCCGACCTCAGCGGCCGTCTGGGCCACCACTCGGACCCCTACAGCCGCAGGCCCAGCCTCACCGACCGCCGGTCCAGCGGCGACTACGGCGGCAGCGCCTTGTCGGCGGGCTACCGGCAGCCCAGCCTGGGCTCCAGGGCGGGTCTGGAGCGCCAGAGGACGCTCCGGAACGTCAGCCCCTCGCGGTACGAGGCCTACGGAGATAGGGACCGGGAGAGAGATCGCCAGCTGAGGAGCCACAGCCCTTCCCGCTACGAGTTTGACGACCCCTACGTCCGCAACCTCAGCCCGGTCCGCTACGAGGGAGGGGTCCGGAGTCCCTCCAGGTCCCGGCAAGGCAGTGACCCGGATCTGATCGGCCTCCACGGGCGGCGGGAGGTCCCCACCCGGGACTGGAGCGCCGGTATGCTGAGTCCCAAGTGGCCCGACAGCAGGGCCACCAGTCCTCGCGCCTCCGCCTTCTTCCCCGAGACGGAGTCCCTGCAGAGTCTGCGTGAGGGAGGTCCGGACCGTCTGCTGAGCGATCCGTGGACGGACGACCACCTGGAGGGCCCCTCTTTCCTCATGGAGCACGAGATCCCCACCCGTGAGCGGGATACGGACGCCGACAGTCATCACAGCGGCGACCTTGGCAGATACGAGACCCGCCTGTAATGCACGGCCGGGTCTTCGCCATGCGGGGGACTGGTTTGGGGCTCTCTGGGGGATGACGTTTTTCTTTCCTTCCCCTCTCCTCTGCGTCTAACAATGAAGTCGGTTTTCTTCCTCATCCTGTTGAACAAGTTCGCGAGTTTGTTTTTTTTTAAACTTAGAAGAAGGAAGTCAGATTGCGACATTCCACAATGACCTGCCCACAGATTTGTTCCAGCAAAAGATCTGATCCATGGGGATAATCATGTTCCCAAGCGAATGATCTTTTGAGTATGTGTATATTTTGTTAACGACATCCAAATTTAGTAAATTTGTTTGTCGCTACCATGTGTGCAGTCACTGAAGACAGATTTATGTCGTCCGTAGAATGATTAGCGAGTAGAACATTTCATTGTTTTGAATTTGGTTTGAGACTTTCATGTGCTATGTTGTATCAGCTCGTTTCCATCGTTGAAATGTACAGTTGAGAGTCCATTCGGATCAAGTGATTTCACATGATGTGTCACAATAAATGTTGTCGGCTGACATGGCAAATCTGAATAGGGTTTGTAGGTTTTCATGAAACAAAAAAGAAACCTGCATTAAAACAGAAATCTTGAATGTGCACTGTTACACAGAACGCCGCCACTGAATACGATGTGAAAAGTTACCCCGAGCATGGCCGCTAAATATGACAGTCTGGAATCAGATTTTCAGAGCGTCAGCTGGATCGATTATACAGATGTCAGGAACAAGGAAATAAGGTACATTCGGGTGTGATGTTTTCATATCCAGTACTGGAAAACCCAATGTGACGTCAACAAGGAATAGTAGTGAAGGCAATAATAAAAGTTTGAAATCATAGTGAAGACAATAATAAAAGTTTGAAAACATCGTGAAGAAAGTAATGAAAGTTTCAGCTCAACATGGAGTACCTACCAACTGACAATGCACAGGTTTTGTCAAGGATAAAATGCAGAAAATGAAAACGCAAATCTCGCACTTTGGTTTGTGTTTTTTTTTTGTTGTTGTTTTTTTTGGGTTGTTGTAAAACACTGTTCACGTCAAATTGTCATGATTCGGAGGTGACATTTTTGTGGCATGGATGCTCCCCACCAAAGGTACGGCCTCTTTGACTCCAGTAAGTAGTGGTCTGGTTGGCCCATCTTCGCTATCGATGACAGTAGTCACAGCTATGTGATCTACTGCAGTCCAGACGCTGCTTGGCTTGGTTTGAGCACCGGAATGGCTTCCTGTCAGGTACCCTAGCGGTTAAGCCTCGGTTACCTGAACATCTTTCTTCCAAGTATCAGAGTGGCTTTACTCCGCATATTAGAAGTCAGGCATCAGTGTGGCTTTCTTCCGTGTAGCAGAATATCTTTCCGGCTACCTGCCTGGTTTTATTCTTAATACCAGAGCTGCTTAAGTGGCTTTATTCCCAGTACCACAGTGGATTCGCTCCAGATGCCCGAGCGGCTTTATTCCAGGTACCGTAGTGGTTTTGTTCAGGTATCAGAGTGTCTTTGTCCTCGGTATCAATGTGGATTTGTTCCAGATACTTGAGTGGATTCATTCCAGGAATCAGGGTTGATTTGTCTTTGTCCTTTGTACCAGAGTGACTTGGTTCCACGTCATAGTGTTGCAACGTTCTAGATGCAAGAATGGTGCTACAGTGGCTGTGTTCCAGGTACCAGGTTGGCTTTGTTCCGGGTACCAGGATGGTTGTTCCAGATACCAGGGTGGCTTTATTCCAGGTACCAAGGTGGCTGTGTTCCAGATACAGGGGTGGCTTTGTTCAGGTACCAAGGTGGCTTTGTTCCAGGTACCGAAGTGGCTTTGTTCCAGGTTCAGGGTGCCTTTGTTCCAAGAACCAGTATGGCTTAGTTTCAGGTACCAGGGTGTCTGTTTCAGATTCCAGGATGTATGTGTTCCAGGTACCAGGTGGCTTTATTCCAGGTACCACCCAGGTACTAGAGTGTCTGTGTACGAAGTACTAGGCTGGTTGGATTCCACGTACTAGAGCGGCTTTGCTGTAGGTGCCAGAGTGACTTTGTTCAATGGATGTATAGCAGTCCAGAACAGAAGTGACTCGCCAGAGGTGCAGCGCAGCTCATTCAGTGGCGGTCACAGACACTAAGCGTGACACACGTGACTGTCTTTGATTCTTATGTCCTTGCCATTTTCTCAATTCCATATACATTTTCCCTCGGTATTCATGCAGCAGTTTTTACCTTAACTTTGTCGAATGTCGATTTCTTGTGGCCCTGGTGTTGCTTCTACGAAAGAAAAAAAAAATCACGACATTGAAAAGAGAAACTGATTTAAATCTAGAATATGTACAAATTCGTGAAGTCATTGTGTTACTGTGCACAGGTGATTGTCTCAGGATACAGATGATCCCGTTTTTTGGTTCCCAGTCTTTGGGGGTTTGGTGTATTTTTAGATAACGCCGATGTTTCTGTCACTGTTAGTGTGGTGAATGGAAGGTCATGGATGAAGGGCAGCCTGGGGATTTTCCCGATTTTTGGTTTTTTATAACTGAGGGATTCATTCGATCGTCATTTCTTGTTGTGACTGCGATCAGCAAGGTGTACGCGGAATTTGTGTGTATTATGTATGTGTATAGAGCTTTTTCAGCATGTTTTCACTCGTTATGCAAACGTTTGAGTGCATTCCTTGCGCTGCTTCATTCCGGCAATAGAATTCACCTAACGCTATGTGACACGCACTGGCTAGTCTGTGTGTTTTTAAGGCACAGTGCGTTGTTTCACCGACACTGTGTTCATGTTAATGCGCGTGTGTGCCCGTCTATGCACGCGCGCGCGCGCATATATATATATATATATATATATATATATATGTGTGTGTGGTGTGCGTGTGTGTGTGTGTGTGTGTGTGTGTGTGTGTGTACTTTTGTGCGCAATAACGTTTTTGTTTTGGGCGCGGTGACCGGTGTGATTTTCTTCACTCTTGTTGATGATATGTGTATGCGCATGCGCGCGCGCGAGCGCGCTTGTGTATGTGTGTGTGTGTGTGTGTGTGTGTGTAAAAGAGAGAGAGGGAGAGAGAGAGAGAAGGATTGCTTCGGACGACAGTGGCGTGTTTAAGGTTTTGATGCTGTGTATGAATTTCACCATGGCCATTGCTAAGAATATTGCATTAGTGTTGACCTTCACTTTCATGAAAACGGCGGAGTTTCTTTCTTTCTTTTTTTTCGGATCTGCTTTCAAGCACAGCTCTTACGATGACTCGCATTTCACACCGCCTCTTTGTGTGTCTGTGCCCCCCCTCTCTCTCTCTCTCTCTCTCTCTCTCTGTCTCCTTCTCTCTGTCTGTGTAAGTGCGTGTGTGTGTGTGTGTGTGTGTTGAAGAGACACCACAATACCAAGGTTCTTCCATTTATGTGAGCTTAACATTGTACATAATGGTCAGGTTTCCGTGAATTGATGTTGTTTTTATGGTGTCGGTGTTAGAAAGCCACATCCAACCCCTTCCCGCGCGTCCGTTTCTGTTTGTACTCCATCCATCCACCCACCCCACCCCCATCGACACCCCGACCTCCACCCCGTTCACCTAGATAAAGAAAACGATGAATAGAAGCAAGTGTAGGGAAGTTGAACAACAAGAAAGAAAACATGAAACAGCGTGGGTGCATGCAATGCTTACAGTGAGGAAATAACTCGGACATGTCGCATTCCATGTTAATTCTTCCATCCCATTATTTAGCGTCCCTGAAACAGTTTGACAATTTCCAGGAGTGTTTCCACCCATGCCATCGTTTGTTTCTTTTTTTTTTTTTTTTTTTTTTTGCTTATCGAAGTTGTGCAGTTTCACCGTAGAGGTTCTCCGCATTCTCTTGTTCCGGTTTTGTTCTGAAAACCCAGATTAATTTTGACCCTGGCGGTCGGCTTAACTGTGTTGTTCTGGTTCTGAGGAGCAGAATGTGACGTCAGCGTTTGGAAAGGGGGGCTTCGTTGACAGATTGTTGGTGCGGGGGACACCTGCTTGCACGGTACAAGACAGTGCGTGTAAGGGCCAAGTCAAAGATATGGATTACAAAAGACCGGATGCGTGACATTGTGTGCGTTGAACCAGGCGTAACAAGATCACCGTTTTATAGTGATACTTCGTCTCCTACACTCTCACGGTGTTTCTCTGTCTGCTGACAGTTAACAGTTTACAGGGAAAAGAGTGTTGGGTGGAAACAGAGAGAGAGAGAGAGAGAGAGAGAGAGAGCTTTGGTTTCCTGGGGCTGCTCCGCGTGAAGGCTATAGGTTTACGTCATAGTGTGTTATGTTAATCCGAGTTGAAGGAAGTGAAAACAGTCAAGCTGATATTGTTCCTCATTTATGCCACCGTGTAATTTTGACATGACAGTCGGCCGAGGCTTTTCCCAGTGTTGATCAGCTTACACTGTTTAAGCTTACTACATCGTCGTTCAGTCTGCAAGCACTGCTTTTGCGTAACATGCACGACCTTTTGACTTCGCTGCAGGGTGGTGTGGACTTATCTCCTGCAGAGTGGCAGGTATAGTAGCCGTAAGACGGCTGGCAGCCTTCACTTTACACACGGACACATGCGTGAAGTCGGGCACTTGCGTTTTTTTTCCCCCGATCAGCAAACACCGCTGCTTGCGTGTTTGAAATCTTCAAGTAGGAAAAACGTAGAAAAAGCCGTGATCGTGACACGCTTGTCCTTTACATATGTGACAAAGCCCATCACTTTCTAGAGTGAGGTGGGTTTTTTTTCTATTATTAATTTTAGTCAGGGTAAGATTGTGGACCTTCACTTCACTGTCACAGAGTCCAGATTCATCGAAAATTCACCCTGTTAATGTCTGCTGCGGCTTCCTGATGTAGGTAATGAATGTCTCAGCACTCATCGATTGTTGTCTGGTGTCAGTGACAAGCAAAGGCCATAGTTATTCTTTCCCCGTTTTGATCAAGTGTAAATGTTGTCAGCAGAATCTCAAGTTTGCCATCTACGAAACTGACGGGTGCGTCTCGTTTTACGTTTTTTTTTTTTTTTTTCCTCCAAAAAACAAACAAACATGAACCTTTAGACATCGAGTGAACAAAACAGTTAGTCGCGTAGTGAGACACGGTGTGTGTGTGTGTGTGTGTGTGTGTGTGTGTGTGTGTGTGTGTGTGTGTGGTGTGCGTGCGTGTGTGCGTGTGTGTGTGTGAAACGTATATCACGGAGTCTTTTTATGTGTTATTCTGGAGGCCTAGTCCGTCAACCTGCTTAACCATATGGGTGTGGAAGTTCGGCAGTGCGTGTGAATCCCAGCCACGATCTGTTTTCAGTGCTCAGAATAACACAGCAGTGCATAATGTAAAGAGTTCCTTTCTGATCTCTTGCCCATAAAGAGCCATTTATCTTGTTCGCGTCTAAGATTGGGCTCTTTCTGCACGGAAAGGAGCTAATTCAGCGTGCGTTCTTTACACGTTTCTTTATTCACCTCTCTCTGTTGTGTGTGTGTGTGTGTGTGTGTGTGTGGGGTGTGTGTCTGCGCGCGCATTTTGCCGAGCGTAGCAACCTGTGGCGAGGAGTGGCTGTTGATCACTGGCTTTTGTCCGTTGCCATTTCAAAGGCATGGACATTCACTCACCATTTCTTTTCAGACTTTTGCTGTAGAATTGAACAGCGGGGCACGCCGTCGACCCAGTAGAATCATATTGGGGTCAGGTGTTTTTTTTATGACAGTCTACATCATGTTTTGTTCATGTTTGATGTGTTGAAAACAATAGTAACGATGATCTAGTGGTGTCATAGTCTTGGCTTTCAACCTAGCCTTCTGCACGTATTAGAAGACGATGGACCAAATTTTGACCGGTGCTTAGAGCATAGTGGTATCTCGTTCAGGATTTGATTTTAGGTGTCATATGTTATATTAAACAAAACCATACGTGAAAGTCTTCGTAACATTAAACGAACTGATCGCTTCCCAAAAAGCACAAGAAAACGTTAGATTGGATGTTTCAAGTGCGTTTCATTTCGTCAAAATTAGCCTACCAGCAATTGTTGTTTTCTCACTGTCAGGTTGGAGCTGCAGCGAACAACGGCGCTGAGTACAAGAAACAGGAAAGAAAAAAAAAAGTGTTTAGACCTACACATATTGCAGTGAACCAGGCATGTACCGTTGTGTGGGGTCTTCCTCGATAGTTTTGCAAACGTTTGCATGTTGTGGTTCGTAGCTTGCGTAGTTTAAGCCGCCGCACGAAGCTTGTAAAGCCCAAGCGAATCGGCAGCCGAACGTTGCGTGATATATACTTGACCGCAGGACCAAAGAGAGTATACATGATTGATAGGAAGTTCTATTAGATGGTTCTTGTGAAAGCATTTGACATTTTAAAAACAAATCTGCAAGATGAAGAACGAGACATGAGGAACAGCTGCAATACTGGTCGGTTCAATTGTTTCATTGCCATGGTCTCTTTATCATTAGTAGCAACGTTATTCACATCCTACAGTTGTACAAAACGAGGCTGTGTTTAGAATACCAGCCAATCCGTTGCATTTTCGAAAGAGAGCAAAAAAAAGCTCATTCAAATGCAAACAAAATGCATATGAAAAGCAATATGAAGTGAATAGATACTGTAGGTAGACAGCTCATGTCCAGTGGGCAGTGTGTCCAGTTATACGGCCGGATAGTCGCCAGATCACAACGACATCCCTGCCAAAGTATCAGTCGTGTCAGAAGAAGGAAAAAAGAGTTGCAGACCCTGCTGAGAACAAACAGAGGAAAACAGGCAACAGAGGTTGAAAAAACAACGATAAAAAAAGAACCGGTAGAAGACGGTGAAAAAAAAAATCCGCAAAAGTCAAAAAGGTAGAGTCAAAGAGAATGACAGGGGAGAGGAAATTCTTTATTCAGAACTTCTAAACGGCGGGGGATTAAATTGTACTGAAACAGTCCCAGAATAACTGCTTGCCTCGACCACTGTTAATACAAACCGCCCAGGACGAGAAGTTGTTTGCTTTTTTATAACGTTTTTAACCTGTGGCAAGAGCACACACACACACACACACACACACACACACACACACACACACACACACAACACACACAGAGAGAATACTGCGCCACCGAAGGAAAGAACAAATTACAAAACAAACAAAAAGCGTTTCGACCCGGTCGACTGGTCGAAACGCGTTGAGTTTGTTTTGTCATTTGTTCGTTCTTTCGTTTGGCGGTGCAGTTATTCTGCTGTTTGCTCTTGCTTCAACTTTCCCCAGCAGTGCCCCCACTTTTAAGCTGAATCTATAGCACTTTGCCGACAATATGCATGTTAAGCCTGTTTTCAACTGAGCCTTTACACACGTGTGTGTGTGTGTGTGTGTGTGTGTGTGTGTGTGTGTGTGTGTGTGTGTGTGTGCCCGTGCATATGTGTTCATTTCTATAGTCATGTTATCATTGTTGTATCATTATTTTTTAAGACAGGGGAGACCATCTGACACTGGGTGTAAGGCACCATTGCTACACCTCCTCCCCTCTCAGAGAAGGGTTTCAGTGGGTCACTATAGTTTGTTTTTTCACGGTGTAGTCTCGCCGACCACATCGAGCCTTTTCAGGCTAGGGTCAAGAACAGTCGGTGTGATTATGGTGAACACAAACCCTTAGTCAGTCCTCCCACGTGTGGGGGGAGTCAAAGCCGAGTTAACCTTCAACGGTGTCACCTGGTTCACTCGGTGTCCACCGTAGGCCCGAGACGCCCCGAAGCGCGAATGCCTCAAAGCACGAGCCCCATAGCCGCCAGTACAGATGTTGAAAAGCCCGGATGATGAATGGTGAAAAGCGCGAACTTAACTGCGAGCGTTGCTTTTCAGTACCAGGTGCACTTTTCACGTCAGTCGCTGTCCACAAACACGATGTTCTACCTGTAAACTACAGATTTTGTGAATTGAGACTAGTTAAGTATTCACAGCACTTAATGTTGAATGGTTTAGGAAGGAAGAGGAAAACGTTGCCATGCAGTTGAAAAATGCACTTTGCAACTCCAGGTAGATGATGGCTCTCTGTGAGGTAATGGGTGTGATCCCAATTGAGTCCAGACCTGTTGTCACGTTATTCAGCAAAACCCGACCGGGTACCTTGTAAAAAAAAAAAAAAAAATTAAATCACCGACACTGTACGCACCAACACAAAATACCACGCACACACACACACCCTGACTCTTGTAAAAATACTTCCAAATACACTTTGAGACGATCCCAATTTTGCACTTTCCGTGATCCCACAATCGCACCTTTCAACACGCTCTCAGTCTGGACGTCGCAGAAGCTGGCGCTGTTGTGATGCCCCTTGCCTTCACCCTTCCCTTGAGGGTGGGTGAAAACAGAGCAGCAGTATGGTAACTTCGCACATTTTGGGAGAGAGGGCCGACTCGCCTGCTTCTTCTGATCACTGTCACTTTGGGATCATAGGAAACCACAACACACGAGCGTAACGATGTGGCACGTGCAGTATGCGTTTTTGTGAAAGTCAAGATAAAGCATGAGCACTTGTCACACGAATTGTTCGCGCAGTAAT
>CM065725.1:62643258-62675758 GCA_033310375.1 Conus canariensis
ACGCAATGTCATGCACAAAACAATGTGTTTGGGCAGCTTCCAGTGACCCTTAGTGACGGCTCTGAGGATGTCCTGGCCAAGTAAAGTAACGAGTCTTTGTACTTTTGAAGTGTGGTCTTGTGTTTGGCCAGCCAAGAGATAGTTAAGAAATATCTGAAGATCGTGTGGTAGGATATCACGTTGCTGTAGAAATTCATCTTTTGGTGGATATGGCAAACTTTCTGATTTCTCGAAGGCCTGTGTTATTACTGTCCGTAGATACAGGGCAACATCTTTCAGCATGTCGGTTGAGCCAAACTCGTACGCTAGAATGACAGCTCTGTCAGTTTTCATTTCTGAACTGTACACAAGCAAAGACTGAAACTCCTCACCTTTTCTGTGAGGTGAAGCAAATGATAATCTGTGTCTGTATGTCTCACTCTTCTCCAACTTCCGCCTTAGCTTTTCAACCCTATAATGTGTATTTGGGTGGTCTGTCTCGTTCAAGGCAGAGGTATATGTATCACACAGGTCTGACAGTCTCAATATCTTCTGCTGCTGAAGCACCTCTCTTTCAATTCTTAAACAGACTCTGTCAAATGCTGTCTTGTGTGACTTTTCCAGGTTTTCCTGATCTCTCTTTGACGCACCGTCTTTACTCTGCCATGCTGCAGGATCTCTGACATACTTCTTACGACAGGAAGGGTGATACTGTGCTTCACAGACAAACAGGTCAAATCCTCTGATTCTGCACAATAGTTTCTCGTCTTTTTGTGCTCAGCAATTTCAAGAACTGTGCTCCATCCTTCACGTTCAAACTTGGATGTAGGTTCAGTTGTCCAAGCATTCTGTGATTCTTTTGCTTTCAACCCCTCTTTGTTACAAAATATGCAGTCTGGTTTGAAGATAATTGTTTCCACTGAGCCAGAAGAACGCCGAGACTGTCTTTGCTCTGGAGTTATTGTTTGTGATTCTGAAGATGATTCCAGTCTATCAAGGTTTTTAGTGAACCTTTGGTAACAGTCACGATGGTAGCCGTATTCTGGACGTAAATCATCTGGAACGCAGTTGCAAGCCTCTTCCATCCAATATGGAGAATCCAGTTGGCTGCAATAGTCTTTTCTTGCAAATGTCTTGAGTTTTATCAGTCTATTCTGAGGTTCTTTGCAGTTAGAGAGGTGAACAAATGATCTCTTGTTAGAATGGCTGAAATGAATGACACACACTTCACCAACAGGGCTGTCTTCATGTTTTCGCTTTCTTGCCGCCATGTTCAGTTGACCATTACACCAGAGGATTCATTCACCTGCACACAAAAAACAAACACAACAAAGAACATTAGTAATACAAATCAAACCATTGTTTGGTTAAAATGCAAATGCATGCGATTTCCGTGTAGTAGTGTTATTATCATACATGTACATATAAATGTAGAAAATTCGTTATTTATTGAAAATAATCACAACATCTGGAACAGCAAATTGTATCATATTACTGTTGTATTTCACTACAATATATTCATTTTATTTTACAGCGATGCTTGTCGCAAATAACAACAATTTTGTTCTGTTTAAATCGTGTTGCGTCGTTTTTGTCAAAATCGCACATTTAGGGGGTATAGGAGATATATTTTATTTTGTACCTATACAAAACGGAACTAGGAAGCCCTAATTGGTCCTGAATGACCCAAAGGCATTGTTGTGTATGAAATCAACCCCCAGAAGCCCTGCTTTCTATCATTTTCAATGTATAGCAGATGACATACAGTCCGTATTGTGAAAATGACGGTTTCAGTAGATAGCGCATCCCTGAAGCCAAGGTATACTGTATTGGACTACACAAAAGGCTTTTTGAAGACGGCAAGTCATTGATTTAGTTACAAAAGTAACAGAAACGTGGATTTCTGGTCAGTCACATGAGCTACATTTGACTGAAAGTTGTGGTCAGCATACAAGGGGGGTACCCTTAAATCAAGGGCCATAACTCATAGTCCAAATGAGTTATTTTCTTGGGAACAACCAGAAACGTGTTCCGTAGTCTCTAAGGTACATTGTGGATCCATTTATGTTAAGTCCTTGGCGGGGGGGGGGGGGGGGGGTATGGTGACCATGGTCTGCTTGACAACTAAGAGTGTTGCTCAACTTTTTTCTGTCCAACACTACATGTGTCTCTATCTCTAGGGCCTGGCTGACGCCGGAATATGTTATTCAAGTAAGCGCACAGCACAGCCCTGTCATGCAGTCTCAGACTAGAATGGAAATCCGCAGAGTCATGTTCATCGTCCTAATCCTCATCTATCAACGTTTTAAAAAGAGATCAAATTTTCTGGCCCTCCATGCCCTACCCTCACGTGACCTCAGTCTCAATGCCCTTTCCACCTCCATGCCTTTGGTACGGTGGTCCTGTTGTGATCACTGGTATCGGTAAATTCACGGGGACTGTCGCTGGAAGGACATGATAGCTTCCTCCAGAAGGAGAGCTCACTCGCGCTGGCTTTGTGACTAAGCAGTTCTTGTCGTCAATCGGGGGACTTAGGAGATGGTGGTTCAGAACAGGCCCCAAAGACCACTACCGAAGTGATTCGGTAGCAGTGCAGTGTCTCCCCTGGTGGGTTGCCGACTTGACGACTTGACATTGATTGCTCCCTGAAGACTGCCGGTGTCGGCACTGTGGCAGGACAAGCCTGGGTGTGGCTGTGGACGGGGAGCCGGAACGATTGGCGTGGGCGCCATGCCATTGGAGTGGCACGGAAAATGAGACGGAAAAAGATAAAGAAATTTAATGGAAATAAGGTGTGTGTGTGTTTTTTTTAAGTAAATAAAAAGGAAATATCAAACAAATGCGTGAAAGACGCCAACATATGGGCGCATAATTCCATTTTCCCCTAAACGCTCAAAACCATTGCGCACTGACACTTAACTAACATGCAGCTCTGTGAAAGAGACAACGCTGGTGTGCAGGCACACAAAAAAAAACAAAAACAAAAAAAACACCTCCTGTTGACAACCAGACATGGCATAAGAAGCCCATTTCCCGTCATAGATTATTCCGTTTTCCATGGCGCGCCGAAAGTTGACACGCAGGCAATGCAAAGACATCCAACTGAAAAAAAGACCAAATCCACACACACACACATATATATATATATATATATATATATATATATATATTATATATATATGTATACACACACACACACACACACACACACACACACACACACACACACACACACATAAAGCAAATCGTGTGTGTGTGTGGCGCGCGCGCGTGCGGGTGTGCTGTGTGCATGCATGCGCATCAAAGTCAAAATTTTATTTTCAGATGGAACACTGAATAAGCAATAAATCTACTTTTTTTTTACATCAAGCCATCCATAGAAAATTATATATATATATAGATGAAACGACGAAAAATCACAGAAAGTTATGAAAATCAAAGACAATGAAAATAGAAACCAGAGAAGAAATGGATTGGGGGGGGGGGGGGGGGGAGGTAGGGAGTGTACAAATGAGAAGGGTGTGTGTGTGTGTGTGTGTGTTTACGACTCGTAAAGTTCAGTATATGTCTACTGATCAGTTAAGCCTGCAATTAGAGTAATTAGTTCTGGATTACTTTGGTGTTATTTTAAAATAACTGTTTTGATCTATTTTGGTTCGTAATAACTTGCCAGTAGCATTCCGCATTTTTATTAGCAATGAAAGTTGCTGAGCGCGCGCACACACACACACACACACACACACACACACACACACAGATAGAGAGAGAGAGAGAGAGAGAGAGAGAGAGAGAGATTGTATAGACTATCAACACACACACACACACACACACACACACACACACACACACAGAGACAGAGAGAGAGAGATTGTATAGACTATCAAATTATCCGAAATTAATAAATGTTGAAACGTTGGACAGTGCGTTCCGTACAGTATGCCGAGCAGTCCAGTGTGCTCTCGAGCCATCCACGGTAGGTTTTATTGGACGTTTCCACCTTCGTGTCCGGACGTGCACGAGGGAGGTTTTCCACCCGTTACCGCGTTGTTCGTGTGAGCAGAAAGACCGCCGTTTTCTATTTTGCATGTGTCGTTCTTGCTCCAGTGAGGTGATGTGGAAACCGACTCAGGACCTACTGACAGGCGATCGAAGCAAAGCACGCTGACGTCTCAGAACCAGCCACCTCCTCTGTCTTCTTGGAGAGGGGGTGGAGATGGCGCATTAGCGTCTTCAATCGCCAATGCACTAAAAATGCTGTCGTTGCTGGACAAGAAAAACAACAAAGAACAAAAACAAAAAAAAGATGGTCCACCGTGTACGATGGATAGATCCCAAAGGGACATAGCTGGATTGACGAAAGAAAACACTGACCTGAAGCAGACGATTGAAAATCTTAGAGAATAGGGTTGATGGCTTGGCAAGAAGAATCCTTTGCAAAAAGCTGATTTTTAACGAGTATCTCCTGCCCAGTGTCGCACAGCAGTACTGTGGTCAGACTGCGAGAATGCGGAGAACTCGGTGTTAAAAAGAGGAGCTGGGAATGCCCGAGGACGTGGAACTGGAAAGTGTTCACCGACGTGAGGGAAACGGCAAATCCCTGTCTCCGATCATCGTCTGCTTCAACAAGAGTAGGGACAGAGAAGGCATTTTGGTCAGCAGAAGGACTCCGAAGGACAAGAGATCCAAGGTCTTCATTAGCAAGGACTTCAATCTACAGGTAAGGAGAGTCGCCGCCTTCTACTGACGTTCTTGGAGAGTCCCAAGACAGATAAGAAACGAGCTTTCCTTCGATTTTACAGCCCTGTCATCGATGGAAAAGCATTCGTCTATGATAGTAAACCCAAGGCCTGGTACCAAGGCAGGGGCGGAGCTGAAGGACGGGCCGACCAAATCAGCAGGTAACCTGCAAGACGTATTTCCATCCTCACCCTTCACCGATTGATTCCTATTCCCGTTATCCTTTAAATTCCTTTTTTCTATCATTGCTCAAAGATTCCAATTCCTAACCTCAACTGAATGCTCTTTGTTCTCCGTCTCCACTCAGTGATACCTGGTTCCTACGTTTGACAGATGATTTCCGTTTCCAATCTTCATCCAATGATTCTCGTTTCCAACCTCTGCCCAGTGATTTCCGTTTCCAACCTTCATCTTATGATTCTCGTTTCCAACCTCTGCCCAGTGATTCCCGTTCCTAACCTTCATCCAATGATCCCCGTTTCCAACCTCTGCCCAGTGATTCCCGTTCCTAACCTTCATCCAGTGATCCCCGTTTCCAACCTCTGCCCGATGATTCCCGTTCCTAACCTCTGCCCAATGATTCCTGTTTCTAACCTTCACCCAGTGATTCCCGTTTCTAACCTCTGCCCAATGATTCCCGTTTCCAACCTCTGCCCAATGATTCCCGTTTCCAACCTCTGCCCAATGATTCCCGTTTCTAACCTTCACCCAATGATTCCCGTTTCTAACCTTCACGCAATGATTCTCGTTTTCAACCTCTGCTCAATGATTCCCGTTCCTAACCTCTGCCCAATGATTCCTGTTTCTAACCTTCACCCAATGATTCCCGTTTCTAACCTCTGCCCAATGATTCCCGTTTCCAACCTCTGCCCAATGATTCCCGTTTCTAGCCTCTGCCCAATGATTCCCGTTTCCAACCTCTGCCCAGTGATTCCCGTTTCTAACCTTTGCCCAATGATTCCCGTTTCTAACCTCTGCCCAATGATTTGTATTTCAGATCTCCATCCATTAAATTATCCGCGACCGTTGCCAATTTAGCCATTTGTAAACTGACAACTGATTACACATTGACAGACGACACAGATATTAACATTACATCAGAAAATGATACTGCAATATATAAGACAGTAGATGACCAGATTACAGATGAAACGACATTAGAAAGAATATGAGAAGACAGGTCGACAATAAACGTGACGGGTGATTTAGAGACATAATAATAATGATGATGTCGCAAATGATAAACACACAAACACTGGTACTCAGAGCACAGTGTGAAGTAACGCTGTGTTTCAGATCATGGCATGGAATATTTAAGAATTTTCAGATAAATTGGCAAATGCAGCCTGGACACCTGTTAGTGGACAGTTCACAATCTTTGTGCTTTTCAGAATTGTGGTCTTGCAGAGACAGTGACATTGAGAAAGCGTATCCGGATTACGCAGTTTTGTTTTGTTTTGTTTTGTTTGTTTGTTTGTTTTTTGTCTTCACAAACATGAATGGTGGAGCAGCGATGTGTATGCACCAGACTGTGACGTCACATATAACACGGCTTGTGGAATCAGCTGAGAACACTGTTTCCATGTGGATTAGCCAGTCTCTTTCAGTTTCTTCTGATATTCTGGACGGTTTGCATACGTTGCTCCTGAACGTTCTGTTACTCATGCTGTAGCAAGGCACAGCACAGTGCGCATAAGCACGCGGATCCCAGCCCGGTCGGAACCGGAAGTGCGCCTCGCTTTGAGAAACCACTCTCTCGCCAGAAGCAGACGACAAGAGAGACCCTCTGACAGAACGACTCCCAGCCCCTGGAGGAGAAGGATCTTGGCTGCTCCGTCAGGTTCCGACCCAGACATCCACACAGAGCAAGGCGTGTTCAGTTCCAACCAAGGCAGACCCACTAACAATGTTCGAAGACTCCTGAACTGAGAGAGGAACACCAGACTCGACAGCCCCCCATCCAGACGAGCACCCGCCGTACCAGCAGTGCCCCGGGAGACGAGGGACGAGACACCAGTCCTGACGACTCCACGGACGTGGCTATCAACCAGGAGGACGTGGCTATCAACCAGGAGGACGTGGCTGTCAACCAGGAGCCTTTCCCGGACCTAACACCAGCTGACCCTCTATCAATCAGGAGCCTTTTTCAGAGTGCACGTCAGCTGGCCCTCCGGGCGTGGCTGTCAACCAGGAGCATTTCCCGGACCTAACACCAGCTGACCCTCTATCAACCAGGAGCCTTTTTCAGACTGCACGTCAGCTGGCCCTCCGGACGTAGCTGTCAAACAGGAGCATTTCCCGGACCTAACACCAGCTGACCCTCTATCAACCAGGAGCCTTTTTCAGACTGCACGTCAGCTGGCCCTCCGGACGTGGCTGTCAACCAGGAGCATTTCCTGGACCTAACACCAGCTGACCCTCTACCAACCAGGAGCCTTTTTCAGACTGCACGTCAGCTGGCCCCCGGACGTGGCTGTCAAACAGGAGCATTTCCCGGACCTAACACCAGCTGACCCTCTGTCAACCAGGAGCCTTTTTCAGACTGCACGTCAGCTGGCCCTCCGGACGTGGCTGTCAACCAGGAGCATTTCCCGGATTTAACACCAGCTGATTCTCCGGACTTGGCTAGCCAGCAGGTGCTTTTCCCGAATGCGGTCTTCCAGACCCCGTACGCCCTCCACACGCCTACTGGGTGAGTCGTTTAAGATCTGTGTGGAAGAGCATATGAATGTGCATCTGCAAAAAAAAAAAAAAACAGCGTTGAGTGAAGTAGCAATAACTAGGTTAACCTCTACAGCGTAGGTTAAAATCCTTTAACGGTTAGGATATTGAGAGTGGTATTCAGTTTCAGTTTCATCAAGGAGGCGTCACTGAGTGCGGACTAGTCCATATACGCTACACCAAATTTGGTAGACGTGCTTCAAGCGGTCTGGTCATTTCTCTCATTCCTTGGTTTCTTTGACTTCTGCTAACTGGCACACAAGCTGTATACTGTCTTCTGCCTGTCCCATCTATGATTTTCCACGTCCTAGCCGAGTGCCTTTTGTTTCCTTGACCGCCGCATGAAGTGGGTTTTGCGGATTTTCAAGGGCTCTGAAATATGCCTTCACCTGGTATTGAGATTATAGATAATCATATGTTGCATACCGCACAAACGTATCCCGATTTACCATGAATATCCTATGGTGATTTTTTTTTTTTTTAACGCTGGAGCGTCTTGTCAGTCAGATGTTGAACTAATTAATGAAAATAAGCATGCACCTACGACTGTGTGATTTGTTGATGGACAGCTCTCAGAATAACCTTATGGGAGCAAAAAATACCCCACTTGTTTACTGTTTATCGTTCACTGTTCCCTGCCTCATTTCATTTCCGATCTTAAGAAGCTTCACTGAACTCTGCAAAGAAGCTGATTTATCAATTGCCAGTGGTAGAACCAAGGGTGAACGTGATGGTAATATCACATGCGCAGCTAGTAGGGGAAAGAGTATTGTGGATTGTTTTGACTGTTCATTATTACTATGGGATTGTATGTTCGTTTGCGCCCGTACAAAAAAAAACGAAACCGATCACTTCCCCATTAGTCCTTTCCTCCCTTGAAGTTCCATCAGTTTTCCACATGAAAAAGAAAACAGTCCAAAAAAAATTTAGAAAATGAAATAAAGTACACCAGGAAGAAGCTATACGCCGTGTCACTCGATTTTACTGCTAAGAGAACTTTCAGAGCATTAAACTCTATGTCAGTTATACAAAATGGCATTGAGGAAGTATGTCACAGTTTCATTTATCACTGGTGGTGGGACACAGAATGCGAACAAAGTAAAGAAGAAGAAAAGTACAGGCTCTTGAAATCATGTCCGTACATAGGCAACCGAACGGATTTAAACAAGTACCTTGATTCTAAACAAAGAATTGAAAGAAAAAATGAGCGGGAAAAAAATCGGCGTAGAATAAGTATTTAGTTAGCGAGCTAAGTGATTTGTGCAATGATAAAAACTTCAAAGCTTTCTGGGAGTAGAAACTGAAAACACTGTCTGCAACGAATAAACTACGTGAAACCAAAGAAGTCTCTTCTCAGTTATGGTATTCTTATTTAAAACTTTATTCGGTCTAAAATATGCACCGGACAACACAGAGTTCGATGAAGACGTTAAACAAAAATAGATGAACATGGTTCAGAGGACTGTGAAGGTGTGAAAAGAGGCAGCTGGATGACCATATCACAAAAGAGGAAATTCGCAGAGCTTTGCGTAACACGGCAAAGCAGCAGGACCAGATGGTATACCATCTATTTTTTTTCTGCATGTCGTAATGTTCATCTGAAATTTCTGCTGCCCTGCTTAATTAACAAAATGTTCACAGCTGGAAGCTGTCCAGAAAGCTGCTTAGAAGCCTTCTTTTTTTTCCCGTTACGTAATAAGTTTAGTGACCAAAATACGGGTCATTAAAGGGAAATTTTTCAGTTGAATGCTGTAGTAAGAAAAATGGTGCTGTCAAATCGAAAAAGTGTGTGTGTGTGTGTGTGTCTGTGTTTGTGTCTTTGTGTGTGTACGCGCGGGCGCTTGTATGTGTCCGTGTGTGTGTGTCTGAGAGAGAGAGAGAGAGAGAGAGAGAGAGAGAGAGAGAGAGAGGAGCACTGTTTCATTTGAAAATTCTAACCTTGTTCATGGAAAATCAATAGGTCACTTTGAAGATCTACAGGATAAAGTTTCAAGGTGCTCGGAGAAGAAAGGTGTTGCTGTTGTTGTTTTTTGTTTGTTTGCTTGTTTGTTTGTTTTTAACTATTTGGGTACTTCTAACTGAAAAAAAAGCAGCACACTATCAGATTATCCTGAGTGATGGGTGTGTCATATGAGAGCAATTTTTCAGTTAATCCGCTGACTTCTTGATTGATGAAATGATAACATATTAAGAAATGGCTTGTAAACTTCATAAAATAAATCAACATTTTTTCTTTTTTTCTCTTTAATACTATTTCTCTCCTTTGTGCGTGTGTATTCGTGCTGTTTCATACTTTTTGTTTGGGTCTTTTTGCTTTTGCATTTTCACATTTCTTACAATTTCCTTTTATTATTTCTGTAAAAGTGTCAATACTTTTCACATAAAGCATATAATAATGATGTTCTAGGACACTGTTTAATGCATAGTCCAGTTAGACGTTGCTCGGTTTTTACATCTGTTCGGTGGTTCTTTTATGTGGTCAGTTTGGTCCTCTTCCTGGTAACGCGTGTTCTTTCCAGCTGGTCAGTCGTTCATTGAGTCAGCGCTCTGCTAGTCGGTTGATCATGCCATGACTGATCGCTAGACTGGTTCATTGTACCGTTTAGCTGTGTGAGTGGTATCGAAGTACCTGTGCGCGCGCGCGCGCGCGCGTGTGTGTGTGTGTGTGTGTGTGTGTGTGTGTGTGTGTGTGTGTGGTGTGTGTTGTGTGTGTGTGTGTGTGTGTGTGTGTTGTGTGTGTGTGCGTGTGTGTGTGTGTGTGTGTGTGTGTGTGTGGATTAGTTAGTATAGTGATCTTTTGGTAGTGCTTACAGTTTCTGGATTATTGCGTTAAATTATCTGTTATGTATGTCTGGTGGCTGGGTTGAAAGTTTACCAGTGGATCAACCGACGATTGTTTAGCGTCTTTCTCGTACGTTTCTTCGCCATGTGTGTCTTTTGTATCCAAACATTCCACATCGATTTTGCGCCCAATTTCAGGAGTTAAATCATTGTTCGTTTTTCTAGTTGCAAAGCGAGACGACTGCAGGTGGAAATCTAAACAAATCTTAAATAAATGTTAGCGAACCGCCCAGAGAACGTGGACAAACGAGTCACAAGACGAAACACAACGCGTTTCGACCTCTTAGGTCTTCTTCCTTGCGCTGAACCCTGTGAAGTGATCTGAAGCGATCAAAGCTAAGTGAATTTTCGTTGTTTTATTCGTTTATGTCTCACCCGATGAAGACCTAAGAGGTCGAAACGCGTTGTGTTTCGTCTTGTGACTCGTTTGTCCACGTTCTCTGGGCGGTTCGCTAACATTTATTTAAGAATTGTTCGTTCTTCGTTTTCATTGTCTTGACTGTCGTTTGTCTTGCCTGAAGAGGGCCAAAGAGGTCGAAACGCGTCGTGTTTGGCTTGTAATTCTTTTTTTTTCCCTTTTGTTAGACGGTATAGTAATTTTTCTCCGCATGCAGTCATCTCACTTTGAAACCGACATTGTTAACAGTTCATATGCTATGTAACAACAAACGTAAACAGTTTTATCACAACGCGGGTATAAAATAGGGGTAAGTAGGTCTATTCAGATAGGTGCGTTTTTACTTTGGTCTTTTTGTTGTTGTTGTTGTTGTTTTTGGTTGGTTTGTTTCTAGAAGATCAGTGATCGTCGTTCTTCTCTTGTTCATCATTTACTTCTTTTTAAATGGCTATGTTCTTTGTCTCAGTGTCCAGTTCTTTAAAAGAAAAATAGTGTTCGTGTGAAAAAAAAGACAGTTCTGTGAAGTATATCGCAGCACATAGTGAACTAATAAATATCCTTTGTTATCAATGGGTAATCTTAAAACAGCAACTTTAAACTGTCGAGGACTAGATTTTCAGGAAGAAAAGAAGTACTTCAGTTCTGCAGACGAAAAGAAGATCCGGTGTAACAGCCCATTCTTACCCCCCCCCCCCCCCCCCCCCTCTGGAACTTACCCGGGGTAAGTCTGGGCTAGCCTGCTTTTACCCCCGGGGTCATTCCAGGACTAGCTGGAACTTACCCCCCCCCCCCCCCAGTTGGAACTGCCCCCCCTCCCCCCCCCCCCCCCCCAATCATCTACATTGTACAAGGTACACAGGCACTCAGAAGACACTAATTAGCTGTAAAAATAGTTAAAATCTTTGATATACATTAAAGTGACCAATGGTCAGTGACACTGACCACTGGTTGTCTGCATTGCACAAGGTATACAAACACTCATGAGATTGATAAACTGTAAAATATTCGAAATATCTTATTTACGTCATAGTGACTAGTGGTCAGTGACACTGACCACCAGTCGCCTGCATTGTACAAGGTACACAGGTACTCGGGAGACTATAATTAGCCGTGAAATAGTTAAAATCTCCCATTTACGTCATAATGACCAGTAGTCAGTGGCACTGACCACAAGTAATCTACATTGTACAAGGTACGCAAGCACTCGGGAAACACTAATTAGCTGTTAAATGGTTAAAATCTCCGATTTACGTCATAATGACCAGTAGTCAGTGGCACTGACCACAAGTAATCTACATTGTACAAAGTACACAAGCACTCGGGAAACACTAATTAGCTGTTAAATGGTTAAAATCTCCGATTTACGTCATAATGACCAGTAGTCAGTGGCACTGACCACTAGTCATCTGCATTGTACAAGCTAAGGTACACAGGTACTCAAGAGACTAAATAGCTGTAAAATAGTTAAAAGAGGCAACCGGGATGAAGCAACAACGGTACTTGGTCACAACGACACGTGGTCACAAATTTGTCACAACTTGCTTGTCACACTGGACTGTCACCTGGCATTGGTCACATTGGCATGTAGCCGTCTTTCTTTCCCACGCATGTACGGGCGTACTCACACACCCGAATATTGACCCACGCATGTAAGCTAGCGCGAGAAATGTTAATACGTATCTGTTAGTGAACCAGGGTGTGTGGTGTGTGTGGGGGGGGGGGGGGGGGGGGGGGAAGTAGGAGGTCCATCTATTGAGAAGAGTCTAGAACTACACTTTGTCTAAACCAACTGACTGCATATAGGAAGTGGGAGAGGAGGGGTAAATATGCAGGTAACACAGTTTTTTTTTAAAGGCGGTGTGCGTGTTGGGAAAAGGCAGAGGAAAACCCTGAATAACCCTCTCTTGTTTGAAGGGTGGGGTGGGGTGGAGGAAGATTCCAAATAGTCCTAGACTGACCCTTGGGGGGAGGGGGGGGGGGGGGAGATAAATCCAGGCTAGCCCAAACTTACCCCTGCGGGGGTAAGTTCCAACTAAGGGGGGGGGGGGGGGGGGTAAGGTCTAGCTAATCCTAGAATGACCCCGGGGGTAAAAGCAGGCTAGCCCAGACTTACCCCGGGGTAAGTTCCAGAGGGGGGTAAGAACGGGCTGTTACACCGGTTTTATTTTCTGCAAGATTCGCTTAATACGAACAGACAGGGGCGACGCATCCAAGCAGAATGAGGTGACGAATGTGTATTTGCATCGAGTAACTCCAGATAAAGAGGATTAATTCTTTTGTTTAATAATAACTTTGATTTCGAAATTATAATACACAGTCCGAATGACTACATGATTGTTATTCTTGAAAATAATTAGATACAGAAATTCAGCTGGAAAACGGACCAGACAAAGATGACCATACTTTTTTTTCTCAATATTTGAGAGAGAAAAACTGTTAAGAAACGCACATTCCGAATATGATTACTGTGAGAGACTGGAATTTGGCTTTGAACCAGCATGTGGATTTCAACAGTCATAAAGCTGTCAACAACCAAAAAGCAGGAGATGCAGTTCTGAACGCAATGTCAGATTTGGTAGTTATTGACATCTGGAGAGAAGTTAACCCGGAAGTGCTTAAATACAATTGGAGAGGGCCAAAACCACTTCATCAAAGCCGTTCGTGTTGTTTTCTTTAGTATCCGACAATCTTATAGCGAATATAAGTTGATCTTTTAGTGTCCAACACTCTTAAGGCGAATATAAAAGATGTGGGCATTGTGTCCACCAAAGTTTCCCTCCCTCATCCTGTCGCTGCATGACAGGTCCGCCTGTCAAGGCATTCACAATGGACAACTGTCTGATCCATTCCAGGTACCGACTGGAGTAAGACAGGGCTGCCTTTTCTCACCATTCATCTCCTTGTTTGTGGTAGACAGGATTATTATCACACACGCACAACACAACCACATCTCTCTCTCTCTCTCTCTCTCTCTCTCTCTCACACACACACACACACACACACACACACACACACACACCACACTGTCTCTCTCTCTCACTCTCCCTCTGTCTCTGTCTCTGTCTCTCTCTCTCTCTCTCTCTCTCTCTCTTCTCAATGGAAAAAATGCTTCTAGAAATGGAAAAAGGTAAAGAAAACTGGGCTTATAAAGTAAAGAAAGTCCTTTCAGAACAGGGTTTTGGAATAGTGTGGATGACTCAGGAAGTAGGAAATGAGCAACAGTTCATTGCGGAATTTAAAGACAGGCTTATTTGTTCTTTTAAACAGAATTGGCACTCGGATATGCAAAGTAAAGAAAAATATCGCTGGTTTTTCTCATTTAAGAATGTGTTTCATTCTGAAAAGTTTCTCAATGTCATAACAGATAAATGGCACAGAATAAATTACGCAAGATTTAGGTTGAGGACTTTAGGTTTTAATGCGAACAAAAGATGGTTTGAATGTGAAACATCCACAGAATCTCCTTGTCCTGCATGTAGACATATTATTGATGACGAAGAACACTTTCTGTTCCACTGTACTGCTTATAATGAAATGCGGACAAACTGTTCATTTTTCCAATTAGATATAGCGAAAAGACAAAATGTCGCTGGTGTGTTATCATCAGATGATGAAATTGTAATAAAATCAGTTGCGAAATTCATCGCGGAAGCATTGAAAATTAGACGGATAAGGATAGTGAAATTGAAGATAATACATTATAAGAGATATCTGAATGAATGTTATCATTCATCGCATGTTGAAGAGATCAGTAAGATACAATGTCATCATTTGATTGAGTGGATGGTCGAGTCAGTCTTTTTTTTTTTTTTTTTTTTTTCTTTTTTTTTTTTTCATGTTGAAGACATCAGTAAAACACAATGTCATCATTTGATTCAGCGGATGGTCCAGTCAGTCTTAAGGTGCTTTTTTTTTTTTTTAAACCTTACTGCATTACTCCTGTGCGTGAGGTGAGGACATAACGAAATGTTACGAATTTATTTGTTTTTGTTAATTTTGGATTTGATACACACTAGGAATGAAAGTGTACTATTTGTTTGCAGGAAAGGAAGAGGGAAATGTTTTTGTTCTGTTACCTCTCCCCCCTTGTCAAAAGACCTCTTTGGTAATGACAATAAAATATCAAAGTGTCAAAGTCTCTCTCTCTCTCTCTCTCTCTCTCTCTCTCTCTCTCACACACACACACACACACACACACACACACACACACACACACACTGACTGTGTTTTTTTTTACCCGAAGTTCCGAAAGAAATTCGATGACCACCCCAGTTCCATTCCATCCTGGGGAATTCGTATTCTTCCCCATTTGAATGATGCAGATAGAGACCTTGGAGTCGTGTGTGATTCGTCCAAGTTTCCTGATGACCTACCATGGACTTGCCTCACTCAGGAGATCTGGCTTGATTTGGCCTCATATCGTAAAGATACCAGTAGCTCCTTAGCGTTCGGCCGAACTGTGTTGTAAGTCCCCATCCTTTGAAGAATAGAATTTTTTTTTTTTTTACCGATGGGTCCAAATCTGAGGAGGGAGTGGCTTCTGCTGTGTAACGTCTAGTTGGCAATGAAGTTTGTAACGTTCTCTGAAAGCGAGCATAATCAAAGTCACTCAAAAACGACCAGCTTGACATGTTCGGCTCGTTCGAATGGATGCGACTGTTTGTCCAGATGCTGAAACGTACATTTTTTTTTTTTTTTTTTATGTTGGATGATTTTCTTTGAATTGTGGGCGACACGGACGGGAGAAAGTTAGGTGCATATCAAGGACATTGTGCATCTGCTCTTTTTTTTTTTTTTTAATAGTAAGCGACATTGTCGCACTTTGGGGACGCGCGATTTTGAAAATGCGGTATATGTTTGTTTGTTGTTGTTTTTTCAAGGATACTGGTAATGATCAGGCTTAGCATGACTTTTTTTTTTTTGTCAAGAAAGACAAACACTTGACTCTAACCTTTCCTGATAATGAAACGACACAGAGCATGATACATTCAGATCTTTATATCATAGGACAACACAGTACAGAGCATGGTTCATCTAAGTCTTTATCCCATGGGACAACACAGTACAGACCATGGTTCATCTATGTCTGTATCCCATGGGACAACACAGTACAGAGCATGGTTCATCTATGTCTGTATCCCATGGGACAACACAGTACAGAGCATGGTTCATCTATGTCTGTATCCCATGGGGCAACACAGTACAGAGCATGGTTCATCTATACTTTTATCCCATGGGACAACACAGTACAGAGCATGGTTCATCTATGTCTGTATCCCATGGGACAACACAGTACAGAGCATGGTTCATCTATGTCTGTATCCCATGGGACAACACAGTACAGAGCATGGTTCATCTATGTCTGTATCCCATCGGACAACACAGTACCAGAGCATGGTTCAGCTATGTCTGTATCCCATGGGACAACACAGTACAGAGCATGGTTCATCTATGTCTGTATCCCATGGGACAACACAGTACAGAGCATGGTTCATCTATGTCTGTATCCCATGGGACAACACAGTACAGAGCATGGTTCATCTATGTCTGTATCCCATGGGACAACACAGTACAGAGCATGGTTCATCTATGTCTGTATCCCATGGGACAACACAGTACAGAGCATGGTTCATCTATGTCTGTATCCCATGGGACAACACAGTACAGAGCATGGTTCATCTATGTCTGTATCCCATGGGACAACACAGTACAGAGCATGGTTCATCTATGTCTGTATCCCATGGGACAACACAGTCCAGAGCATGGTTCATCTATGTCTGTATCCCATGGGACAACACAGTACAGAGCATGGTTCATCTAGGTCTTTATCCCATGGGACAACACAGTCCAGAGCATGGTTCATCTAGGTCTTTATTCGATGAAAGAACACAGTACAGAGCATGGTTCATCTATGTCTTTTATCTCATGGGACAACACAGAACAGATCATGGTTCATATACGCCTTTATCTCGTGGGACCAAGCGCGCATTCATGCCACACACACACGCGCGCGTGCGTGCGCCCACATACGCAAACACAGACACGCACACGTATACAGACACACATACACACGCGCGCGCGCGCGCGCGCCACACACACACACACACACACACACACACACACACACACACACACACACATACACACACACACTCACACAAATTTGCATTTGTGGGTGCGTGCACACGTGTTTGTGTGCCTGTGCCCGGCTCGCACTGGACATGGTGACGTAGAATTTGTGTTAGATAGTTTTGAGATTCATTCCATCTGCTCTATGATCTTTGAGAGAGAGAGAGAGAGAGAGAGAGAGAGAGAGAGAGAGAGAGCATGCTATTCGTGATTTCGTTTCGAGGTAAACAATAGTCTGGTCTACAGAAAAATGTAGGTAGACATTTCTTACAATGACGGCGTTTTTTTTTTTTTTTTTTTTTTTTTTTTTTTTTTTTAAGCTTTTGTAAGGAAAAATGGGAGAGAGGAGTGGGTTTAGATCTGAGCTGAATGCTTTAACTCAGACCAACAACATCCAGTTTCATCTGGTATTCGTAATTCCGGCCGACATTTTTGTTCATTTGTACCCGAATCAAAACATAAACATTGTGTAAAGCGGGCGTCCCCGCTGAGTGTTTCCTTAACAAATGCATCTCAAGGCAGTGTGTGTGTGTGTGTGTGTGTGTAACAGCTTGTTATGCCTGAGCAACACCATGCTGAGCGCTGTATTTTGCACATAAACATTTGGGGGGGAGGAGGGACGGGGGGGGGGGGGGGGGGGGGGGGGCTGGTGGAAAAGGATTTCATAGGGAGGCTGTTAGTTGTTTCTGATTCTTGCGTTTTACTGTGAACCTCACATTACTGTTTATATTAGGATAGTATGAACTGGGATAGAGAACTGGGATAGAGAACTGGGAATGTAGTGGGTGGAACGGGGGGGGGGGGGGGGAGGGGGGGATATGTTTATTTGTATGGGGGGAAGTGTGGTGTGTGTGTGTGTGTGGGGGGGGGGGTGCTTGTGGGGGGATGTTTGTGTGTGGATGTGGGGGGTGGGGGTGGTGTGTGTGGGGTATGTGTGTGGGGTGGGGGGGGCGGGGGGAGGGGGCGGTGGTGGGGTGTGGGGGGGGGGGAGGGGGCGAAGTGTGTGGGGTATGTGTTGTGGGGTGAGGGTGGGGAGTGGGTGTTGGGGGAGGAGGGTGGGGGAGTATATGGGGGGTGTGGGTTTGTGGGGGGGGGGGGGGGGGGGGGGGCTGGTGGAAGAGGATTTTATAGCGAGGCTGTTAGCAGAAACCTAACAGACCTAACACGTGTAGCAAACGTTTGCATTATGCTGCGCTCCCCGGGGAAAAGTGTTAGACAATACTGTTGTGACATCAATTTGTTTTGATGTCATTTGTTCTTTTGTGTTCTTTTTCGTCACTTTGACGTTTGTCCCGTGTGTTGACTGTTTCCTGATGAAGGGTCTAAGACCCGAAAGCTTCAGTGTTTACTTATTCATTTTTTTAAGGACTTAAAGTACTCATTTTTCATATTGTGTTTATTGAAGTCCAGCAGTCGTTGTTTTTTTTTTTTTTTTTTTTAACATTTGTGTTTTCAAACATCTGAAATTTCTCCACCAGCCCCGCATATATGTACAGTCTATCTATCTATCTATCTACATGTGTGTGTGGGTGTGTGTGTGTGTAGTGTGTGTGTTAGCATATGTGCGCGCGTATAAATGTGTGTATATGTTCTCACGCTTGTTCGAGTGTGTGTGTGTGTGTGTGCGCGCGCGCGTGCGTGCGTACGTGCATGCGTGTGCATGCATGTGTGGCCGCGCACACCTCTTCATGTGTTTGTGTGGATGTCTATGTTTTTGTATGTGGTGTGTTTCTATGTATGTGTCTGTGACTGTGTGTGTGTGTGTGTGTGTGTGTGTGTGTGTGTGTGTGTGTCTATGTGTTTTGTGTGTGTGTGTGTGTGTCGTGTGTGTTGTGCGTGTGTGCACGTCGTGCGTGTGAGTGCGCGCGCGCGTGTGTGTGTGCGCGCGCGCGCGCTGAATATAATTTATAGCTCTTTGGTGGACGATGTGAAGAGAAGCAATCGCAAACATATCGGCAAAAAATTTATAAAAATAAAATAAATGAACAAATTCAAATAACATCCATAAAACCACCATAAAACTTAGTGAAGTTTTACAACACTCTGCCCAACTGAGAAACACCTCCTAAACACCGACTGAGTAATCACCAAACATCTCCTCGCGACAGACTGACTTCACCACACTCCTCCAAGACTGAAGCAAATCACCAGACACACTCCTCGCACAGACTGAAGCAAATCACCAGACACACTCCTCGCACAGACTGAAGCAAATCACCAGACACACTCCTCGCACAGACTGAAGCAAATCACCAGACACACTCCTCGCACAGACTGAAGCGCTTATTTGTCAACACGGCTCAAAATGAAACGCCATCAAAAACACCTCGATAAACTGAAGCTTAAATTGTCGTAAAAACAAGCATGCTATGATTATTCATTAAAATAAAAACACTCCACAAATCGAAGCCTCTCATTAAAAACTATATTTTGAAATAGATCTAGTTGCAAAGCGAGAGGACTGCAGGCGGAAATCTAAACAAATCTTAAATAAATGTTAGCGAACCGCCCAGAGAACGTGGACAAACGAGTCACAAGACGAAACACAACTAGTTTCGACCTCTTAGGTCTTCATCAGGTGAGACATTAACGAATAAAACAATGAAAATTCACTTAGCTTTGATCGCTTCAGATCACTTCGTAGGGTTCAGCGCAAGGAAGAAGGCGTTGAATGAGAACGAGGCTGTTGGAAGGGAAATAGTGAGCGAGTCAAAGTCGTAATGAAGATAATAATATTACTGATAGGAATACTAATAATGGTCAAAATACTGAGAAAAAAAAAAAAAAAAAAGGGACAAGATTACTACCAATCTGTGTCAATAAGTATGGGTATGGGAGAAAGGACAGTGGGTTAGAGGATTCTTAAACAGCAGGGTTGCCGTGGCAACAGTCCCAGAGGCGAAGGCGATGGTGATGTCAATGCCAGTGGTAGTATCAATACTAGCAATAGTATTACTGAATGATACTGCTAACAACGATAGTGAAGGTTAAGGTAATGAAAGCATGATACAGAAATATATTTAGAAAATACATTTTTATAATAATCAAATAAATAAATAAATGAAACATTAAAAATAATAATAAATTAAAAAATCAGTAAATAATAATAATAATTAAAAAAATAAAATAAAATAAAATAATAATAATAATAATAATGATAATAAATGCATAAATAAGATAGCTATAAGTTGTGTGAGGTGAATAGTGGGAGATAAGGTAGTATGTGTGTGTGTGATGGGAGGATATTATGGGCTGAGATTGAAGTGGTGGGTTGGTACATGTTACTTTAAGGTGTAGATGCTATGAGGGTGGAGGGAAGAAGGGGATGGGTTTACGTACTAACTGGGGGAGGGGGAGGGGCAACATATTCACACCTATACACAATCTCTCTCTCTCTCTCTCTCTCTCTCTCTCTCTCTCTCTCCCTCCCCCCCCCCCCCCTTTCACGACCAACGATAAAGGAGCCAGCATTCTATTTATTATGTGTGTGTGTATGTGTGAGTGTGAGTGTGTGTGTGTGTGTGTGTGTGTGTGTGTGTGTGTGTGTGTGTGTGTGTGTGTTCCATTTGTAATATCAGCCTTATTCATTGGTTACCCCCACCTCCACCCCCAGCAACCGCCATATCCACCAACACCCCTACACACATCATTACTAGGGCAGGGGGAGGGGGGAGTAAGTCGATTGATGTAGCAAATGGAGAGACTCAGAGAGTGTAGGAAAAGGGAAGATGATGATAGCTGCAACCTATGTCTGAGGTAAACAGAGGGAGGTAGGGTGGTATGGGTGTGTGTAGGTGGGGGATATTTCAGGCTGGAGCTGCAGAGATGGAATGGTACATACTACTTTTGGACGTTGATGCCATGAGGGTGGACGGTGCCCAGTTTGGCAATGAGATGAGATTCCTGCATAAGGCGTTCCAAGCTGTCACTCAAGCTGCACTTGACGGTGTGCCCAAGCCCCCTCTACCAGACAGCTCAGACATTTTTACCCACCTTTTTCGAACTCCAGTGCTTCGCCAGCCACCTCTTGACAAATCCACTGAAGTTGAACTCTACATCAAAAAGTGTAGAAAAGAAATCTCTCAAGTTAAATCCAAACCTGTCCGCAATTCCAACCTCTCACGGGATGAACAAAAAGCCCTTGAATCACTGAGACAAAGACAAGACATTGTCATCAAACCAGCAGACAAGGGTGGTGCAGTGGTGGTCTGGGACAAACAGTTGTACATAAAAGAAGCACACAGACAACTGTCAGACACAAATTTCTATACACCACTCACAGCATCACCCCTCCCCCAACACCAGAAACTCATCTCAACCACAGTTAAACAAGAAATCAAACATAACAACTTACCGAAGACAGCCAAACTCCTCATAATGACAGACACCAAACAACCCACCTTCTACCTGCTCCCTAAAATACACAAAACCAATACTCCCGGCAGACCCATAGTATCTGCATGCAGCTGCCCTACAGAACACATTTCACAGTACTTAGACTCTCTCCTCCAACCCATAGTACAAGGCCTCCCCACATACCTCAAAGACACTACACACACACTCAACATGATTAATTCATACAACACAGATCCCACTTTCAAACCCAGCCTCCTCTTTACCCTTGATGTCGTCTCTCTCTACACTTCCATCCCTCATGCTGATGGACTGAAGGCCCTCGCATTCTTTCTTAACAAACGGCCCCCCAACCAACAACACCCTCCCACAGCTACACTAGTCAGACTTGCAGAATTAGTCCTCACCCTCAATACTTTTGAATTCAACAACCACACATTCTCACAAATCAGTGGTGTTGCTATGGGAACCTAAATGGGACCATCCTATGCCTGCCTCTTCATGGGACACCTAGAACACCGCCTACTAACCTCTTACACAGGCCCAACACCAGAGCTCTACAAAAGATACATAGATGATGGATTGGGAGCCACATCCATGCCAGAACATGACCTCCAGAATTTCCTCAACTTTGCACAGACCTTCCATCCATCCATCCAGCTGACCTACACCATTTCACAGTCGGTTAATTTCCTGGACATCACTATCTCCCTCAAAGATGGACTGCTTCAAACCTCAGTCTTCTACAAACCTACTGATGCGCACTCATACCTGGACTACACATCTTCCCACCACCAGTCCACTAAAAATAGCATTCCATATTCTGAATTCCTTCGCCTACGCAGACTGTGCTCTAGCGAAGAGGACTTCACTATACAAGCAGCCAAAATGTCTGATTTTTTCACCAACCGTGGATACCCTAGTGCCGCCATCAGTGATGCTCTCAGCCGCACTGCAGCTAAATCCAGAACATCTACTCTGGAAACTAAACCTCCCAAAGAGACAGACAGACCCACTGCCTGCCTTCTCTTCCATCCTCACAATCTGCCCATCTGCAGGATCCTGAAGTCTAACTGGCACATAGTAGAAAATCATAAACCTGCCTTTGAGACCACACCAATGATCACTTTCAAACGTGCCAAAAACCTCAACGACCTACTGGTGCGCTCTAAGCTGAACAAAATCTCAACACCTAAGCCACCAGGTACTTTCCCCTGCTCAAAACCCAACTGCAAAATCTGCTCTCTCACCAAACCAGACACCATCCTACATGGCCCCACAGGCTCTTTCACTATTAAACGCACTTTCTCCTGCCAGAGCCACAACATTGTGTATGCCATCCACTGTCAGCTGTGCGGTAAGATCTATGTAGGTGAGACATCTCGCACACTTGAGACGCGCATCTCTGAACACCTGGCCGACATCCGCCACCATCGGCCCAAACCAGTCGCTCTACACTTCAACCATGCCCAACACAACATCAACCATGTCAAAGTCTTGGCACTTTGGCAATCTAAGAGTGACAGCTTGGAACGCCTTATGCAGGAATCTCATCTCATTGCCAAACTGGGCACCGTCCACCCTCATGGCATCAACGTCCAAAAGTAGTATGTACCATTCCATCTCTCAGCTCCAGCCTGAAATATCCCCCACCTACACACACCCATACCACCCTACCTCCCTCTGTTTACCTCAGACATAGGTTGCAGCTATCATCATCTTCCCTTTTCCTACACTCTCTGAGTCTCTCCATTTGCTACATCAATCGACTTACTCCCCCCTCCCCCTGCCCTAGTAATGATGTGTGTAGGGGTGTTGGTGGATATGGCGGTTGCTGGGGGTGGAGGTGGGGGTAACCAATGAATAAGGCTGATATTACAAATGGAACACACACACACACACACACACACACACACACACACACACACACACTCACACTCACACATACACACACACATAATAAATAGAATGCTGGCTCCTTTATCGTTGGTCGTGAAAGGGGGGGGGGGGGGAGAGAGAGAGAGAGAGAGAGAGATTGTGTATAGGTGTGAATATGTTGCCCCTCCCCCTCCCCCAGTTAGTACGTAAACCCATCCCCTTCTTCCCTCCACCCTCATAGCATCTACACCTTAAAGTAACATGTACCAACCCACCACTTCAATCTCAGCCCATAATATCCTCCCATCACACACACACATACTACCTTATCTCCCACTATTCACCTCACACAACTTATAGCTATCTTATTTATGCATTTATTATCATTGTTATTATTATTATTATTTTATTTTATTTTATTTTTTTAATTATTATTATTATTTACTGATTTTTTAATTTATTATTATTTTTAATGTTTCATTATTTATTTGATTATTATAAAAATGTATTTTCTAAATATATTTCTGTATCATGCTTTCATTACCTTAACCTTCACTATCGTTGTTAGCAGTATCATTCAGTAATACTATTGCTAGTATTGATACTACCACTGGCATTGACATCACCATCGCCTTCGCCTCTGGGACTGTTGCCACGGCAACCCTGCTGTTTAAGAATCCTCTAACCCACTGTCCTTTCTCCCATACCCATACTTATTGACACAGATTGGTAGTAATCTTGTCCCTTTTTTTTTTTTTTTTTTTTTTTTTTCTCAGTATTTTGACCATTATTAGTATTCCTATCAGTAATATTATTATCTTCATTACGACTTTGACTCGCTCACTATTTCCCTTCCAACAGCCTCGTTCTCATTCAACGCCTTCTTCCTTGCGCTGAACCCTACGAAGTGATCTGAAGCGATCAAAGCTAAGTGAATTTTCATTGTTTTATTCGTTAATGTCTCACCTGATGAAGACCTAAGAGGTCGAAACTAGTTGTGTTTCGTCTTGTGACTCGTTTGTCCACGTTCTCTGGGCGGTTCGCTAACATTTATTTAAGATATATTTTGAAAGAAAAAAAAAAAGTTTAAAAACTGACACTTCTCAATAGACTCAACTGACACGCTTCAGCAGACTCAACTGACACTCCTCAACAGACTCAACTGACACTCCTCAATAGATTCAACTGAGTCCTATATAGACTCAACTGACACTCCTCTATAGATTCAACTGACAATCCTCAGTAGACTCAACTGACACTCCTCAATAGATTCAACTGACATCCTCAATAGATTCAACTGACACTCCTAAATAGATTCAACTGACAGTCCTCAATAGACTATCTGACACTCCTCAATAGACTCAACTGACACTCAGCAATAGACTCAACTGACACTCCTCAACAAGACCAAGCCACAAAGGGAAGGTCTTCATTGAAAACACTCCACTAACATTGGTGAATTCGTCCTAGTGAAAGTGTAGTTGGATATTTCGTGGCAAATTTAACAAACTTTAGCACACAATACTGATGTAGGCTACATGATTTATGTTGCGTACTGGCAACAACACAAACGCTTGTCCTTTGCGTAACTGAAGCCTCTCGGTGAATTAACGTTGCTCTTATGGAATAGGACGTTTTGTATGTCTTCCGATCCACTTCATAGGCTTCTGTTACTTTTGTCGCATGCTAGCGAACACACGCCTCTGTGTGTGTGTGTGTGTGTGTGGTGTGTGTGTGTGTGTGTGTGTGTGTGTGTGTGTTGCAGCTTGATATCTTGATTTCAAGAACGTGCGGCGCAATGTTTGCATAGTTGAACGCGCGAGTTGGAGCCTGCATGTGTTAATGTGTTCTTTTGCCATGAATGTGTGTAGCCTACCATGACTGTGCGTATAATTATGAAAAAGGGGTGTGTGTGTGTGAGTGAGTGTGTGTGTGTGTGTGTGTGTGTGTGTGTGTGTGTGTGTGTGTGTGTGTCTCTCTCTCTCTCTCTCTCTCTCTCTCTCTCTTCTCTTTGTGTTGTGTGTTGTGTGTGTGTGTGTGTGTGTGTGTGTGTGTGTGTGTGTGTGTGTGTGTGTGAATCGTGCTGCTTAATTTCTCGATTTCAGGAATGCTCAAAGCCCATTTAAAACTTTCAAATGTTTAATGTGTGTATGTCAGTGTATTTTCTTCAATGGAGGTTCTCTATTCTGTCATCGTAACATTTGGGTGTGTTGTGAATTGGAAACTTGTCATTTTTGTCGTGTGACACCTTTTCTTTCATTTTGTGATCGTTTAAAAGTATTTTAACAGAATGTTTACGTAGTTGTGAACCAGCATGTGGTAATGTGTTCTTGTCCCATGAATGTGTGTATGTATAAAAAGTGTGTGTGTGTGTGTGTGTGTGTGTGTGTGTGTGTGTGTGTGTGGCGCGCGCGCGCGCGCGCGCGCGTGCGTGTGCGTGTGTGTGTTTGTGAAATCATATGTTTCAATTTACCATTTCTTTTAGAGTGCTCCACTACCAAAAGAAAATTCTTACTGCTTACTTTCTAAATAACTTTTACTTCTGGAAGTTATGTTGACATTATTTTGCGCTTCCCTCCCCAAGTTACCCCTCCGTCCCCACCCCTGTGACATCTTTCTGCCAAATATTATGAATATCGGTGGACAATAGACAAAACCTTCTATACTTCTTGAGCTTTCTATGTGTTCCACATTCAGATTCTCACTGTTGGAGAGAACTATAAAATAGGCACTCTGGCTCACCCACCTCCGCCAGCTCCAACCGGCTGAAGCCGGTTTCGCTGTTGCTCCGCCGGCTTACCCAGAGTGCCTATTTTATAGTTCTCTAATAGTAAACACTTTACAAACATACATAATGTGTAGGATTATCTGTTTTTAACACTAATTTAGAAAACTTTTGAGACTTAAGTTTTTGCTTAATCCTTCGTTTTTCTTGATCGTTTTCAATAACATCATTTTCACGCATACATTCATCAAATGCGTCTCTGTCTTTCATGTGAAATAAAACCACTGTCTTTAATTGTTCTCTAAAGTCTTTTAAAACTGAGTTATATTTTTGACATAAAATCCACACACTTATCCCAGCATGTCTTCCACTGAAAGCTAGTTTTGATAAAGTGTTTCTTTTTTTGACTATATCCTTTTCTGCCGAACAATCATCTATAATAAATAATGTCTGCGTTCCCTCAAACAGTTTAAAAAAATGTTCTAAACACTCACTCAGTTTATTGCTAGGGTCAACTAAATAGATTTCATCATCCGTCCATATAAACCTTCTATCGTGATATGCTTTGTTCCATTTAAGTGTCGGACAGAAAATTACAATATGATCAAAATTATAACTATAAACTGTTTGTAATAGGTCGAGGACAAATATTGTTTTTCCACAACCAGTCTGTCCACAAATCAATGAACAATGAGGGGTTTTTGTCATAAAGTTTAACATCGGCATTGACACCAAAGTTGTCTGCTCCATAGTTTTAAAACAGAATTTAATCTAATCCAGTTATTGTTTTTATCATACTCTCTGTCAAAACTTGTTCAGTATAATAAAACCCTATAAGGCCCAAATGTGTAAGATTAATCCAGTTCAGTTCTGTAAGATCGTTTCTATTTAGACTAATATCAATTTTGTTGCTTGTTGTTATGACCTTAATATCCTCGCCATTGTAAAGAACGACGACAGTAACTTTAAGTTTGTCAACGTCTAAGTTTTGCCAGCTAATAAGAATTCCTTTCATAAGATTGTCACTGACGCCCAGAGCTCCATTTCTCGCCTCATCTTTTAAGACAGAAATTTTAAATATCATTGTGAACGTGTCTCCTAATTTTGTGCGTGGAATGAACTGTAATTTTGTAGAAGCTTTCTTTAAAACCGATTCTCTTCTGTGGAGGATGTACTGTTTGTCCCCAAACGGCTTTATTTCGATCTCTTTCCGACTGTTGTCCTCTGGCATAAGACTTACATGTAAAGGGCCAGAGTTCAATGCTTTTCTAAAACTTTTTTGACGGTCAAAAAATGTAAATGGGCTTAAGAATTCAAATTTTATGTCCCATTCTAAATATGGTTCTAAGTGCCATTTGTTGTCAGTTTTTCGAACTATTTTATATTCATACTGACCCGCATTATTTGCTTCTACATTGCGTAGTTGTTCTAGTTTAGGAAACCTTTTGTTGTCGTCAACCTCTTTGCGCTTATAATAACCATCTTTAGTGTACTCAAAACCATATAAAGTGCCTATCTCACCGTTTTGTTCAAAGTCCTCAACGTCTGCAAGGTCTTTTAATTCTAAAGTTACACACCTCTCAGGCGCTAATGTGACCCCCGAATCGTCTGGTCCACGTGACATTTTTTAAAACAACGTATTATTTTATTTCTAAAACAATGTGCAGGTTATCACATTTCACGACTTTCCCTGTTTTATCTGTGATCTTTATATTAAATGATCTGACCCTCCCACAAGCTAATCTTTTAAACTGTAAATTAGGGAATTGTATAATTTCATAATCGCAATATGCAGCTTTCCCTGATGGAAGAGCTCTTAAAACAGTTGAGGGCCTTCCATCATATAAGTTTTCATCAGTGCTCAGCTCGTCCAAATGAACATAGAGTAATGAATGTAATGCAAGATCGAGCGGGTTTTCTCCCTCATAAGTAGTTTTGTCTGATGTAACTCTAAAACCATGATTGTCAGTTGCAAAGCCTAACATTTTAGCTAGCTCTACATCAAAAAGGTAATGGTCTACTTCTTCTTCAGGTTTGAATGTCAACATTATTTTCAAATTTGCATTGTTAAGTTTGAGAGTAATGTCGAAGTTACTCATTGCTTCTTTTAGCGAGCAAAACCCGTAATAACCATCAGGTATGGTTAACTGGCTAACTAAGTTTCCTCTATTATCAAATTTTTTAATCTTATTATTCTCCTTGGATTCAGTTATATTAAACCATACGACTTTGTAAAAAATTTCATGGAGTGCGACCCTTTGGGTTCCGCAGTTATTATCAATAGCATATTCTAAAAACGAAGGACTGTCTTGAGTTGTTATTGTTACAAACATTTTTAAAACAAATTTAAAAATGAGTGCATTCAAATATACTAATGCAAAATATTCTGTTGGACCGCACTACAGTCCTAAAGATATAACAACTGATACCCTCGACATTTCTGTGACTCAGACTGACGCCTTTCAAGTAAAGGTTAGTACTCCATTGGATCGTTATCTTAACCCTCCTATCAAAAACGACTACATCCCGAAAGTGTGGTTCAGTCATCCGATGCAGTTTTATCAGAACCAGTTAAACTTTGCTGTGTTTTGTGCATCAACTGGGTGTGGAGTGTCGTATGCTGATCATTTAAATCATCCTGATCCTTTGGTGAGGTCAGTGTATAGATTTCATTTTTATTACACCTTCAGACGTATTTTATCTGAACTGCAAGCGCCATTACCAAATGACAAAACGTTTAATCCATTCAGCAACAGAATAGATTACAAGGCTTTTGAAAGGATCTGTAACGAATTTGATATTGACTCAAAGACAGACTTTAGACAAAAGTTGGATCTTAATCATGGTTTAGGCACTCTTTATTATTGGGGCGTGCATAGAAAGTATAACTATGATTGGAATCCTCCTTACACATCTTTCTCTTCAGGCACAACTGTTCACCTCGGGTCCATAGAGCAAGAGCATAAAACAGCATGGACAACATTTATTTTGGATACTTCTAAGGGTCTAACAAAAGCGGGAATAGAACGAATAAACGACTCTATTCGTACTTATGTTTGGTGTTTGCTAGGTTCGCAAGCACAAACGAGATCAAACATAATTGATCCTTCTACTGGCTTTGACGCCCAAAAACAGTATTTAGCAAATTTAGAGGATTCTATTAATTCTGCAATTGATTTGCCTTCAAGTATTAAAAGGTACCAAAATGTTTTACAATTTGCAAGATCGAAAGTAGACTTTGCTGTCGGCACTGGTTTATACATGCTGCCTTCTGACCTCAGACTTCAGATAGGAACAATAATAAACTATAATAATGAAATCCTTGTGGCTGGTAAAGAAGAGAAGGTCGGAAAAAACGACATAAATTCTAAGCCAGCAATAGCAATAAAAAAGAATCCCCACCAATCCCCAAGGCCCCAAAACCCCATCCAATACCCCCCTCAAAACCCCACCCCCAACCAATCCCCATGGTGAATAAAAGCGACCCCATGAATATGAAAAGACGGCACTTGTTATTGGATTAACTGCCCTAGGATTACTTGGTCTTTATCTTACTAAAGAGTAACCCAACTATTAAGACAACTAATGCCCATAAGTGCTCAGCCATAAAGCCAACTACTTTACTTGCGGCAGACAAAAGCCAGCTAACGATCCCTCCTATTATACTAGGCAAAGAATCTATTGCTTTACTGGCTAATTTTTTTAGTAAGTTTGCAAGGTGATCGAGTTGTTTTTTTACCCATGATTTATCTGACGACGGAGTTGGCGGGCCTGGTGGCACTGCTCCCCCACCACCACCGCCTGTAATAGCCAACACCAGTGTACTTATTGCAAATCCTAAGGCTGTTATAACACTTGCTAATGTGACGCCTTGCTCTCTAAACAGTGTTCTTATTCGTTCTGCTAACGTTGTGTCTTCATATAAAATTCTTTGGATAGTTTCTCTTATTCTGCTCACTTGAGTTCGTAATTGTTCTCGGTTAGTAGACAGCACTTCTAGTCTTGCTGATCTCTCTTGTTCAAGATCTTTTAGTCTTTGTGTTATTCTTTCTTTAACACCAGGTCCTAAGTTGTGGTCATCAGCCTCAACTAGTTTTTCTTTTTCTCTTTTTATATGCTCATCTAGTTCACCCAGTTTTGCTAAATTGTTTGTTAATTCGCCTCTGATGCTTCTCAAAGCATGATCAAGGGCCGTTATTTCTCTCATAGGTAGCGGCGGATCGTGCATAGTTTTTAATGCTGTTTCTTCTGAAAAACTGGTTTCTGCTTGTATTATTTCGTCTGTTGTTGGGCTTAAATCTTTAAGTTCCATGTTTTGTATTTGGTTATCTGTTGGGAGTTCTTGTAGTGTGTTTTGAAGTTTAGCAACTGCTTCCCTATCTAATTTTGGTTTAGTAATGCCAAGGCGATTTTGATCGCGCACACTGAGTCTTTGTCTAATTGTACTCTTAGCTAAAAACTTTAATGGGTCTGGTTTAGTTGTAAGCTGAACAAGTTGCCCTTGGTCGTTTCTCACAGACAAATGGCCATCTTTTAATTCAAAATCAGGGTCTATAAATTCGGGAGGTTCTAGGCCTAAACTTTTGTAAAATGCTTCGGCCCTTTCTTCTGTTAATTCACGCTGCACTGAGCGCGATGGTTGTGTCAAAGGAGTCATTTCACTCATGTCGTCTCCAGGATCAAAAACATCATAATCTTCAATGCCTGCCATGTTTTTAAATAATTAACTTTTTATTTTGTTTTATAAAAAAATGTCACAAGCATATGGCTCGATTCTTGACCCGCATAGAAGACTGAAAGAGCCCTTTGGCGTGAAGGGAAATAAACAGAATATTATTGTTCCAAATAATCCATCTACTATTGATTCAGATCAAATTCTTACTGTTAAATTTCCAGACCTAGGAGCAGATGAAGTGATTGTGCCGGGATCTGCACGGCTTACTTTCAAAATAGAACTTGATTCAGCAACAGACGCAAACAGGACAGTAGTTCAGAATCTGGGACGGGCAATTGTTAAGAAAATTTCTATAAAACTTGAGGGGCAAGAAATATTTTCTTTACACAATGCAGACATATTTCTAATCTATTCTGATCTATGGCTAACCGATAATGAAAGGGCCGATCTTGCGTTTCAAGGAATCGAAAATAACGAAGCACTAAAACACAGAATAGACGCCGAAGATGCTAAAGCCGGCAACAAGTATGAAGCTGTAAGTTTTGCTTATGGAAATCGCTTTTCTATACCCTTAGATTTTGAGTTGTTAAAAGCGCATGCGCCATACTTTCAAGGAGCATTAAAAGACAGATTGTCATATGAACTAACTTTTAATGAATACAAACGTGTCATTAAATCTGCAGACTCTAACGCAAAGTACAGCATTTTCGACATCTCGTTAGAGTTTGACATTGTTAGCAACCCTAACTTAGCAAGGCTGATTGAGCAACAATATCAGTCAAAATTAGCAATATATTACGAAAGAGTGATTCATCATACTAAATATCCTAAAAGCAGGGCAGACACAATATGGAACTTTAGTTTTAGTGCCACAGCAAGATCCCTTAAAGGTATTTTATTGCTGTGTGAAGATGAAGAACCATTCAAAAGACAAAGTGAAAAGTTTATCAATCCTAAAATAACGAAAGTACAATGTTCAATTGAGGGTAGTCCTAACCAAGTCTACGGTAGCGGGCTTAAACCTTATCATCATTTTGATGAAATAAGAAAATTGTTTGGAGGCGGGAGGTGTAGAAATCCAACAGTAGACCTTGTGTCTAAAGATCTACACCTTCACAGTGTTAGACTTGATGAATATTTAACAACGAAATACGGTTTATGGATTGACCTAAGGTCAACAGAAGATAATCAGTTGCATGGGAGTGGGAGAACAGTTAAAGACGTAATAAACATTCAAATTGATAAAGAAAAAGAGAGTGATAAACCACTTAATGTACATTTGTTTTTAATATATGATGCGCAGCTGAATATTCAAGATAACAGATTAAAAGATATCCAATACTAAATTATTTTTATTTTTAAAAAAAAGCATGTCTGTTCAGGTTTATCCAAAAGTGCCCAAAGAAGAGAACTCTGTTGCTGTAGACATAAAAACTTTCAGATTAACAAACATAACACAAATGCAAACCCAACTAGAGCAGGACCTTTCAAAATACAGCAAAACCAAACGAAGGTATTCTGCTGTCTTTAATGCTGTTACATATGTTAATACTGGAGCATCGATCACTAGTGCTCTGTCAGCAGGAACAAGTGTAGGTCTCTTAGCAACAGGCGTAGGTGCACCGGCAGCTTTACCTCTAGGTGGTTTGTCTTTAACTCTTGGCCTGTGTTCATTGGCTGTAAGTGCTGTCAGCAAAAAAATAAAAGCTAAACTCCAAAAGCACACAGCTATGGTTCAACTAATAACAGCTAAACTTAGTTCCTTCAAACTGACAATAAATAAAGCACTTGCTGACTCAAACATCACGGATGAAGAATTTAGTCGCCTACAGGCTGATTTTGAGGACTACAAAAGACAAAAGTTTGATCTTCAAAGAAAGGCAAGGGCAACTTTTTCTCAACAACCAGACACCGACCAGATAAAAAAGGAATGTTTAAAAAAAGTAAACGAAACATTAAACTCTGTTCTAAACAGCTCACATTAACAACCCCAAAGGGCGTTTATACTTTAGTTTATGAGTCCAAGCACAAAAAGACCGTTGATATTGATTCTGATTAAGTATTT
>CM065725.1:62678258-62683258 GCA_033310375.1 Conus canariensis
CAAATTGGATAAGCCCATTTTTATTGGGTTTACTGTTTTAGAGCTGTCGAAGCTTTTGATGTTAGAATTTCTTTATGACTACTTTAAGCCCTTGTATCCAGAGTCCAGAGTTCTGTACACAGATACAGATTCCTTTGTTATAGATATCCCTACTGAAGATATCTATAAAGACATGGAATTAGAAGTAGCTAAAGGGCATGCGGGATGGTACGACACATCTGATTATCCTAAAGATTCGCCTTTGCATTCAACTGTTAACAAGAAGGTTTTAGGTAAGATGAAGGATGAATTATCTGGAGGTGTGATCAAGGAGTTTTTGGTTTAAGGTCTAAAATGTACAGTCTTTCAAGCCAAAAAAAAGTTGTTAAAAAAGCAAAGGGAATATCTCGTAGTGTTGTGCAATCAAGCATATCCCATGACAACTATAAAAAAGCATTGTTTGACAATAAGACTTTTCATCATGACAACGTAAAACTACGATCTAATCTACATGAGATCAACACAACTGTTGTAACAAAGAAGTCATTAGATAGAACAAACACAAAACGTGTGTTTGTTAATCCAGAGTTTTCATATGCAATCGGGCATTGGAAAACAGCATAATTACATACCTTCTTCATCCGCGGGTTTATATTTTTCCTCAAATTTATCTAGAAGCTCAATCATATCAATATCCAATTCAGACAAAATTTTTCTCATGTTTGCTTGATGTGCACGAATTTTTTTTATTTTTTCAAGATATTCTTTATCCCATATTTTGATAATCAAAATTTGGGATTTTGGGCATAGGCGATCAGGATGCGTTGCCATGTACCGATGAATCCACTTAATTGTTTCCTTAATAGCTGAACACGTATCATATGATTCTTGTATTAATTTTAAGGTCTCTTTTTTATCATCATTTTAGTTTCATGTAAGATTTCTTCCTTTTGAGCTTCCATTTTAAACTCAAATATATTTACGTAAATTAATTAAGCGGAACTGTGTCTGGCGGGATTATTTGCAGTTCTTCTTTCACAAAAGATCTTTGAGGGGCTGGTCGTTTTGTTGTGTCAGTTTCTCGTAAATAATACACGGGCGGATTCATCTTTACAATTCTTTTTATTTCATATGAGTCAACACTCCAAACTGGATCGGTTGCCCTGATGCGGGTGTCCCCTTCTGCTTCTCCCGGTAAATAAAGGTACCTTACTTTCAAACCAAATGGTAATAGTTTGCTTGATGAAGACTCTCCTTCAACAACATTTATTTTTTGTTTTTTGATTGCTTGTACTGGTTTTAGACCTTTAAATTCTTCATTATTCATTGCACGTAGAACTGAGGGCAGTCTTCTAACCCATTCTGTGTTGCGAGAATTGTCAATCAGCTCTCTGTGATACTGGTAGGAAAAAAGCCTTTCAGATAACTGTTTGTTAAAGTTTTCAACCAAACCCTGTGATCTGTGAACTCCTGGAATGCCTCTTTTAATGGTAACTCTATGTTTTAACAATAATTGATTTACTTGACCTTTAAATTCTTTTCCATCATCGACTTGAATCATGCGAGGATAAGTTAACGGGCCTCGTTGATATATCAGTTGTAAAGCGACAGCAACAGCAGAAGCACTCTTTTGTGTTAATGGTTCAGCATCTTTGTATCTTGAAGCTATGTCAATGACTGTAAGTGCGTACTTAAATCTTTTTCGTCTAATCGTATCATGGGGTAAATATAGAAGATCCATTTGATGGGTGTCGTTCGGTATTGTGTTGACAAAGTGTGGTCTTTGTATTCGTTTAGGCGCTGGTAAATAAATTTGCCAAATCGCTTGTTTAGATAACCATTCTTTTGCTGTTTGTTCACTGACTCCCGCTGCTTGGCTAAGCTTTTTAATTGCTGTTATTCCCTTCCAATATCCTTTTGGAGAATAATAGATTTTGTACATTTTTATTCAGCCAATACTTTGTGCAACAAAATACACAGCGGTCATGCCAAAGACAATAAACAATATTTCTTGCATCTTTTGTTTTTCTGATGGTTGATAAAAATCGCTAAATTTTGGTGGGGGCAATGTTTCAACTTGTTTGCCTGTTACTAGAAAATATTCTTTTATTGCCTGGTCAACATCTTTAAATGTGTAAGCTGCATGTCCCTGTTGTTTAAGTCTGTCGTTAATAAAATCTAACTGCTCCATTCTTTGCTTTTCATAGGTGTCTTGTGCAGCAGCTAGTTGCTCCATAGCTCTGTTATGTCTTTTTCTCTCATTGTTATTTTGTAGTTTACTAAATGCGTAATTACTTCCGCTAAAAGCAAGCGCATTAACCACAGCGCCACCAATCATCATTACGAGTGAAGCCATTTTTATAAATGTATTTTTTTTTAATTTTACATATTGATACTGTCTGGAATTATTCCTTGCTTAACTAGAAAATCTTTCGTAGCAAATGAAGCTGTAATAACAGCAATCAGCTTTGCTGAGTCTTCAAAGTCTAGTTTGCCAAGATCTGCTGGTTTTATTTTTAACAGGCTTTTACCAAGCATTGTGTATCCTACACTTAGGCCTCCAATAACAGCAGAATGGTATACAAGGTTAGTAATAGTTTTTTCGGTGCTCATTTTTAAAAAATAAAATAATTATAATTAATAAAAAACATGAACAGCGATGATCTACTTCCTGAACTTATGATTACAAATGATCAAGTTGATGACCAAGCTATTATGCGCCAAAAGGAAAGGCTGTATTCTTTGGCGGCGTGTGGAAAAACAAAACAGTACCTTGGAAATGAATTCAGCATAGAACAGATTCAACAGATGTCGACGCAAGACATTGTAAAGTATCACAACAGGTATGAAGCGCAACTGGGGTCAAGAATGGTAAAAAGTGTTGGGCAAACGGTTCTTAGTTTGTACACTAAACTAGTTAGTAGATTTGCTCCCATTGATTCTGAACAAGATTTTATGTATGATTTAACACAGGATCCCGTTTTAACAAAGTCATTAGAGTCTCTAGGATGTGATCTATATTACAGATTTGGAACATTGTTATCGCCATTAATCATGGGATTAATTACTTTTAATCATATAGATTTTGTTTCCCTTCAAAATGACCGAGCCAGAAATCAGCAGAATCAGAATCAGAAAATACTGATGGAGAAAGTGACTAGTAAAAAGCCTCCTCATCCTGGGCGTGTTGCAGCAGGAAAAAAATTAGCAGAGTGGAACAAACAAAAAAAATTAATGTTCCGAGCACAGAATATAACTCATAATGAAAACATAACATCGCCAACGCCAACAGTTGTTTCAATGCCAGCTGTAAATACACAAGAACAAGTTGATTCAAGACCTACAACAACAGGGTTGTCTACAACACCAAAGTCGTCATGGAATATTGAATTTAAAACAGTTGTCATTTTTGGCGTCATTGCTGCTGGGGGTGGTTATTACGGTTATAAAATATATAAACAACGCCAGCAAAAACCAAAGCAGTCCAAAAAATCTCAGCCACTAAATACAGAAGCCGAACAAAAAAGCATGCCAGAACTGCCAACAACAAAATCTCATTTTGATCCATTTGATATGCAATAATATGTTAAGAACTTAATAAATAATTATAAGTGACTTGAATAAGAACTTGATAACGACTTGATGACGACTTGATAAAACTTAAATAAGAACTTGATAAGAACTTGATAAGAACTTAATGACGACTTGATAAAAACTTAATGACGACTTGATGACGACTTGTTAAGAACTTGAATAAGTACTTGAATAAGAACTTGTTAAGAACTTGATGATGACTTGTTAAAAACTTGATGTTGACTTGTTAAGAACTTGAATAAAAACTTGTTAAGAACTTAAATAAGAACTTGAATAAGAACGTGATGCCGACTTGAATAAGAACCTAGAACGACTTAATGACGATTTTTTTTCACAATTAATTGTTACATTCTTTTCCGAGGAGACAACTCCCTTCTGCCTTTATGTAGTACTCTAGGCCAGACATGTCTGGCCCCGGCTTACTCAACTGCATAATTGCCGAGTCGAAGCGTCGCACTGTTTGCTGGTTCGTGTCGAGTTACACATAAGGGCGTCGGGCCGCCACGCGGCATTGTATAAATTTAGACGGCGTCGTTTAGTACAGGCGTTAGACGTCATTGTATAAATTTAGGCGGCTAAATTTCCAAACATATCAAAACATGTTTCTTACCTTCCCCCAATCACAAGACTAGATAGAATCAGCTGATTAGTAACAGTGACGACATTTCCGCCCAGCACTTGTGTTGTTAGCAACTGAACCTAGCTGTCTTGTCATTTTCACATTGGGTTGGTGTGCTGCGTGTGTGATTTCCAGTCAAGAAAGCGTTGTGACTTTAAAACTTTGCTGATTGATTCAAGATAGCATTTTTTCAGAGAGGATTTACTAGGTAGTCCTTCTTCACAAGAATTAGCACAGGAAATTAGAGTTTCAAACGCTGCACATCAAGCTCTGTGGGATTATTCTATTCAAGACACGCCACTTACCACGCTAGAAAACTGCGTGCACTTGCAAGTGTACTTTTTGGATTTAAACAGTTTTTTGTGTTGGGCTTCCTTTAAACTTCTTCCTCAGTAGACTGAACGCAATTAAAGTCATGCTGCAGGTTCCAGAATATGCCAACTACTGGAAACAAACCCCACATGTGCCAGCCGACTTGGAGCAGCACCCAGCAAGGGGAAATGACATGATTCTAAAAATAACGGTTATGCATAACCGGGCTCTGCTTCAACTTCTTCTTGCAGCAACATTCACAAACCACCCAGCAAGGAGAAATGACATGATTCTAAAAATAACGGTTATGCATAACCGGGCTCTGCTCCACTTGCTTCAATGCTCCTATTCAACACCCAGCTATAAACTTTTAGGCTGCCTTTTCAGGCGGCCGCCGGGTGTACTTTATACAATTGTCTTGTTTGTTGAATCAAGCTTTTGATAAGTGCACTTGGTGGCTGCTTAGAATAATCTTCAACAACGTGCCACAATTCTA
>CM065725.1:62688258-62703258 GCA_033310375.1 Conus canariensis
GGTGTTATATAGCGTGTGGGGCCCGGTTGCAGCTGTTTTTACGTCAGTGTTGGTTGCACGTGTTTTGGGGGGTTTTCAGGTTGTTGTACGGGGTGTGTTCACTAGCAACGATTTCCATTTGTCCCTGCAGTTGTTTACTATTTCTGTTTTAGCATTAAGAGTTGCTAAGTGTGGTTTACATAGTATTAGACATTTTTCAGTTAGGCATAGGTTGCATCTTTTTGAAATATTGCTGTATGGTGATGCCCTTTTTATGATTTTCTAGGATATGTTATAGTTTATTTTTGCGTCTTTAAGTTTCCAAATGTATTTGCTCAATTCAGTTTGGTTTTTGTATTTTTCTTTGTTGAATGACTGTTTGTGGTTTGCATATCTGGTTTTGAAGTGGTTTTCAGTGATCCCTATGTATATTTCTTTTTCATTTTCTGATGTCACGGTAGCCTGGTATACAAAATTGTTGTGAAGACATTTATTGCTTAGTGGACACTGCTCTTTTTTGGTGCAATTGCAAGATTGCAAGATTTCCCTATGTTTGTTTTGAGTTTCCCGTCGTATGGGAGGGGGGGGGGGGGGGGGGGGTTGTACCGTATGATTTTTCTTTTTCTATTTTTCTTGTTTTTATTTGTGTTGTTATCTGGGTTGTATTGTAGTTTGTAATTGTATCCACTTCTTTGTAGTGCCTCCTGGTATTCTACTGCTGCATTGTTGAACACTCTCTCACTGCATGACAGGTTTGATAGTCTCTTGTTTATGCCGTGGGGTATGGTCTTTAATACAGATGGTGGATGGTTACTTTTGATGTGTACATAAAGAGGTGTGTCGGGTTTCTTGTATGGTTTATATATGTGATTATTGAGATCCAGTGTTATGTCTAAGTAGTTCACTACCTTTTTGTTTGCTTCAATGGTAATTTTTAAGTTGTGATTTTGGAAGATTTTGCATAGTTCTCCCATACGACGGGAAACTCAAAACAAACATAGGAAAAGAATTCTTCAAAATCTTAACAACTTCATTTCCAAAAGAACACAAACTGTCCAAAATATTTAACAAAAACACTGTCAAACTATCGTACTCATGTATGCCCAACCTCAAAAACCTAACTGATGCATCCAACAAAATGAAAACCAACACAGCAAAGAAGGGTGAAGAAAGGAAATCTTGCAATTGCACCAAAAAAGAGCAGTGTCCACTGAGCAATAAATGTCTTCCAACAATATTGTATACCAGGCTACCGTGACATCAGAAAATGAAAAAGAAACATACATAGGGATCACTGAAAACCACTTCAAAACCAGATATGCAAACCACAAACAGTCATTCAACAAAGAAAAATACAAAAACCAAACTGAATTGAGCAAATACATTTGGAAACTTAAAGACGCAAAAATAAACTATAACATATCCTAGAAAATCATAAAAAGGGCATCACCATACAGCAATATTTAAAAAAAGATGCAACCTATGCCTAACTGAAAAATGTCTAATACTATGTAAACCACACTTAGCAACTCTTAATACTAAAACAGAAATAGTAAACAACTGCAGGCACAAATGGAAATCGTTGCTAGTGAACACACCCCGTACAACAACCTGAAAACCCAAAAAACACGTGCAACCAACACGCACGTAAAAACAGCTGCAACCGGGCCCCACACGCTATATAACACCGGCGGTGGGCAACCCAAACTCCATCCTGACGATAGCCAAGCGCTGGAAACAAATTTGTAGATAATTTTAATATTCCTCTTAACACTTGTTTTTATATATATATATATATATATATATATATATATATATATATATATATATATATGTCCTATGAGTGTGTAACTCTTAAGACATACTGTGTCTGTTTAGGTGTATGTCCTATGTGTGTGTGTGTGTGTGGTGTGTGTGTGTGTGTGTGGTGTGTGTGTGTGTCTGAGGCATACTGTGTCTCTCTCTAGTCCTTTGTCCCATGAACGTGTGTCTCTCGGCTGTACTATGCCTGTGTGGTCATAACATGTCCCATCAGTGCGTGTCTGAAACATACTGTGTCTGTCAAGTGAAGTGTCTCTCTCGGCCATACTTGTGTCTGCCAAGGTACATGCCCTGTGAGCGTGTGTCTCTGAGGCTTTTTTTTTTTTTTTTTTTTTTTTTGGGGGGGGGGGGGTGTCTGTCGAGTTACATGTCCTGTGAGTGTGTGTCTCTGAGGCATTGGGGAGGAGGGGGGGGGGGGTTCTGTCGATTTACATGTCCCATGAGTGTGTGTCTCACAGGCATACTTGCGTTACTGCGTGTTTGATCTTCGTGTATGGGCAAAAGACTGTGCACACTGAAATAAACTCTCTCTCTCTCTCTCTCTCTCTCTCTCTCTCTCTCTCTCTCTCTCTCTCTGTCTGGGTGAATGAGTGAGTAAGCGAGGGTGTGTATTTGTGTGTGTGTGGTGTGTGTGTGTGTGTGTGTGGGGGGGGGGGGTGTCTGTTTGCCCTTGCCGCTTTGCATTACAATGCTTGGTAGCCTATTACAACGCTTAACAGTGTTTTTGTCTGCACCACAACTGTCTTACGTCCATTGTGTTTTGTGTATCCTTGTCCGTTGACCTAAGCTCCATACTATAGATACATAATATAAATGAGCGTCTGTAAGTGCGTGCGCGCGCGCGCGCGCGAGCGAGTGTGTGTGTTTATGTGTGTGTGTGTGTGTGTGTGTGTGTGTGTGTGTGTTTGCGTGTGTGTGTGCTTGTGCGCGCACATATATTTATGTGTGTGTTTGAGTATGTGTGTGTGTGTATGCGTGCGTGCGTGCGAGTGCGTGTGTTTGTGTGTGTGCGCGCGTGCGAGTGTATGTGTATGTGTTCGCACACGCGCAAGTGTGTGTGTGTGTGTGTGTGTTCGCACACGCACAAGTGTGTGTGTGTGTGTGTGTGTGTGTGTGTGTGTGTGTGTGTGTGTGTGTGTCCCCTGAAACAGGTAAAACAGGGACGGTGTAGACAGAGAAGGAAGCTATCAGATTTCTGTGTAGCAGATTCTTGCTCTCACGCTCGCGGCGCTTGCGGCGCCCTTGATAATTGTGCAGCAACACACGTTCTATACTTTTGTCCCTACTTTGATTCCGATTTGTCAGAATTTAGAAAGGATGCTTCAAAGTGCATATTCCAGGATACCATGTCTCTCTTAAATTTTGTACGAATTCTTATGTTAAGCCCAGTTGGCTCAATCCTGTAATTGCTGTTTCATGATCTTATTTTGTACAGTTGTTTGTTTTTACTTTTGATGTTTTTTGTTTGTTTTTTTGTTTGTACAGTTTAATTCTTACTTAGAGTTTCTCCTCATCACACATACAGGCACACACGCACACGCACGCACGCGGGCGCGCACACACGTACGCTGCACGCACACATTCAAACACACACACACACACACACACACACACACACACACACACACACACACATACACACACACACACACACACACACACACACACACACACACACACACACACACACCCTTGTCTAATATCACATTTAGTGAAAAGACGTTAAATTGAAGAAACAACAACAACAACAACAACAACAACAACACACACACACACACACACACACACACACACACACACACAACACACACAACACATACACACACACACACACACACACATACACACACACACACACACACACACACACACACACACACACACACACAGGGAGCCAGCTTCGTTTCGTTCTGAATCCACCTTCTTTCCTTCCACCAGCAGCGCGCAGCGCAGCGGCGCGCGACAGCCAGGGAGTTCCACGCCCCATTACCCCCTAGGTATAAGAGAGGCCGAGCGCCCGCTGACCGTGCGCAGACCCTCCTATTCAGACAGCTATGGCCGCTACCTTCTCTCCATCCAACGAACATGTCGTCGACGTCCTGTGGAAGGGCGTGGACAACGACAACGGCAACGATCGCGACCACGACTATGGCGAGAAAGGAAAGCTCTCAGAAGACACTCCAATGCCAACGACGACGATGACGACGACAACGATGATGATGATGGCGCCGGCGATGAGGAACGGGGATGAAGAGGGGGGACTGCGGTGGAAGGAGGACGGGAGCAGTGAGGGCGAGGACGAGCGGCAGGCCTGGAGCAACAAGAGGGAGTACATCCTGACGCTGATGGGTTACATTGTGGGCATCGGCAACATCTGGCGCTTTCCCTACATGTGCAACAGGAACGGCGGGGGTCAGTGGTCACTTCTTGCTGGTCTCTTCTTCTTCTTCTTCTTCTTCCTCTTCTTTCGATTCTTCATATTCTTCTAATTCTCCTTCTTCTTCTCCTCCTTCTTCTCCTCCTCCTTCTTCTTCTTCTTCTTCTTCTCTCCTCCTCCTCTTCTTCTTCTTCTCTTCTTTTTCTTCTTCTCTTCTTCTTCTTCTTCTTCTTCTTCGTCGTCGTCGTCCGTCTTCTCTTCTTCTTCTTCTTCTTCTTCTTCTTCTTTTGATTTTGTTTGTCGGTCTGTTCGTAACGTCCGCCTGTCTGTCTAGCTGACTGTATCTTTGGCTGGCTGGCTCTCTCTCTCTCTCTCTCTCTCTCTCTCTCTCTCTCTCTCTCTCTCTGTATGTGTCTGTGTCTGTTTCTGTGTGAGTGTGTGTGTGTGTGTGTGTGTGTGTGTGTGTGTGTGTGTGTGTGTGTGTGTGTGCTCGCTCTACCTGTTATTCATTTGAGTTTCTACTGCGTCTTTCTGTTTTCTGCTCCATGTCTCTTAAGGTGTATTTGAAAGTGTTTGATCGGTGCTGTCAATGTTGTTTAAGAGTTTACTTTGGATGGCTCGGTTTCTCGGAGATCCGTATGCGGTTTTTTTGTTTTTGTTTTTGTTTTGTTTTGTTTTGTTTCTTTTTGTTCTTTCTTTACTCCGTCACAAAGGAGGATTTACGCTATTAAATAAAATGCGCAATATAAGATGAACTTGAAATGGATTCACATGACAAAAATCACATACAGACATAATCCGACATTAAAAAAAAATATGCACATATACCATGAGACAGCGTTTTCGCAACTTCAGTGCACACATTAAAAAAAATCATGCTGGGTGCATTTTTTTTATTTCGGAAAAAAAATTGTGAGTAAAGTTTGTGCACATACATGGATACCCAGCAACGTTGATAGCATACTTTACATACATATATAAATAATTATCATATTTGGTACAGGTAGATTAATCAACTTTGTTGTATTTTGGGGGGTGGGAGGACACCATCATGCCTAACGGCTGTTCCGAGACATTTCAATCCCCAAAACATATTTTTCCGTCTCTGCATCTGTTCAGATACAAAGTAGATTTTTTAGGAAATGTTGATTTCCTCCGGATTTGCGCTTACAAAAAAAAAAAAAAAAAAAAAAAAAAAAAACAGAGAAAAGTAAAACTCATCCGATCGCACAATCTGGTCAAGTGTGCTGATCTTGGTTGTGATGGAAACCACACTCAATGATATTACATTTCGTGCTGGCGTTGGCACGTTTTTTCGTGTACCTATTAATCTATTCATTCCTTTTTCTGTCAGCTCACAAGTCCGAAAGACAAGAGTTTCTTTTACGTCTTGACATTGTTTCTTGTTAGAAAGTCGGTTATCTTCATTTTCTGTAGAATCTCGTTTATTTGCCTTAGTTTTGACGTCACAGCAAACACATACCACTCTTCAGGTGACAGACTCTTTGGGAAGTGGTGTGTTGTGCGCGCTTTATCTCTATTGGCTGTGTGACAGTTCGGTACAAAGAAAACTCGCCTGCCTTGCGTTACTTTACACTCCTGTGTTGTGAAGATGTTTGTATGTCGGCTTGATTCATGTTTGTGTCGTTTAGGAACATGCATCATCCCGTCGTTTGAGTTGTTGCATGCAGTTCCTTTTATCATTAAACTATGTTATTGCTGTATATAGCTTTAACCGATAACACACACACACACACACGCACACACACGCACATGCACACACACGCACACACAAACACGCGCGCGCCCACGCACGCACGCACACACACGCACGCACACACACGCACACACACGCGCGCGCACACACACACACACACACACACACACACACACACACACACACACACACACACACACACCACAACCTTGCAGGAAACTCTGCAACAGAATAGTACGAGACAATAACTGAAGGTGGCTAGTTAATCCTTCACTCTTCAAACATTGATAACAAATACAAAATTTCTTTCTGGCTGGCTCAATGAAAGACAGGTGAAAAGATTTTATCTGTTATTTTCACTCATTATATTATTTTTATTGTTTATTCTTTTCGCCCGTTTTACGGAATGCAAGATATTTGTCAGCAAATTCACGGTCAGCGTACGAGAAACACAGATTTTTATTATTCTTATTATTATGAATACTTACATAGCACCTATCCTCTGCTGGAGACCATGCTCTAAGCGCTTTACAATTCACAATCGTTTACACAACGGGCTGTAGTGCCGACTGAAGAGCTGCCAGCTGGCGCTTCATTCAGTCGTTTCCCGTGTCATCCAGTCAATATCGTTCAGTATCGTTCACTCAATTTCCTTACTTCTTTCATTCTTTCCATTTCTCACGCAGGGGGCATGCTATGTGTAACGTGTCATCCATACCAACGGCCAAACTGGCCTTCTCTTTCGAAAGTTGGTGATGGGATTTTACATGTGTGCAAGATGTTATCCATGTGTTCACGCACGGAACCTCAGTGTATAGTCTCATTCGAAGGACTGTACGGGAAATGGAGTCAGAACCAATGTTAACTCTGAGGGGAAAAAAAATCCCCCTGTACCGAAACGGCCCGGCGGAGATTCGAACCCGAACCCCAGGATCACCAAGATAACGAGTCCGGCACTCTACCACTGAGCTATTCCGGCCCCATTCGGAGCCGAAAACTTCGTTCAGTGGGCTACCAGGGAAAGTTTCACCCACTAACAGCCTGGGCTCATTAAAACCTCCCACTGTGTGCGACACACTTGCTTCCGCCCGGCTGGAAAATCCTGCAGGATACCACTCACGCATTGTTTTCGTTGAGCCAGGATACCATTGTTTCTGCTTTGCCCTGAAGGACACTGTTGTTATGATCCGGCGTGGACAGCCTGCAGAACTCCATTGTTTTCGCTTAGCTTGTGACCATGTTTTGGACGTTTTATCTCCTCTTCAGGTGGCTCGGCAACTGGGCAAAACATTTCTGGGGCCCTTGAAATACTACAAACACAGTCATCAGGAAGACAGTGAGTGGAAACGCTAGGTATCAGCGCATATCTGTCTTCTTTGGTGTTCCCGTAAGACCTTCCTTCATTAGGAAGTGGCACAAAATAAGGGAAACGTCAGACTGAAGATGTTTGGACAACTCAAACAGGTACAAAGAGAAGAAATCACGTCTTCGCGCCATCTGGAGGGGAGAGAAGGGGGACACAGGAAGGGGAATCACTCTGGAAATGTTAGACCCGATTTAGTCCATCGCAGTGTGTTGATCAGATTCTCAGAGCTTCCAAGGCAAGTGTGTGCCAGGGCACAGATTGGATGAGAATTCCCACAATGGGATCCATCGAAAGGAAGGCGCGGTCCTCCACTGTTGAGCTGTGTGTGTATATAGCCTGAGCAACTGACTAGTAGAGGAAAAGAAGTGTGGGGCATCATCCCTTCAGTCTTTGATATGAACATCTATGAAAAGAACTTATAAACACCCCTTTCCCCGTTTATATTCTCAAGGTCATCTGTTGATTGAAAACCTGTGTATCGTGCTGTAAGTTTCGTTACATTTTTACACACACACACACACAAATCAGTTCCGCTTTTCGAGAAAACAAGGAATTCTGTTTTCCCCATCGGTAACTCAAACTGAGCTAAATGAGGCGTGGAATCAGAAGCTAATACAGTAGCCTCCTCTCCCCATTATTCACACACACGCGCGCGCGCGCGCGCGCGCACGCACACACACACACACACACGCACACACACACACACACACACACACACCACACCACACCACCGTCACCCCGACCCCCCACCCCACCCACCCCCAGCCTACCCCTTTCTCCTCAAACAATCACTTTTACGGCCTTTTCCAACATTTATGAGAACGAGGAAGAACGGAGGCCGTGCTGGCGGAACAAGGGAATGTGTGTGTGTGTGTGGGGGGGGGGGGGGGGGGGGGGGGGGGGGGGGAGGCGGGGAATGGGGAAGGAAGAAACGCGCCGTCGAGCGCGAAGCAAGAACGGAAATTTTCCCTTCGCCGATCTGCGTCGCAAAAAAACACAAGAAATACGAAACGATTTCCTGCATGTTGCATTCCACCTTTAGCAAAACAAAACGACCCGAGTAAAAAAACAACAACAACAAAAAAACAAACAAACAAAAACGTTCATAGTACTGTGTCATTAAAAACAAAAAGTGAGAGAAAGAAAGAATGAAAAAAAAAAAAGCTTTCGAATGATTACAATAGACATGCAGTTGATGATATTTGATAAGATCACAGGAAGGGTTTTTTTTTTTTTTTTGTTTTTTTTTTGTTTTGTTTTTGAGCAAGTTAGGTAATTGGTCATGTTTGGCCTGGATCCGGGGTCTTCACAGTGACAGTAGATTCGCACATACCTGCTTTTGAAATGTGCAGTCGGTCCAGTCATGTCATATTGTTTATAGCCCAACCAACCACATGGGACCATGAAAATGTATGTTTCCAACAGTATTGGTCAATGATTTCTTAACTGTGCACAGAAATGTTTGCAAATTGGAGAAAAAAAAAGATCTGCTGTAAAAAAAAAAGTAGTGATCTTTGAATGTGATCTCGTTTGCATTTCTACCGGAGAGGGTGATTTTACAGCGGACCATTCCAGCACCACGGCAACACAGTCGGTGCAGGTCTTCTCTGGGTCACTGATCATACTGGAAGTCACACACACACACACACACACACACACACACACACACACACACACACACACACACACACAACGCATGCACCCACGCACGTCCGGACGCACGCGCGCACGCATGCATGTACTCACACACACACGCACACACACACACACACACACACACACACACACACACACACACACACACACACACATCGTCTAATATCACTGTGGATAGACGTTAAATTGAAGACAACGACAACAACACACACACACACACACACACACACACACACACACACACACACACACACACACACGCACACAGAACGTGTGTGCGTATTCACGCCAGCATCACAATGGTGGTGTTTGTGAACGTGTACACATCGTGCGGCGAGTTGCCCGCATAGTTTCTTTCAAAACTGCCGAATGAGAAAGAACCGGACTGAAGTGGAGGAAAGGAATGGCATTCATGAGCACAGGGAGGAAGGGTGTGGCGATGGTGTTGACCGTATTGGCTGAAGTAGGTCTTGCGTGGGAAACCTCGGAGGAGGGTTCTCGTCTGGCACAGCGGTGGTTTTTTTTTTTTTTTTTTTTTTTTTTTTTTACATGTCTCTCCTTTCCGTTGCATTTTTGGGGTCACCTCGTTCTGCATGACTTCATTTCTGTGTGGGTGATGAACGTGTTCTGGTTATTACCCACACTCGCCATGGTTCTTTCTGTCACAATCTGGGTGTCACCTGTCGGCCTCACCTTACCGCTCTCGGCCACTTCCGTCACGTTCAGTGCCTACTGCTACAGATGCAACACGTCTGTATGTCTGTCTGTCCGTCTGCCTGTCGTGTGTGTGTGTGTGTGTTGTGGGGGGGGGAGGGAGGGGGAGCATGTATGTTTGTGTGCGTGCGTGCGTGCGTGTGCGTGTGTGTGTGCGTGCGTGCCCGCGCGCGCGCGCGCGTGTGTGTTTGTGTATGTGCGTGCGTGAGTACGTGCGTGTGTGTGTGTATGTGTGTGTCTGTGTGTGCGTGTGTGTGTATATTTATGTTTGAGTGCGTGCGTGTGTGAGTACGTACGTGCGTGTGTGTGTGCGTGTGCGTGTGGAGGGAGGGTGGTGGTAGTTAGACTCGAGTTAATTAAATTTCTAATTGGATTAATCATGACTGGGATTAAGTCCATATTTAGTTAAGTCCGCGTCTTGTTCATTTCCCGGACAATGGCCCTTGTATAAGTAAACTTTTGTCGGATAAGTCGACGTCGGATAAGTCAATTTTTCCCAGTTCATATCCGGATATGCCGACATCCACACGGATGCAGTTTACATTATCAATACATTCATGCCCACAGACTAGCAGGCTTGTGAGGATCTTGGAGAGAAAATTCACAGAACCGATCGTCTAACTGGAAAAAAAAGCCTTACCTTTAACGTCTAGGTTGTCTATCAAACGTTTCAAATACTCAGTTAATGGTCATGTATATACTCTGACCACAGTCAAGCGAAACCATGACATTACCCATGACATCGGCAATCTGCAGTCATCAGTTCATCTTACAGATAAAGACATTAAACTCTCATTAGACTAAAGACTGCAAGAACACATACACACACGCACGCACGCATGCACGCACACGCGCACATACACACACACACACACACACTCTCTCTCTCTCTCTCTCTCCTCTCTCTCTCCTCTCTCTCTCTCTCTCTCTCTCTCTCTCTCTGTACGGTGTATTAGATACTGGCTGAGGGTAGTACAAACGGATGACAATAGATTACCACTTAAAGCATATAATATGCTGTTGGGACTAGAATCGCGTGGTAGAAAGTCGTGGGTTACAGATGTTCGGGATTTTCTGTTGTATTTTTTAATGGATTTGTGTGTGTCTGGATGTGTCAAGGGTTGGAAATGTAAATGCTTTTTTGAAACAACTCCGGCAAAGATTAATTGATAACCGTTGGCAAAACTGGCATGAAAATATCCGGAACAGTGAGCGTTATTCGTTTCATAGAACTTTTAAGACATCCGCTGGTTGTGAAAAATATCTTTCACTTAATATTGACAGGCATATTAGAAGTTACCTAACAAGATTTAGATTAGGAATTACAGAATATCAAAGCGCATCAGTATCGATATGCAAATACTAAAAACGTTGACATGCTATGTCCTTTCTGCAAAAGCGCGAATGAAGATGAAGTGCATTTTCTGCTTTGTTGTCCTGTCCTGCAAGATTTAAGGTATGAATACATTCCTCGGAAATTCTTTGAAAACCCCTGTTTGTTCCGAGCTGCTCTCCTCATGGCAAATCAAAAGGAAGACGTACTGGAGAGCACGTGCATTTATTTATATAAGGCCTTTAAAAGGCGCACTATTATGGTCAGTTAAAGGAATCCAACTCCAGTATTTATTGTGTACATTTTGTACGCTTTTCTGTCAGTTTCTTATTGTCGACTATGACATGCTACCTTGCTGTATGAAGTATCATTATTGGTATTGTTGTATTGTACCCCCATCAGAAGGGGCCATGGCCGATACTGATTAAAATGTTTCGTTCGTTGTCTCTCTCTCTCTCTCTCTCTCTCTTCTCTCTCTCTCTCTCCTCTCTCTCTCTCTCTCTCTCTCTCTCTCTCACTCTGTCTTTGTGTCTGTGTGTGTGTGTGTGTGTGTGTGTGTGTGTAAGAGAGAGAGAGAGAGAGAGAGAGAGAGAGAGAGAGAACACTGCGTGCTTGTGAGTATATACATGCCTGTTGCAGCACGCAATAACACCGACTGCTCCCACCCCCTACCCCCACCCTCACCCCACGCCCTCTCCCCCCCCTCCTCTCTCTCTCTCTCTCTCTCTCTCTCTCTCTCTGTGTATGTGTGTGTGCAGGAGCCTACCTCTTCCCCTTCATCTTGTGCCTGATGCTGATGGGCTTCCCCCTCTTCTTCCTGGAGTCGGCCCTGGGCCAGTTCACCGGCAAGAGTCCCCTGCACGTGTGGTCCGTGTGCCCGCTGGTCAAGGGTAAGCCATGCTGCCGCAGGTCGCCTGTCTGGAACGCACAGTGTTTTTTTTCTAGGACAATGTCACCCAGTTCACTGCAGTGCTACCCAGTTCAATGACAATGTCACACTGTTCAGTGACAATGTCACACAGTTCAGTGACAATGTCACACAGCTCAGGGCAATGTCACACACAGTTCAGCACAATGTCACACAGTTCAGTGCAATGTCACACACAGTTCAGAACAATGTCACAAAGTTCAGTGCGATGTCACACAGTTCAGTGCAATGTCACACAGTTCGGTGCAATGTCACACAGTTCACAGCAATGTCACACAGTTCAGTGCGATGTCACACAGTTCAGTGCAATGTCACACAGTTCAGTGCAATGTCACACAGTTCAGGACAATGTCACACAGCTCAGTACAATGACACACAGCTCAGTACAATGTCACAAAGTTCAGTGCGGTGTCACACAGCTCAGTACAATGTCACACAGCTCAGTACAATGTCACAAAGTTCAGTGCAATGTCACACAGCTCAGTACAATGTCACACAGCTCAGTACAATGTCACACAGTTCACAGTAATGTCACAAAGTTCAGTGCGATGTCACACAGTTCAGTGCAATGTCACACAGTTCAGTGCAATGTCACACAGTTCAGGACAATGTCACACAGTTCACACCAATGTCACACAGTTCAGTGCAATGTCACACAGTTCAGTGCAATGTCACACAGTTCAGAACAATGTCACACAGTTCAGTGCAATGTCACACAGTTCAGTGCAATATCACACAGATCAGTACAATGTCACACAGCTCAGTGCAATGTCACACACTTCGGTACACTCAGTGCAATGTCACACAGCTCAGTGCAATGTCACACAGCTCAGTACAATGTCACACATTTCAGTGCAATGTCACACAGTTCAGTACAATGTCACACAGTTCAGTGCAATGTCACACACTTCGGTGCAATGTCACACAGCTCAGTGCAATGTCACACAGCTCAGTGCAATGTCACACAGCTCAGTACAATGTCACACAGCTCAGTACAATGTCGCAAAGGTCAGGACAATGTCACACAGTTCAGTGCAATGTCACACAGCTCAGTGCAATGTCAAACAGCTCATTGCAATGTCACACAGTTCAGTGCAATGTCACACAGCTCATTGCAATGTCACACAGCTCAGTGCAATGTCACACAGTTCAGTGCAATGTCACACAGTTCAGTGCAATGTCACACAGTTCGGTGCAATGTCACACAGTTCGGTGCAATGTCACACAGCTCAGTGCAATGTCACACAGTTCGGTGCACTCAGCGCAATGTCACACAGTTCAGTGCAATGTCACACAGCTCAGTGCAATGTCACACAGTTCAGTGCAATGTCACACAGCTCAGTGCAATGTCACACAGTTCAGTGGAATGTCACACAGTTCAGTGCAATATCACACAGCTCAGTGCAATGTCACACAGCTCATTGCAATGTCACACAGTTCGGTGCACTCGGTGCAATGTCACACAGTTCAGTGCAATGTCACACAGCTCAGTACAATGTCACACAGTTCAGTGCAATGTCACACAGTTCGGTGCAATGTCACACAGTTCAGTGCAATGTCACACAGTTCGGTGCAATATTACACAGCTCAGTGCAATGTCACACAGTTCGGTGCACTCAGTACAATGTCACACAGTTCAGTGCAATGTCACACAGTTCAGTGCAATGTCACACAGTTCGGTGCAATGTCTCACAGCTCATTGCAATGTCACACAGCTCAGTGCAATGTCACACAGTTCAGTGCAATGTCACACAGCTCAGTGCAATGTCACACAGTTCACAGCAATGTCACACAGTTTACCACAATGTCACACAGTTCAGTGCAATGTGACACAGCTCAGTGCAATGTCACACAGTTCACAGCAATGTCACACAGTTCAGTGCAATGTCACACAGCTCAGTGCAATGTCACACAGTTCACAGCAATGTCACACAGTTTACCACAATGTCACACAGTTCAGTGCAATGTGACACAGCTCAGTGCAATGTCACACAGTTCACAGCAATGTCACACAGTTCAGAGCGATGTCACTCAGTTCAGTGCAATGTCACACAGTTCAGTACAATGTCACACAACTCAGTACAATGTCACACAGTTCGGTGCAATGTCACACAGTTCAGTGCAATGTCACAAAGTTCAGTGGAATGTGGCACAGTTCAGTACAATGTCACTCAGTTCACAGCAATGTCACACAGTTCAGTGCAATGTCACACAGTTCAGAACAATGTCACACAGTTCACAGCAACGTCACACAGTTCAGTGCAATGTCACACAGTTCACAGCAATGTCACACAGTTTACTACAATGTTACGCAGTTCTGTGCAATGTCACACAGTACATGACAATGTCACACAGTACATGACAATGTCACGCAGTTCAGTGCACTGTCACACAATTCAGTGCAATGTCACACAGTTCAGTGCAATGTCACACAGTTCACAGCAATGTCGCACAGTTTACTACAATGTCACACAGTACATGACAATGTCACACAGTTCAGTGCAATGTCACACAGTTCAGTGCAATGTCACACAGTTCAGTGCGATGTCACACAGTTCAGTGCAATGTCACACAGTTCAGTGCAATGTCACACAGTTCAGTGCAATGTCACACAGTTTACCACAATGTCACACATTCGGTGCAATGTCACACAGTTCAGTGCAATGTCACACAGTTCACAGCAATGTCACACAGTTCAGTGCAATGTCACACAGTTCACAGCAATGTCACACAGTTCAGTGCAATGTCACACAGTTCAGTGCAATGTCACACAGTTCAGTGCAGTGCCACACAGTTCATGACAATGTCACACAGTTCAGAACAATGTCGCACAGTTCAGTACAGTGTAGTTAAGTGCGATTTGTACAGTGCAGTGTCACACAGTTTAGTACAGTATTATTCAGTACAAAGTAACACAGTTCATTGCAATGTCACACAGTTCAACGCAGTACAGTAAAGTACAGATGTAACACAACTCAGCACAGTGTAAATGAATAGAGCATACCACAATACGAGAACGTATAACACAAAAACATGCTATACAACATAACGCTATACAACAGGACGCAACATACTGCAATACAATACAATGCAGTGACACACACACAGA
>CM065725.1:62710758-62720758 GCA_033310375.1 Conus canariensis
TTGTTTTCATTGCATCGTTTCCTATTCAGAAGAAAGATGAAGAGTTTAAGAAAGGCACAACAAAGTTAGCAATGGTGTTAATGGTGGTGATGATTATCAAACGGTTATAAAATTCAGAAAATCTTCTAATGCCTGACTAGGTGTTTATTTTATGAAAGAGAATGAAGTCATAGGTAACGGTTCTTGTTCGTTGTTGTCGTTAGCGTCAGATTAGCCCAGTGTGTGGTATTTAGGGGAAGTGCTCTTGTTTTCTGTGTGTCTTTGTTTACGTTAGAGCCAGATGGTTGAATGGTGTCAGCAGCAATAGATTGAAGTTAGTTGCCCTCGTTTCTTTGTGAAAGTCAATTTTATCTACTTATTTGATGTTTGGGTTTTGCAAAGGTGTGTGATTGCATGGCAGAATGAAATGTTCTGACTAACAGGTGCTTTTCATCGCATCTCACTAACAATAGTGAATAGGTCTCTGATGGATAAGATGTCTTGGGATCGTAGACATAGCTGACCTGTCTACAAATTGTCTAGGATAACGGCCGTAGGAATGCTACGTTAAATGTGATCTCGGGAGCGGAGAAAATTGGAGGGATAGAAGTTAAGTTATGACAGCTATGCTTTTCTTACTTAGTTTTTTTTTTTTTTTTCAAGCAGATTCTGAATGAAGCGTTCGGTTTGGGTTAGGTGTATGAGATATCACGGAATCTTTAAAACTCTCTTCTCTCTCTCTCTCTCTTCTCTGTCTCTCTCTCTCTCTCTCTTCTCTCTCTCTCTCTCTCTCCTCTCTCTCTCTCTCTCTCTCTGTAGCATGTGGCGACCATGCACCTAACCATGTCTTGTTTTGCAGGCAGGAGCTGAATATTGTGTGTTCTGTTGACTTGTAGGCAATAGCACGGAACCTTTGAAAATGGTGACAGCGGCGGAAGAATTCTGGCAGTGAGTTGGTTTTAGGTTGTACCTCATAGTGGCCTAGCATAGATTAGACAGACAAGAAATGATACTAGCAGGGCAAAGAAAAATGATTATCTTAATAACAAATCTACCTGTATAATGTATATGAAATTTCTTGTTTCCTTTGCTTTTTTTTCTCGCGGCATTTAATGTTTTTGTTCTCTTTGGTCGTAGGCTGCATGGTAAGTGTGTGTCTTTGACAATGGCCTGGTTTGTGTTTCTGAACATCGTAACATCTGCAGTTAAGTCTCCTGGCGTGTATCTATTTTTTTTAATACAGTAACGTCGTGATCTGTGCTAAAAGGAAATCCGTCCCAAATAATAGTGAGTAATTTGATCCCTTTGCCAGCAAGGTGAGTAAGAAAGAGGTGAAGTTCAAAGCTGTGTCGAGTTGTTTCAGATGTACTGTTGTTTACTGACATTGGCTGTCTCTCATGGTAATGCGTGTTATTTCTTTTTTTTATTTTCAATTGCTGATACCAGGTATGCCTGGGCAGCAGTTTGATGGACATATTGAACAGGACATACGCATTCCATTAACAAATGCCTTTCCAACCTTCAAATATACATGTTTAAATATTCTGTGTATATTTTTTCTTTTTTGAATTTCTTCTTCTTCTTTTCTTCTTCTTCTTCTTCTCTCTCTCTCTCTCTCTCTCTCTCTCTCTCTCTCTCTCTCTCTCTCTCTCTCTCTCTCTCTCTTCTTGTTTTCATACGCCATGTGGTTTTTGAATATGTAGTCAAATATCGCCCAGTCCATACAATGTCGGTACCAGCAAGTGGACACCCATACGTTTGAATGTTAAGATTTCTGCTTGGTCACCCAGTGGAGCAGGACCTGCCTTGCATTTGAGGTTATCCTGAACCTGTTTAGTACGATCATGCCCTTGTTTCATTAACGCGCTTGCATTGATTGACAGCGTTTAATTACATGTAATCTCCCTCTGACACACACACGCACACGCGCGTGCTCGCGCGCGCGCGCGCACACACACACACCACACACACACACACACACACACACACACACACAGCACATATACACACAAAACATGCAAACACACACACAACATGCACACACAACATGCACACACACACACACACACACACACACACACACACACACACACACACACACACACACACACAGTCAGTTCACCGCAATTCGCCACTCGCCTGTATCAACAGAAACAGGATTTAGTAGAGGTCCGCCATTGGCCAGCCATTCATATCCCTTCCTACCCCAGTATACGTCATCATTCTCAACCCCCACCCCCACCCCTGTCACTCCTCCGCCCCCCCCCCCCCCCCCCCACCAACACACACACACCCTCCACATTCGTTACCACCTCCACCTTCATCTCCACCTCTTCCCCTCTCCCTCCACTCCACCCCCCCCCCCCCCCCCCCCCCGACATCTACATTGACGGTTTACACACTAGAACCAGTGTGTCCACTCCCCCTCTCCCTCCCCCCCCCCCTCCCCCCTCACTCCCATCATCCCCTTTTCTGATCTCTCGTTCCGCTCTGTTGACTGATTGGACCCAATCTAACTGGAGGTCTGTTGCGGTCATTGGACATCTCGTGTAATTAGCCGTGACCAGCTCTCTGTGTGTGTGTGTTGTGTGTGTGTGTGTGTACACGCGCGTGCGCGCGCACGTGTATGTGTGTGTGTGTGTTATTGTGTACACGCGCGTGCACGTGTGTGTGTGTGTGTGTGTGTGTGTGTGTGTGTGTTGTGTGTGTGTGTTCGTTCTTTAATTTAACGTCTATCCACCTAACAGTGATCTTGTTATTGTGTACACGCGCGTGCACGTGTGTCTGTCTCTGTGTGTGTGTGTGTGTGTGTGTGTGTGTGTGTGTGTGTGTGTGTGTGTGTTCGTTCTTTAATTTAACGTCTATCCACCTAACATGATCTTAGACAGAGTGTGTGTGTGTGTGTTATTGTGTACACGCGCGTGCACGTGTGTGTGTGTGTGTGTGTGTGTGTGTGTGTGTGTGTGTGTGTGTGTGTGTGTGTGTTCTTTAATTTAACGTCTATCCACCTAACAGTGATCTTAGAGTGTGTGTGTGTTATTGTGTACACGCGCGTGCACGTGTGTGTGTGTGTGTGTGTGTGTGTGTGTGTGTGTGTGTGTGTGTGTGTGTGTGTGTGTGCGAAGAAGACAGAGTGGGTGATGGACAAGGAAGAAATGCCTTCCTGTTTTGTTTTGTCTTGTTGGAACATCAACTTGATTATTTCTGAGTTGACATTTGGCAGGGAACGTTGGTAGGTGGGGTGGGGAGGGGGGGTGGAGGGGGCAGGAGAGGGGTAAGATTTCAAATGCACATCCCACACGCGCACTCGGATGGGGTATAGGGGTTGAAGACGTCCGCTTTGCTTTGTAGTTTCCATGTGCGGTGTCTTTAGTTCATTGTCCCTGGAGTCAGCCAAGGCCCGGCCATGAAAGAGACACAGCGACGGGAGGAAGGAGGAACGGTTCTATGCATGCAGATCACTTTCAAAGCGTAGTTCCGGACTCTTTGTGATTGACGGCTGTCATGTCAATTGCGTATGACTGAATAAGCGCCTCCGTGTGTAAATGTATTTTATATTTGTGTCAGTGTGTACGCGGCCAGTGTGTCTGCTGTGTGTAAATGTATGGCATATCTGTGTCAGTGTGTTCATGGTCCGTAAGTTGTGTACGGCTTAACGGCCTAATCTGTGGCTGTCTGTCCGTTGTGTACAGCTGTTTGGCATACCTGTGTCAGGATGGGCTTGGACTGTATGTCTGCGGAGTATGATTGTAGGGCATATATGTGTCATTGTACAAACAACCTTGTAAATACAAACAGAAGGTGAATGTGCACGCCTGCGGACATGATACGTTTCCTTCTGTTTCCCCAAACATGACAATCTTCAGAGCTGCTATTTCACCTACGTAGGTCAACAACACTGTCCGTATACTTGTACAGCGAGGTGCTCGCATAAAGTGTCTATTTGCATGCAGGTATGCGCCCGTAAGCATACATACACACGCACACACATACACACTCACACGCACCCTTGCGCGCACGCATGCACGCGCATGTGTACGCCCTCACACACCACACACACACACACACACACACCACACACACACACACCACACACACACACACAGCACACACACACACACACACACACACACACTGACCACACATCACTAGAGTACTGCCATAGAGCAGTTCGCTTTAGGCACTGGAGGCTGAACACCACGGTAGGCGAATACATAAATCAGACATCTGCCTTGTCTGGTTCATCAATCCCCTCTGCCAGTTCTTTCCGTCTTCGTTGATTTATTTATACACTAATTCATCCATTCGGGAACGTCAGACTAAGAAACGAAGGCGACGACGACTACGATGAACATGAATGGGTGTGCTTGACCTTGCTTGTGATTCTTCTTAACTCTGTAGGTCTAAACACGCTTGAATTCTCTCTCTCTCTCTCTCTCTCTCTCTCCTCTCTCTCTCTCTCTCTCTCTCACTCTCTCCTCCTCACACACACACACACACACACACACACACACACACACACACACACACACACACACACAGAGTGCGTGTGTGTTGTGTGTAATTAATTCTTTCCCGTCATTTCTTCAGATTGGATATTGATTGGTAGTCATAACTGTATCTATGATCACATGTTGGAGATGATCCACTTCAGTGACACCTTTTGCAGAATTATTAGTGTTCTTTTATGTACTGATGCCATTTCACTGGTTACTATTAATATTAGTTTTATGCCCAAACCTTGATGTTAGTGTGTCTGTTGACATATTTATTATCATTATTATTATTATTTGTATTATTGTTATTATCATAATTACTATTATTATTATTATTGTTATAAGGTTGGAAACCCAAGTTAATTCATAATAGTTTACCTTTGACAGAGTGTGATTTTTTTTTCTCAAATGTGCGATCTTCTTCAACAGAGGAAGTAGAATTTTGTGGCAACAAATAGCTTTTTTTGTAAGTTCTTTTGTTTGGTTAGTTTCTGAATGTTTTTGTCATTTTTAACTCTCTCTCTCTCTCTCTCTCTCTCTCCTCTCTCTCTCTCTCTCTCTCTCCTCTCTCTTCTCTTCTTCTCTTCTTCTTCTTATTATTATTAATATTATATTTTATTATCGCGAGCGAGCGCAGGTGCCTGTGTGTGTGTGTGTGTGTGTGTGTGTGTGTGTGTGTGTGTGTGTGTGTGTGTGTGTTTCATAAAGTAGCCTCCATTTGTATCTGTCATCGCTATTTTTGTCTATCGGTTCATCTGTTTGTTCGCCAATCTGATCTCTCTCTCTCTCTCTCTCTCTCTCTCTCTCTCTCCTCTGTTCTCTCTCTCTCTCTCTCTCTCTCTCTCTCTCTCTTCTCTCTCTCTCTCTCTCTCTCTCTCTCTCTCTCTCTCTCTCTCTCTCTCTCCCCGGAGAAACTGATTTAATTTGTCGAACATGTATGCAGAGAGGGAGAAAACAAAATGCATTTTGTGTTTCGTTATCCATTTTTGAAAGATATTCGCCAGAGTCGAAGAATAAAAACGACCATACTTGTTCGTGTAGTCTATCATTAGAGAACATTGACCATTAGATCAGATCTTACCACCCCCACCACCAACGAAAACAACAACAACAACACAACAACAGTAACCATTCATTGGTGTGTCAGACTAGGTAGATTCATTCGTAGATCACGTTGTCAAAAAAAAAAAAAAAATTAATTCAAAATTCTGAATGTTATGCTTCATCTGAAACATCTGGGGGGGAGGGGGGTGCTGTTAAAAACGTGTTATTTTGTGCTTCATCTGAAAGATTGAGGGCTAGTTAAAAACACGTTATCTTATGCTTCATCTTAAACATTGGGGCCAGTTAAAAGCACTTTATGTTATGCTTCATCTAAAACATCGGGGGCCAGTAAAAACACGTTATTTTATGCTTCATCTGAAACATTGGGGGCCAGTTAAAACGTTTTATGTTGTGTTTCATCTGAAACATTGGGGGCCAGTTAAAAACACTTCATGTTATGTTTCATCTGAAACATTGGGGGCCAGTTAAAAACATTTCATGTTATGCTTCATCTGAAACATTGGGGGCCAGTTAACAACACTCTATGTTATGCTTCATCTGAAACATTGGGGGGCGAGTTAAAAGCACTTTATGTTATGATTCATCTGAAACATTGGGGGCCAGTTAAAAACATTTATGTTATGTTTCATCTGAAACATTGGGGAGGGGGGGCGGGCAGTTAATAGGGGGCCAGTTAAAAACATTTTATGTTATGCTTCATCTGAAACACTGGGGGCCAGTTAAAAGCACTTCATGTTATGCTTCATCTGAAACATAGGGGGCCCGGTATAAACACTTTATTTTATGTTTCATTTGAAACATCGGGAGGGGGGGGGGGGCAGTTAATAGGGGACCATTTAAAAACATTTTATGTTATGCTTCATCTGAAACACTGGGGGCCAGTTAAAAGCAGTTTATGTTATGCTTCATATGAAACATTGGGGGGCAGTTAAAAACACTCTATGATATGCTCCATCTGAAACATAGGGGGTCAATTAATATGGGGGCCAGTTGAAAACGCTGTATGCTGTGCTTAATTTCAAGTCGTGAGGACCATGGGCTGTTAGGTGTATGACCACTCCACTGAAAACCTGAACTCCACCACTCTCTGTGGCAGAAGGCCTCTAGAAGGTTTGGCTCTTTAAGTCTTCACAGACATGTCTTACTCAACAACGGGAAAGGCTACAATAAATAAACGAAAGCTGCACAAAGGAATACAACAAGGGAACCGTTAGGAGTTTAGGAGCGATTTTGTTTCAGAACTTCGAATCATTTTGTACGTTAGAAACAAGTAAATATGAATCAGTTCATTGCAGAAAGTTCTTAATCTTACAGGTCTTTGCCGCATATTTGTTTTTCATTATTTCATTTCATGCCTACCTCAGTATGCTTAATGATGATACTTCCAAAACGCCAAGTTCACAATAGTGGCATACATATGCAGACAACAAAATAAAGAAACAGATTTACCCAAAGGTGCCGGTGGGACCCAGGGAGGTACTGACCTCAACTGCTGAACCACCAGCCGGGAGCTATCCTGCACCACACTTGGAAGCCTGAACTGTGATGACACAGGGTGCAGGTATTTACAGGGCATTCAGTTAAGACGCCAGTCGACGTAAATGCTCCTCACAACACGGTATTCTGTAACGGCCACTAGATGCGACACGACAGGACATGGAAGTCTCCCCATGGATATCAGACAGTATTTCATGTCTGCGGAGCCCACTGACACCCGAGACGCCACCACCAAGCGAACTGCTTCGAACATTCGCAGCCCCGCTTGCTGTTCTTTCGCTGACAGGTGAAAACGGTACTAGCAGATAAAGCCAAGCGTTCGCCATACGGTCCTTCATGACTTCTAAAGAGTATTCTGGGTTGCACTCTTTCCCGCAGTCAGCAGGATTTTCCCTGTGGTCAATGGATCTTTTCTTACCATCACTGGGCCTTTCCCCAGAGTCGGCTTAAACGCAGACAAGAAAAAAAAGATCACCCGAATGTACCAGAGGAAACCAGAGAAGTACGACAAAATGAACGTAGCAACAGTCGGAATTTCCGAGCCTTCTTCAGATTCTGAACTATACAGCTTTCTTTCTTTCTTACTTTAATCTTTTACCCCTTTATACTTTTTTCTTTTAACTTGTACAAAATACCGTTTTCTTTGTTTCTTCTGTCTGTCTTTCTTTCTTTCTTTAATTTTTGTCCCCCTTATACTTTCTTCTTTTTTTTCTAACTTGTACAAAATACCGTTTACGTTTCGTTCCTCAAGGTCACTTCGTTATGTCAGGACATGTCTTGACAACGCAGAATATTTCATTACCAGGTTTCTCATTGTGACGTATGTGTGTATTTTCAGACACAACGTTCTTCAAGTGTCCAGTGGATTTTACGACCCTGGTCACGTGGTGTGGTACCTGGCGGTGGTGCAGTTCTTGGTGATTCTTTTCATCTTCCTGGCGCTGTTGAAAGGGGTCAAGTCTTCAGGCAAAGTGAGACCTGCAGCCTGTCTTCTTAATAATAATAATGAATACTTATATAGCGCCTATTCTCGGCTAGACACCAAGCTCTAAGCGCTTTACAATCAACACTCGCTTACACAACGGGCTGCCTACCTGGGTAGTGCCGACTGAAGAGCTGCCAGCTGGCGCTTCATTCAGTCGTTTCCCGTGTCATCCAGTCAGTATCGTTCAATATCGTTCACTCAGTTTCTTTACTTCCTTCATTCTTTCCATTTCTTACGCAGGGTGCATGCTGTGTGTAACGTGTCATCCATACCAACGGCCAAACTGGCCTACTCTTCCGAAAGTTGGTGATGGGATTTTACGTGTGTGCAAGATATTATGCGTGCGTTCACACACGGAACCTCGGTTTATAGTCTCATTCGAAGGACTGTATGGGAAATGGAGTCAGAACTAATGTTAATTCCGAGGGAAAAATCCCCCTGTACCGAAACACCCCGGCGGAGATTCGAACCCGCAACCCCAGGATCACTAAGATTACGAGTCAGGCGCTCTACCAACTGAGCTATTCTTCCACTGCCTCCTCTTCCCTAACATTTAATTCCTTTTGTTTTTCATTCATGTACATTCCGGTGGCTTCTCCTTCCCCCTATATTTGGGTACTTTTTTTTAATTTTTTTTTACTAACGTTAAGTAAACGTTTCACTACTTTGGCTACAGCTTAGTGATGATCGATGTCTTTTTGAAGTATTAACCTGTGGGATGAATCCCGTGACAAACATGTCTTTGGGGATACCATCACAAGACATGTGAAGAGCGAAGGTGCTTATGGCTGAGTGCTCGCTACGGCCTTTCAGTGGACAACTTTTCATTCTATTCTGATTCTGACTGTAGCTTTCATTCTGATACGGGGGGGAGGGGGGGGGGGGCGTCGTTTTCATTCTGATTCTGACTCCGGTTTTTATTCTGATTCTGGGACTGTATGATTTTCATTTTGACTCTGATTGTGATTTTTCAGGCCGACTCTGACTCGTTTTCATTCTGAGTCTGACCTTCCTGACAGGTGGTGTACGTGACAGCCACTGCCCCCTACATCGTGTTGATCGTCCTGCTGGTAAGGGGGGTCACTCTGCCTGGAGCCGTGGACGGCATCCTCTTCTACATCACCCCGGACTTCCAGAAGCTTCTGGATCCTCTGGTGAGTGGTCTTCGTCGAGGTGGAGAACCCCCTCCCTCTGAACGTTTCTTTCTTGTTGGGTCCTCCTGTCTGCATTGGGGGTTGGGGAAGGGGGTAGCGTCTTCTGCTGCATCATCCGCGATCGTCACCGTCATCGTTGGGTCATCAGATGAATCTGAACATTTTAGGGCCCTTAATCTGGGGATTATTTGGTCGTCTCATAAGTGTAGACATTGTTGGGCTCTCTGGTTACTGTGGGAATTATTGGGTCATGTGATGAGTGTGGGCATTATTCAGCTGTCTAGCAACAATAAGATTTGGATGTCGCCCGGTGAGTTGGGCATCGTTGGGCTCTCTGGTTATTGTTGGATTTATTGGTGATGAGTGTGGATATTGTTGGGTTCTCTGGTGACCGTGATAATTATTGGGCCGTCTGGTAAGTGTGGACGTTATTAGACTTTTGTGTGGTGACTGTGGGGACCATTGGATTGGTTTGTGGCTATGGACATTACTGGGCTGTCTGGTGCATCTAGACATGGCTGGTGAGTTAAGGAATGACTGGACAATCTGATGACCCTTGAGAATGCTCCAAGCTCTTGTTAGCCTGTAATACAGCTGACGGTCAGGGGGGATAATATACCTTCAATGAACGCCCATCTCCGGTCACACGGTAGACAGAGTAGGAACCTGTTTAGCACCACGCTGTTACTCCCAGGACGACAGCACGTTCAAATTGCTTGTCAGTTCGTTGCCTGACTATTTAGCATTTTCACTCCTGACGAATCGTCGCACTAATCTAGGGGTTATGACGCTCTAAATGATGTAGTAGCGTTTATTTGTTTCCT
>CM065725.1:62733258-62735758 GCA_033310375.1 Conus canariensis
TTTCACTGGCTTTTTTAAGAAAAAAGAAATGTTCACATGTATTCTCATTCGTGGGTGAATTGCGCCCATATGGGGCTGATTTTCATATTCTCCTTAAGACTTCTCGCAGACATTTTCATTGGTGTGTGCGTGGTTTTTTTTTTTTTTTTTCTATATCAGGAAGACTTTCCATCATTTTCCAACGCTTATATCCAATACATTGTTATTGGTATGGAGATGGCACATCAGGCAGCCGTTCTAATCTCCCCAGAATCTCCCTTCCTTCCTTCCTTCCTCCCTTCCTTCCTTCCTTCCTTCCTTCCTTCTAAACATTCATGTGTTCCCTGCATTCTCAATGTTTGACTGACATTTCTTGCTGTTTTCTATCGCCTGCCATTGTCTTTAACATTTTCTCATTTATGTTTGGAGAAAACATGTTTTTTTTGTTTTTTTTTTAAAGAATCTTCAGTGTTTTGAAAGTGTTTCTGGACTTCTGAGGAAAGATTATCGCCATTAAACGTCGATGTCGAGGACAAAATCTGCTTTCGGTGGAACCACATGTATATAGAGCAAGACAAGCAAGCACGCCACGATTTTCTCCCTGTCGACACGTGCTGTTGGAGAGTGGCGGCCCTTTGCATGCTGAACGGCGATGTGTTCAGAAGTGCTCTCAGCACAACTTCGCCGCGCAGTGAATCCAGGGGAGGGAATTCCCATTGGTCATGTCACGCAATGTCGTCGGAAACTCAACAACGATCGCTTGACATCGCGTGTACAACTTGGTTTTCCTGTCAAAATTAGAGACTGATGAAGAGAAAAAGAGAGAGAGAGAAAATCAGAACGTAAACTGGACCCTAATTACGATGTGTGAGAAGGTGAAAGCATCACACAAAATGACTGCGAGTCAAACTGGCAGCTGGTTTGAAAATGAACCGCGGACAGGAAGGAGGCTTTTCAGGGAGACAATTTGTGTTCTTGATATTCGTGAATAATAATCATAAATAAGATTTGAACCCCAAATGTGGACTCAGATTATCATTCCACATTACAACAAACAACAAATTAACATTTTATATTGATTTCGAAGTACAGTTTATTATGTCAGAATAACAACAACAAAAAAGGAACATTTTAAGGTATAGCGTTGTGTAATGTGAGCTCATCGATTCAAATCTGTTTTTTGCGTCATACGTTTTGTCTCAGTGTATTGGACTTCAAACTAAAATGTGTGGGGAGATGTTCTATAAATGAGAAATGACTCGTCAACAGTGTCAATGGCCCTCTCATGCTTGACATGCCAGTTTCTCTTTTTCTCCTTCACAACTTGTTTGTCTGAAAGGCTGTATGAGCTGTTCCCCGGGGGGGGGGGGGGAGTCCCCTCCCCCTCCCCCCCCCCCCATTCATTGAGTCCCTCCCCCCCATTCCCATTAATGTACATAAGCTTCGTGCAGTTTTGAAGAATATACAAAATGCTTTTATTTCAAGTTTCCGTAAATCATTTTTAGGTGTGTTTCAAGGGGTGGGGTGGGGAGGAGTTGTCAGACTTGTCTGGGTCTCTCCTGCATGTTTTCAACAAGAATATTCAGCGTCTTGATCCAGAACTTACTGTTTCCTCTAGGTGTTTATGTTGTTGTTGTTTCATACGTTCACACGTTCAAAACATTTTTTTTTCATTTTACGTGCCTCGGATAGCGCAGCAGTTCCAGTCTGATGTCCAGGTACCGGGAATATGTTCCTGGGTGCGTTGTGTTGAGAGAAAAGCACCGTCTGTAGCGTGTTCTGGATAATATTATTCTTATTGGTGCAGACACGTCTCTTTCGTCTGATGGCATGTGCTGCTTGCTTTTTCTGTTCATGTCTCCAGCGACAAAGATTTTTTTAACGAAAAGAAAATACACTCTGTTGTTCTTGTGTTGCTACGAGAGAGAGAGAGAGAGAGAGAGAGAGAGAGAGAGAGAGAGAGAGAGAGAGAGAGAGAGAGTGATTTGCTGGTAACGAGAGCTGTTATGTTGGATTGTGTTGACAAACTTTTACCCGCAAAGGGGACAGATGTGGTCGGCGGGGCTACTTAAAATGAACATAGGCTTCTTGGAAAAGTTGAACTAACAAAAAAATACAGAGACAAAAGTGTTGAAAGAATGAAGCATCACCCGTGATTAGAAACGCTGATATATATATATATGTATATATATATATATATATATATATATGTATATATATATATATATTCTCTCTCTCTCTCTCTCTCTCTCTCTCTCTCTCTCTCTCTCTCTCTTGTGAGTGCGTATGCGTGCATGTGTGTGTGTGTGTGTGTGTGTGCATGCGCGCGTGCGCGTACACACGTTCATGTTTGTGTGCGTGCATGTGTGTGTGCATGTTTGTGTGTGTGTGTGTGTGTGTGAGAGAGAGAGAGAGAGAGACGGAAAGAGAGAGAGAGAGAGAGGGGGGGGAGAGAGGGAGAGAGAGACGGAAAGACACACAGAGAGAAGTATACAGATCTTGAAAACAAAAACAAAAAAAG
>CM065725.1:62740758-62806566 GCA_033310375.1 Conus canariensis
GTTAATGGATTGACTGACTGGTTAACTGATTGATTGATCGATCGATTGGTTGGTTGGTTTGATTGACTGATTGATTGATTCACCCATTCCATTAGACGGCAGACTTCACAAACCATCCCTCCAACAGCAGTGCCACTGACCTGTCAGCTCGGACGTCAACACCTGTCGTCAAAAAGCTGCAAGAAGTCAGCTTGACAGTTCCTGGCCGAGGAGCCGATGTCGAAACCTTTGAACCGGAAGCTGACCCTCCTTCCAGGGGGTGCTCTGAACGTGGCGTTGCAGTGCAGGAAGCCGAGTCCTCTGGAAGGCGGTCTGAGCAGCACCCTCGCTGACTGGGTGCCCTGCACTTGCAGGTCCAGGGTTCGGGCGCACCACTCGTCCATGTAATCTGCACAGTCACAGCGGGAGTCCAGTCGGCAGAGTTCTTTCCCTTTGACCCTGTTCCGAGAGTTCTTTCCCTTTGACCCTGTTCCGAGCAGAGTTCTTACCCTTTGACCCGGTCTGTTCAGAGCATGGCGGATAGAGCTCGGTGGCGAAGGCTAACTCGTGAAGTCCACACATCTCAACGAATAAATCAGAGACTTCAATGATCTAGGTATACTTTTCGTTGCTTGATACAATTCTCTAGAGTTGTACTCTCTCTCTCTCTCTCTCTCCTCTCTCTCTCTCTCTCTCTCTCTCTCTCTCTCTCTCTCTCTCTCTCTCTCTCTCTCTTCCAGGCGATAGGATATCACAAAACATAGCAACAGGTACGAATTTCCTAGGAACTAAGCGTAGGCCTAGATTTTGCTTTCGTGAAGCATTATGTTTTGAAGATTCCAAAAATGATGAATTGAAATTCATATCCTGTGACGTTCATGTTACAATCTCTTTATAATCTACCCTGTCTATGAGTGCCATCTTTTTGGCCTAATTCAACTTACAGTCCATGACCGCTGCATCCAAATTACTTAGAGAATAAACTAAATTACTATGCTAAACATTACGTGGTTTTCTATTCTTAAAAAAAAATGCTTGAAGTTTCGTTCGACTCTCGTTGTGCACACTCTTTCGAAGACTCCCGAAGGCTATCACGGCTGTTAAATTACTAGTTCTTCAGCTGTTGTTGATACATCTGCTTCTACTGCTGCAAACGTTATTATCGCTCCTGCTGCCACTGCAACTGCTACTGTTGCAGTTGCTGTTGCTGCTGCTGCTATTATGATGCCATATTTCAAGATGTCATTATGAAAGCTCCAGTGTGACGAAAATGCGCGCGCGCTCGCTCGCACACACACACACACACACACCACACACACACACACACACACACACACACACACACACACACACGCACACACATACGCGCGTGCGCGCGCGCACGCCAAAGCAGGCGTGCACACCCTGACGAAACTTTTACTTGCACATAAATACGCATAAACGTGCAGTTTGGCTCTTAATCTTTTCCTTTATGACCCCTATCAAACCTTCTCTTTATTTAGTTTGTGTGTTACCATTACATGCGGAGTACGTTTTCTCAAGCAGCGGTCTTTTTTATTTTCATTTCATTTTATTTCCTTTTATTTCAATTTTCTTTTTTTTTTTTTTTTGCTGTTACCAACATACTACCAAATTATAAAACAATTTGTAAGCATAACTTTTGGATTGAATGCATATTGGTTCAGAACGATTTCCTCGCAATTTGCTAAGGATCCGTGGGTCCGATCCTGATTACAATACGGATCCAATGGCGGGGTGACCCCACCTCCTCCTATACGCCAGCCCCCCCCCCCCCCCCCCCCCCCCCCCCCCCCCCCCCCGTGTCCTTGTAGTGTGTTGCTGGAGGCAGTGAGCATTCCGCCCTGGCCACACCTGTCTGCTCACTGTATGATGACCCACCCCCCTGTTTTCAACCTGACGTGTCACACTGATGTATGGCATGTCACTCTTCAGCCCCACTCCCATCCACATTCTCTCTCTCTCTCTCTCTCTCTCTCTCTCTCTCTCTCTCTCTCTGCAGCAGGTTTATTAAACGCTGGGTAAACATTCAGCATATAGGTGAGAAAAGATTAGTATTAAAGTGCGTACAAAATATTGGATTTGGAACTGCGAAGTCAGAAAACTTGGACGTCAACTTTGTTTCTTTGTATGTTTTTTTTGTTTTGTTTTGTTTTTTTGTTGTTGTTTTTGTTTGTTTCAACAACAACAAAAAGTTTTGGATATGTATGGATATATCCAGGTGTGGAAAATGTGCATACTTTCTTAAAAGAGCTTCGTCAAAGGCCGATTGATGAAACATAGCAGAACTGGGAGAACACCTTCAAACTATAGTGACAAAAATGCTTTATAAAGAACCTTTAACACATCTGGAAGTTGTGAAACATATCTACGGTTTGATCTTGATGGACAGCTGAAAAATCATATGACTGAGATGAGGTTTGGAACTGCTGACATAACTGTACACAGGTCTCGTTATACAAATGTCGGTTAAAATGTTAGTATGTTATGACCACTGTGAAAGAACTCAAGGCATGATAAAGAACAATTTTGCTTCCCTTAGCAGTTTTTGAAGATTTACGAACTAAATTTATTCCTTGATTTTTTTTTCTTCTGATTTTATCTGTGTGTTGTGTGTGTGTGTGTGTGTGTGTGTGTGTGTGTGTGTGTGTGTGTGTGTGTGTGTGTCTTTTTCTGTTGCTGTACAATTGGCGAATCAAAAGAAGGTACCGAAAAATGTTTGCACATACCAGAACAGACTCTTCAAAAGGCATACTGTCTTCCCCACTTGGGTTTATCATTATTATGCTAAGATAAAAACTAACACTCAAATGTCATGTGATGTGAAATTGTTGTTCCAGATAATAGTATTCAGTTCGGGTTTGACATGTTCCAATGATGCACCCCTTAAGAAGGGCCAAGGCATGTACTTAATAAATGTTCGTTTCAAATCCGCCTCTGTGTGTGTGTGTGTGTGTGTGTGTGTGTGTGTGTGTGTGTGTGTGTGTGTGTGTGTGCGTGCGTGCGAGTGTTCAACTTCAAGGACAGGGCGAAGACCCCTAGAGTGTAACGTGGAAGGGGATGGGGTGTGGAGAAGGTGGTGAGGGCGTTTAGCGCGTGCGATGGACGGGGAGGGGGGGGGATGGAGGCAATTTGAGGCCACGCCTTTGTCACGTTAAAGCTATCATTGCATCGGTCATTGGCAGGTTGAATGATGATGATGATGGCGATGATGAATGCGGTAATGATGTGACGATGACTCCAGTCAACAGGCGACGGCCACTCATCGGCAGTCACTGGTGTAGTAACGATCATGATCATCATCCAGTTCGTCTCCCCTCCCCCCCCCCCCTCATCATTGTTTTCCCTCCTCCTCTTCCCTCTTCTACTAATTCCCAGTCGTCCTCCTCCTTCTCCTCCTATCCCTATTCTTTAATGTTATTGTTAGTAGTTGTAACAGAAGCAGAAACAGCAGGAGCAGTTGTAGTAGTAGAGGTAGTAGTGGTGGTGGTAGCAGCAACAGCAGCAGCCGCAACAGCAAAAGCGGCAGCAGTGGTAGTAACGGTGGTGGAAGTGGTATGAACAGCAACCGCATTAGATGTAGCATCGTGTAGGCTGTAGTAGTAACAGTAGTAGCCACAGCAACAAATGCAGTAGTAATGGTAGTAGTAGAGACAATGGTGGTGGTGGTGGTGGTGGTGGTGGTGGCGGTAGTAGTAATGCCATGGTGGTAAAATAATGGTTGTTATGTTTTGTCAACGTCAGTAAGGATGCTCGTCACTGTGAAGATCACCATTATCAATATCAATACAGTGTTCTTTCCAGCTCAACCAAATGGAAATAAGGGTTAAGAAAACTGCGGCCCAACCATTCTTAAACCTTCTGGAAAAAAATAATACTTACTGGTATGTTAAGACGTGCCCTAGGTGAGGTGTACTCTAAATCCTGTTAGAAGGCCCGAGACGTGATCATCATAATCATCATCATCAGTTGCCATTTGAACAGAAACTACACCCCTATTTTCGTCTGTCCTCTGCCATCATCTAGGAATCGTCAAAGGTCAGGCTCGCCTGTTCCTGTATGTTGTCTTTTCCACGTCTGCCTCTGACTGCCCCTTCTGTTACGTGTGTGCGTGCGTGTGTGTGTGTGTGTGTGTGTGTGTGTGTGTGTGTGTGTGTGTGTGTGTGTGTGTGTGTGTGCGCGCGCGCTTGTGTGTGTGTGTGTGTGTGTGTGTGTGTGTGTGTGTGTGTGTGTGTGTGTGTGTGACTTGTAAGATGTTACTTTTGCAAGGCTGGATGATCGAGAGATGTGACCATACCATTTCAGTTTTCGTTTCTGGACTATTGTCAGTTGGTCTTCAAATAGACAAATTCTGCCTCGATTCTTGTGCGCACTTCTTTTTTTTTTTTTTTTAATTTCCTTACCACGATCATATAATCCATCGAGCAGTAGGTAGGTTTGTGCACGCATATCCTATACATGTTTTCAATATTTCTAATATATATATATATATATATATATCTTCTACTAAACATATTTTCCATTAAACACAACGGTGCTTGTGCGCACTTCTTCATTGCTGACATTGTACAAGATGTCCAGGAGATTAATGCCACTGAGAGGATGCAGAAGATGAGTGGCAAAGGAGGGAGAGAGAGAGGAGAGAGAGAGAGAGAGAGAGAGAGAGAGACAGACAGACAGACAGACAGACAGACAGATAAACTGACAGACAAACGGGTAGACATACAGACTCACAGGTGGGCAAATAGGCATCCACATAGCAGTAAGTGCACAGTGCTGCCAGAAGCAAAGTGACCAGACCCCTCTCCAGTCTCCAGTCCATGGCTGACCTCTCAGCGATCACGCGGGCACTGACCCGCAATCTGACCCGCACACCGGTGAAAAAAAACAACAAACAAACAAACAAAAACAAAAACAGAAACGAAAAGAAAAACAAAAGCCAATCAGAAGGGACAGATCCAACACAGGAAGTTCATTGTATGCGCACCATGCAGCAACCGAAGACTGGTTTGTCCTTTCTTATTTATTTAAGTGTTGATATCTCTTTCTTTAACTTCTGGGTTTGCAGTTCTGTTATTTTAATTCTGTTCAAAGGTGCCTCTCACATGGTCAACACACAGAGCTTATGAAGGCGGACTAAAATTGTTCCAGCTGCATACAGTCGAAATGCTGAACTGCTGCTTTTCAACTCGCTCACAACAACACAAATCCTGTCAACTTCAACACTCTGTGTGTGAACTTGGAATGGCGACAAGCGACTTGAGTTCATTTAGAACTGTGCGTAGCAACTTGATACAATCTCCTGTGGCACTTGATCCCAGCTAGGGCCAGCTGTTGGTTCATTTGAACGAGTTATTTGACACCAACTCCCCGAGCAGACGATGACGCCTCGTCCAATCATCTGCTCTGAGGCGGTGAAAGGAAACAAAGCGGTGATGTCCTCTGAGTTTGGATTGGTCGTCTTCACGTAAACGGCTTCAAAACCAGAGGTCCGCGTGAATAAGGAGACGCCGCTACAGATAATGGGTATCTACTGGATGATGTCCCACAGTTCAGGACCACGTTCATAGCAATCAATGGACATCATTCGTCTCTAGCTAGCTAATCTGCATTCCGGTAGTGACCATGAACATTTTTTTTTTTTTTGCGAAGTCATCACGAACCAATCAGATAGTAGTTTACCAATCCTCCCTCATCTCTCCACCCAAGCCCCTCCTCATTTAGACATGTAGGCAATGCCGTTCTTTTAAGTCAATGCGGGAGACTCCATGTTGAGGCATGTGTTGTTGCAGGTGAGTGAGAGGCGGGAGGAGGCGAGGGGGGGGGGGGGAGGGCTGGTGGGTGTGGGCTTGTCCTGGGAAATGGATGAGGTCGGAGCGGCGTCGAGGCGTTTGACGCATCATTGGCACCGCCGTGTCTGTCGGTGAGAGGTCAGGGTTCACGACTCCATCAATAATGTTCAGGGACTGCACTGCAGTTCTATGGAAATCATACAGAGATGCTAACGGTAAAAACTGCAGTCACGCAGGTCTATCAACAAGCAAACTGAAAGAAAGAAAACAAATAGAAACATTCAAATAGTTACTTCAGTTTAATCTGACGTTAATACGTTGTGTGTGTGTGTGTGTGTGTGTGTGTGTGTGTGTGTGTGTGTGCTCGTGCGCGCGCGCGTGCATGCGTGCGTGCGTGCGTGTGTGTGTGTGCGCGCGCGCGTGCGTGTGTGCGTGCGTGTGTGCGGTGAACTCTTCGGTGAACTCATGTTATGATGTTGACTTACAGACAGAAAAAAAAATCAGCGCTGCATTCCTCGGTGAACTTATGAAAACATAAGCATATGAAATATGTCTGAGCAATCAGACAATGTGCGCTATTAATAGTGCACTGGTGAACGAAAGAAGTGCAGTACATGAAATGAAAGCCTGTCTCTGACCTCTCGCCTGTCTGTGTATGTTGTTTGCATCAAAGACTAGCTAGACTGTCAACAGAAAGATACAGACTGAGAGACTTTACCCTAAAAACGTTCTTTCTCACCTGCCTTTTTTCCCATTCACATCTGTTCCTGTATGTGTGGAGCTGTGTGACTGGCTGACCACTGTCCATGTTCTGGCGAGTGGTCTGAAGTGGTGGCTTCACCCGTTGCTGATCTGCAGTGCCGGTGGGGGGGGGGGGGGACACACCCGTGGTGCCAGCCTTCCTCAGCCGTGCCAGCCAGGAGCCTTCAGGGTGGATTCCACGAGGGGGGTGGGGGTGGGGGCAGGGACGTATGACAATAAGCTTTAGGGGCAGATCGTGACAGGGGAGGTGGTGGAGGGGTGGAGGGTGGGGAATGGGAGGGGGCTCAGGAATTCCAGAGTTCCGGTCAGTTCAAAGAAAGCATAGAAAGTTTGTATTTTGTTGTTGTTTTCCTTTTTCTTTGTTTTGTTGCTGTTTGTTGTTGTTGTTGTTCTGCTGCTGCTGCTGCTGTTCTTTTTGTTGTTCTTCTTCTTCTTGTTTTATTAGAGGGAGGAGGGAAAGAGAAAAAAGTAAGGAGGACGGAGGGAAAGGGCTGGGGAAAGAGAGGGGGGGGGGGAGTGAGTGTTTTTTTTCCGATCAACGACATTCTGTGGTTTGTTCACTAAAGTTATCAGTCTGGCAACATTAAATTCTATTTACTTAATCTCTACCACGGCCACACAATTCCCAACCCATCCTCACCCGCGTGTGCGCGCTGTGTGCGGTGTGTGCGCGCGCGCGTGCTTGCGTGTGAGCGCGCGCGGGCGAGCACGCGAGTGTGTGTGTGTGTGTGTGTCCGTGGAGCTAGAGAGTGCAAAAATAAAGAGAAAGAGACAAGCCCAGAGCTCACACGCAATCCACAGCTGTTCGAAAGCTTCACGTGCTAATCGTGTGATCAGTTGCAAACTGTGCAGAACTGATGTCATGTTCAAGAAGAATTTCATTTCGAAGTGGTCAAGCTCGTAGCAAGCACGGCATGGCTTTATCCTGTCGTCCCAGTCTTGTTCGCGTCTGGTTCTTCAACCTGTTGGTGTTAACAAGTGTTGGTGTATGAACTGTAGACTGACCCTGGTCCGCCATGAAGTACGAACAGTAAGGGGTTTGGTCACTCGGTTTGCTGTGTGGACCACTGTTCCCCCACCTGCGTGTTGGAAACCTCTACGCTGCGCTGTTACCATCACCTTGCTGTCCGGAGAAGAACCACCACCTGCGTCAGGAGAGGAGGAGAGGGGAAATCTACGGGCTGCTGCTATTCGAGGTTAGTTTGTGTTTGTGGTGTATGTGATGATGATGGAAATCTCTCTCTCCTCTCTCTCTCTCTCTCTCTCTCTCTCTCTCTGTTTGCGTGAGTCTCTGTCTCTGCGTCTGTCAGTCTCTCTCTCTGATGATGATGATGACAAAAAAATCCTCTCTCTCTCTCTCTCTCTCTCTCTCTCTTTCTCTGTTCATGGAAAAAGCCATCTTTCCCCCACTCTCTCTGACGGAAAAATCATCTCTGTCTCTCTCTCTGATGACGTTGCTGAAAAAATCATCTCTCCCTGTCTCTCTCTATTCACCCCCCTCTCTCTCTCTCTCTCTCTCTCCCTTCCTCCCCTCTCTCTCTCTCTCTCTCTCTCTGACATCGACACACATCGAGGTGTGACGACGTGCTTGTGTTGCTCTCGGTGTTGGGGTACATTTCATGGTTAATCGCAGTGTGTCAATCTCAAAAAATATTTTGCAAGCAACCTTACCAGGATAATGTGAATGCTTAGTGTGTTGGTGGTGTGTCTTGGGAAGCAGAGTGTGGTGGCTGGTTGACGTTTCCATTATTGCATGTCGGCCAACAGCAAAGAAATGGCGTAATGAAGCGGGTTCACGAGCTTGCGAGCTTTGACACAACTCTTCGTTCAGCACGTGCGGCTCGAGGGCTTGTGTTGACGCGCAGTGTGTATTGCATACTGTGTTGTGAAAGGCCGTCATGCACCACTAGTTGATACGGTTAATGTCCCATGTCCGAGTGATATTAACCATGACTAAAGTGGCCAATTGTCTGTCGTTTGTACGTTTATATTTTACCATGGAAATCACCCCAATAACAAAGCATAGTAAGTTACAGCCAACCATAGACAGTATCCAAAGAGGTTCTCCTGTTCAGGAAAAAGAACTTTGCGTGGAGAAACAGTGTCTATGATCAATACTTCACAATTTCAGACGATTCTGTTGTGATTGAAAAGAAATGACTTTGATGAAGACAAAGTTCTTTCACTCTCGTCATGGATAAGTGGACCTATTCCACTATACCTCGCAAAAAGTCGTGGCAAGACTAAACGTATATTGTTGTATTTCACCTGTCAAGACCTGGTTGTGATCGGTAAGATAAAGAAGAATGTGAACTATTTAAAGATCTTGTAATGCCCGTGAATATGATAATCTACAGATAGTAAAGACTTCTTTCATAATTTTTCCTCTTATTTTACTTGCTGGGGATGGTGATGCTATACAATTAATCCACTCCGGAAAACGCGCAGAGTACAGAATCTTGTGTCAGTAACAGTTACACCACCTCCCTCCTAAGTGCGTGTCCACTCCACCTCACGGTGAATGAGATATATGCATTGTGGTGGATTAGACCTGATGGGTTGTGGAAGTAATATTTCGATTGCGTCCCCTTTGTCAGACACCGCGGAATGCACTGCATTTAAAACCTGTTTACAACGTGAAAGAATGTGCACAACATTCCACCAGCAACACTCCAAAACAGAACTCACTGAAACCTAAAATTACATAAACAAAATATTTTCGTAGACGCACACTTTGTTTTCAAAACATGCTCATAAATCACTCAGAGAAAAAAAATTCAGAAACATTGTCGACGTCTTTGATACTCTACTTAATGACCAAACTGACCGTGAAGTTAACCTTCCGTCAAAACTTGAAGATTCAAAGGTCATTATAAAAATGGACTGAAAAACCATGTTGGTCACAAAACAGAATCCTTACACTCTTCGCTGACAATCTAAACCCCATGATGCCCATCTGTGATGGTACAATACATTGATAAAAGAAAACCAGCCCCAGAAGACATGTTTGGGGACAATACAAACAGAAATAAAACAAAGAAAACATAGTGCGCATCAAGACGATGTAATTTTCTTACTACATATGTTAATGAAAAGACTTAAGAAAGTGCCAATCCCCATGTCTCTTCCGGCGACTCATTTTCCTCTCCGTCAACTGATGATGGTAGGCCTGATTCCCATGCCCGCCCATATGATGAGAGAGAAGAGGGTTTTAGCAAAGATTGTACTCAGTATCTTGCAACAAGCAGGGACAGTGATTCTGAAAGCACCCTTGAGTCTGTAAAAAATCGTTTTGATGCTTTTACAACCGTAAGCCAAGATCCAGGAGTCTCTGGAATGTAAACAACAAAGCCCACACTCTCCAGAGGCACACACCACTAGTTCAGAGGTGTCCACCAAACCCGATCATAAATCTGCACAGCATGTTACAGAAATGAAAAATAACCACCACACCGAGCAGGTCTTGAGGGAATTGATGATCCCAACAAAATTCTCATCTCTACTGATCAGTAACACTTGTCGGATTCATTAGCCCAAAAAGACTTGAATCACAAAAGGACTCTGTCACAATTTGTGTTCCAGGACTGAAGGTGGCAGATATCGTGCATTGGTCAAGAGTGTTAGAAACACAAGACCAAGTAAACACACGTATTGTACATGTCGGTGTCAACGGTTGTCCGGCTGGACCCGTTTCATTTGAAGACTGGAGTGAACTCGTTGGTCCGTATAAAACCCGTTTTCCCTCCGCATACATAGCCATGAGCGCCATTCTGCCTGCTCGTGGTGGAAATGAGGCGGACATGACAGACAATTTCAATTCATTTACCACTGAGAGTGGTGCTCCGCGTCAGGGTGTGGACAAAGGTGTTACTCCTCCCCATTGTTAGAGGCACAGCCTGTCCGGCTGTTAATTTTAAACAAGCACACCCTGAATTCCAAATTTCACATATGGATGACGCGACTGGAATCAATGCTGCACTCCCGTTATCAACCCTTCGTTCGTCGTGGCCTGCAAAACCTGAGAAGCTCTCGCCCTCCTTCCACAACATCTTCCTTGCTTCCACAATTACCCCCCAAGCCCCACATATCCCTCACATGTCAACAACGGACTCCCCCCCCCCCCCCCTCCCCCCCCCCCCCCCCCCCCCCCCCCCCCCCCCCCCTTTGCCTTCCAAAAGATTTCGCCAATCAGTTGTCAGGAATGGGAGTCGTCCTCAAGAAAAGACACCTCGTGTTTTGAGACCCCCAGAGCGTTGGGAGGACTCCAGTGGAGAAATTCCATGTCCTGCACAAAGCGCTCCATCGCATGTTGGCGAAAATTTGCACGTCGCTGTTGGTTCCCCGGAAACATTTCCTTTTAGCCCCACCTTCGTTTCCATATCCAGGTGACCTGACTCCAGACACCTTTCATACCTGATGATTGGCTCCGTACTCCTACTCCTTTCACGGTGTTTAAGCTGGAGATTTGGCCCATCAACTTGTTCATTTTCTGTTGGGTTCAGCTCCCCCAGTTTTGAATTCCTTTACACAGGGCTGTAACACCAATCCCCGTAGCCGGCCACAACTTGGTTCTGCCTGGGGAGTGTGCACAGCAACAGTATACTGGCATGATCCTCAAAGTCTCACTGTCAGCTGGTAAAGCGTGGCAGTAGATCTTTTGTTGTATGATGGTCTATAATGTACATGTATGGTGTACATGTACAGTCCTTTTGACGAATGTGATTTTCTTTTTAACAAAAGCAGATATATCATTTTTTCTGTCCACAGCTTGTTTCTTGGTAACTACATTTGTTTGATGCTTGTTTCATGCGAGCTATGTCGCCCATCCTTTACTCGGAGTGCTGGAAATTTTTCTCTCTTTTTTATTGCATAAAAAAAACAAACTTTCTGTAAACTGATTGAGATTTCCTGACAGTCTTTCGGTTCCGACAGTCGGCTTAACTGTTGTGCTTACATTATTGTTGTTGTTGATGTTTTCAGGTTGCATTTGATTAAGATCTCTTCTGGGTTGAATTGGTTTTCAAAAGTTATCCACAGTCTTTAGAACATGCCAAAATACTGCCTCATTTTAAATGAGGTGATCCAAACGATCGATCGAATTACAGACCGATATCGATTTTATCTGCCTTATCTAAACCTTTATAAAAGCATCTAAAACAGATGATCTAATCCCATTTTGGTATCTATGCATTATTTCATTCTAATCAAAGTCGTTTCAGGAAGGATCATTCATGTTTTATATCGTGCTAACTAATCTTAAAGAACAGTGGCATTCAAATATTGATAATGATCTATTCACTGGTGTACTGTTTCCACATTTTCTTGAAGCATTTGACATCCATAATCATAGTCATCTTTTGAGAAAACTTTCTCTGTGTGTTCTATCTACAGAGTCTATCGATCTTATTTCATCCTTCCGTTCAAACAGAGGGCAGATAGTTTTTCAAGACTCTATATCATCCTCGTTCATGCCAATCAGACATGGAGTTCCCCACGGATCAGTCTTAGGTCCAGTTTTATCTTCGATCTATGTCAATGATTTTCCCTTACACACTTTATCCCCATACGAGCTGTTTGCTGACGACACCACACTTCAAAATATTAAAAAAAAAAAAAAAAAACAGCAAATTTTGTGTCAAAGTATTAAAAAAAAAAAAATGTTAACGAGCTTGTTACATGAACGGAATTTAATCAGATGGCTCTTCATCCTCAAAAATCAAAGCTTATGTTAATAACAGCATGACGGAAACGTCAAAATATCAAAACTGTCTATTGATGTGAAGTCCATGTTACATTTTTAGAAGTTGATGCCAACAGATTTCTTGGTCTTAGTATTGATAACAATCTCTCTTGGTCTTTTCATGTCTTCTCTAACTCGTACACTTTATTCGAATTTTGTTTTTAAAACCCAAACTTATTTCAGGCAAATAGAAGAAAGCACATCCTTGATCAACATACTCGAAAATTAATCTTTCGTGCATTTTTTACAGCCAGATATTGACCGTCTCAGCATGCTGGGGTTTAGCAAGTCAAAACTGTTGAAATCCTCTCTGTCAAGCTCATACTTCTTAAATCATCTTCTCTCCAAGTGAATACTTATAAAAGAATCAATATTTTCCCTTTGAGTCTAAGATGACGCTTTGCTAAAACCTTTCTCATGTATTAAATGGAGATCAAATCTGCACCTCACTATCTTTACACCAAATTCCCAGTGAATAACGTACAAGATGAAAGTAAATTGTTCTCGTCCCATTCTAGAAGAGATCTGTTAATGTCATCGCTCACACATTCGGATGGTAAATTATGGAGTGAAACCCGTGATCATTTGAAGTATAAAGACAATGTAGTATTCTTCAAACGATGCTGTCTTGGTATCTCCTTGAACATCTGTTAACAGCCCATACACCTTGGTGTTTCATTCTCTCCTCAGTTTGATGCCAATGTATATTTACCGCTCCCCATCTGCCAGTCTGCTTGACTGTCAGCTTCTCTCTCTCTCTCTCTCTCTCTCTCTCTCTCTCTCTCTCTCTCTCTCTCTCTCTCTCTCTCTCTCCTCCTCCTCCTCCTCCTCCTCCTCTCTCTCTCTCTCTCTCTCTCTCTCTCTCTCTCTCTCTCTCTCTCTCTCTCTCTCTCTCTCTCTCTCTCTCTCTCTCTCTCTCTCTCTCTCTCTCTCTCTCTCTCTCTCTCTCCCTCTGTCTCCCTCCATCCCCCTCTTTGTCTGTCTCTATCTGACTGTCGGTCTGTGTGTGAGTGTGTGTGTGTGTGTGTGTGTGTGTGTGTGTGTGTGTGTGTGTGTGTGTGTGTGTGTTAAGAAGAGGGAAGGGAGTAATGTGTTCGTGATATTGGTCTTTGAACCGTCTCGATTTTTCTCTTTCACATTTTTTCCCCTTTTACTTGTATTTGTTGTACATTGCGTAAATCTTCATACTATATTGGTTTGATTTCTTTCTGAGGACGTAGTTTTGAGAAGCTTTTGGTTTGTCTGTTTACCATTATTGAAACACTCATATTCGTATTCTCTCTCTCTCTCTCTCTCTCTCTCTCTCACACACACACACACACACACACACACACACACACACACACACACACACACACACACACACACACACACGTGCGCGCGCGCACGCACGCACTCATGTACGCACGGACGCACAGAGAGAGAGAGTGGAAAAGAGACAGACAGACGGAGAGAAGTAGGAAACGTGTGAGGTATACGTCCCTGGTGACACCGAAAAGTTCAGTCATCAACAGAAGAGCGGGGAGACCGGGAGAGAACGTAAACGTTCCGAACTTCACAAAGACACTTGCAACTGAGGCACAGTTTGGGAAATCATGCTGAGGCGAGGACGGGAACAACATGCGTTCCCCTCACAAACACGTACATCTAATACCTTGTGGCTGTCGGTTCGAACCCGTGTGTCGTCCGGTTATATCTTGTTGTGGTCTGTGCTGTTGGTCCCCATCTTTGATCAGACCTATTTGGTAACAAGGTCCACTGCCCACCTTCTTGTACTATTCATACACTCAAGAGAAAAATGATATTTTTCAAACCATTGATTTGCTTTGTATAATGTTATTTATGTATCAAAAGCAAACGATTACTCGAGTATGATTTTTAGCAGAACAGTGAACCGTTTAAGAATTGTGCTCGATTTTAATCAATGGCCAAGTTTCAATCCGTTTGTACAGCTGATTTTGTTTCGTTTTGCTCTTTGTGTGTGTGTGTGTGTGTGTGTGTGTGTGTGTGTGTGTGTGTGTGTGAGTGTGTGTGTGTGTGTGTGTTTAGAAAAAAAAAAGGCAAGAGAACGGTGAAGATGGGGTGGGCGGTCAAAGTCAGCTATCTTGGTTTTATCTTGAATTTTAATTCTTGTTTTAACTGATGAGAAATGAATAGAGATTTACTGCACTGCCAAGTTTTAGAATGTGTAATCTAGACATGATCAAGGGAGATAATTTCCGTGTGAGGGTTTTCGTAATACACCGTCGTAGCTTTATCCATTATTTACCTTTCTCGAGAAGATGATCTGTTGAAAGAAACTTATAATAACAACAGTAATAATAAAAGTAATAACAATAATAACATAGCATTTATAAAGCGCCTTGCCAAAGGTTCTAGGCGCTGACAATCCACTCTCTCGTGTGCAGAGGGCTGCCTACCCGGGTAGTGCCGACTGAAGAGCTGCCTGCCGGCGCTTCATTCATTCGTTTCCCGTGTCGTCTGGCCAATACCGTTCACACAATGTCCTTACTTCCTTCATTCTTTTAGTTTCTCACGCAAGGTGCATGCTACGTGTAATTGTCCGTTGATCTGCCTTCCGTCATCAGATTATCTTCTCTTACCTATGCACCTTTGGATGAAGCCGCTGTTGTCAGTCAGTGTTCTCCTCCCGACAGCATCCAGGGAAGACTGTTTGGTGCAAGTTTATGACTGCAGCTTCTCACGTCTGAAGAAGACACGTTTGCCGCGAATTCACTCGTCTGTTTGGACTGTATGTCAACAAATGTTACTTTACACAATGCTTTGCGTATTTCTTTGTGTTTTATCTTGTTAAGATAGTTTAGGACAGGAACAACCTCTTCAACGAAGGCTAACGGTATGAGAATGTTGCGATTGGGCCCAGCTCACAGGCTAAACGATTCTTTGATCTTATTAGTTGGGTGAGCATACTGGAACACAGGACTAGCCACATTCGGAGATGATCCATATGCCACCTGTCGGGAAACCTATGGGGTAAAACGGCATAAGCTGAAGATACACCCTTAGAAATCCAGAAGCCAGCGAGAGATGGATAACACCCATCATCAAAGGAAATTGTCAGTAAACAGACGAGGCTGCTTTGTGATTTTGGGAGGCATGCAATAGAGAATGTCTAGGAAGACGTGAAAGCGGAACAACCGTCAGGGAAGCGGAATCGGCGGGGAGGGGAGGAGGCACAAAAGAAAGAACCAACATTGTCTTTTGAGAGACCCCTCCTAGTTTGCCAGGAAACGACCGGAACTGCCCAGATCTGCGACACTGCAGGTGGTTCAGGAAACGTGTTCGGCATCATAGGATGACCCTTCAAGCGATGCTGCATTTGAAATCCAGGGTTTAGTGTTGGCTCCAGTGCCGTAGAAAATGTTCAACGACACAACATTGGAAGAGGTAAAAGAAAAGTGGGAAAACAAATATTGAAATACTCAGTCAGCAGATGAAGACAACGAACATTAAAGGTACAAGCCTTGGTCTGTTGGTCTTCGATCTTGGGCTTGAGTATGTTCTTTTATTTTGATTTTGACTTATTTTTGGCTATTTATTTCTTTATATCGTTTGCTTCCTTTCCCCTTTATCCTTCGCTGACTCCCCCCCCCTCTCCTTGGAAGTTCACTGGACTGTGATGTTTCATCCGCGGCATTGGAAACAACTCCTCATGGATGGCATTCTGTGTTAAGTGCCATGGAACGACTGCTGAGGACCGAGCTCACTGAGTTCTCACCCAGGAGACAAACATCGGGTCTGCACAGGCATGAGCAAAATGGTTCTGTTCAAAATACGGAACTCGATGATCCCCGATGGCGACAGTGAAGGATTTAGGGTTTACACTTCAACGTCGTCCCTTCATCCCATCTCTCTCCCCCCCCCCCCCCCCACCCCCCTCCCCTGCCCGGTTTACCTCCAAGCCCATCTTCTTAAATCAGTTTAACAGCAACTAATAATTCGTTCACCCACACGTTTTCCCACTGTGTGTTTACTTCTGTTTGTTTGTCTGTCGTCCTGCCTGAAGAAGATCGGTAGGTCGAGGGTTGTTTCTTCAATGTTTGATGTGTTCATCTGGTGACTCACTACATAAACATTCGTTTTCTTGATTTGACCTCCGCCTGCGGTCTTTATACTGATGAAGAAAACTGGTTAAGAACGCCACACCTAAATCATCGTCTGGGCATTACGGAACCCCCTACCTGCCGTATAAGAAATGTCCCAGCGTTCTGAGTGGCTCGACAAACTGAGGAGATCAGCTTGGAGGAACTCGACAATAAGCGAGCTGTGGGTGACAGCTGAAGATGTATACAACTCAAAACAACAGAACTTGAGTGAGCAGTATCGCTTGTGAACGTTGAAAGAGAAATCTCATTTTCTATGTACTGAGAGACTGTCTAAATACCTCACAGAAAAGGAGTTTTGGGGAACTATCGGTCCAGAAAGGAGGCATTCCAGGACTATCCGGTTGCATGGCGTATCCACAATGATTAGGGATCACACTGGTCTGAAACCCAAAGCTCAGGTTTATGTCAAAGACCTCTGGCAAGAGAAATGGAACTTGCAGACGGATAACAAACTCTTCCAAATCCATTTTGAAGGTGCAGGTTTGAATTCTAGTAGCAACAAAAAAAAAAAATAGCGAAAACGGAAAGACATCCTGGAGTCGTGACCTGGATGTAACCCAGCCTCCTTGAGTGTAGTAAGTTCAGAACCGAAACACTTGCATGGGAAAAACTTCTGAAGAAGACCTAAGGTCCAGCTCTCCCTGAGGTCTTTTCCTACCGGGAGACACCCTTTTCATTGACATCATATAAGTCACTCAGCATAGTTTTCCCGAAAGACAACATCGTTACACAAAGAATTGGCGAAGTTCGGAAGGTTGTTGATGTTCTGTCTTACGGCAACGAAGTTGTAGCAGAAGAAACTGGTCGGAAAATGGATTGTTCGGCACCTTTACCTTTTGCCCGTGGTCAACAGTCAGTCGGATAGTGACACCAAGCTGTTGGAACGTTGGTGCTTATGTTTAGAATCTTCTCGCGTCTTACTGATATTGTCATTAGGAAGGTATTAGCATGTTGAAAAAAAAAGCAAAAAAAAAAAGAAAGAAAAGAAACAGAAAGAAAAAAGGAAAGAAGGAAAGACAAAGCTTTTTCAGATTGTTGACAGTTGATTTTAAATATTTATTGCTGTTGTCATGTCATTTGTCGGTTCTGTTCCCCGTACGGGTCAAATTCTTATCAGGTGTAATTCAGGGCGGTGAGTAATGTTCTATTAACGTGGGACTTAAAGGTGAAGTGGATGGTCCTCCTAATGCTGTCCTTGCTGACGGCCAAAAATCCTCAGTCAAGCAGTCCCCTGAAGTTCAGAACTATTTCTCTCGTGTCTTTCTTCGTCCTGTTTGTTTCTTTGAACTGCCCTATTGTGCAGTTCGCATGGGGGATAATATAAAATCTTTTTACCGGATGATACATTAATTGCCCGTCAAGCGAACGCTTTACAACATTCGGAACAGCGTCACTGGTAGAGCATTTGACTCGTAATCGTGGTGATCCTTGGGTTGCGGATTCGAATCTCCGCTGGGTTGTTTCGGTACAGGGGGATTTTTTCTTTGGAGTTTACATTGGTTCTGACTCCATCTCCCAAAACGTCCTTCGAATCAGACTATAAACAGAGGTTCCTTGTGTGAACGCACGCATTATATCTGACACACACGTAAAATTCCTTCACCAACATTGGAAAGAGAAGACCAGTTTGGTGGCTGGTATGGATAACACATTACATATAGCATGTACCCTGCGTGAGAAATCGAAAGAATGCAGTAGAAAGAAAAGCTGAATGGTTTACATTGACTGAATTACACGGGAAACGACCTAATGTAGCGCCAGCAGGCAGCTCTTCAGTCGGCTCTACTTAGGTAGACAGTCCGCTGTGTAGACGAGCGTGGATAGTAAAGCGCATAGAATTTGGTTTCTAACCGAAGATATGGGCTATGTAAGTGCTCTTAACAATAACAATGATAATAGTAATAGTGATGATGATAACAATGACGATGATGATAATAATAAGGCAATACATACATTGCCTGATCATGCCGATTGCTCGTAAGATACACACTCCATGATTTGAGCCAGATAGTAATCATCTACCCAAAAAGATTTATCGATGTTTGTAAAGAAATCGGCCCAATCCGCCCTAGAGCAAGGCCCATTAAGTCATCGGATCTCTTCAGTCGTAGAATGTACGTAGGATCTGGCGATACAGCAGTTTACGACAGTAGTCAGGCTGGCCAACATGCGCCGGGCCTCTCCGATAGGAGATGGAATTCATTTAACAGATCATCAAATCCTCTTTGTTCTTCCGTTCTTCTAGGCTTCATGCTCAGTGGAGAAATTTGCAAGACTTTACCTGTACTTCTGATTTCTCCGATTGTTTATCCCCATCTAGTCAAATACTTAAACAAATTCGGTCGATGTTTCATTCTTCCCATGCCCGTGGGTTTCTGTCTGTCCGTCTCTCTCTGTCTCTCTCTCTAGTTGTTGGGCGTTCGTTTGTTCATTCGTCAGCCAGATTATCCACACAAAAAACTACAGAATCAGTTTGTAGTTAGACGTAGTGGAAATCTGAAATGTGTCCCGCGGACGAACCCGTGACAGGCGGGGATACTAACCACTACACTACCGAGGAGCTTAAAGGACGAACCCGTCAGACATTGTAGAGGAATCCTGACATTGATCCTGACCAAAGGGCAGACCCAGTTTCCATTCAGCCAGATGATTCCAACATTTTCACTGGACATCGACACTGTGAAGCGACTTTTTGTAATTAATAACGATGTATGCGGTAGTACTTTTTTCACGAAATATTTAAACTTTTCCAGAGACACTAAACGCTGGCATTTTGTATTTCCCTCATCAATCAAACAAAATTGCATGGGAACTAATTCTCTTCTAGCCTTATCTATCTCTTTCTCTGGCAGAGATAAAAGAGCCGATTCACAACCCTGGCTGAAGTCTGCACCGTCTCCCATGCCCTTTTGGTTAAGCCAAGGTTTTGTTGTAGTTGTTGTTCTTTTCTGTCGTTCTTTCTTTCCTTTGCTTTTAATGACATCCCTTTTGAAGGTGGACGTTTTGAAAGGTCAAACAGCAGATTTTCGGTCCGACCTCTTTCCTTAATGAGGGGTTACTAGCCACGGCCTGGTCAATTAAGGGAACATCTTGTAATGTAATGTAATGTAATGTAAAAGGATATTTATAGAGCGCTTTACCTCGCAAGAGCCCAAAGCGCATATTACAGAAAAACATGATAAAATTATAATTCTAATTCGAAGCGCGCGCGCGCGCGCGCGCGCACACACACACACACACACACACACACACACACACACACACACACACACACACACACACACAAACCGCCGAAAAAACTCACACACGCAGACAGACACACGAGCGCGTTCAACACCAGCAAACACGCGCACAGTGGTAAGTGGATATCGTTACTCAGTCCGAGGGAAAAGATGTGTCTTTAGGGAGGTTTTAAAAGTCTCTAAAGAGTCCGTGTTATGCAGAGAAGAAGGGAGACTATTCCACAGAGCAGGTGCCTGTTAAGAGAAAGATCGTTGGCCTGAAGTTTTCAGGCGAGCAGAGGGAAGCCGAAGCAGACGAGAATCGGTGGACGAGCGTAAGTTGCGAGACGGAACATAGATGGAGGAGGTCAGAGAGGTAGGAGGGAGCCAGATTATTCAGTGATTTGAAAACCAGGAGGAGAACTTTAAAGTCAATGCGAGACTGAATTGGGAGCCAGTGTAAGGATGACAGAACTGGTGATATGTGATCAGATCTAGAGGAGCGGGAGATCAGACGGGCGGCATTGTTCTGAACTTAAGTTTAGAGATGAGCGTTAAGGGACAACCGGCAAGGAGGGAGTTAAATAGTCGAGCCGAGACAGGACAAAAGCACAAATTAGAGTCTTCAGAGCATTTTGAGTGAGGAAGCGGCGAACTGAGCCGATTCTACGAAGTTCAAGTTAGCAGGACTTGCACACATTAGAGATAATTATATGTTGTTTGAAAGAGAGAGTTTGGTCGAGTGTAATGCCGAGGTTACGAACAGACACTGAAAAATTTATCTCGTTTCCATCAGCATTTATAGAACTAGGGAGAGAATGAGTTCTAATAGTGTGTTTCGAAGCAATGAGGATTATTTCAGTTTTGTCTGCGTTAAGTTGTAGTTTGTTATTGTGCATCCATGATTTAACATCGGTAATGCATGCTTGAGAAGAGATTATTTCATGAAGCTGACTGAGATGGGCAGAGATATACAGCTGGTTGTCATCTGAAAAGCTATGGTGAAGGAGAGAGTGTTGGCTGATAATGGCCGAGAGAGGCTGGGTGTACAGCACAAACAAAACCGGTCCCAGGACAGATCCCTGAGGGACACCAAACTGAAGTGCTCTTGCTGGAGACTTAAAACCTTTCACTGAAACAGTTTGCGTACGATCAGAGAGATATGAAGAGAACTAGGAAAGTACAGAACCAGAAAGACCAGAAGAAGTGTTGAGTCTTGAGAGAAGAAGGGAGTGATCTGTTGTATCAAAGGCAGCAGACAAATCTAGGAGAGAGAGCAGATAAACTTTGTTTCGATCAACAGCTGTGAGGAGATCGTTTGCTATCTTGAGAAGCGCTGTCTCGGTTCTATGGCCAGCCCGGTAGGCTGACTGGTTTGAGTACAAGAGATTGTTTACAGGGAGATGTTCAGACAGCTGGGCGAGAACAACTTTTTCAATCAGTTTGGGAAGAAATGGGAGATTAGGGACAGGTCTGTAGTTCTTGAGATTTTCAGGGTCTAAGTTTTGCTTCATCAGGAGAGGTCTGACAACTGCAGATTTGAACAGAGTGGGAAAACAACCTGATTGCAAAGAGTCATTGATAATGGATGTAAAGTATGGGAGGAGATCGTCAAGACAGCAGGTAAGAAGGGATGAGGAGAGAGGGTCAAGTTCACATGTTTTGACAGTGACTTGCTTCAAGATTTTCCAGACCTCTTCTACCGACACAGAGTGGAATTCAGACCACTGAGTGCCGGAGAAGGAAGGATCAGGAACAGCAGGGGAAGGAGCAGCATGAGAGTCCAGATTATGGGGAATAGTGGCTATTTTACTATAGAAGAAATCAGAGAAACGCTGAGGGAGTTTTTTCGCAGGGATTGAGGAGGGCAGAGGTCTGGACTTTGATTTGCCAAGTAGAGTATTGGTTACAGTAAACAGTTGTCGGGATCTACTAAGGCTAGGATTTTGGCACTGTAAAAACAGCATTTGGCACTGTCCAGAATGTTGGTAACTAGCTTATTGGCAGTCGCACTTGCAGTCATCTGGCAAGTGCTTGGATTTTTTCCGCAATGTGTAGTGTTACCCTTTTCCTTTGCATATGAGAGGACGGGTATGTAGACACAATAGCTTCGTTCTCGTAGTGCGCACATCGATTCTCCTATGCTCATCGAGTTGTTTCTCTCTCTCTTCAGGATCCAAGTCGATTAAACTGGCCCACCTTCAACGCGGCCGTAAATCCGTCAAAAGGGTTCGCAATGGCCCATTCCTCATCGGACGCAAGTCAAAACTCCAGTCGGAACAGTCTCGAAGTGCTACAGAGTTGATGGACAGGTGGATCGGAAGGACTCCACACAATTAACACAACACGTCAAAAGGAGTCATCAGGTGTCCTGACTTGAAAGGCGTCTCAGAAGCAGAGGTTAAGAGCGAACTGGAGTCACAAGGGGGGAGGGTTAATGTACACCGGGTGACTACTCGGAAAGGATCAGATCGAGTTGTTACAAGTACGCAGTTTGATTTTTCGTACACCATCTCTACCACAGACTATCAAAGTTGGCCCTCTCAGTGTGCAAGTTGACCTGGATGTCCCACCTCTAACGAGATGTTTTCGCTGCAAGGAATCCACGAACGAACCTGCAAGTGTCCAGCCCTTTGTGCCAATTGCAGTGGCAGCCACCCCTCTTCCTCATGGGACTTCGAGCAGGCCATCCCAAAAATTGAAACAGAAAATCGAATTCCTTTCCAGGAACCAAAAAAGAAAAACGTAAAAAGATTAAAAAAAAAAAAAAAAGGGGGGGGGGGGGGGGGAAGAAAGAAAAGAAGAGAAAAGAAAAAAAAAAACTGGTGCTTGGCAGTCAGCCCCATTCAGGACTGTCGTACTCAGCAGTTGTTTAAAGAAAAAGTTCGGTGTCCGTCTCCTGTCAAATGGACGCTTTTTTAATTTTTCAAAAAATTATTCAGGAAAATCCGACTTTGAAGGACAAACCTGGTAAAAGATCTGCAATTCCCCCGCCTGCACAGCCCCCCCCCCCCCCCCCCCCCCCACACACACACACACATGCACACACACAAAGGCTCTGGAGCCCCTCAAAAAGTTCCTGAGCAATATGTGAGGAGGTGACGGGGTTGGATGGGCCTCAATCTACCTCTGGAACCTCCACGGGAGAAAAAAACAAGATGCAAAGCATATAAACGTACTCCCAGTTTTCCAAATCGCTTATAAATCGGCCAAGTACTTTCTGATATAAATAACGGCAAAATAACGGTTTTTACGGTTATTTAACCGATGTGCACTTTTGAAACTGGTATTTTAGTCCTCACTGGGCTAAACCTATGTACCTACAAAATTTCATACAGATCGGACATATGTCAAGAATAACGGTTTTTAACGGTCAAATTTTGAAACACTATACGGAAGTGCCATTTGTGTTTGACAACCTTTCTGTATACTAAATTTCATTAAAATCCACCCATATGTAAAAAAAAAAATAACGGCAAAATAACGGTTTTAATGGTTATATAACCGATGTACACTTTTGAAACTGGTATTTTAGTCATCACTGAGCTAAAGCCTATGTACATACCGAACTTCATCCAGATCATCCAGATCAAGAATAACGGTTTTTAACGGTCGAATTGTGAAACACTATATAGAAGTGCCATTTGTGTGTGATAACCTTTCAGTATACCAAATTTCATTAAAATCCACCTATATATAAGAAATAACGGCAAAATAACGGTTTTTTTAAACTTGTTTAATCGATTTTTAGCGTTACATCACTTACATATGGAAAGAGGCTCCGATTTGTCACAAGATTATCCAAACCGCGTATAAATCGGCCAAGTACTTGTTAGATATTCCATAAAGAAGAAAAACCGTTTTGGGCCGTTATAACCGATAGTAACGGCTATTCTGGTCAAATAAAATATCGGGCATCATCCATGACCCATAGTGAACATACCTACAAAAAACATCGGGAATTATTCGTGACCCATAATGAACATACATACAAATTTTCAGAAAGATCGGCCAAGTACTTTCTGAGATATTCCATAAAGAAGAAAAACCGTTACAGGCCGTTACAGCCGTTAGTAACGGCTATAACGGGGTAAACTAAAACATCGGGCATCATCCGTGACCCATAATGAATGTACCTGCTCATTTTTACAAAGATCGGCCAAGTACTTTCCGAGATATTCCGTAAAGAAGAAAACCGTTACAGGCCGTTACAGCCGTTAGTAACGACTATAACGGTAAACTAAAACATCGGGCATCATCCGTGGCCCATAATGAACATACCTACAAATTTTCAGAAAGATCGGCCGAGTAGTTTTGTCTGGAGCGAGTGGAACACATTTTGACCACACACACACACACACACACACACACACACACACACACACACAGGACACACAGACAGCATTTCTTCGTTCCCATTCTAAAGTACTCCCTGTTCTATAAGAACTGGGAGTACAAAAAGACCAGGTTAGGAAATTTCCTGGCCCCAAAGGAACGAAAGTTGTACAGGAAAACAAACTCTTTCCTCGACAGACGACGAAGATGCAGAAATGGAATGAGATGTCCACTGTTTTCATTCCCTAGCCATGATGGAGTAAAAAAAAAAAAAAAAAAAAAAAAATCCATTGGAACGTCCGGGATATGTCTTTTGAGGAGCTACAGCTGCTTTGTCAGAATCTGAAACCTGTTGCGATAGCTCTGCAGGAAATGAAAATTCAGAACCAGAAGACTTTCATTCTGCACAGCTTCAACGTTCTCTCCAAACCAGCACAACCTATTGCAGAGTAACAGGAAGAGTCTCTTTACTCATTCACACAGGAAGAGTCTCTTTACTCATTCACACAGGAAGAGTCTCTTTACTCATTCACACAGAAGAGTCTCTTACTCATTTACAAGACTCTTGTTCAGCCCTATTCATTTAAACACTTCTCTTCGAGCTTTACTGCAAGAATCACTTTGCATTAAACAGTAACAGCATCTTTATATTTATCGCCGTCTGTATCAGCCAGTCTAAAAGAGCTGGTCAGCCTGATTGAAGAACTTCCACAACCTTTTATGTTGTGTGATTTTAATGGGCACAATCCTCTTTGGGGTATTGTGAATTCTTCATCCACTGGTCTGCTTCTTGAAGATGTCAAAAGAGCTGGATTTGTGTTGTCTGAATGATTGGTCTCCTACACACCTCTCTCCACCCACAGGTAGGCACACTTTCGTGTTTAGGTTCCTCAGTGTCCTGGACTGTGAGTGGTGTGCTCACGACGATCTCCACGGAAGTGACTACTTTCCAACTGTCCTGAAATATGATAAAGAAACCTGCAGTTTACCTGAACACCTCAGTTGTCCAAAAGCTAACTGGGACCTGTTTGCAGGATGTATCCAAAAAGAACTTATCAAATAGAAAGTTCTGCGAAGTCCGGACCCTACCAAAACCGTGACAGACATATTTCTAAAATGTACAAAAGGCTGTATTCCAACTTCATCAAACAAATAGCAAATGATTAAAACACCCTGGTGTACCTCTGAATGCCAACACATTACAAATGAACACAAATGCGCACTGCGTTGTGCTTATCAAAGATCATCAGTGCCCAACACTCAAGCCCATCACAAACTGCAAGCCAAACCGAGACATACTTATCCGTTAAGTAAACGTCAGTCTCGGTGAGACTTCTGCTCAAGGCTGACGTCCAAAACGTCCAAGCAAAAAGTTTGGAAAGTTACAAGAAAATCAAAGTGGAAAACACCAACCTGTCAGTTCATCAACTGAAACATGCAAATGCTTTATCGATAAACAAGCTGCTGCTGATCCGTTAGCCTCCACCATTGAACAAAACGCGTTCTCTACAAGTAAATCTGCTGCTTTCTAGAAAAAAAACAACCAGCAATTGAAAGAAAACTCTCCCTGTGACAGCTCTGAAGTCTACAATCTGCCATTTTCAATTCAAGTAGGAGGAACATAGGGCCGCCACGACACTCCTCCAACGCACGATTCTGGCAGGTCCTCCTTAGCTCGGCCCACGTCATTCCGGCGGCCTTCATCTCAGCGTCGACACTCTTGCGCAAAGTCTGTTTCGGTCGACCCACTTTCCGCTTTCCTTGTGGATTCCAATCCAGAGCCTGCCTGGTTACGTTGGATACAGGCTTCCGTAGCGTGTGGCCGATCCATCCCCATTTCCGTTTCTTTATCTCATTTTCAATTGGGACTTGTCTCATCCTGTCCCACAGTTGTTTGTTGGAGATGACTTCCGGCCACCTGTTGTTGAGGATTTTCAATTAGTAAATTGAAATCAGCTTTGAAAACCTAGCGATTCTGCTGCAGGCCCTGATGTCATCCATTATCAACTTTTGAAACTTCTCCCAGAAAGCCGACTCGGAACCCTTCTGAAAGTCTACAATCACATCTGGGCCACAGGATACTTGCTGCCCTCCTGGTGGAAAGCCCTGATCATTCCAGTTCTTAAAGCCTGGAAAAGACCCGACTAATCCTTCAAATTACCGCCCAATAGCTCTGACCAGCCGCCTTTGCAAGCTAATGAAAAAGGTGGTCAACTCCCGTCTGATGTGGAAGCTGGAAACTGATGGCCTTTTGACTAAAGAACAATGCGGATTCCAGAAGTATCACTCTACGGTTGACAATTTAGTCCATCTGGAAACCACCATCCGCAACAACTTCATTAACAAACAACATGTAATAGTTATCTTTTTTTAAAATTATTATCTGGAGAAAGCTTATACCACATGGAGATACCTGGCCTCTCACCGCAAGGACTCGACCAGCTCTCTTGCATATAACTCTTTTTTTGCAGAACTTTGTTCCAAATTCCCTTCATTCCACAAGATATTTACTAACGGTTCCAAATCTGAGGAGGGAGTTGCTTGTGCTGCTTACTGCTCAACGGCTCCCTCCCGAAATATGTCAAAACATTCTTCAGACAGCTCTGTATACACCGCTGAACTCACAGCGCTGGTTTTGGCTCTGAAAATTATCTCGGAGTCAAATCACAAAGACTTTCTTATCCTCTCAGATTCCCTTTCTGCTCTGGAGGCCATTGCTGGCCGTAACCTCAAACACCCTCAACTATTGAATATATTTGAACAATACGCTACTCTAAAAAAAAAAACCACGGGTACAGCATAGTTTTTGCTTGGGACCCTGGTCACGTCGGCATTTGAGGCAACGAGAAGGCAGATCAACTTGCTAAGGGTGCCACACACCTTGAAACGTGCCGATTTTCCATCCCGCACACGGACGTGAAACCCAAAGTTGAAACTTACGTTAGAAACCTCTGGCAAGAGGAATGGAACACTCAGATGGACAACAAACTTTTCCAGATCCGTCCGAATTTAAAAGAATTTTTACCGTCTGCCACACGTAGTCGTAAGGAAGAGACAGTTTTGTGCAGGTTGCACACAGGTCACTCCTTTTATACCCACTCTTATCTTTTAAAAGGTGAAGAAGCTCCGTGGTGTATTCCATGTCATGTTCCACTCACAGTGAAACATTCTTTTAGATTGCTGGGACTTGCACGATGTGAGACACAAACACTTTACAGCCGAGTCTATGAAAACCCTGTTCAGAGATGTCCCACCTGACGTGATCTTTGAGTTTCTGAAAGAGATTAACATTTTTCATCTGATCTCAGATTTTACGGAAGAAAGATTTTTAACGAAGTTTCTGGTACGTTTTTAGAGATGTAGTTTAAAGAGATGTGCGAAGGTTTTTTTTTTTTTTTTTTTTTTTTTTTTTTTGAAGACGACTTGTGAGTTGATTTTAACGTGGTGACAGCCCTGATATGGCCCTTTGCGGTCGGCTGGGCTATAAGCAACAAAAAAAGAAAGAAAGAACATGGAGATACCGAATTCTTATAGATCTTCATAACGTTGGTTTTAGGGGTCACTTGCTTGTTTTTATTAAAATCTTACTGGTTGATCGGCAGTTCCAGGTCCGTATTAGCACCACGCTGTCTGACATTCATGAGCAGGAGGTGTCCCCAAAGGGTGCATTCCTTCTCCTGCTCTCTTCAGCATTAAAATTATTGAAACTCAATTCTGTAAACCAGGATTCCGAGTCCCTTCTGTCGACAACTTTGCACTCCACGCAGTCGGAGCCACCTATGCCAGCGTACAACGTCGACTCCAACTTTGTGTGGATGAAGTCCGAGAGTGAGGCGAGGAAAATGGGTTTACTTTTTCGGGCATCAAAACTCAGTGTATCCACTTATACACTTTTCCACATTTCTTTGTCACTCCTGAAACTCGTCTGGCCAGATCCATTATTCCAGTTGTGAAGAAAGCCAGATTTCTGGGTGTTATCTTAATCAAAAACTGAATTTCAAAAGTCACATCTAGCACTTGAAAACTTCATGTCATAAAGCAATGAACATTCTGAGAGTAGTTGCATATAAAGATTTGGGCTCTGATTTTAAAAAGAAAAGAAAAACACTGTTCTCCACATTTACAGAGCTCGAATCCACTCCAAACTAAACTACGGTTGTATGGTGTACGGTTCAGCGGAACCTTCCTACTTGAAAACTCTAGATCCGATCTACCATCAACTGTTATCTTGGTGCGTTTCGAACCACCCTTGTTTACAGTCTGTATGCTGAAGCAGGAGAACCATCCACATCCAACCGTTGGCTGAAACCTTACTGTTTGAACCTCTCTCCTGAACCCTCAGACCCTGCCTGTGATTGTACCTTGGACCCGTAGTTCCGAAGAAATTTGAAGACCACCTAAATTGCATTCGCCCTTGGAAATTCGCATTCTTCACCATTAGAACAGTGCAGGCGTAGACTTTGGAGTCATGTGTGATTCGTCCAAGTTTCCTGATGACCCACCACGAACTTTCCTCATCCCGGGGATCTGGTTTGATTTGGCCTCGTATCGTGAACACACAATCAGCTCCTTGGTATATAAGTAATTTTTGGCTGAACTGTGTTTTAAATTTCCATCCTTCAGAAAAAAAAAGTTTGCAGAAGGCTTGAAATTCGAAGAAGAGGTGGTCTCTGCTGCATTGTGCACGCCCTCTCCTTCTCAGATCTCTGAACATCTGTTCAAAACAACATTCCCACCGATCTACACAGCTGAGTTGACAGCCTTGGGCCTGGCTCTTGAAACAGTCTTGAAATCCCTTTCAGCTTTGATGAAATCCCTTTCAGCTTTGATGGCCATCCTACATCTTTTTGAAATCTGATGGACACAACATATTTTTGGCTTGGGTTCCTGGTCATGTGGGCATTCGTGGCTGACCAACTTGCCTATAATGCTACAGAGTTGAGCATATTCTCTATCCCACACACCAAAAGGAGACCCAAAGCTCCAGCTTATGTCAAGATGCCTGCCATGAACTGTTTTCCAAATGTGTACCTCCCACATGCTCCGACTAGTTTTAACAGTTTCTTAAACATGCATTACTCTCTGTCTCAGTTGGCATGTCAAACTTGCCCTCTTGCTCTCCAGTCTCTCCATGTTCCTGTACGTCTCTCCCTCTCCTCTCCCCTCCGGGGGTTGCAACCTTGGCGTGATCGGAGGGCTTGCGTGGTCCAGTGATCTTCTAGGCTTTGCTGACGGGAGCATCGATAGTCACTAGATGGTTAGTTGTCGTGAACGCTTCTAGGCCTGTATAGCCAAGTTGCTGACTGGCAAGCATTACGTGGTAGGAATTGATGCTCCTGGTAGGGTTTCCCATGTCAGAAAGGTTAGGAGTGAGGGCCCAGACAAATAGTAACCCACCTTTTTCCTATTCTATCTTCTGCCTTTCTTAATGGATCTTTTCTTTCTTCGTCTCCCCTTCAAGCCTTCTGTTCCACACTCTTTTTTTCTCTGATACTTGAGTCGCTGCCGTAAGCAGCGGGGAAGGCCCAAGTTACAGTTACCTGGCGAGGGGCTGAGTGGCTGATCCCAATTCAGTCGCTAAGGTGCACTGTCTGGTTTTCATGCGGGACGGTACCAGGCTCACGGACGCCATTCTATGGCCATCCATTGTCCCTTCCCCAGCACGGCAGCTCTCCTGGGGTGACCGTTTATCTCTGCCGGTATTTAAAACCTTCATGGCCTCAATAAACATAAAAACAGGAAAAAGAAGAAAACTGGGTTCCGACCCTTCCAGGGATACGGACTCGGATTCTGACACTGAAGTTCGGAATAGGATAGGTGCATGGCCCTCTTGGCTGATTATCCAGTCGGCAGATAGCGAGCGACCCATTACTAAGTTGAGTCCTTTTGCTGTTGCAAAGGGGCTGAAAGGTCTTGCAGGCGCAGAGCCGAAATCAGTGAAGAGGTTGAGGGATGGTTCCTTGCTGGTGCAGGTCGACCGAAAAGTCCACTCGGACAACTTATTGAGATCCGAAAGCCTTGTAAATTACCCCATCCGGGTGTCCCCTCACAAAAGTCTCAACTCCTCGAAAGGCGTCATCCGTTGCCGAGAATTGTTCGGGATGTCTGAGGGAGAGATAAAGGCTGAGTTGGCTGATCAGGGAGTGGTCGAGGTCAGGAGGGCGACTTTTCGGAAAGGTGCGGAGAGGAAACCTACCAACACTCTGTTCCTCACCTTTGCTAAACCGACTCTTCCAGAGTCCATAAAGGTGGGGTACCTGAGAGTGAAAGTAGCCCTGTATGTGCCGTCCCCACTGAGGTGCTTCAAATGTCAACGCTTTGGACATGTCAAAGAGGAAATGCCCGGGAGAGGAGGTGTGTGCCACCTGCAGCAAAGCAGTTCATGATGGTGGATGCGAATCCGCGAAATGCGTGAACTGCGATGGTGACCACCCTTCCTTTTCAAGAGACTGCCCTGTCTGGCGAATCGAAAGCGAAATCCAGCGAGTTAAAACAGAAAAAAAGATTTCGTTCTTCGAAGCAAAAAAGCTGGTGCAAGAGCAGAGGGGAACCCCGCTTCTTTTCTCGACAGTAGTCAAAAAATCGCTCAGAGTACCTCAGGTAGAAGTAGGCGTTCAGACAGACCCATGTGGTCTTGAACCTCTGAAATGTATTCCGACTTCAAGAACATCGCAAGAGAAAACGGCCGTTGGCGGGGGCCATAAACCCACCAGAGGATGCACTTCCAGTGCATCCTCTAAGCCTGCAGCTGTGCGGGCTGCCCAGCAAGGGGGTCGCCCCGAGACGGCCCCCAAGCCGAGACCACCTCCCAAGGGAGGAGCCCCGACAGTGGCGTCGGCAAAGTGGCGTTGGTGGAGTGCAGGGGAAAGCCTCCACCACGCCATCAAAACCATTGAGTTCTTCCCCTCCAGGGAAGAAGAAACATCAAATTCCACCGGACAGACTGAAAACAGCAGAGCTGAAATTACAAAATACATTTGATGCTCTATATGACGAAGAGGAAGAGGACATAGACATGGATGATTAAGATCCTCATCCACAATGGATAGTCTTGCAATGGAATATTAGGGGACTGTCTTCCAATTTTAAGAATTGCAGCTGTTGTGCCGTGAGGCTAGGCCCATGCTAGTTTTACTGCAAGAAACTCTTCTAAAGTCTGACAAAACTTTTTCACTTTCTGGCTACAGCTCTCTAAACCTACCTGCACAATCTGTTGAACATGGTGTTTCTGGCGGAGTAGCTTTGTTCATTCACAACTCTGTTCTGTACAGCCCAGTTGCTCTGCAGACTCCGCTGCAGGCAGTGGCAGCTCGGGTTACTCTTCACAAAACAGTTACTGTCTGTAGTTTGTATCTATCTCCAAATACTGCGTCACTAAACGGGGCCTCATTTCGCTCTTGGAGCAGCTTCCCAGACCCTTCTTGCTGTTGGGGGATCTGAATGGCCACTCTCCTCTATGGGGAAGTGAGAGAACATCACCAAGGGGTCTGCTTTTAGAGGAAGTGTTTTCGGAGCTTGATCTGTGTGTCTTGAATGGGAAATCGCCAACTTACTTTCACTCCGCTAATGGCACCACATCTTGTCTGGATCTTTCTGTCTGTGACCCATCTTTGTTTTTGGATTTTGTTTGGGAGGTTGATGAGGACCTGCATGGTAGCGACCACTTTCCTGTGTTGCTTCGGCATACGAATGCAGAGAGTGAGTCTTTACCAGAACGCCTCAATTTCAACAAAGCAGATTGGGACCTCTTTGCCACTAAGTTTCTTATGGATCTGGAAGAGGACAAGATCCTGCAAAGTGAAGATCCGGCAGGAAGTCTTTCAGATTTCATACTGAATTGCGCAAAGTCAACCATCCACACATCTTCCAAGAAGCCCCTAATGCCAAAAGTTCCTTGGTTCAACTCTGAATGCAAGGAAATTAACAAAACCCGCAAAAGAGCTCAACGTCGGGTCTCTTGCAGACCTTCGATGCCCAACGTTCGAGCGCATCAGAAACTGAGGGCCAAATCCAAACACATATATAAGACCAGTAAACGTTTATCTTGGAAACAGTTTTGCTCAAGTCTCACATCCAAAACATCGAAGAAAAAAGTGTGGAAAATCATCAAGAAAATCAAAGGGAAGAACACCTGTCCCACTGTGAGCCATCTCAAGTTTTCTGACTCTTTACTAACAGAGAAAAAAGCGGTTGCTAATCTGCTTGCTTCACCATTGAAAAGAATTCCTCTCTTCTAACAAATCAGCCAGTTTTGTCCAAACCAAAGCCCTCAAAGAAAAATCACCCTGCAACTTTTCATCAGATAACATGGAAGACTACAATCTTCCTTTCACTTTAAACGAATTGAAATCTGCCTTACTTTCTTGCAGCGATTCCTCTCCGGGTATAGATGAAATCCATTACAATCTTTTGAAACATCTTCCACAAAAAGGTCTGCACATCCTGCTACATGTCTACAACCATGTATGGACTACTGGTTTCTTTCCACCTTCTTGGCGAAAAGCCCTCATCATTCCCATTCGCAAACCTGGAAAAGATCTTTCTAACCCATCAAACTACCGTCCCATAGCTTTGACCAGCTGTGTCTGCAAGCTGATGGAGAAAATGGTCAATGCTAGACTTATGTGGAAACTCGAAACCGATGGCCTTTTGGCGAAAGAACAGTGTGGTTTCCGCAAACATCGAACCACAGTTGACCATTTGATCCGTCTGGAATCTACGCTTCGGAACGCCTTTCTGAACAAACAACACGCAGTGGCTATTTTCTTTTGACTTGGAGAAGGCCTACGATACCACCTGGAAATCTGGGATACTTCATGATCTCCATGATCTTGGTTTTCGGGGTCATCTTCCACTTTTCATTCAAAATTTTTTGGCAGAACGACAGTTTCAGGTCCGGGTTGGCACCACTCTGTCTGATGTTCATGAGCAGGAGTTGGGTGTTCCGCAAGGTCTCCATCAACAACATTGTTAAATCTGTTCAACAGGGTTCAGACTGCTCATTGTTTGTGGATGATTTTGCTGTTTACGCAACTGGAAGCCTGTACCCGAGTGTCCAGCGCAGGCTCCAGCTTTGTGTGGATAAAATTCATCAGTGGGCGGATGAAAACGGCTTCACTTTTTCTCCTACAAAGACACAGTGCATTCACTTCCATAATTTCCGTCAGTTTTTTCCAGATCCTGTAATTCAAATAGGGAAATCTCCCATTCCAGCTGTCAAAGAGGCCAAATTCATAGGAGTTATTTTTGACCAGAAACTCAACTTTCTCAGCCACATTAAAAACCTCAAAACTTCTTGCCAGAAAGCTCTGAATATTCTGCGGGTTGTAGCACACACTGACTGGGGCGCTGATAAGAAAACTTTGCTGCACCTCTACAGAGCCCTGGTCCGTTCCAAACTGGACTATGGTTGTGCTGTGTATGGCTCTGCAAGACCGTCTTACCTAAAACTCTTGGACCCTATCCACCATCAAGGGCTTCGTCTCTGTCTTGGAGCATTCCGCACCACCCCTGTGTACAGCCTGTACGCAGAGGCAGGTGAACCCTCACTGTCCAACCGCAGGCTGAAACTGTCTCTGAATTATTATATCAGACTGTTCTCGGAACCAGAAAACCCTGCCTATGACTGTGTTTTTGACCCTCCGTTCCAAAGTAAATTTGAAAACAACCCTAACTGTATTCCGCCGTTTGGTCTTCGTATGCAGCCTCACGTGCGGAATGCAGGTCTAGACTTAGGAGTTGTGTCCGATTTTTCCAAGTTTCCAGATGAGCCTCCGTGGACCTTTTTCACACCAGAGATTCGTTTTGATCTTGCAGCTTTTCGTAAAGAGTCTACCAGCTCTCTAGCATACAAGGCATTATATTCTGACCTCTGTTCAAAATTTCCATCTTATCAGAAAATTTTCACTGACGGTTCCAAGTCTGAGGATGGAGTGGCCTGTGCAGCCTACTGCCCTGGGGCTCCTTCTCAGATACTGTTAGAACATATACCTCCAGATGCTTCTGTCTATTCCGCTGAACTTACTGCTCTGGTTCTGGCATTGAAGATAATCTCACAATCTAAGAAGAGGGACTTTCTGGTTCTGTCAGATTCACTGTCAGCGTTGGAGGCCATAGCTGGCCGCAACCTTCAGCACCCAGAACTTTACACTTTTTTGAACTTTTGACCAAGTTGAAAGTGGATGGTTACAACATTATTTTGGCTTGGATTCCTGGTCATGCTGGCATTGGAGGGAACGAAATGGTTGATCGTTTAGGCAAGAATGCCACAAGAGAGAAACTGTCCAACATATATATCCCCTGCTCAGATCTGAAACCCACAATTAACGATTATGTGAGAGACCTCTGGCAGGGGATTGGAATACACAGACGGATAACAAACTCTTTCAGATCCGTCCAAACCTTAAAGAGTTCCTCCCATCACGTCTGGTGGTCGTAAAGAAGAAACAGTTCTGTGCCGGTTGCACACCGGCCATTCGTATTTTACCCATTCATACCTTTTAAAGAGTGAAGAAGTGCCGTGGTGCATTCCATGTCATGTGCCACTCACAATGAAACATATTCTTTTAGAGTGTTGGGACTTGCACGATGTGAGACACAAACATTTTACAGCCGAGTCCATGAAAATCCTGTTCAGAGATGTCCCGCCTGACGTGATCTTTGAGTTTTTGAGAGAGATTAACATTTTTCATCTGATTTAAGATTTTACGGCAGAAAGATTTTTAACGAAGTTTCTGGTGCGTTTTAGAAGATGTCATTTAAAGAGATGTATGAAAGTTTTTCTTTTTCTTTTTCTTTTTTTAAAATGACTTGTGAGTTGATTTTAACGTGGTGACAGCCCTGATGTGGCCCTTTGCGGTCGGCTGGGCTATAAGCAACATTATCTTATCTTATCTTATCTCCCTCTCCTCTTTCCATGTCTCTCTCATCAACGTGCATTACTCTTCTGCATTTCTTGAACGTGCATTACTCTTTTTTTCCTGCCATGTCTGTCTAAGACCTGAGTGCATCTCTCTCCAAGTCTCACAAATCTAGCCTCTCCTGTCTGTCTACTTGTGAATTTCCCAGTCTGTGCATGACAGTACTAAAGTCTAATGGTTTGAATAATGAATTTATGAGTAATTAATTCCTGTTGTTAGGACTTGAAAGTTATTGCCCTCCAAACTGTGACTTACAATAAGCAGTCTGGAAGGCAGCTAGATGTTATACATCTTCACACAGGGGGGGGTGTGTGTGTGTGCGGGGTGCGTGCGTACACGCGTGTGTGTGGTGTATGTGTGTGCAGAGACAAACTTAATTCATGTTCTACCATCTAACTCATCCAGATAATCAAGATCTCATGCATTCACAGACAGAGAATACTTGCAGATTCTCTCTCTTCTTTCTCTCTCTCCCGAGAAAAACGAGCAGTTCTCTCTTTCTAAAGAAACACACAGTGAGACTTGTTCAAAAACAAAAAAGTATATTGGATGAGGCTTACAACGTGACAGAATAGCTGCACATCACAATACACTACACTGAATGGATCCACAGCCACAAGTAAGTCTGAACAAAAAATGATCAGAAACTTAACAGTGACTGCGAGACATGTGAGACACAGACAGATGGTCATGAGTCGTAAAAAAAATGCTATGATCCCACAACATAAACATACACCGCTATGATAACAGTTGAAAAATACAGAAATTGCTCACTTACTAGTGAACATGCTGATCAATAAATAATGTTGAAATAGATGGGTTACTTTTTGTAAAAGAACATTTACATAAATTTTACGCTGAGTTTGATCCAAATTGCCCAAAACTAAATGAATGAAAAAATGAAACCGTTGCAATTTGGAAACAGAAAATAAGACCTTAATTTGAACAAAAGCTCTTAAGAGAAACAAAAGCAACAAGGAAATATATAACAGACGACCATGGCCCCATTCTTCCTCCCTCGGTCCCCCTTCACAATTCATCACCACCCACTCCTCACCCTTTTAAAAGCAGAATTTTTATTTATTAATTCGAAAAGGTGGAGAAAGTAGGTATAAACAAGCAATACTGTTTTCAACATACTTTACACACCAATAAATAATGAATACATAAAGAAATACAAGATGAATACCTCACACAGGACAGTATTACACCATCTTTACTTGACGTCTCACATGGACAAACACAGAAGCTAGCTCTAAACAAAATCAAAAGGCTCCACTTTGTGGTGCCTGCTGTCTAGTCACAAACGCAAAATAGTAACACTTAAAAGCCAAGTGATGTCACTACATTCTGTACCAGTTCCTCAAAGCGGCAGCAGCAAACAAGAGTTCTGTGCAACGCCCACCAGCAGTTCACCTCGTAAAGAGAGATAAAAAAAAAAAAAAAAAAAAAGGGACAGAGGAGAGCGCAGACAGAGGGAGCATGTGTGCACTGTAGACCTGACAAACAAAAAAAACCCACTATGAAGTGCAGTGAGGTCACCAAAGGCTACTGGACATACGAGACCCAGCCTGTCCTCTGAAGCAGACATCCTTAAACAGCTGATACTCAATGAGCGTGACACACCTGACAGATGGGAAATACTGCCGGCAGACTTTCCTACTGAAGGTCTGGAGTTCAAATCCCACCACAGCCTGGAGGATGGAGAACTGCTTTCCCATGTTCCACATCAACACTCCTTAAAAAAAAAAAAAAAAAAAAAAAATCTAGAACTTGGACGCCCTTCGTGTGCACAAGCATGCAGAAGATGGATCTACATTCTACAAGAGTTATCAGCATGCCGCAAAATTGTTCACCTGCAAACCAAAAGGGCTTCATCTGCACACACATTTTGGTCTGCACTCTACAGGGGCTTTTCGTCTACACACTACAAGGACTTGTAATCCATGTCTATACTTGGATTGCTGAATCATGCATGCACACACACACCAATCATTGCCCCACATCCCTCCCAGGTACACATACATACTGCCCACCCAAAATGGAGAATGGCCGTGCAAATGTGGATCCCATCTACCTTAAGAGCATTCACTGAAATGCCTTCACTTGGACAACTACTGGACATGGGAGCTGAAGGAGAATGAAAATGGCTAAGAAAAATATGAAGTGCAACAGATCCAAGGTCATCCCATTAGAGATGAACATGCTTCACTTAAATACACATGTTCATATAGACAGACTAGACGAACCATTTTTAAATGAACGTGCACACACAGAATTACACATTTAACATATTGAAACGGGGAAGAAGCACATCAAACATGAAATGTCCAGGTAAACAAAGACACACATAAAAAAAAAAAAATTTGGTCTTTTATATTGAATATATTTCATATCTTCACCTTACTTCTGGTGGTTATTCAAAAAACAAAAATAGTCGAACAAAACCTACCATCAATTAGTATAAGACACCAACCATGAAAGTGATAAAAAAAATTAAGTACATGGTACACCAAAGAAGTTTCATTTATATGGGTAAAAAAAAAATATATATATATTAAAAGAAAGGTTGTGTCTTCCTTGTCAAGCACCAAAGATCAGACAATTTCATCTGAATTACACACTATAAAAACATGAAACGCAGACAGTGTCAAAACTGAACACGAACACAAAACAAGATAAATCACAATTGAACAAAATCATAATCTTCATTTCTCTTGCGCCTTATATTTGGACATCCGTTATGAATTGTGTAATGTACTTTGTAAAGCTGTCGGTTAATACTGTCGATGTGAAACATGATGTTGCCTAACTGCTTCGCCTCTCCAGTGTTTGGGATACTCTGGCTTATTTCATGGTTAACATGGTGTTGAGTGCACTTCACAACAGACTTTCAGTTAATGGGATCCAGACTGCCCTGATCAAACATAGGTATTGCAATCATACCTACAGACTTATCACCATTTTTGTGCCAATAGGTCACGGGAAGCTATCCTGAACAGCATTTCAAGCAGGGAAAATAACACCTCCCTGCTGACAGCTCCCCTACCCTCCACCCCGGGTTAAATTCACTGATTTCACATGCCAGTCATGACAAAGTATACAGAATATGGTGAAATGTGTAGTCAGACTCAAATGTAAGTAACATGTAATTCATGACCTTCCAGTTACAGGCAAAGGGTTATGGTGCACAATTCACTTCATTTCCAGTTCCATAAATGATAGCAAAATACTTCCCAACACACATTACTGTGGATCAGATGTCTAAGCCCTTTTACAAGCCTGCTCTGAAAATTCACAGACTACAGTACAGTGACTAGCACAGCTACAGAATAGAGAAAGACGGATAGTCTGTGAGCAATTATTCCTTTTGTGGGTCCAACATTCATGAAAAGACAAGTCCTACTGATGAAAAATCAAAAATTTGTTTTTAAAAGAACTAAACCAATGTCCACTTTCAAATAAAACTATTGCATATGCACATGAAAAGAATAAATGCAAGACAGGCTTTCAGATTTACAGCACCAACATGAGAAAAGGAGAAAGAAAAAAAAACGCCAGCCAGTGAAGAGGGTACACACCAAGGACATCCATGAAGCTCAAACACACTTCTGTCCAGTCTTCCATTACACATCTTACAAAAAACATGGTCCACAGCCAAATAAAAATAAAAAAAACAATACAGCCATCCTAAATATCCGGTCAAACTTTCACACTCACACGCAGTGACTTCACACATCCACACCGACTTACACTGCAAGAAAAGACGTGAACAACAATCTCCAATTCTGGAGAAAAAAAAACAATGTTCTAAACTACTCAAACATCCATATAATGCCAACTTCAACTGTCATATTGGAATTTTAAACTATCTGCCTGATTAAAGGAAACGGTAAATTCATTTCATAACAGATGAAAACGGTCAACAGTGTGGTGCCCCATTAGTGATGTGCTGTCCTCTTTCACGCTTTTGAGCCCGTTACATCTACACATACAATTCGGGAAATGCTCGGTACTTTTTTTGAAAAATGTGTCTGTATTCTCACATTCGGCTTGATCAATCAAGTTAATATTACAAATGTTGGTCTTGGAACAGTTCATACAGAATTTGATGAATGAATCTAACCTAGACAGGGCTCAATTCCAAGTTTTACCAGAGTGACACCGACTTTCCAGCTTACAGATCAGAAAGTATTACATCTCAAGGTAATACTATTCCTGTTTCTGGCAGGTTCAGCTCTGCCCCTTTTATTTATGCTACTCAGATCATATGACCCCGATTCTAGTTGTCATAAGCACTATAAACTATTAAAAAAAAAAAATCCGATGTCTGACAATTGTTTAAAATTGGGTAGGAACAACACTTCATACCACTGCCACTCAAAGTGGGAACCTTAAAAAAAAATCATAATAGTATGGCAAGTAAACCAAGCCACTAAAGAAATGAACTGAACTAGGAACTGCCTATCTGGATGTAATAGTCTCCAGCAGATTCTGGACAGTTTCGAATCGGTATGCTGTTCCTTGCTCCACTTCAGGCAGAACCTCCACAAGTATCACAGCAAACTGTTATGATCCCAATTTTCATGCAAAATCCCACAATAAGTGTGACCATATCAACAAACTGCTTCCTAGCTTATAACCAATGCTAGAAAATGGCCCTCGGCAACATTCTTACTGGAAGGAGAAAATAAATGGATGGATATTTTATAAATGAGTGACCTCCCAGAAATTTGGGACATGCACCAATTCTTTCTGACCACTGCCTCCCTTCCGTGCCTTTTAAATCGCTCACGTGTTTCACAAAATTTTACTTGCTCATACACATAAAAGAAAAAAAAAATTAAGTACCCCAAATCCACAGCAGAGGAAGACCACAGCTACAATGATGGCAGCCAGATATCATGACAATACTACTGGTCTGGCACCGAGCTATGTCCTTTCATTTTACCATTGTCAACTCTCCAATATCATTTTCTGAAACCATACATCAACCCAATTTCATTTTCAGAGACAAGACTTTGAACCCCATCGATGAGAGCTTTAGTCACATCAATATGTTCAAAAAGTTTGGGATCCACATATCAGTGCTTTTGCCAAATCTTACCTTTTGAAATCTGTTGGATCCCATTATTGTCCTCTTGGTGTTTTCTAAACGGATTTCGGATCCGACCACCGCCTGTCTGGATATCTCTATTGTTCCCAGTGAAGACTGGTTCCATTCAGCTGTTTACTGATAAATGCGCTTAGACCAAAATTGAGCACATGGACAACCAAGTCATATAACAAAAAGGCTAAAATGACTTCATACAAAAAGGTCATACAGAAAACTCGAGTCATATATTAAAAGGCTGAATGACTTCATACAAAACGACAGAAGCAATATAACATGTGAGTGGGGTGAGGAGGAAATGCTGCAGCTGTGGGAGCCTTTGTGCTGACTATGACAAAGTCAGATCGCATGTACCCTTTCTGATCATCGTCTTCTGCTACGGAAGATGAACGCTTCATATGCACGACAGTAGTGAGACTTGGACAAACATCTTTCAAGAATCAAACCATTCTTCTCCATGACTGAACACAGTGACAATACTAAATTTCAGCAATACTCAAAGGAAAAGCAATGATGAATTTCAAGAGTTTTTTGATCCCAACAAAGCCAGGCTGTCTCCCAAGTTGGTAGAATGACGTCATACACACACGCGTACAGTACTGAATGGCAAGGGGAATCTTGGATGGCTGCCACTTCCACAGAGGCCGCATGAAAACTGCCATATGGCCGTGTGGAGATTGCCACATGAACACACAGACCGTCATGTGGCTAAATGTGCAGACTGCCACGTGACCGCACATACTGTCACATGGACTACCACATTACTGCAAGGAGATTGTCATATGAACACATGGAGATTTGTCGCCTGCTTACGCTTGGAGCCTGCCACACAATGACATGGGGCATGGCCACCTGCCCACATGGAGACTGTCACATGTACAGAAGAAAGGCCAATGAAGTCAGCAAGGGGCCACAGCAGTCAGACCTGGTCGCTGGTAGAAGTGGTGTCACATTCCAGTTCCTAGAAAAGTCTCTTCTTGTCCTTTTTGGTACTGCAAACAGACAACAGCACAATGAGGTCACCAAACGTGGGAAACTCTGTAATGGGATATCATAATAGAATCTCCCTTACAATGCTTGCATAATGATACATTATTTCACTGTGGCCCGTTTTGTGTTGTATGATTCTGCTCATGTGCTAAAATTACTCTGATCCCCAGGACAGTGTATGCATGTGTTTTGGCGCGCGTTTGTGAAGATGTGCATGCAAATGTACAGGTACAAGTGTGTTTCAGTTCATGTTGGAATATGTAAACAGACATGCACCCACAAGCAGGTATATCAAAGTGTATGTACATTATAATTGTGTGGGCATGTTCATTTGTAGGAATGTTAAAAAAAAATACTAGACGGTATGAAGTTTAGGTAAACATGTCAAGGTTACTATTAGCACAGAAAAAAGTGAACAGTCCAATAGCCTTGCGGTAGTTGAGGCAGTGAATTGTCCGAGACTTGCTGCGTCTAGGGCATGGCATTATGGGAGGCCAGTCCACCCTTTCACAGCCGTGATATGGCCCTTTGCGGTAGGCTGGGCTATAAGCAACATTACCTTACCTTCCCTGAACTTAATGGGTGGACAGAGGCAAGTTTCAAAAGACTGAAATGTGACCCCACAAATAGTTCGTACTCTCACAGCTACCAGCTCCATAGCCAACTGGCAAATGCTCATCAAGGGAACCTTCAATACCTGTTATGGTTCATTTCAAAAGGAATGCATTCTTCCCGACATATTACGAGACTTGAAGAATTTAGATTTAGTCACCATATACTTCTGTGATCATAGGAAAACATGGCACTGAACTGCTTATCTTAAAGACTGCCATATGAATATCATTAGTCAAAAAACAGGAAAGTTGTTCATTTTTTTTCCTTTCCTTTTTTTTTTTCAAGACAGTCACTTTAGAGAGGGGGAGGGGCAGGCAGACAGAGGAAAAGAGAATTGTGTGTGTGAGACTAAGTGTGTGTGTAAGGTTTCATCCATTTTTCAATTTATATCTATTCACTTGGAGAGATTTTATTGTGAAAGATAGTAGTAGTACGTGAGTTTGTCAGCAAGTGTGCGTGGGGCGTGTGCACACACACACATGTATGAGTGCATATGTGCCTGACTGAACGTGTGTGTGTTTGTAAGCGTTCCGTTTCATACTTGAGTATGCACCCATGTGTATTTGTAAGCATGTGTGGTGCACATAAATGCATAAGCTTACATGTATGTATACATATATGCACATGTGTGTGTGTACATGCTTAAGTGTGTGTGACAAAAGGATGTTTGTGTGTGTTCTTATATTTGTGTGTGCATGTATCAGCCTGCTCGTGCGCTTGCTTGCTTTATCTGCACACGTGTGACAGAAAAAGGCAGGCAGAACCACAAACAGGCAGTAATAGGAGAATCAAACATTTGTTTGCAATCACACTTATGTCAGTGGGTTCTAGTAATACAGAGAGAGAGAGAGAGAGGCATCAACACAGATAGACAGACACATACAGACTAAGAGCCGAGGCTTCCAAGCCAAGATTCTCAATCTCTTGTTAGTTTCCTGTATTTAATTAGAAAGAGTGAGAAATTTATTAAAAAAAAAAAGAAAAAAAAGGTCAGAAAACTGAATCATATACACTGAGCGGGAACACACAAGACAGAGCAATAAACAAGAGAGTGAAAGTAGAATGAACTACACCGATTAAAAAAGGACCACAAACATAGAATAAACCAGAACCATAACACAGAATAAAAGAGACCCACCAAAAAACATAGTAAAAATAGAACAAGAGTGCGACAGAACAGCAATCACAGACTAAAACTGAACTTAAAGTAAAATTTAACTACAAACAGAGAGAAAAACGGTAGCTCAAACAGCATTAAACAGAACACGCACACACACAGAGAAAAACAAACCCCAAGTACAGAGTAAAACAGAACCATAAACACAGAACAAAACATAACCAAAAATTTTGAGCAAAATGGAACCAAAAAATACAGAATAAAACAAAACCCCACACACAGAAAAGAAAAAAAAAAGGGAAACAGAAAATCAGAACACGAGTAAAACAGAACAACAAATGTAGAGAATAAGAGAACCATAAACTCAGAATAAAACAAAATCACAAAGTAAAACAATTCCACAATCGGAGTAAAGCACAGCAAACACAGAGTAAAAGAGGACCACAAACACAGCATAGAAAGCTTAAACCAGATCTGAGTTGAGCAACAGACAGGTTTACGCTGAACACAAATACAGAATAAAACCGAACAAATATAAAGTAAAACAGGACTGCAAACACAGAGTAAAAAAAAATAATAAGTTAAACAGAACCACTACAGTGAAACGGAACCATTAAGTAAAAAAACAAAAACGAAAACCAAACACAGATTAAACTAGAATCCCAAACACAAGACTTAAACAGAACACTAACAAATACAGAGCCACAGAGTTGGGGGAAAAAAACAACAGTCAAAACAAAAAATGTGAGAAGTAGCCTCATAGTGCAGGACAAACCAAAAACATATAGAACCATAAACAGAGGATAAAAAAAAACACACACAGCAAAGCGGAACCACAAACTGTAAAACAGAATGACAAACACAGAATACCTTTATTTCCAGGCTATAATCAGCAGATAAGCTGCACTTTTATTAAAAAAAAATCACTTTTATCAACAACAAAAAAAACCCTCACAAATAAGATGTAGGCCATAACCAACCAATCAGCCCCAAGAAAATAGCTGTGAAAACCAATAACAAAAATGGTGAACCCAGTGTAAACAAAACATGCGTAATCTGAAGTATGACTTAGAAAGAAAAAAAAAAAAAAAACATGTTGCGATTCACTGTACTCAGTAATTCTTAAACCACTGAAGGACTCTCTCCAGTGTCAGACACAAAGAATTTCTAAAACACTTCATCAACATCGGCCATGTTGCCTGCGGACTTCACGTAGTTTTGTGCCTCCATACTTGTGCTCGTGGGACTTCTGTGTCGTCAGCTGTCAAAACTGCACCTGCTTTTTTTTTTTTAACTGTTGAAAGTTTGCCACACTGAATACACCACCGTTGGACTATCAACTCGAGCTACTGTATGGTTGCCCTTTTGATGAGCCATATCAAAAGTCTTCAAATTGAAATTCGCATCATAGGCTTGACTTCTCGATTTTTTTTTTTGCTCGATCGTATGGTCCTGATGTGCTACTGATCAAGCAAAACTAACATTTGGCTATCATTAATGACGATCATTTTGCATGTTGTTCATGCGCAAACCATTCTTTCTGTGAACAGAGGTCAAATTTGATTTCTGCAAACAGTGGTTTTCAGTTTGTCCAATCAACTGCACATCAGGAGAAGATAACTAAGAATATACTTGTAGTAGCTATAGGGATTAGAGTTTAGGATTTTAAAAAAAAAAAGTGGTTTACAGCTAAATAAAAAAAAAAGTATGGTCAGACAGAACCCCAATCACAACAGAAAAGAACAAACACAGAACAAAATCACCACAAACAGAGCAACAGGACCACAAACAGACATAAATGGTACCACAGACACAGAGCAGAATGACCCACAAACTGTACAGATACTCTGTACTTGTGGCTCCGTTTAAGATGGAACCACACACACAGAGTAAGAAAATGAGCTCTAGTAAGACGTAACCACAAAAACAGACAAGGACAGAATCCCAAACGCAAAGCAAGACGGACATACACTAACGGCAGTGCTTTCTTCTTCAGTTTTTCTTCTTTTTTTTTTAAAGAAATGAAGTATATTTCTTCTTTTTAAAAAAAACTGTTTTCTTATGTTACAGAAGGAAGACTACAAAACAGAAAGATCAACCCAAGGAGGACATGGACGGACTGGGGAATAACATTTTACCACACTGTGGAAAGGTTCCAAGCACAGTGTATTTTCGGACATGGGGGACTTCAGTCATATCAACAGAATGTGAAGAGATGGATACCATGAGTACCAACCCATCACCAACAGGCAAAACACATCAGTTTTATGTATACGGAGCTGCCAACCTCTGAAGAGGCCTGTGACGAGTATTTTTGAACATTTTGTGGCATCTATTTTCTTTCCTTTCACTTTTTACATTTTTTGAAGCACACTATCACTTAGCCTCTTCTGACTTGGCACTTCAGAATCATCAGTGCCTCTGTAGTGTCTTGACCCAAGAAGGGACATAACTCTAAAGTTCTTCCTGACAAGGCTGAACACTTTCACAGGCCGAATTGCTGACTGGGATCAGCTGCAATTCAATCAACCCGAATTTCTTAATTCATTTTTTTTTTTTGCCTCGGGGTTAATCCAACCAGCAGGTCGTTTCGACAAGGCAGCAAAGCTAAACCCAAAGTATGGGAACAAACACCTGCATTCAAGCAAGATAAATTCCTCCAAATCAGGATGGTTGGCAGCTCTGTGTTTTTCAGTCAATCCCACATACTCCTTGAGGTTCTCCAGCGACCTCCTCCTCTCCCCCCACTGCTCCTCCCAAACGCTCTTCTCCTTCTCAAAGGCCCTCCACTTCTCATCCAGCTCCTGCTGCTGTTGCTCCAGACTCTTCTTCATCTGTTCTGACCTCTTCTGTAACTGCAAGACCCAGGCAGAAAAAAAAAAAATGCAAACAGAAATAAGGCGCCACAAAGCCAGAACTGGAGTAGTCTAGATTCAACTGACCTATTGCCCCTTCTGGGACATGGAGGATTTCAGACATGCATAAAGTGTTTAAAAAAAATTTTTTTAAATTCTTTGAACGTGTAAAAATACCTTCAGAAATTAATACTGCAACACTTCATAGTTGACAGATTTGAGATACAAATGTAACTGAGGTAACAGTCATTTGGGTTTCTTAGATATTTGGGACATTCCATACAAAAAACAAAAACTCGTCTCACATTTGTGTGTGCAAATATGGCATTTCCGTGGAACAGGTTCCTTCTCTGTATTAATCATTACATCTACAGTTGAATCACGATTTCATATTTGCGTACGGAAACTAACTAGTACACTTTTCCCTCCTTTTTTTTTCATTATCTGTAAAACATGCATTTATCACTTCCCATCAAAACTTTTCAAAATCGTCTTTCAAAGAATGAGTAATGTTTCAACATGACCTTTGCTTAAAGACATTTGCAATACCCAGATGCAAGCAGTCTCTACGGTAGAGAGACAGACATAGGACTCCCCACATTTTGTCTATCAAGTTGGTATAGCAGTTGATCTGCACTGGTATGACGAAGCTGATCTACACTAGAATAACAGCACTGATCTACACAGGTATAAATGCTGACTCACATTGGCTTGAAAAAAAAAAAGTCCATATGCAATTCGTATGATTAAGTTGATCCACAGTTGGTTTAAACTGCTATAACAAAGCAAATTTCTACCAGAATAACAAACTTCATGTACCCTGCGATAACAAAGTTGATCTACACCGACATTACAAAGTTGACTTCTGCAGGTTTCAGATCAATACTGTTTTAACAAAATTAATATTTATTGGAATAACCAAGTCGATCTGCACTGGTATAACTATGTTCAACAATACTGTCACAATTACACTGATCTTCACTGGTATGTAACTCTTTTGTGTGTGAGTGAACGAGAGACATTGTGTGTGGCCTTTTGTACTCGTGTGCATATGCATGTGTGATTGTGTGTTTTTCCTTTTTGTAATGTGCTTTGACATTTTGGAAACCTATGAAAATGCCCTCTTATCATTTATTATTACACCGATCTACCAAAGTAGATCTACAATGGTATGTTAAAGTTGATTTGAACTACTACAACAAAACAAACATCACAACCAGAATGACAAGTTTATCAACCAGGGTTTAACAGAGTTGATCTTTGCTGGCAAAACAAAGATCAACACTGGTTTTTTTTTCAGGTCTGACACTGAAACTGATCTGTTAGAAGCTGACCTACTATAGTACTCCCTCAAAGTGTTCTAAATTATACCACAGAAGTTGTTTCTAAATAGTGCTACCCAGTACTGCCATTACTGGGCTAATACACGCTGCTCTACCCTGAACAAAAGACCCCAGTTACACACTGGACTTACATCTGCTTCCGAGTCCTGCAGCTTCTGTTTCTTCTCCTTGACCTTCATCTCAAAGACCTGCTCCATCTCAGCCTCCATCTTCTTCATCTTCAGGTTGTGCTCCTGTCGCTCCTCAGCCATCTGTGTCAGGGGATCCCTGGACAAAATCCATGTCAGTGTCTTCAGCATGCTGTGGCTCTGGCCCTAGCCATCTCTTCCTCATCTTAGCTTTTCACTACCTTGCTCAGACCTGCCCATCACTCCAACGTGCAACGCTCTTCAGCTACCAGTCCACCCCTAAAGAGGCTTATCTACTTCCTGTTTCCACCCAGTTATTTGGGAAGCAATGAGTGTTAAGATGTGGCATTCTGATCAGCCAGCTTTAGTTCTTGTATGCGCCATTTTTCACTCCTTCCATGGTAAGCAAACAAAACTTGTTTTTCACCTTACATCAACAGTGACTGAAAACAACAAAAACTAACTGTGACAGCACACAAACAACATCTAACAGTGAATTTTAAAACATTTGAAGTAACTGACATTCTAGGATTCTTTCTTACCCAGTTTTTTCCAACACAGACCATTGGTTTGTGTAGTATTTTAGTAAATGTCTGGTAGTTTGTAACATTTTTTCTCTAAATTTGAGGCAGCATAGTAGTTAAAAGCTTGACCCTGTTATACACCAAACTGACCAAGAGTCCTTGTCATAATTTTCTGGTTAAATCCTTTTTCGTTAGTCTGCATGTGTGTCAACCAATATGTATGTCTGTTCCTTGTACAGGAGTATCAGTATCTGGGGCCCACACAACCTACTGTTTTTGTATTGGATAAATCAATTTATGAGGGAGGAAATTCTGACAAGATTTTTCCAAAGTTGTTTTCAAATCTTCAGTTGGAAACTTGAGGTAATGTTTGAAACCTGACATGTTTTAAGCTTTCAATGTTTTAAGCTTTCAAGCCTCTCACACAATTGACCCATGTCCCTCTGATGCACAGTCTGGCCAGCAGATGCCACCTCTCATGCAAATGACCTACATAACCTCTGATAAACTGTCGCTTTCAGGTCACTATTCCCCCATAGGATGCTAATTCAAATCGCATACATGCTATTTCCGTCAGTCTGCACCGACTTCTTTAAACCAAAAGGCAAGTACTCCGATTAGTTTATAACACTTGATAGTGGAGCATAAGGAAAAACATGGCTGTCTATACATGTAGGAAGCCCTAGGACTCCAAAGTGGTTGACTCCTATGTGGCCTGCCATCGGTGTCTGTGGGTCCCTGCACATTGTCCATGTCATTATCACCATGTTTCATGAGCAGCAGCAAGCTCCACAACCTCCATCAGCTGACATCCTGGAAACCCAATGGCCACCATCACAATCGGGCCAGCCAGTGATATCTGGTTTTTGTTTCAAACTACTGCAGCTTGTCACTGGGTTCGAAGCATGCATGTAAACAAAAGACCTGCCACCTCAGCCAACACCAGCCATATGAACCTTAAGATATCAATGGTGGTTAACCTGTCTCTGTCGTATTACATTTTCGTCACATCTTTCCTCCCTCGCCCACACCTGATACACATTCACATCAATCAAATCATTTTCAGGTTGCACTCCTTTTATTTTTCCATCATCTAACATCTGCACTACATTTCAACATCTTTGTCAGTATTCTGCTCATTCATTTTTTTTTTTTTTTTTCATCTTTGGCCTGTTGCACACTAATATTTCAAAGTGCTATGAAAAATTAATGCTAAAAGTAATCTCTATGTGCTTCATAGTCATTGCTCCAAACTTTAAACATGCTGACTGAAAAAATCAGCAATACATGCCAACAAAACACCTCAAAGACTTGGAGAGAAAGGGAGAGAGGAAGAACATAAACGTTAACTTGTCTTTGTACATTTTTTCCTAATTCTTTGCCATGTTCACATATCAGGTGAGCAAATTAAAATCAGCGAAGAGTTTCCAAGGTTGTTCTGTTTCTATGGTGTATATATGTACTTAGTGAATATAGCAATCTGATTTGGTACAGAGTAATCTGTCTTTTACTTGTTTCCCTTTGAAAGTAAATAACAAATAAACAAACAAAAAAATCACTATCCCTCTTGGCAGTTCAAATCTAGTCTGGGTGAGGGAACAGATGAGGCGCTGTACTGTTTAGGCAGTGAGCCAATGTCAGGATAATACATCTAACATTACAGTAATAATACTGAATATTTGTTCACGCCTGATCTAGGCATCTGTTCAACACGCTTTACAAAATCACATTATGACTTGCTCACATGGTACCGTTTATTAGCCCATCCTCCAAATGCACAATGGCATTCACTGAACACACACACAGTTCAAACCTTACGCATGGATGCTCTACATTATTGTCAATAAATTCTGATGGTTGATAATTGTAAAATGCCATGTATGAACAAATATATATATAGAGAGAGAGATAGAGAGAGAGATGAGAGGAACAGTTTGGCATAAAGATATGGGAGAGGAGGTCTCACTTGGTAAGGGAGCCAGGCTTGATCTTGCTGTCGGAGGAGGAGGGGGCCAGTTTGTTGTAGCGGAAGTTCTCATAGTGCACATTGTTGGTCACGTCCTTCAGGTCCTGCATGTGAGTCCTGCATTGGACAGAGTATGGGTTGTCATGTGCAAACATGTGTAAAAAAAACCCACACATCATGGATATGACACATTGTGTGTCATTGTGCAAGCGTGTGTAAATACACTAACAAATCATACAAATGTATGTATGCGACATATACAAGGTGTAAGCACATACACATACAAACTAATTACACAAATTGTATATGTCATGTACAAGCATATTTATGGGCCCACACACACATGCAGACCGTACATTCAAACACACACACAATGTACACAGGCACAGAAACAACAAGCAGACATACTCTTGCAGATGCCGATGGACCGAGTTCTCTCCAACACAAACACTTAACATTTCCCTTATGAGCACTGACTACAAACAACATCTACACACACACACACACATGCTTGAAAGAGAAAAGTATCAAAGATCGTACCTGATGAGCATGTTGCGCAGAGCAATGAAGTCATTATGTTCCAGGTTTTCCACTGTAGACAAAAGAAATCGCATCATTTTCCTTTATCTTAAAGCAGGTCTCTCTGTATTTGTAGGTCTGCATGTAATGCTGAGTAAGTTTGTAAATAAGCTTTGGTTACACAGAAAGTGTTTCAAGTATGATTGCCTTTGGAAATAAATGTATGGAATTTTTTTTTTTTTTTAAGTCTTTTTTTCAGAACTCAATTTCTTTGATGAAGACGATCTACATAAAAGTATGAGGCAAAAAGCATTTTATATAACTTTAACAAATACCCTGTCATCGGTATCATAATAAACTGAACACACTGAAATGAGCTCATATTCCAAAAGCACTTTGTACATGTTTTAATTGAAAACATACATGTTTCAATTTTACCAGGGCCAACTCTTAAAAGGCTATTAGAATTTTACTGTTTGTTCCTTAAAGGAGTTGTATACTCGTAAATAAAATGTAAAATCAAGGCAGAATTCTCCATCAACTAAGCATGGATAGAATATTCTGAATGCAACTGCCCATGATTAAAAAATGTACAAAAAAAAAGACTGTCAAAAGAACTTACAGAATAAGTCATGTACCTTCCATAAGGTTCAAAGGACCATATACTCATCTACCTTCTACAAGACCCAGAGGACCATAATGTCATCTACCTTCCACAAGACCTAAAGGACCTTAAACTATCTACCTTCCACAAGACCCAAAGGACCATAAGGTATCTACCTTCCACATGAACCAAAGCGCCATAAAGTATCTGCCTTCCACATGAACCAAAGGGCCATGAAGTATCTGCCTTCCACATGAACCAAAGGACCATAAAGTATCTGCCTTCCACATGAACCAAAGGGCCATAAAGTATCTGCCTTCCACAAGAACCAAAGGACCATAAAGTATCTGCCTTCCACAAGACCCAAACGATAATGAAGTCACCAACCTTCCTCAAGGTCCTAGGGATACTGTAAACCATGCAGTCACCTACCTTCCACAAGGCCCCAGGGGTACTGTAAACCATGAAGTCACTACCTTCCACAAGGCCCCAGGGGGTACTGTAAACCATGCAGTCACCTACCTTCCACAAGGCCCCAGGGGTACTGTAAACCATGCAGTCACCTACCTTCCACAAGGCCCCAGGGGTACTGTAAACCATGCAGTCACCTACCTTCCACAAGGCCCCAGGGGTACTGTAAACCATGAAGTCACTACCTTCCACAAGGCCCCAGGGGTACTGTAAACCATGAAGTCACTACCTTCCACAAGGCCCCAGGGGGTACTGTAAACCATGCAGTCACCTACCTTCCACAAGGCCCCAGGGTACTGTAAACCATGCAGTCACCCACCTTCCACAAGGCCCCAGGGGGTACTGTAAACCATGCAGTCACCACCTTCCACAAGGCCCCAGGGGGTACTGTAAACCATGCAGTCACCTACCTTCCACTAGGCCCCAGGGGTACTGTAAACCATGCAGTCACCCACCTTCCACAAGGCCCCAGGGGGTACTGTAAACCATGCAGTCACCTACCTTCCACAAGGCCCCAGGGGGTACTGTAAACCATGCAGTCACCACCTTCCACAAGGCCCCAGGGGGTACTGTAAACCATGCAGTCACCTACCTTCCACAAGGCCCCAGGGGTACTGTAAACCATGCAGTCACCCACCTTCCACAAGGCCCCAGGGGGTACTGTAAACCATGCAGTCACCTACCTTCCACAAGGCCCCAGGGGGTTGTAAACCATGCAGTCACCTACCTTCCACAAGGCCCCAGGGGGTACTGTAAACCATGCAGTCACCTACCTTCCACAAGGCCCCAGGGGGTACTGTAAACCAAGAAGTCACCTACCTTCCACAAGGCCCCAGGGGTACTGTAAACCAAGAAGTCACCTACCTTCCACGAGGCCCCAGGGGTACTGTCGACCACGAAGCCGCTTGCCTCCCATCTCAATCACCCTGTTGCTTCCCACAACAGCAAAAGGTACACGATCCTGGAAAACAGTTTTGTACTTTCCTTAATCATTAACAGAACAATTGCCCTTGCCTTTCAATCAACAGACAGGACATACCAGAATGCTTATAATGATAAGTTACCCTGAAAAAGGTTGGGTTTTTTTTGTGTGCACATAAAACAATTCCATTTCATGTTTTCTTTATTTAACATACAAAAATATGCGCAGAAAATGGAGAAAAAAAAGACTAATGAGTCCTGTGTGTGCTTACTGCCGATGAAAGACTCTACTGTCTTGTACTCTGATTGGGCACAAATGGCCATATGTGTTGGTTTGTGCCTGACCAGGGGTCATGTGCTGGCTAGTTCTTAAAATGCATGGCCTGCGACAAGACATATGCACCTTACAATAATAGCATACAAAACAGCAACAAACACACTGTCACAGACAAACACACATGTTCACAGTTGATGCATCTTTGTGTACAAAAACAACATACAAAATGCCTGCTTGAAGAAGCACCGAGTAAGCAGACATGATTTCAATTTTTTTTTTCTTCTTTTAAGTATGAAAAGAAGTGGATTGGCAACAGCCTTCTGGAAAATGACAAAGTGAAAAAACAAAAAAGCCTAAACTGTTGAGTCATTCTGCAATATTTTCAGACTTTTGATATTGCCTGATAATGTGAAAAGAAAAAATGCTATGCCTACATGCACACAGAACCTCTACATCACTCACCCTGAGTTTCTTCTGAATCTTCATCTCCTCTTCATCATCACATTCAGGAAACTCATAGATCTTAATTTTGTGCTGGGCAATCTCGTTTAGAATCTGAAACAAAATCCCTGCAATCCTCACTGTTAAGGAACAAAAACATCACTATTTCAGAATTTTTCATTCATTATATTGAAGTTAAGAAATACAAACAAACAAGAAACAAACAAAAAAAAAAACAACAATAAAGCAAACCTGACCACACATAAAGGGCGAAGTGTAGGTAATACTATTTCAAGACCTCTATTGAAAGTGAGAATGCTGCACTACCTTCATGACCAACCACCTCTACAAAATCCCTTCAATATCATCGACCATTACCAACCTCAATTACTTATCATTAAGACAAATTTTTGTATGCATATGTGCATGCACGCAGTGGTGTCTTTTGCTTTAATGAAATTTAAACTTGCATAAAACAGTGCCTGTGGAAGAGCTGGCTAAAAAAAAAATTGACAAAATATACTCGCTGAAAAAAAAAAGTCAAAATTCAGTCTGAATGACATCTTCCTGATTTTTTCCCCCTCTATATTGTTTGACACTTATGAGGTATGCACTTTGTACACACTACTTGCCTCCACTTCATGTCAATGTCAAGCCCAAAAAGGAAGCAACCATGCAGACTGCTTACAATAGTCTGTATTGCTTTCATGTTACAGACCAGCTGTTTTGAGGTAATTATCACCTGAAAGGGCCGAACAGCTTCTGTGCATGTTTCACCATCCCAGAGAGATGCTACAGCAAGTCAGCTGATGCCAGCTGTATGCATGCACAACAAAACTGAATGAACCCCATACATCCATAAGTATTAAGCCATCAGCTCCTTGACTGTAGGATGATTTGGTGCACGACATAATACAAATTCACGGCCATAGGCAAAAATTGATTTTTCAATGGATTTTAAATTAACACAGCCTTTATCATAGAATCAAAACTTTTATCTGCATGTCCTATACAAAAATGTAAGTGAAATATATGTGTAATTTCATGGGGAAAAAAATCAGATCAATGAAAGATCATGATCCGTTTTTGTTTCGGCATGTGCAAATGGGGTGACCTTAGAGTGCACAGGATCATGTCATAAGTAAAAAATATTCTGGCAGTTCATAGGGTTCAGTTAGTATTACAAGTTTGTAAATTCATAACAGGTCAAGGCTGAAGTTGTCTGCTGTCATAGTTTTCTTCTAAAACTTAAAACATTATAAACACTAAATAAACACAACACTCATACACAAGTATAGGCATGCACAAACACGCTCTAAACATGTACCATGCAAAATATGGGGAAAGAAACTTACAGTTTTCTTGAACTCTCTGCACTCATCTGGTGTCATGGTGTCGGCCTTGGCAATGAGCGGAATGATGTTGACTTTGTCGTGAAGACGCTTCATGAACTCCACATCCAGAGGCTTCAGCCTGAAACACCACACTGATTGCAGTCATGCACGGCTGACAAAACATTCACAATCATAAGACTTACACATGGCCCATCTCTGTCGGGCTCCCAGTACTTTATTTCCCTGCAGTTCTTTCCCTTGATTTTCTATCATTGGGGATTGAAGGGGGTTTTTTAGTGTGTGCAGAAATTATCACATCACCAGGTATATTTTTTGTTATCAACAGAACAGTTACTAAACAAACCTAAAATAAAAAATGCATTTACCGCAAACAAAATCATCTGCAACATTTGTGTTGCATAGTTATCGCTAAGAAAAATAAAAAACTCAAAAACTATACGAGTCAAAAAACAAAAGAAAAAAAAAAAAAAAGAGAATACTTTGAAAGCTTAAATACCCAGCATTTCCACTGCAATCCTATTGCCCACACATGAACCTGCAGAGCAGCAAACCTGTAGACAGCCTTACCTTGCCCCCTCTCTTCTTTAAACGCAGGTTCATGATCCAGAATTTCAAGCATTATAGAACACAGACTCATTCATTCTCTGCTTTTACAGTGATGCCAGATTCACACACTGTACAAATGGGGTCAACACAGAAATCACAAATCATGTACAGGAAAAATATTAACATTAACCGAAGAAAAAAAGTCAGCAAGTGCTGAAAAATACCACAGGGTATAAACAGGTACTTGATTTAAATGAAGTTCAGGGCTGCATGAAATAAACGGTTACTGCTACGGACTGAAAATGCATGACTAAAGAGTGCTTTCCCTTGAATAGCCTAACCTTGTTTCAGCATGAAGGCATGATTCAGCAACGAACATGCAGGTTCTTTCAACTTGATAGTGGAAAAAAAAAGAAAAAAAGAAATGATTTAAGCCTGCCAAAACATTTCATGCTGCACAATTTTTTAACGTGGTCTTTTCTTTACGTACACATGATGTACCTAGAGACATGAACCCCCCGCCCCTCCCCCCATTATGTCAAAACCTGGATGTACAGTCCTTTTTGTTCCATGGGCCCAGCAATCTATCCCTGATGAGTTCCACTTAGACCCCACAAGAGACCATGCATGGGTGTTGATTTGACCACTGACAGTTTTCCAGTGCCACGCTTTACCCTGTTCCTTCCACACTATGACCTTAATTCAACACATCTTAAATTTCTCTTAAAAAAAAGAAACAACCCCCCCCCCCCCCCCTTTTCCGTTTTCCAGTGCCTTTGTTCCTTCATCACCATCACCAATTCAGCACATCTCAAACTTCTTCAAAAACAGTGTTACGAAAACTGTCTTAAAACAACACGGAAGTCTAATATTTTAAATGTGAACAAGCGTTTCACATATTTTACTTCAAAGAAAAAACTAACGATGACTACACATCATAATGACAGCACAGGATATGCAACCACCCACAATGCATCAGGAAGAGAACAGCTCCATGGCTTGCCCTGTGCAGGTTACCAGCAGGCTCAACACTTACCCATGTCCTGTTGGAGCGATGAAGTACAGACAGCAGTGCACCCTGGTGTCAGGCATGATGCTGCGGTTGACACGGGACTCGGCGTTCAGGTATTCCTCATACTTGCAGTCAATGTAGTCGATGACAGGCTGCCAGCTGTTAACATGTAACGCATGCACACACATTTTTTTTATGTTTTATTTCAAAACAAAAGTTACAAATAAGGACTATGAAACGCATAAGACAATAATAACAAAAGATAATCATCATGATCATCATCATAATGATCATAATCATCCTCATCGTCATTATCCATTCATTAATGAGCATTATACATGTGTTTCTTTGTCAAATCAAAGACAAGAATAGTAATAACCACAAAGGACAAACACACAGGCAAAAAAAAAAAAAAGAAGAAAAAAGAAACAAGCAAATGAATTACTCAAACAAAAAAATGAAACAAATGGCCGCTGCCATATCATTTGGAAGCCTGAAAAATTAATGTATTAATCCAATAAAGAAGAATATGGGAGCCACTGTGTAAGAAACTTTGTGAGTGACTTGTACACATGCACGCACATGTCCATGCATGTGCACACAGAGACACAAACATACACATACAAATTTACTTATGATGATAGTCATGACGATTCCATTATGACCGTATAAGTAGACAAACTTATTTGTTACTTATTACATCATTATTGTTTCAATTTACTTTAACTGAATATATTTACTAGCTGTGTTACTCTGACTTACTTCTTCTCACATGTTGGGCAACTATCTGATATACCACCACCAGAGACACAAACATACACATACAAATTTACTTATGATGATAGTCATGACGATTCCATTATGACCGTATAAGTAGACAAACTTATTTATTACTTATTACATCATTACTGTTTCAATTTACTTTAACTGAATCTATTTACTAGCTGTGTTACTTTGACTTACTTCTTCTCACATGTTAGGCAACTATCTGATATACCACCACCAGAAAAAAGTCGTAACCATCAACAAATCTTTTAACATGAGTGTTCCTTTTCTAATCATAACAAACCAGTATCAGTGTGTAGGAACTGTTTTCACAATTATTTCTTTATGGAAAATCAATATCTGGGTTTTAAGACTTGACATGAGCTTTAACCTTTGACTGTACCTTTTCTAATCATCATACACCAATATCATTACCACAGAAATATTTCAAAAATTATATCCTAATGAGTAATCAATATCCTGATGTTATAATCTGACATGAACTTTAACCTGTGCTATGAATGATGTACAGCCCTTCCACTGGGCTAATAATGATGTCCAGCCGACATTCAAAACCGACATTTTTTTTTTTCTCATTTTTTGTATCATACAGTGAAAAAACACAGTCAACATACAGTACATGAACTGATACCCTGACAGCTCTTTGTGAACAGAAAAACACAAGGTCCAGCAACTTCCACTTCCATATAAAGGACAAGTTGTTCTATTTTGGACACACACAAAAGTTTCATGCAACAAAATGAATAGAAAGGGCCATCCATCCATCTCCCTTCACACCCAACAAAGAGAGAGAGAGAGAGATGACAGAGCATAATTCTATCAGCAGGAATGAAGATTTTGATTCTGAAGACACTGAACTGAAGGAGGTTCAAGCAGATGTGATCGAGTATGATCCCAACTACGATGCCAATCTGTAGAAATGTGATGAAGAAGGGGATGGAGTTCAGCAAGCTAACACTCCTGACTGATAGCATTCACAGTTCTTGTACCGTTGGTCATGCTTTGTTTTCGATGTGTGAATTATGAGTCTTTGTTCTTCTGTCATTGAGAATTGCAAGCCAAACTTGGTTTTCAATGTGTGAATTGTGAGTCTTTGTTCTTCTGTCATTGAGAATTGCAAGCCAAACAAAATGTTGGCATGGTATATTTTTTCTCCAGAACGTGTTCATCTCATGGTCACCAAACCGTGTTATCAATATGCTACAAGTCAGATAGACTCCATCCAACGGTGCTGATGTCTCTGGCCAAAGAGCCTACACAACATAGCTCACTCACCAGTTGCTGTTATCCACTGCATCCCCGAAGCCTGGGGTGTCCACCACCATCAGTTTGAGCTGCACCCCGTTCTCCTTCAGCACTGTCTGGTTGGTGTCCACCTGGCATTTCATATACACACCATTATCGTTGGATAGCCTGATAGATACACTGACCTCACACAAAAAGGAACAACTGATTGTTGTGGAAATGTGCCTATTGTTGCGGAAATGTGCCTATAAAATTGCTGCAGAAATGTGCCTATAAAATATACCTACTTTATAGTGGTAGATTTCGATTTTAATTTCTTTTTATCCTTTAAATTGCACTTAATTGATTGGTATATGTGTAGTCAATCACTTTGGCCTATCAGTCAGTCTGTGAGTTGAGCGACTCATTTTCCTGAGTACTGTGGTTCAGTATCATGGTCAAAATCTTGCTTTGTGTCAGACCTATTTGTCAGGCATGAAAACATTTCTTTTTTAAGTGACTTTGGAGGGAGGAGTGGAGAAGGAGGGGGCGAGGTAGGGGTAGGAGGAGGGAAGGGGAAGGGAGGAGGGGGGGGGGAGAAGAAGGAGGAGGGCTGTTAGTGGCCCCAAATGCAGTCCAGGGGACAGCAAGGCCAGCGAGGTCAAAGCCCCACCATGTCCCCCCCCCACCTCCCCCGCCCCCCTCCCAATCCCCCAAGCTGAAGCACTGTTTTTACTTGGGTAGAAAAATCTTGAGGAAAATCACTTTCTTCCCTCAGAACCTTTCTCCCTCAATAATGAAAGGCTCCACTGACTACCAAGCAGACCGAGTCTGATAAAGCGGAATAATGAAGTCTACACAGAAACCAACAGCACAGACAAAAATCTCTCTCCTGCTGTGATATCTCATGACTGTAGCAGAGAAAAAGAAACATTCAAGCAGTGCTTTCAAGACAAGTTAACCTTGTTGTCAAGGTGGGACTCAAACCATTAACTCACTCTATACCATTACTGCTGGAGCTAGTCTTTCCTTATGCACATGCAATGTTTATAGTTACTTGAGGATTGCTAAACACAGCATGTTTAGCGGTTTGCTATTCTTATCTGTTTTTTCTACTTCTATGTTAGATCTCGGATCTAGTTTAATAATCAGCACTTTCAAGCAAATGAATTCAATCATTATAACCAAAAAATAGTTTCAATTTATATAAAAAAATTTAAAAAAAGGTCATGCATTGCTGTACACTTGACTTGTGCCATCCAGTGCTGGGCAGCAAGTTGTGAGTGGAGCATTATGTTGCTGCCCATATATGTGCAGCATGTAAACATCAGCAGAACATGTAAATTGTAGCATACTCTAACACTTGCCGCAAACTGCGAAGGCACGGCAAGAAAAGTAGGTAAATATCTCCCATGTGGCAATACTATGTCACTGGTATACTTGACCAGTCGATCTGATCTTGAACTATGAAGACTGCAAAAAGGCAAAAAATGCATTTCTGAGATGGTTTGCATATTGTTTCCGATACACCCCTGTCACACACTTCTTTTTCAAGACATTCAGTCTTCCAGTGGTTTGCATGCTTTTTCCTTTTTTGTAATTTTTTTCTTTAGATGGCAGCAAACAGTTGCTAGTAATCCAACTTGATGTTACACTGATGACTGACAGTGAAATGAAGCAGAATAAGAATGACACTATTTGCGAATATTTCCTACATAGGACAACATGTTTGCCATACTGGCGATTCTGATTATTTCAGACCTTTTCTCTCCTTTTAAAAAAATTGGTTTGTTGTTTTTTTGTTTTGTTTTTTGTTTTGTTGATGGGACCATTTTCTTATGAAGAAGATGCGAAAAAACAACTGCAGCGATGGTGTGTGTGCATGTGCTTGTGGGCGTGTGTATTCGTACGCACACATGTCAGTGTGTGTGTGTATGTGTGTGTGTGAATATGTTCAGGCATGTGTGTGTGTGTGTGCATGCATATCTGTGTGTGTATTGTGTGTGTGTGTGTGTGTGCGCCGGTATGTGTGCATCTGTTTGTGCATGTCTGCCAGCAGGTGTGAGTCAGAACACACAAAATGCACACAAACATTTCCACCCTCAAACAATGGACACAGAACGAGCAAGGGGGAGCCCCAGTCATCCAGAACAGTCACAGATGGCCACTCACGCTAACAGTTTTCTTGATGCGGTGGGATGGGCCGGGGTACTCTGCGCTGTACAAGTCGGTCAGAAACAGAGAGTTGATGAGGGTGGATTTCCCCAGACCTGACTCACCTGAAAACACAGCAACACACAAGTTACTCACAGTTTATTCTGTAGGTCCTTCAATCCATCTTTTTTTTCACCATTTTTGTTCTCTCCCAACATAAACTCCTCTCCTCTACAGGGATGTTATGTTGCAAACTTTCTCATACTGTGTGTGTGTGTGTGTGTGTATGTTGTGTGTGTGTGTGTGTGTGTGTGTGTGTGCATATTTGCACATGAAAGCAAAATGTATCCGTGTGTGTTTGTGTGTGTGTGTGTGCGCGTGCACATATTTGCACATGAAAGCAAAATGCATCCCTGTGTGTGTGTGCGTGTGTGTGTGTGTGTGTGTGTGTGTGTGTGTGTGTGTGTGTGTGTGTGTGTGTGTGTGTGTGTGTGCAAGTGCCTGAGCGTGTGAGCATGCATGTGCAAGGGTGTGCCCTTTAAGTGTGTATGTGTGTGTGCACATGCGCACACATGCGTAACGCACACGTGCATATGTGTGTCTGCAAAAATGCAATCACATTATTCTGACCTGTTTGGTGGATGTACTTCTGCATTTGAACTTGAACTTGAGAGTGAACATGTTTGAGCATACTTGGGTATATGTGCGCACACACACACACACGCACTTGTGTATGTGTGTCTGCATGAACATGAGCATGCGCAGCTCATCCATTTGTTTTAGTAGCTGTCTCCACTTCTGACAAAGGCAGCAAAACAAAATGCAGGATGTCAGCACAGCAGAAACGCTCCATCTACCTCAGACGCCATAAAACCCTTACTCCATTATTTCTTTGTGATGGATGATTCTCCATCTACAGTATCCACACCTGCACAGCACTTCCAGGCCTCTTGGGGACATCTCCATCTGGAACCTCTTCATTCAACCAAATGTTCCACCGCTATGTAAAGGAGAGACACAGTGAAGTCAATTTCTCAGTACAAAACCCCCTCTGAGTGCTATGCTTTTACCTTGGGGTCCGACAGGAATTTTCCACATGGATTCCCCTTTATTTATGACTGGTATGCTTTAAACAGTCAGAGAGCACAGAACCTAGGATGGATGTACCCAGGTGATTTGTATGTGTGATAAGTATGTTCGTTGAGTCCCGACCACACAAATAATGAACTGCTTAACTAAAGTGCAACACAGATTTTTTCTGTTAAGTCTTATGGAAATCGGCATACAATTTTTTTTTTTTTTCCCAGCTATGTACAAGTTGTGTGTATGTGAGTGTGTGTGTGTGTGTGTGTGTGTGTGTGTGTGTGTGTGTGTGTGTGTGTGTGTGTATGCGCATGTGTGTGTGAGTGTGTGTGAGTGTGTATATATTTACATGCATACATATATATGTATGTAAATGGGGTGGGGGTGGGTGGGGTGACCTGTTCTCACGAATGTGGACCACAGTCGCTGGTTCAGAATCACCAAACAACTTGGAAAAGGTATTGACAGTAAATATCAGTGAATTGCAGATTTTCAGTTGACAGGATTTTGTAACATTAAAAACTGACTTTTTTCCCAACTGCGTTTTGTGTTTGTTTGTGTGTAAGCAATTATCACAGAGTCTTATTAACTGAAAATCTCAAATTACCACACCAACTCACAACACAGCTTTTTTTTGAGCTGTTGCGTAATTCTGAGCCAGCAAATTTGTCCCCCATTTGTGTGTGTGTGTATGAGTGTGCGTGTGTGCATGTGTGTGCGCGCGCGCATGCGCATGTGCGTGTGTGCATGTGTGTGTGTTGTGTGTGTGTGTGTGTGTCTGTGTGTGTATGTATGTGTGTGTGTGTGTGCGTGCATGTGTGCGTGTGTGCATGTGTGTGTTATGTGTACGTGTGTATGTGTGTGTGTATATGTGTGTGCATATGTGTGTGCATGTGTGTGTGTGTGTGTGTGTGTGTGTGTGTGTGTGTGTGTGTGTGTGGTGAGAGAGAGAGCAGAGAGAGAGAGAGAGAGTGAGAGTGTATGTGCGTATGTGTGTGAGAGTGTGAGTGCGTGTGTAACCCATTCACTGCCTTAGTACTTATCTCATACGCAGCTGTTTTGGCACTGTCAGACACCTCAGTATGTATGACATACATGCAATTTCGTAACACTATTATTTCCTCACTAACTACAGCTGAAAGTGTTCGAGCGCACTTCATCAGCTAGCTGATCCATTAACATCAATTACACATGACCAATGAAACCCAGCTGCTGTGCTATGGAATCCGGCTGGTAGCTGAGTACCCCACCCTCTTGTCGGTCACAGTCAAAGGCTGGATTTGACTAAGCCAGTGATACTCTGATCACAGCTCTCTCCAAACACACATACACACAAAATGCGTACAAAAAGGGGCAGCGCTAAGAGTTTTGTTTTTTCCCTTGGAGCCAGATCTATTTCCAGTTAACTGATATGGTCTGTAATGTTTATCCTGATTTGGCATGAGAGGGGAGGGGTTGATGGGTGGTTACCTCACCTTGGGGACGAATGGGGGGGGGGGGGAAGAGGACGGGTCAGGGGTCTGGCACAAGCATTTCTTTCACTCACTGGCCACATGAATGGCAAAATATTTGAAGTACATAGGTTTTTCACCTGAGCTCTACCTACACAACTGTGGACTGGTTTGTTCTCACAGCATAGGGGGTCAAACAGAAATTCAGTTTCTGCTCTGGCTTGTATTATAGTTCTGAAGGAAAGCTGATGGATAACTGAATGAATGACTAAGATGAGAGAATTGAAGAAAGGGGTCTCATGGCTAAGACTTAGCAGATGTCTAACCTATGCATTGTGAGAATCATCACAACAGACTAACAGAGTTGAGAGATGGCGAGAATTATTACAACAAACGGTGAAATGGAGACATTTTGGGAGAATGACTTCACTTCCTCACTTACATGTGGCAGAACCAAAAAAAAAAAAAAGTTGTATTCCATGACTTGTGGGGTTTTTCCCCTTGTTACTTTTTAAAACTATTTATTTCACTACTTCTCCCCCCTCTCCCTTCCCCAAATTCATCTTCACCCACATCCCCCCCTCCCCCTACTCTCTTTGCTTTCTGTGCAATGCACACCTGCAATCAACTTTCAGTGAAAAACAGCACGGCAGAACTTCCCTTCTCCTTGCCCCCCCCCCCCCCCCCCCCCCCTTTCTTACAAGGATTTGTCATGCCTTTGATTCAAAGTAACAATCTACGGACGATTCTTCTCAAATCAACGGTGCATGGAAGTATCCATTCTTGCACTTACATCTTTCCACTAATGTCCATTTGACAGAAAAGAAGTGGGACAGAGGTTGTGAAAGTGGAGGAGCAAGTTATCAGACCTATTTACCATAAACTCCTGTACCTGTAATATCTCAGACAAAAACCTGTAATTTGAAAAAAAACCAAACAAACCCCGCAATCTTCATAATCGCAACACTTTCACAACTTTTGAGGATTTGGAAGAGCCAGTCGTTGGCATGTAAGACCGCTTCGTCGCCATCTTTGACAAGGTAAAAGACACAAGGTACGCAGGGAAATGTCTTCTTACTGCTTTTAACCGAACGGTAGCAGATGAAACTTCACATTTAACAATTTTCTTTCTTTGGTTTTTTTCCCCTTAATTTTTGGGGGGGTGCCGTAATTCCCATAATTTCAATTTGTTTCTGTAAAAATTACGGCAAAATCATAAGGGTAAACAGGTCTGGAGTTATGTATGGCGGACGTGGAGGTGGATGGGTGGGCAGAGGGTTGGGGTGGGGTGGGGGTGAATCTTCACAACAGCACTTACCAACAACCATGAGGGTAAACTCGAACCCTTTCTTGACGGACTTGCGGTACACCTGGTTGGGCAGGTTGGCAAAGCCCACGTAGCCTTCCAGCTCCTTGCGCGTCTCCCCCACGTACTTCCTCTCCCTGTCCTTGTCCTTGTCCATCTCGGCCTGGTTGACGTCCTTCTCTTTCAAGGCTGGCCGCTCACGTTCATGACTGTTGGCAAAGCGAGTGTTGGGGTCAAACTTCACTGCAGGCGGGGCCTCTGCTTGTCCTGCTTGTTGTCCACGGAAAAAGGCATCCCGCTTGGCAGCATTGATCTGAAACAAGACAGAAACATGTTCATAGTCATGGAAGTCAATTACTAGGTACCAATGGATCTCATCAACTAGGACCATGGTAACACTTATACACCACCGCCATTGCTTTTCAACAGGTCTCCCAAACCACACTGCTGAGATGGCTGATGTGCATACATGTATACATATCTCCACTAGCAGCTATAAGCCATGTTCTGGAGCACCTCTAGTATGTTGTGTCATCACCTTCACTAAAAGGGGTGCTTTCTTGGCAACCATCACTTAAAATTTCTTTAACCATCACTTAAAATTCATGTTAAAAGATGTGCTCTTAATTAAGGCACCTCTGGCATGCTGTAAGGTAAGGTAATGTTGATTATAGCCCAGCCGACCGCAAAGGGCCATATCAGGGCTGTCACCACATTAAAATCAACTCACAAGTCATCAACAACAAAAAAGAAAAAAGAAAAAACGTTCACACATCTCTTTAAAATACATCTTCTAAAACTAAAGCGTACCAAAAACTTTTGTTAAAAATCTTTCTTCTGTAAAATCCTAGATCAGATGAAAAATGTTAATCTCTTTCAGATCTTCACCATCACTGAAAGGTGTGTTACTATGGTAACCACCAGCAAGCTACATCTTTACCATCACTAAAAGTTGCCCTATCATAGTAACCACCAGCAAGCTATATATTTACCATCACTTAAAGGTGTGTTTTTATGGTAATCACCAACACGCTAAATACTTACCATCATTAAAAGGTGTGTTATTATGGTAACCACCAGCAACCTATATCTTTACCATCACTAAAAGGCATTTTATTATGGTAATCACTAGCAAGCTATACCATCACTGAAAGGTGTGTTATGATAACCACTAGCAAGCTTTATCTCTACTATCACTAAAAGGTGTGTTATCATGTAACCACTAGCAAGCTTTATCTTTACCATCACTAAAAGGTGTGTTGTTATGTAACCACTGTACTAGCAAGCTATATCTTTAACACTACTAAAAGGCGTGTTATATGTACACTACAGCTTTATCTCCATCACTAAGGTTTGTTTGTAAACCACTGCACAGCAAGCTATATCTTTACACACTAAAAGGGTATCATGTTCAAAGTATCGTACCACTAAAGTGTGTATGTAACCACTAGCAAACTACATCTTTACCATCACTAAAGGCTGCTTTACTATTGTAGCCACTGGCAAACTATATCTCTACCATATGGTAACCCAAAGTGAACCACGTCGTTACCACACTAAAAGAATGTGTTATAATGGTAACCACTGATAATTCATATATATATATATGTGTGTGTGTGTGTGTGTGGTGTGTGGTGTGTGCGCGTGCATATTACACATAACTTAATTCACAATTCATAATATATTGTGCGTTTCAATGTACCAAGCCTTCTCAATCAAGACTTAATAAAAATTCATCTGTTTTACTAAGAGATAGACAGACCTACAGACAACCACACACACATATATGTAAATACACACACACACACACACACACATATAATATATATATATATATATCTTTTCTTTTTTTTTTTTTTAACTTTTTTTAAAGGCTAATTAATGTGTACAAAATTACCACACACACACACACACACACACAATTAATATAATATATATATATATATATATATATATATCTACACACACACACACACTACATATACATATATATATACAGCATACATAAAGAGAGAGAGAGAGACAGACAACAGACAGACAGACAGACATGCGACAGACATAAATCAGTGACACAGAAATAGCCAAGGGAGAGATGGGGTGGAGGAGGAGGGGGG